>JASPKZ010000040.1:1867500-2517500 GCA_030220185.1 Diploptera punctata
CCATATGCCACGAAATGGTCCAATATTAAAAAAATATCCTATTCAACAAAATCACACGTCTGTCCTACATGCATATATGCACAAGTAATAATCTTCAACGCAGAAAGTGTTGAGACTGTCGATGTTTTTGAAAAAAGTCCAGTTACTGAATATCCCCACTTCATAATATTAATATACCGAAATATCCCATTTTAAGGACAAAAATTATCAATAGAATATTTCGAAGAGTCGACCAATACCTCATCCCAAGAATATAAAATCGATTAGGCCTAAATACGCCTACAATATAGCCTACGCCTAAAGAGCGAGATTTGTAACATAACACTTACAAAAAAAAAGTTAGACTTTTAGCTAATTTCGACGGAATGAAGCTTAAAATATTTCTTAATTTACATAGACATGCCGTTATGTGTGTGTGTGTCCGTTAATGCTTTAGCCGCCGCAAATTTTGTTTCATTGAAACCAAACTTGGTATATAGCCTAGCAATTAATTAAAGAAGTGAGGTCGAGTTCGTTAAGAAGCAAAATCGAACCATTAGGTGTAGGAATTTACCTGAGACGAAAATTAAAAAATCACTTGGCGGTAGCATTTTTCAATGTTTCACAACGAAGTACAGTATATGCTATTAAAATAAACCGAAGAATATATTCTCTAAAAATCAAGAAATTTGACCATTAGAAGGGGAAGTTTATCTCAAACCTGAACTTAAATATTGATTCTAACAACCACCATGTTTGTTTCATAGCCTACTATGCAATTTAATTAATCCTAAGATTGGCAATATGTCCTGTAAGATACATCAGTTTATTTAATATGCTTAATAAGCAATAATGGAAACTTAATCGATAGATAATATTTAATTTGGTGTCAAATTACACAACGTATGCAAAATAGGTAAAACTTACGGTTAAGCATAATTTGTTTTCACTGCAGTCCGATATTTCAAAAAAAGCTGCGAACATAAATTGAATTTCTCAAAAAAAAAAGACATAAATTCGACTTGCTGAGGAATTCGTTTAGTTTGCGTGACACACTTTTCATTATTGGATTTGATTGTTATCGACCAAGCAATTTATGTTCCTTTTCGTGTTTTGGACTGCATAAGAAAGGACGAAATTGTTTTTTAACTTTACACAAGTGTTTTGCTTGAAGCTTATAGCTATTTACACATTAATTTGGTCCTTATCTCTAGGAAGAGTTCAACTGTTTCTAAATTAAATTTTGTTTTATGAATTTACCTTTTTAGGTAAAAGATAAAGTTATCCCACTACAGGCCTATGGAGGCACTTCGGTTAAAGCTCCCACCTTTCTAGACAATCGGCACTATATATCAGCCTAGTTGTCAGTCCTGCGTGACGCGACAGCCGCTTTTACCCCAGAACAAGCGACTGGTACAGGCTGAGTCGAAACCAGGGGCATGATGCCGCCAGAGGGGTTGGGACAGTTTAAAAATTGTGACCTTATTGGGTTTGAAGCGTATTGGATTAATCAACTACGCTACGACGAGCCTCACTATGTTATGTACACTACAATAAAATTAATTTACGTCATGAAATACTAGAGTCCGCCATTGTAACAGTTAGGATATCTAACTAAGATCCAGGGATCCCGGCTACGCCACAGACATTTTTATTTCAGTGTAGGATTTGGAGGAAGAAGGGTTTTACTTAGTCTTGTGACGACATATTGGTAGCTACCTGATATGAAGTATCAAAATCCGGTTTCGAAAACTGAAATTAACGTTGAGGGTTTGTGCTGCACTAATCATTCCCTCTATTATCTCCTCTCAGTGAGATCATTAATTCAGTCGGCCCCGGATCTTAGTACCGGAATGCCACAAATATTTTATAAAGATCTGAAATCTATGACAAGCGGAATAAAAGTACTCATAAAGTCCAATATGTTTTTATTTATGCTCTAAACAGTAACATGGAAATAATTTTACATTGCTTGATTTTACAGTCATATTAATGTATCAATTTAACCCATTTATTACGAGCAAACCACATAGGGATCTTAAACATGGGAATTACAATTACTTTATAGACTGTATTTGATACGTACGTAGAGATGAGAATAATGTACAGTTTCTTCAGAATTGACTTGAAATTTGAAATCTTAAAAAAATAAAATTTACTGAGATTACTTAACTTATGCCCCAAATGGGAGTCAATGACCAATCACGATTCAATGAATTTTGTTTTACAACCAATCACAGTCGTGTTTAACCCAGATATTTATCAATTAAGTTCATCATATTAAATAAAGCTCTTCCTTTTTTAATATTCTGAACAGGTCATAGCATTATTTTGCAGTGACTGACTCTCTATAAAGTACGTTGAATATAGGAATTGATATATTAAGATGTAAGATCATGGAATGCAAGTAGCTCCCACATTGTATAAGTATAGTGCACGAATGTAACCAGATATCGCTTGTGAGATATAATAGAAAAAATTGTAGCAATTGATTATACCACAATAAAAAACACTGTTTGCACTTTCTTAAACGTATTATTCCCCAGGTATTTACGTTCCAGAAAATATAATTACATATTTACTTCATAGGACATCAGAAATTAATTAGTAACCTATAATGTTGGTTAAAAACAGTTTGATGTGTTTCATTTTTTCTCCACTAGGGTGCATTCTTAGAATATTGCGATTCTATTTGGCAATAAATAATATGATCTGGTTGCAGTGAAGGACAAATGAAACAAGAAATGTTCATTTGTTTTCAAACATATATATACAAAATATGTTAAAATAAATATATTTAAATAATGATTTGTGAGTAAAGAGCTTAATTTTATTCGTTAAATAGTCCTAACAATGCCACTCTTGATTTCCAAAAATCACTCGTGGCATTACTGATGAAATTAGGGGGGATCAGTTAAATAATATAGATTGAATTACTATTCATTTTGGGAGAAATCCTAGGAAGGGGGGGTAACCCCCTAAAGATAGAAGGGATAGAAATAGTATTTTTTTATTATTAATTAAAAAGGTTTGGTTAATAAAAGAGATCAAGGTGCAATTTATGTTTTAAAGTGTTCTAACTGGGATATGCCGTGGAGTAATTACTTAAGGCAATACGCTACAACCCGGAAGGTTGCGGGTTTGATTCCCAAAAGGTCAGGATTATTAAACTGGTCTAAACTTTCTGGTGGCGCCATGGCTCTGCGGTCGACTTAGCTTCTGATGGAAATGAATTACTTTAATCCATGTATTTTCATTACTCACATCAAGGTCATATTGGAGTGTCAATTCCCTTTCCCTCATGTATTAAAACTCAGTGCAAGGTTGCATGATGCCAAAGCGAGACAATGTCTACCCACGCAACACAGAAACAAAACAATATAAGATATGACCACAACAATCTTTGTATATGCTTGAAAATACCAGTCTGTGTGAATCTTTCATTGTTGTTAAATGTAATTAAGTGCATACAATAATCACTCTATTTATTTATTGTGAATTTTTTTCAAGTGTTATAAATATACTTTCATATATCAAGTAGCCGTAGCCGAGTGGTTAAGGCAGGAAGCCTTGTCGCAGAGCTACCGCAGTTGCGCTGGTTCGAGTCTCCATGGGGGGGGGAGAAATTTTCTCCTGGTATTTCGGCCAGAATGGGACCGTGAGGCATTTGGGTAGCTGCAATAAGTAGCGATTCCAGGCTGAGAAAACCAGCTATAACGGCTGGGGTACTCGACATGCTGACCATTGGCTATATGTTCATCTACCTCTGTGATTGACACACGTTGGAAGTGAGGCCAGCAGCCGGATGGTAGACTATGGGCCTTCTAAGCCTGTCGCGCCATGGAATTATATATCAAGTTAATAGTTTAGTCAATTTTATTAATACAATTTTTGTGATACTTGCGGAAAGCAAGACATTCTAGTAGTTCAACGCTATTAAAAGAGGAAGAAAGGGACAATATGATCTGTAAAGGAATTGCATATATATATATATATATATATATATATATATATATATACATGGTTTTACGATAAATAAAGGTCTTCGTCAAGGTTGTTGTCTATCACCAACTATGTTAAAAATATATGTACATGAAATATTAAAGAATTGGAGGAGAAAATGTTCAAGCATGGGAATTCCTATTTCAAACAACAAAACTTTATACAACTTACATTTTGCAGATGATCAATTGTTAATTGCACAAGATTATGAAGATTTAGAATATATGACTAGAAAATTAATAGAAGCATATGAAATATGGGGATTAAATTTGAACATGAAAAAACAAAATATTTTCAATTGGTGAACCAGAACAAAATTTAATTTTGGAGACTGGAGAAACAATAAAATCTTGTAGTGAGATCACATATTTAGGAATTAAAATAAATAAAAATAGGAGTTATGAAGAGGAAATAAGAAATAGAAATAATAAAGGAAATTTTGCAATTGCTTGCCTCAATGGAATATTGTGGGATAAAAATATAAGTAATAAAAATAAAATTAATATATATCATAGAATTGTTAAAAGCATCATTACTTATGGAGCAGAACTTTGGCCATTAACAACAAAAACAAATAAGTATCTTTTGGCAACGGAAATGGATTTTATACGAAGGGCAGCAAGAATTTCAAGAAGATAAAACATTAGGAACTCAGTTATAAGAGAGAAAATGAAGATTGAAGACACTATTTTAGATTATATTAAAACTCAGCAATTAAGATAGTACGGACATGTCCAGCGAATGGAAGAGGATCGACTACCGAAATCTGTTTTGGAATGGAAACCTGAGGGAAGACGAGGCAGAGGAAGACCTAAAACCTGCTGGAGTCAGGGAATATGCTTATACATGAAGGAGAAACATCTACAACCAGGGGATTGGGTGCACCGACAAAATTGGCTATTAGGAATCGGACGATGTCAAAAACATTAATCAACCGATAACCTATATATATACCGTGCATAATTTTCTTAATGATTATGCAGAATTTCCCAAAAAATTATATTAATTGATTAAAAAAACTCAAGAAGTAATGGCAAAAATATGTGGAATACAGCAGGAACCGTACAAAACGTTTGTGGCGAAGAAGCTAAGGAATCTCTATCTACATTTTCTTCGCCCAAAAATCTAGCCAAACGAAAAAAATCCTGTGATAGATTGAATGACTTTAATACGTAAATATGTATTTCGTCATACTCTTAATGAATTTTACGACCGGGGTGATTAACCAACAGCGTACAGGTTAAGAAAGATAATGACAGATGAAATTGGGTTTTCTGGATCACAATAATCTACTATAAAAGATGTACAAGAATCTTGGATTTAATGACGGAAGAAAAATTCTAATGGAAAGAAGATATATTGCAGCGGGAAGGACAGATTTCTTAAGAAAAATTCACATGATCAGATCACCTGGCGACATTGGCGCATATTTTATTTGGATGAAACTAGGATGAATAAAATCCATTTTCTGAAGTAAATTTGGCAGGATTGTACAATAAGAGGAGGAATGAAAGCACCAATTGGAAAGGATGGAGGCTTATTGTATGCCATGCTGAATCGGACAGGATTTTATTTATTCCTGAAAGTAAATTGGTATTTCAGGCTAAAAGCAGCTGCACTGATTTACCCTTCTCAAATGAATTCAGACCTGTTTTAAAGATGGTTCGAGAATGGCTTCCTGAATTATCTAGAAGGTTCAACAGTAGTAAAGGACAATGCAAGTTATCATTCAATCCAAATAAGTAAAATCCCATCAAGCAACACAAGAAAGGCTGATATAATTATATTGGCTGAAACGTAATAATACCCCAGTAGATTCATCACACACTGTAGCACAGTTGCTGAGACTCGTTGATCCATTTAAATAATCATGTAAAAATATGAAGTAGACGCCATTGTAAATGAGCATGGTCATGAGATAATTCGATTACTCCCTTACCACTGCCTGTACACTATTGAGTAGATATGTTGCTGAAAAATATCACATTCAGACTGGAGGACGTTAGAACACTGTTGAATTAAGCCATTGATCATGTGAGATGTACAGGCTAAAATTGCAATGGCAAAAAAATGCAACTAAGACATTACATGGAGTAATTTGGAACAAAAATATTACAAAGGAAACTAAAATGAAAATTTATAAGAGCATAATACAGAATATTTTGTCATATGGAAGCGAAACTTGGTCTTTGACGGAATTACAAAAGAATAAAATTAGAACAGTTGAATTCGATTATTTTAGAAGAAGCCTCCAAAAAACAAGACAGGATAAAATAAGAAATGAATTCCTTTGGAGAGAAATGAAGGTCATCTACCACATCTGTTGTTAAGAGGATTGAAAATCAAACGCTTAAATGGTATGGCCATATACAAAGAATGGAAAATGAAAGATGGCCAAAAAATATACCCCCTGGAAGAAATAAACGTGGTAGACCAAGATGGAAATGGAAAACCTACGTCAGAACAATAATGGAGGATAGGAATTTGGAAGAGGGAGATTGGAATGATAGAGATAAATGGAAACTGAAGACGGCAAACCTATAAGTGGGGGAAAGCAGAAGAAGAAGAAGAAGATAATGTGACTTGATGATTGTAAAAAAGTGTATACAACATACGGTGAAACTTCAAGAGGAAGACTTCATGAAATATTTCAATACGTATGGTATAATTGAACGAATTGTTGAAAACCTAAGGGACAGTGATACTGAAATTTCTGGAAGTCAAGAAGCTGAGGAAGAAGGTAGAAGTGAAAAACTTTCAGGGTCTTTTCAATTAAGTCTATAAGTACAAAAATAATTGCATGTTTAATATCTATTTATTGAATTGTATTAAAAAATCATCTAATGTCTTGATTATTATTAATTTTCATGCACGTTATAAGTATTATATCTCTAAGCGATATAGGGGGTATTTAACATTGACGTAATTTGAGCGAATGTTTTCATTATGATGCAGTAATGATTCCAAGTTCTTCTCATTCCATACAACTTATCACTGGAATCAATGTGGCAGCTAAGAACTGGCACTGATCTGACCAATGAAAATATGTGGACTATAGATACATGTTCTGATGATAAAGACAGCCCATCAAGCAGGCTGACATCTCGTGCTGAATGATTATAAAGGTAGAAACCTTAACATTATACTATCCCAAGACCTATAATCAAATTATTATAATACTGTTCAAACTCCATTACTTCGATCATTCCCGGATCAATTTATCAATAATTAAACTCTTATAAATATGAAGTTTTAAAGCTTTTTAGGCTAATACAATAAAATATGCGACACGACAGTTCTGAATGGTAGAGACAGATAAGATAGTTGTTTCACTGGTGTGCAAATTTGTACAGGTAGTTAGGTAGTTCAACATGATATATTCTCTCAACCTTACTCTGTTTTCCTAACCGGATTTCGTTATTATTTCATGAAGTAGTTACTCATTTACCGTCATGAAGCTTTGTGTATTTCGTTCAGAACATTTAAATTCCAAAATATGATAGCTCCAAAAAACGAAGTGTATATTGTCACGGGCAAGGAGTCATGTGTTTACCGTAATGTAGTCCCTTAACTTTAATTTCAGTTTTCTAACCGGATTTCAATATTTTGCATAGAGATGCACAGTTGACCTTACCACGCTGAGTGAACCCTGTTCTAGAGCCTATTCTCAAGACAAATATCTATGGAAAAGTCGTGTATCAAACTTCGGCCCATGTGAAGCCAACCAGACATGCTAATTGTAACTCCACGTATGCGGTCTTTCAGAAATATACTCAAATCAAGACAAACAAATTGAACTAGAGACCTCTAGGATACTAGTGAGGCGGGGTAAATATTACACCACAGATAAAACGCTAACAAGGGAAGAGAGGGATGGTTGCTGACAGTGCCTGGTACAGGAATTGCCTGATGGTAGTCCCTGTTTTCTTAACAGGGTTTCGCTACTTTTCCATTGACGTAGCTCCTCAATTCTCTTCACGAAGCTGACTTACCTCGTTCCAGAAAGTATTGTATGATCTAGCAGGAAATTGAACCTGGGACCTCTGCAATGCTAGGTAGAATGCTAACCATTACACCATAGATGCAATCGTAAAGACAGCGAACAAGGATTGAATATGAGATTTTTGGATGAGTTGAGATCTTTACTTTCAAAAGGTACCGAAATTCCGTAACGAATACGTAAAACATTTTCACACCATTTAATTTACTTATGTATTTAATGTAGAGATTCCTTATTTTTAATAAGTAAATATCACCATCCATTGCACATTACAATCTTTTCAACAATTGAAAACAAAAGGACACCCCTAAATATGCTAACAATGAACTTGCTCCTATGGAATGTTAGGTTATTGGGACTATTTCAAGATAAAATACGGGTAAAGTAACGTACGTCTATTCAAAATGATTGCCAATAAAAATAATCATTGTAAAAACTTACAGTTGTGGATGTCCAGTCAGTCATTTATTATATTATTTTAACAATGAAACAAATTAAAGTTGTTTCAATCAATAATACCAACTGAAAAAATGAAATGCAAATTGAATCAGAACTATTAAAAATGAAAATTTGTGAAATCACTATTTTTATTTAGACTTATAATAAAATTAATGCTGATGATAACTATGTATGTTTTTATTAATTATATCTATATAATTTCTAGGTGTCTAGTTTCAAATATTTGGGCTGTGATGTTGGCTACAATGTGGAAAGAGATATTGACTCCAAAATAAATAAATTTCAGACGGTGTGTGGAACAATACAGAGAACATTCAAAAATAAAATTAGAAAAGAAACCAAGATAAAAATGTATAATGTTATGGCGGTTCCCACAATATTGTATGGATGTGAAACTTGGGCTCCAGTGAAAAAACTGAAGGATAGAATACAGACGGCGGAGATGAGGTTCCTAAGACAAGTAAAAGGATGTACAAGACTTGATAGAATAAGAAATGAGGATATAAGAGAAGCATTGAAAGTACAGCCTTTATTGGATAAGGTCACGAATTACAGACAGAAATGGATTGATCACATGGATGGGATGAGTAAGGAGAGATATCCACTGTTAGCAAGAAATTATCAAGCAAGAGGAAGACGTGATGTTGGAAGACCTAGAAGACGTTGGGCTGATGCATTATGAAGTCGGAACGGGCAATTGTCTAATCCCTGGAGTGATGATGATGATGAATATAATTTCTATTGATTATTATCCTCGCTTGTTTACTTAAAAAAATATTAAGTTTATCCGCACTTTGAAAAAAAAAAAAAAAGAGCATAATTTTTATTAATATTACAGTAGGCCTACATGATACTATAATGATTTATTTTGCATGCTTTTTGTGTGATTGTAAGATGCTGACAAGAGGCACAGTATGAAATAAAATATCTAATCAATAAAGAACGGGGTTGTTGGCGATATAGTGTGAAAACTAGGAGATACAAATACATTCTGTATGATAATTTGGTATTCATAACATGATGGTAAGGGATGAGCTCCATCCTACGGGAGTCGTAACTTGCAGCATGTCTCTGTACAGGAGTAACATGTAGTTCCCACATGCAACATGTGATTCACATGATGTTCACCAGATCAACTTTAATGATTAAGATGTTACTTGCAATCTAAACATGTAGATAAATGCCTGCTATCAAGCAAAATTATGATGGTTAGAGGAAAAATAAATTTTGTTTAGTTCTGTATTCAATGAAATCACAAAAGAGAGAGAAAAGGGAATTATTGACAGAATGGGGCAAACAAGGCTAAAGGCTTAAAAAAGGGGGGTGGGAAGTGATATAAAATTGCCCCCATTCTCAATTCCAGGCATTATCTCACTCATTGGTTTCTTTCAGAGCTCTTAATTCGCCATATAAAAATAGACGAGCACCTAAAAATTCCCCTAATGACAATTCAAAATTTGAGTGAGAAGTTATTTAATAACAAATACCTACACATTACTATAGTAACTCGTTATTAACAATTAACTGTTTATTTAGTTCACTGTTTTTATTATCAAAAGAGTTTGTTTGTATATTCAATAAATTTTTAAAACGTAAAAGATGTATTTTTTAAATGTATATTATATCTTATTGCTAAGGAACCACTCCTTGATCATGTACGCGTCTCGTATATCAATATTCATAAATTACATCGATTTCGGTCGAACTACAACATAAAAAGGCTATTACAAATTTGTTTTTTTTTTTTTGCATTTCAGAATGCTTCTCGTGGAATAGGCAAAATGTTATGTTATGTTAAATTAAAAAAAAATAGATTTCCTAAACGTACCGTAACTCTCTAATATACTGTTGCTAAGAAATAACTATTCGTTCACGATAAGGGGCTGCCGGACATTGGCATCTTTTAAAAGAAATCTAAATTCATATTTGCTCTAACCTCGACTTCATTATTACCCAGTGTAAGGTGTATATATATATATATATATATATTAATTGGTGTTTCTTGTATAATTTATCATATTTATATTATTATTATTATTATTATTATTATTATCGTATCATTATTGTTATTACCCTATAAAATGTTGTTTGTACATGAAATTTACTTTGACTACATTTATTGTTATATTTAACTGTTTATAATTAGTATAGTGTATATCTATATTTGTCAAAATACTTTATTTGAGAGAGACGGTTGTGCTGGTTGCGTGGAAGAGAGGGCCTTTTATGCCTTAACTGTGCCAGAATAAATAAAAAGTATTATATTATTATCACTATCATTATTATTAATATTATTATTTATATTTATTATTATTATTAGGTATAAAAACTTAAGATAGCTTTGACCCGTGTTAAATAAACTACAAAACTTGTACTTGAATTTTTTGATTTTGTAAAAATAAGTTTCACTTCTATAGTTTTCTTCTAAATTGCCCCCTCTCACTACTAAAGTTTATATTTTTGTACATAGCTATCAAATTAACCAATTTTATTTTCATTCTAAAGGTCTTGTCATTAAGGCTTTGATTGTGAAAAATCGCCCAGTTGATACATGTTATATTTCGGTAATATGTTTAAGAATTACACAAAACAATACAAGGATAAGAGTATTAAGTAAGTCGATAGCCACATTATTAATGTGTGTATTTGGGTAAGAATATAGAGGCTGGTACATTGTTGTGTTGCTTTACAAACATTTTAAATGAGGAACGTCTAGTTGTGGGTTTAGAACTTGGGAAAAGCTCCGAGAGCTTGCTGCAAGGGATGAAATTGCATGGGCGTGTGTATAGAGAGAGAGAAGAAGCGCGAGCTTTCAGCCCCTCCATGCCAGGAGGGTTAGTTGTCCGGGGATGGGGTTGTTGGTGGTGGTGGTAATGGGACAACATTAGCACAAAATTGACTCGGAGATGAGTTAGTACTAAAAGGGATGGAAATTGCAATGTGGGTGGGAAAATAGGGGGTTGCTTGGAAAAACCTGGAGGGAGTCTGGTTCTTTTTAGAGTTTTGCCTTGAAAAGTGGGTTGAGATGTACTGGGAGTTTAAGGGGAGAGATTTGACTTCACGAAAACTTATTTTCTGTCTCCAGCCGATTTTTTTTTTTACAATTTTCCTTTTTATTCCACTGGTCCTATTTTCTATAATACTCTACGGTTGTAGCCTGATAATGGAACACCTATAAGTTGTACGTAAATGTGCATGCATAGGTATAGGCATATATACATATATATTTATTTATTTTTACTTCTACTTCAATTTAATATCATTTGAGATGTTGGATCAAAGATATTTTTAATTATATTAGTATTCTGTGTAGACTATGTCTATCTTTGTATATATTCAAGTATAAGGAATGTAATTTTCATTTCTTCTGCAAGATCATTTTAATAGAATACCAAACATGATGGGGGGATGAATCGGATAGCGGCAATGAAATTTCAACTCTTTATTTGCCTAGACAACTGAAGAAAACCACGAAAAACTCTAAGTCAGGTTGATTGGTATCAGGATTAGAATTTGGGCCTACCGAATAATTTTAGCCAACTTGTTTGACATCATTGTTTTTTGTACATCCTATTGTCATAATTAGTTCAAATCACATCTGTTATTTGAGTGTCCCGCATTTGATTCCAAAAGACATTAATTCATTAAAATATTAGATTACGGACATAATAGATTTCAACTGCCTTTGTCAAATTTTTTATGTAAGAAGTGTTGCTATACAAAGCTGTGTGACTTTATCCATCATATTTTTAAGAGACTTTGAGTTAGTTTTTTCATGGGTTTGTTAATTAATTAATTTATTTATTTGTTTGTTCATATTACGTTATTATGTAACGCTAGAAATCAACCATACTCTAAATTATTGTAAATAATTAATTGTATTGTAACTAAAACCCTAACTTACCAGATGGTGAAATAGGGTTCGTATTATTGGAGATTCAATAAAAAATTAATTCAAATCTAGTCGTTGTTGGAGACACAGTGTAAGTAGGAAACCAACCTGTCTACAAAAACAGTTGTAACGTCCCTAATATTTTAAATATAGTAAAAAAATGTACAAGGTTTTATCATTATTTACATATAGTATTAGTCCTAACTTTAAAAATGTATTACAATTTTTGAACAAAAATTTTCAAGTTCGGATTTATACGAACACATTTAAGTTTATAATCCAATTAAATACGTAATTCACAAGTATTAAAACTCAATTCATATTATTAAAATATATTTTCTCCTAAATTTGTTTTCTTTCGCTATTAAAGTCATATTCTGAAATGAGCTATCTAAATAGGGCCTAAATACTTTTTGTTTTAAATTGTAAAATAATATTAAATAGAATTGATAATTTATAAAATTCTAAGCAATGCGTGGAACATTGTGGAACTACAGTTTCCAAAATAAATTCTACAAAAAAAATACCATATTTAGAGTTTATGCACATATGTTTTTGTGCCATCAATTATTCCAATTTAACTAGAAACTCGTTAAATGTAACAAGAAATATTAATTAATAGTGGACATTTGCAGCTTTTAGGAACAAAATTTAGCCAATTGGGCTGCAGTTCAAAAGTTATAATTTTTAAAATATGTACAATAATATTTTTAAGGAAATATGTTAAGAAAAAATTAATATTAGCTATTTAAGATTACTATATTATTTTATTATTATTATTATTATTATTATTAGTTTTCCCTAAATAATAAGTTAGCTTAAGCAATACCGTTTGGGACTAGCATTCGAGAAGTCCCGAACTCAAACCCCGATGACCAATCTGATTTTATTTTTTCTGTTTTCTCCAGGAGTCAAAGCAAATGCTGGATGAAAAATACATTATCAGGATTAATTTGATAATATTCAACATTTCACATAATACCGATAAAAAGTAGTTCCAATATGATCACGTTAAACGTCTATAGATCACGTTAAAGCGTCTATAAATAAAAATGAAATAATATATCACAAAATGTTGACGGTGTCATTGCCATCTGAGGTATTCGTGTTTAATATTAATATCCCCTTTATCTACTTCATTAATTCTCCCCTTCTTCTCTCTCTTTCTATATATCTATCTCACTCTCTCCCTGAGCATTAGGTTTTAATTATCGCAGAGTAAAGTGAAGCATAAAAGATCAAAAATTCATTTGGTTGGGAAAGCAGTAATAACGTTATATACAGAGCAACGGCGTGTTTTATTGAATCATTGGATCGTGTTATGACCTCCTTGAAGACGTCGTGGTCAGATAATGTTGCTATAACTTGCCTCGTCTCTACCAAAATTATTAAATATCAACTTCAGTTTCAAGACTTCATTTTTAATAACATTATGGGAGTCGGAAATGCTATAAAACCACTAACAATTAACTCATTGGCACTATTGAACACGTAGATTTAAGACCACGCGGACATATGCTCTCCATACATCCATATCCTGAGCTATTTTTTTTCAATCATTCCCTGTATAATCTACTTCTCTCAAATCACGATTAATGTTATTCTCCCACCTCATTCTTGGCCTACCTATTGGACGATTTCCCTCTGGTATTCCTACTAAGATTTTCCATGTCCCTTTTTTCATTCTCCATTCATGCTATAATACCATTACTTGATTTAATCTTAAATGCTAAAAATGAGAAATTCTATAGCCAAATTTATAAGAATTCTATTTTGTTAAATATAATAACTGGAATTGCTATAGATTGTTATTCCCTTTGTGGAGAAACCATTAGCATATCTGTGTAACATCCCAGGAGACCCGGGTTCCACTTTCTGCTCTACCACATGGGTTTAGAGTGGATCCTCTCAGGCTCGTGAGGACAGCTGAGTTGCTACATTCATATAAGTAGCGGAATTTGGTTAAGTAAAATGAATTAAAATACAGCAATCGCGTCACGCTAATCTCCACACACGATGAAGCGAGCAATTCAATTGGTTTTGGTTCCTGGGTCTTGTCATATCACATATTTATTTATTTTAAAAGTAATTTACAACTCTAGAGATAGATTTGTTGCTTTTATTCAGTCAGTCCTATACATTGTGTAGATCCCACAAATCGATGTTAACTGCCACGTTTTGTGAACGAAATTAACTAACTAAAGTAACTAACTAACTCACTGGCACTATCGAACCCGTAGGTTCTTGGCCGCGCGGACATAAGCTCTCCACATATCCCTATCCTGAGCTAATGCTTTCCAATCATTCCCTGTATAATCTACTTCCCTCAAATCATATTTAATGTTATTCTCCCACCTCATTCTTGGTCTACCGACTGGGCGTTTTCCCTCTGGTTTCCTACAAGAAGCTTCCATGCACGTCTTTCATTCCCCATTCGTGCCACATGTCCTGCCCATCGCAGTCTACGTGACTTAACTGTTCTTATTATATCTGGCTTCCTATAAAGACCATGCAGTTCACTGTTATGAAGCCTTCTCCATTTGCCTGTCTGTTCATCTCTCTTTGGTCCAAAATTCACCTAAGAACTTTATTCCTCCCTTAAAGTAAGAGTCCATGTTTCGCATGGATAATATAACTGGTAGAATAATAATTTTATATTTTTTTCATTTTTACGTTTTTTTTTAAGGAGTTGGGAAGTCTCTGCAATGCATAATAGCACGCATTTCCAGAATTGAGCATATATTTAATTTCTTTGTGCATCTCATTCCTATTTGTAATTGTTGTTTCTAGGTATTTAAATTCAGCCACTTCCTCAAAATTTCCCTCATTTATCATTAGCTGTCCATTTCCATTATATAATGTATTTCTATGTGTGACCATATATTTAGTTTTATTGATATTTACTTCCAGTCCCAATTTATTAGCATTACTCTTTGTGAACGGAATGTATATATTTTTTTCACTTAGTTTGTTTGCTATTCTTTTCTGTAATTCTGTCAAGTCAATATTATTTCTATATTTATAAATGGAATGAAGAATTTATCCACCATGTGGTGTAGTGATAATACCGTACACGCAAAGAGTGCGAATTCGATTGGTTTATGAGTGGATTTTTTCATAGATTTTTCTCACCTGTAAGAAATTTTAAGGCCCAATTAGTCCCCGAAAACTTCATAGTCATCCATATCATATTCGCCTTGTTTAGTATGAATGTCAGAGAATTATGTGTTATCTTAAATGACCATGTTGTCTCGGAAATAGCCCCGGCATTGAGTTCATTACTCATCCGAATAAGCCCTCGATGTCCTCATGTGGTCAGAGAGTAGGGTTTGGGATCCAAAGTTAAAATCCTCTTAGTTATTTTCTTGAATATTGATTAAATATGTGCCAGCGGTTATAGATAGAATGTAAGTCGTGTTTCTGAAAAGCTCGGGTGTCGTGAGGCAGAAAAAGTTCAATATGTGTCAGAACTGCGGCTGTACTTTTGATTGCATTGTGTGAGGGCAATGCTATTGTTAGAGATGACATTATCGTTGGAGAGGCAATTCTTCAAATTCCTATTTTCAATTACGCGCTGTTTCCATGAATATACCTTCTCCTTCAATGTGAAGTCTATTTCCGATACGTCCTATAGACCCTACATACAAGAGAAAAGAAAATGAACTCTCGAATCATGACGATAAAAAAATCTAGCCTTAATTTTATAAGTAAATTCACTACAGTACTCTTGTAGCCCAATTAATTCAAATTAGACATTCAATTCGGGAATAATTCGCATAGAGCTGAAAATGATCAAAAGTCCCCACAGAGCCCACTTCTGCTAAAATTTTATTCAAGGTCAAATGTCCAAAAAGTTGGATTTTCCCATGTAACTCTTAAAAGTGTCTCTTATCGTAACAATAGTTTGTACAACGTTTTTAGATAGTTTCTCTATAATATATATCCTTTTCTACGCCACCTTCGAAATAGAGTACTTTTAAGTGTCCGCTTAAACCAACGATCTAATCTGATGAAACTTTTTTGATGAAATAGTTTTCTGTCGATTAAAAAAAATACACTATAGATGATTATCAAACCGGAATTAATTATTATTATTGAACTGTGATATGATTAATCTCCTTTATCTTAAAATTCTGTATCAACAGTTATTTGTTCTTCGTTTCCTTCTCATTTGCCTTCATCTTCCTCTTGTTACTGGATTTCTGTAGATTGCTCTAATAAAATAGATGGATCAATTTCTCTTCATATTGGAGTCTGATGACAAGACTTAGGATTTTAGGTGCAATTTTCATGATAAATAAGGATGAGAAAACGGTTTGGAACATATCAAAATTGCAATTTTGATTATTGTATTACGGTTGAGAATTTACAGCGAAAGGACACTGCATAAAATTGAGAGAGAAAAAACGATTAAATTTAATATAAAAATTGTAATATAAAATTATAAAATAGTGTCTTGTTTTGCAGTCCCCTCAACTATTAAAATAATTCAAATATTCTAGGCCTTTCGAGACCAGTCCCATCCTCAGCAGAAGATTGTTCGCTACTGTCCAGCTATCATCCTGTTACTGGCTACTTGTGATGGTCGTATAGATAGGCTGTCTGTATATTATAATTATTCTTTTATATTTTGCACCTTCATTATCGAGTCAATTCTCCAATATCATTATTATCATTATTATTTGTATTTTCCTTATCAATAGTATATTGTATAGATTATATGTCATCAACTGAACTAAAGATAACTCATAATTATTATCATAAGTAATGCCACGAGTGATTTCCAAATCATCTATAAATTTACTAGTCACGAAGTGACGAGTGAATTTATCTAGAGGATTTGGAATTCATGAGTGGCATTTGTTAGGACAATTTAACGAATAAAATTAAGCTGTTTACTAAACAATCATTATTTAAATATAGTTACCGGTATTTTAAAATATTTATATATTTAATGTAAGCGGCGATGTTTGAAAATAAATCAGAAATGTGTGGTTATGTTTATTCACTGCAACTTGATCATATTATTTATTGCCAAATAGGATCGCAATAATGTAAAGATGCACGCTAGTGGAGAAATAATGAAACACATCAAACTGCATATTATAACCAACATTATAGGTTATTAATTATTTTTTTTAGTAAACAACTCAAGTAAAATCAAGGAATCTGTTCATTATTTGCTACATTCTATTTATTTGTTGGAGAAAAATAATGCTATGAGCTGTACAGAATATTAAAAAAAGGAGCTTTCTGTATCATAAAAGCAGGAGCTGATAAAGAGAAATTGATAAAGGAGGTGAAACAAGACTGTTATTGGTTGTAAAACAAAATTCATTGAAACGTGATTGGTCATTGTCTGCCATTTGGGGCATGAGTTAAATAGTCTGTATAATTTAACTGTGGTGAAATGGAAGAGAAGACCTTACAGTCTTTAACTCCAATTAAATTAAACCATTATTATTATTATTATTATTATTATTATTGCTAGTACTACTACCACCACCCATCTCCACTCACGATTTGCATGTACATTTGCTTATACGAGGGGATAAAATTAAACGTTTTTATGCTTTGTGGGCCTATTTGAAATAGCCGAATAAACAGCAGAATTTTCATAAACTGTGGAGAGCACGGTACTTTGAGTCGTATCTCATTGATCATCTAAATAAATAAAATATTTCATAAAACGTCCAGCAATTAAAATACAAACGTATGTATAATAATTACTGGTATACATTTTCCCTTTTTCATATACTCTTTTTTTTTAATATACCGCTCTAGTTTTACACATGACGTGTCATTACAATAATCATTATTTTGTTTAAAACCATCTCTTGGTGCATGCATTTTTTTTTAATATTCCCCATTTGAAACAAATCTATCTAATATGAAACACTCATTTAACTTCGGTTATCATAAAATCTAGCCATTCAATAAAATAATTCAATATTGAAGTTCGAAAAATATAAAAGCCAGTCAGGAATCTAGTAATTAATGTAATATATATGTAATATAAAATTTTCATTGATAACTTTTAAACTAAAAATATATAAAGTATTTATTGTTCCATTTATGTGAATGCGAACATGATGACAACATTAAGGGAGGAGAGTATTTAAGAATTCATTTTTAGGAACCAAAAAGAAATGAACAGCCAGGTGAACGGAGAATATTACATAAGTTTCAGTTATCTTTATAGGAAACCAGGTGTAAAAAGAACATATAAGTCTCGAAGACTACGGTGGGTGAGACATGTGGCATGAATGGGAAATGAAGGAAAGCCATAAGAACTTCTAGGAAAAACCAGAGGGAAAGTGCTCAGTAGATAGGCCAAGAATAAGATGCGAAAATAAATTAAACATTATTTGAGGAATGTGAATTATACATGGAATGATGGAAAACATTAGCTCGAGATGAGGATATATGGAGAGCTTACGTTAGCGCGATCATCAACCTCTGGATTTGAGAGTGCAAGTGATTAGGTTAACTTTTGTACTACGGTATAAAAACCATGCCGAAAAAAAGGTTGTCCTTATAACATTTGTTTAGATATCTTTCAGTCAATATTTAGTCTTGCTTTGCTGTTGAAACATGTTGACTATTTTAATTATTAATTGGTGAATTGGGCATATTGACTGCATACTTTACGATTTTATCACCAAGAAGATCATTAGTGTATTAAATAGATATATTTTATTTAATATAGCCAAAGGATCATGTAAAATCTGCTCGGTAGAGAATATTTTTCCAACAGAATGAAAAGCTTTAAAGAAAGCTGTAAGTGAATTTTATTAGTGGACAAATCGTAGAGACGCAGAATACGGACAACATAATTTACAATTTTGAATAAAATGTATTACATGATCCGGCATCAGAATTCATGATAATTATATAATAATGTATGTAGTCATAAACATATTTCAATCTGCACTATTAAAACAAATGTTTCGAGTCAAGTAAGAGATGATTTACCATTAATTACTGTATAATGTTAATATATTAAAAGAGGTACCTGATATAGCAGTCGTTCTCATCTAAATCAACTCCTGTTAAAAAAAAAAAAACTTCGCCAAGTGGTTAAAACAATAAAGGTTTTTCAAAATCAAGTTTCACATTCTGCATTCATGACTCGAATAAATCGGTACCAAATAGAATGCAGAAGATGCAACTTGATTTCGAGAGGTCTTCATTGTTTTAACCACTTGAATTTTTTAAAAACTGATTTAGTTGAGGACGACTGCTAAATCAGGTGCCTATTTTAATATTTTAACATTATATTGTATAACCTCAACGGTGTTTTACAATGAATTTTAGAGGTATTGATTCATTACTACGTTCTAAAAGATATTCCTATCAGTCAAATCATCAACCTTCTCATTCAAATTACTTTTATCTAACAAGTAAGTTAGGGTTTGGTAATACAATCAAATCTTTAAATTATAATTTATTGTCCTTCTTTCAGCTACCATATTGATATCTTAATGATCCTGGCATCCTACATCTTTCCATAACAATCTGCACCTTCCTCTTAATATTACTTAACCAAAATTTTGCTTTCAAAAATCATTTTAAGTAAATAATTGTGATGAAATATGTGGAAAAAATGATATTTTATAGTGAATTTGAAGATTAATTAACTACCTATTATTTCATCCAGTACTTGTTAATTTGTCTGTTTAACTTATTGTGCAACAGTGAATTATTTACAATAATATAATAATATCTGATTAACATATGAATTTCTCGTTAAAATTCAATATCAATTATGAAACAAGCATATCTACAGTAAACTGTATTTTCCATCGAAATTGGACTGGAATGAATTGGCGGCCCTCGAATCCCGAACCGGATATCTATTCTTAACATACTAGGTCACTAAGGATATGTGTTCATTATTAAAACTTGATAGGGGTTTTCTGCTTCTGATTTCTTTTCTAGGGTACAGGATGAATAGAAAAATCTTTGAGCATCAAGAACAAGTTGTGGTATGCTCTTAAGGTTCTCTTGAGTGTGTGTAAGGGCGACTTATTACGCAAGCTGATCGATCCGCTCCGCTCTACGCACGTGTCCACGGAATTGCCTACCTGTCACGGCGAAACTTGTGATGCTGCTGAGAAACTGTGTCAGAAACTCCCCTCCTCCAAACTTCACAAGCACGTGTCTTTGTCCAAACTACGTCTTAATTTCTTGTGTCATGTTAAAATATGCTAATCTTATGTTAATATTTCACCTAAACAACTTTTCCATTGGACAAGCATCTTAGCTCTACAATATAGCACAACTTCATTTGCTTTAGTCTATTTTATATATACCTACATATATGCTGCCCTCCATGATGGAGAATTATACAGTATATATAAGGGAAAAATACATGCTTGCGCTGAAATGTCTGAGTGGCGAAGTTGAAAACGTGCTGACGTATAGAGTTAGAGGTCTCGGGTTCAAGTCCGGACTCTGGAATTTATTTTTTCTTTTCATATCATATTTGCCTTCATTGCTAAATGTCAATAATTTAGTTATAACATCGAAATAAAGAAGCGTACTGCTATAAGGTAAATATTCTCTTTGTATGCTTACATGTTATTATGGCCACGAGATGGCAAAACCAACGTCCCGCTACCCCTCATGATAGAGAATCATATATATATGAAAAATACATGTTTGTGCTGGAATGTCGGACTGGCGAAGTTGATATCGTGCTAACGTATAGAGTTAGAGGTCTCGGGTATATATATATATATATATATATATATATATATACACACACAAACTTATACAGAGTTTTAAATAAGTAAAAACCCTTCCGCCGAATAAGGGGCCACAATATATCCAGAACATTAGTCGATTTATTGTTTAAAAATAAATAAAATAAAATTAATTTTCCCAATTTGAACCAGTGATAACAACTTTGAATGTTCCGTCACACAGAAACTGTGTTAACTAAGCAGCATGTCAAATTTATGGTGCGATTTTGTTGGTTTTTCGTTAATTAAATGATATGGCATACAGTTAAATTGGAACAAAGCAATGCAGCTGATACAGCGATGTTTTAAATTCGGGTTTCAGAAAAAATTCTAACTTATAAAATTCGGATTATGATGATTGTTTGGATATTATCATCCCGTCTTATTTCAACAGCTTATACTGAGTTTCGTTGCGAAATGACCAAAATTGCAACTGATAGAGCAGTTTTTAAATTTTCATTAAATTAACTTCAATTAACAATGATCCAATTTTGCTGCTTACAGAACTTGACTTTTTTTTTATATATGCCAATTCGATTCCAATAAAAAAAATTGCTGCCGCTAGAGCGCACATATATAAACTAAACTCCATGGTGCGATAAGACTACAAGGCTCTTGGCCTAAAATCCGGCTGCTGGCCTCATATCCACACATATGATGATCCAGCCAGTGTAGGTGTGACACGTGGAAAGGATTTCGAGTCCCGAAGCCATAATAACTAGTCTTCTGAACTTGGTCCCGCTATTCATTATAGCTATCCAAACTCCTCACGGTGCTGGGTGAGCATCGGTCCCATAACTAAATCACTGGCACCATCGAACCCGCTAGATTATGGCCGCGCGGTCATAAACTCTCTATACATCCGTATCCTGAGCTAATATTTTCCAATCATCCCTGTATAATCTACTTTGGCCAACTTACTGGGCGCTGTCCCTCTGGTTTTCCTGGAAGAAGTTACTATGCCCCTCTTTCATTTCAAAATAGTCTACATTTCCTGGAAATCGCTATATGACACTTAACTGTTCGTATTATATATGGTTTCCCATTAACATCATGAAGATCACTGATACCTAGTCTTCTCCATTCGCCTGTCTGTTCATCTCTCTTTGATCCAAAAACTCTCCTAATAACTTTATTCTCAATTCCTCGTAATATTTTCTCCTTCCTTAAAGTAAGAGTCCATGTTTCACATCCATATAATATATCTGAAAGAATAACAGTTATTTCAGTTTAAAGTCTATTAAGAGAAGTTGGACAAGTGTCTCTGTAATGCTTAATAGCATGCACTTCGAGGATTAAGCGTATGTTTAATTCCTTTGTGCACCTCATTCTTGTTTAATTCTTCTTCTTAGGTATTTGGATTCAGCGTCTTCTTCAAAGTTTCCCACAATTGTCGTTAACTTCAATTTCCATTATCCTACATAATGTATTTTTATGTTTGATCATATCTTCAGTTTTATTGATATTTACTTCCAGTCCCAATTCCTTGCTTTTATTAAATAGGGTGTGCATATTGGCCCTTAATATCTCCTCACCATCGCCTAATAATACCAGCACTGGTCCCATATATGTCTACATTGCATGAAAATATATATTTTCCAATGGAGACTCCTACCAGCACACGTTCCGTAGCTCTGCTATGATGCAGATATATATACATATATTCATTTTCGGTGCATATTACATATGATCTATGGAGTTGCGTACTTAAAGAAAACCCCTTTCATGACCATCACAATAGTTTCATATCTTCGGAATTCGCTAAAACGATGTAGGCCTACTACAATTTAAACTTATCCAAAATAGTAAAGACGCCTGGATAAGAGCCAACACAGCCACTCATTTTTTTTCTTCGAATGCAATGATTGTTTTTCTCGTTTTTACGTAGAAAGCTTAATTCCAAAATAGGCTCTATGGAGTGTACTGTTTGAATTTTAACATAACCTACCAAGAAATGTATTTCGTAAATTGTATTTATGCTAATAAATACTGTATCCCTGGCCGTAGCCGAGCGTTCTAGGGCATGATGCCTTGGAGCAGAGCTACGGGACCTGCGCTGGTTTGAGTCTCATGCGGGAAGAAATGTTCTCCTGGACTTTCGGCCAATATGGAACAGGTGTCCACCCAGCATCGTGACGAATCTGCATAATTACAGCAATAAGTAGCGTCTCCAGATTGAGAATACCAGCTACAATGGCTGCGAGACCCAACATAGCTGACCATGTTACAACTATCCTGACTTGATGATAGTTCACCTCTGTGATATCATGTTGTGGATATGAGGCCAACAGCCAAAGGCCTTCTAAGCCTATCGGGTCATCTACTTCTTCCTTTCCAGGATTAGGTCAATACAACCTTTTCCGATCTCAAGTCCGTCATTTTCTTGGCCGTCCCAAAGATCTTTTTCCATGCAGTTTTGGGTAATCTTGTATTGTCCATTCTGTCTAAATGTTCTTTCCATCGGTATTTGTGCTCTTCTAATTTATCGAGTATTGAAAATATATCCAGTTCATTTCTTATTGATTCATTATGTAATCTACCCATGCGTGTACATCCTTTTATGGATATTAAAATTTTCACTTCAGTGGCTTGAATGTGAGAGATATCTTTTCTGTAAGTACCCATGATTCAGATCCATATAAAAGAACAGCTATAATTTTATAAAATCTGAGCTGAGTTTCTCTTCGAGTCTTTCGGAGGGTTATTCTTACGGTGCCGCACATCATTTGATTCAGGCCATGAAATCAATAGAATATTGTAAATATTGATTTAGGGTTCACTGCGATCCATGGTGAATTAAGTTTATTGGACATTGCATCATATTGCTGTATCCCAACTATTGTGGCTTCTTATTTTGTATTAAATTGCAAAGAAACATAGGAGACACTTTTAAATGTTTATACAACAATGGCGGTTCCAACACTGTTATATTGATTGGAGCATTGGATCTGATCCAAAAACCATGAACGAAGAATAGATACTTCAGAAATTAGGTTTTTGAAATTAATACAATAACAGTAATATAATGTACGGTTAAAAACTATAATATAGTTACCTTGTAGGTCCGTCTCCTCAACTTAAGTTCTTTTAAAACTCTGTAGGCCTTTCGGGACTAGTCCCATCATCAGCAGAATGCATTAGGTCCGTTCTTGTTGACCCTTATTGAAGCACTGACTTGGTTGTGAGAATTTTGTACAGAGGATTGTGTGTGTGTATTCATTGAGAATCAGGTTGTTGTTGATTTCTCTTAGGATTGCGATTTCCTCCAGTATATTTATTCTCATTGGAATGTTTTCTCTATGTACTATTGTGAGGGTGTTATCGATGTTATGCATATGGTGTCCAGCTTGAATTACATGTTTTGCGTAACTTGATTTTCCTCCATTGTAAACGAAATCTCTGAAATGTCCCTTGAATCTAATGTTGAAGCTTCTGTTAGTTTTCCCAATGTAGAATTTATTGCAGTCTGTACATGTTAATTTGTAGATGCCTTTATTGTCGAATTCATCTATTTCTTCGATGTTGTTGTTTATTAAATTGTTTAGTTTGTTGTCAGTTCTGTAGGCTATTTTAATATTCTTATCGAGCTTTTTTAGTGTGTTGGCCAATAACAGATCGAAAACAAAATGAAAATATACGAAGAGAACTAAACATATTCAAACTATTAGATGAAATTGAACTATACAGAGATGAATGGATGAACCACATCAATAGAATGTATAAACAACATAATTCCGAACGAAGAAATGGAGGAAGACCCAGTAAAAGATTGACAGGCAAATTCTAACATGAGATCGGAACAGACCTTAAGCTCTAATCCTCAATGCTAAAGATGATACATAGGTATATTAAGATACAAAGAGTTAATGAGAGGATGCAACATCCAAGAATCTTAAATCACAATATATTATAGCATAACTATGTAGAAAAAAGGTATTCCTTCCTGAGAGAGTATGATTTCTATAGGCCTATCTAGAGCTACAATAAGTCGAATAAGCAATGAAATGTAAAATGTTAACGTAAATGAGTATTTCTAAGTTTGATGATGATACTGTACTGTGCTGTAGCATTATAATAAAAATATATCATTCATAAATCATATTGTGCTGAAAATTCTACGTTATTAGCTATGCCTGACCTTTCCAAACTTTTCATAACTTGTTTACTGCGTCATAAATCTGTTTATTTAAACTTGTACTGCGTTCTCTGCTCACACAAAATTATGCGTACCTACGCTTCACATCGAGCCAACTAGATTTTCCATCTCCTTTACCCCACTGCGTCAATATTTTTCGCAACACCAAGCATGGATATGAAATTTACGAAAAATGTGCAGAATACATATTCCCTTCTTCTTTCCTTCTCCGTCGTTTTAACTTCTCACCTTATAAGTACATTTACGTGCCCCACACCACAAAGATGACCTATCAGGAGAAGGATTTTATTTAAACTTTTGGATCACAGATAGGCCTACTTTTTTGACCACACAAAACAAGGGAGGGATTGCCCGAATGAGTGATATGCTCAATCCTGGGCCTCCTCCGACACAACATTTAAGACGAAACACATAATTCACTCACATTTTCATACCAAACATGGCGAAATATGATGATAATTATGATGGCTAAATATGTTTGAGGAACTTTTGGGCTATAAGTTTCCCGATATTTGTCTTAAAGGCGAGGAAAAACTCCGAAATAAATCATTACCCAGGAAACTTGTCCTGACCGATAATCGAACCCGGGCCCTTTGGTACGAGGTATCGATGCTGCCCCAAGTTCACAGCGGGTGCACCTATATATTCTGTAAAATATATAAATATTTCTAATGCAGAAGTGATTCGTTGCTCTATACATGTATCTCTAGCTGTTGTTTCGGACTACGGCACAATGTCATGGCTTTTCTATCTTATAATGTAAATTATACATGTCTTCTTATAAAGGAAGCATAAATGATTGCTGTAAAAGAGCATTAGATTTACACTTGATCACCATGAATCCTGTACCACTGCGCCAAGACACTGATGCCTTACACCACTCGGCAGGGCTAAAATAAGTCTAATTCATTAAAATTACATTACTGTAGCTTTTATCGAACCCGAAGGCCTACCTATTGGGAATTTTCTCATCGGTATTTTTTTTACGAGAAGTTGCCGTGCTCTTCTTTTACTCCTCATGGCATATGTCCTGCCCATCATAGACCACGAGACTGAACTACATTTATTACATCTGGTTCCCCAAAAGACCATATAGTCCAACTGTTATGTACTTTTCTCCAATCACATGTTCGTTTCTCTTTGGCCCAAATGTTTTCCCAGGCATGTTATTCCCAAATACTCGTAATATTTTCTTCTCTCGAATAAAATACTGTTTTTCGTATCCATATAATATAACTGAAAAAATAACAGTTTTATATATTTTTACTTTAACTTTTTTTTTATAGAAGTTGAGATGTCAAGACCTCCTGTAGTGCATAATAACATGCGTTTCAAGAGTTGAGTCTATGTTTAATTTTTTTTCTGTGTAGGCTGAGTTGGGAAGGACTTGTGGCACGAATAGGGAATGCACCAAGTAGGCAGGCCAAGAATGAGATGGGATAATAATAATGATTTGAGTGAGGAAAATTATAAAGGTAATGATTGCAAAACATTAACTTAGGATAGGGATGTATGAAGAGCTTATTTCCGCCCGACTATGAACCTCCGTGTTCGATAGTTGCAGTGAATTAATTGTCTCGTTCCTGTTTGTGGTTATTATTCCTAAGTATTTAAATCACGCCACTTTTTCAAATTTTCTTTCATCTGTTATGTGCTCATTGCCATTTAATATATTTATTCGTACGTATAATATATATTTAGTTTTATTAATATTTATAACTGTTATTGTCAGTCCCTAGTTCTCTCTATTATTTGAATATAATGTGCATATGGCTTCTAGTATCCCTCTTATTATTGCTCTTTACTACTACTACTACTACTACCCACCACCACTCTTACTACTATACCACCACCACTACTACTACTAACTACTACACTACTACTAACTACTACTACTACTACTACTACTACTACTAATAATAATAAATAAATCAACATATATCACCAGTTAATTAATATTATAATACTTAAGATTTAAAAAAATTTAAAAAGTTACACCATTGACAAAGACAAGCCCAAACAGTTTTAGATGTCAAAATGCCCTACATTTTGTAATGCTATCTATGCAAATAACAGAAAAGTCAACAAAATCTGGTAGTTTTACAACACCATTCGCGGCATACAGCTTTCTGCAAGATTGAAGAGAAATGTAGATTAAACCGTAAGATATGTGACCCGCTAAGTTATCATGCGCAGAGATTACAACTTGTATACCCCAGTGCTTTCAATTTTTCTACAGGAGGCTTAGATCCTTGAACATAGCATATTCATAAGATCTCTGAGTTAAGCCTTGTTATGGAAGTTGAGAGCCAAATGGTTGTCTAGACTTCCATATTCGTATGTGATTTGCATGTTACTGACGAAAGGCAAACGTAGTGCGGGTTAGGATGGGTGTTCTTCATTACTAAGTTGTAACAAGTATTTCTGCAGACGACGACGGCCACGGATCGTGGAGGTACTTGACCGCTAAGCTAATTGGGGGCGCCGCAAAGCCGTATACATGCACAGCACCAAGCAAGCAAGAGAGAGATGTTAGTAAAGCCGATAATACTGCTGAGGAATATTGGATTATATGGGCGTATACGACCTTAACAACCACCAACATAACCCTCCTGCTTACACACTCATGTGCCCAGAACAAGTTAGGTTCCTTATATATGATTTTAGAGTCATAAAATAAAATTTTGCTCTAGGGCAGAGAAGTAAATCTCGGGAATAAAAATGTTTGAGATGTACCATATTTTATATTTTATTACATCATCATATGTGGTCATTTTGTAAGATAAGGATTATATGTAGGGCGTCTTTGTGGGGTGTTAAAGTTGTGCCGGGAATTGCTAATTAGGATGCCTTCTTTCTCTTATCTCTGACCATGTTAATTAGTTATATTCATGCGTGCACCAATTTAGATATTCAACTAACCCAAATTTCTTTCATAAACATACAGCAAACACTAACTTTTATCCCACAAGTTAGTTACATCACAAGATTTACTAATGAAATATTTCAAGACAACACTTCTTCTTCTTCTTCACTTCACGGGCTAAGCAAAATGTCTGTTCCGCCTCACAGTTGCTCTGTCCATCTTTTCACTGACCTTCCTACATTCCTCGAACCTCTTGGCTTGTAGTTAAATGCTGCTTTTAGTAATCTTGTTACGTTCATTCTTTCTAGATGTCTATATCACTTTTCTGTATATCCTTTGATTTTTTCATTTAATGGTATATATTTAATTCGTTCTTATATCTTCATTCTTTATCCGATCCATTGTTGTGCAGCCTTTTGTTCTTCTAAGGAAGTTAATTTCTAAGCTTTGTATTCTACTTTGTAATTTTTTAGTCACTACCCAAGTTTCACTCCCATAAAGTAATGCAGGAACTGCCAATGTTTTATAAAACTTCAATCTAGTATCTCTTCTTCTTTTGTTCTTTAATGTTTTATGTATAGTTCCACATATCATTTGAAATCTTGACAGTTTCACATTTACGTCTCTTTCAGTTTTTGTATTTATAGTAAAATTACAACCCAAATAATTAAAATGTATTACTTCTTCCAGAGGTTTGTTGTTTATTATGATTTTTGATCTTATATGTTCACTTCCCCAAAATGATATTATGTGTGTGTGTGTGTGTGTTTTCACAAGACAAACACATAGTTTAATAATTAATGTACGTTCCACGGATATTTGTTTCCATTTTCAATCCAGGTGTTCTATTCTTATAACTTGAAATTAAGGCCAACATTTTTCCTGCCTGGTTACAGCTGTCCACAACTACTCTGTATCTTAGGTTTAGAAAACGGTATATTCTTTTTCTATAGCCTAATCATAGAAATGTTTATAAAGTCTTTCTTCATGAATATACTGCTCACACGAAGGTTAAGTTTATGTCTAGGTAGAAGATGTTATATATTAAATATACTATATCTGGACGATTATAAAATCCATAGTAACTATCGATTAGAATTATTCTTACTCAAATTATACAAATAGTTACAAACATCATTGAAAAAAATTATAACTCAAGCCTAATTCAATTACTAACATTGTGTTGCACCCATATTTTTATATTAGAGCGATTGCTGATAATACCATTATATTTTTGTGTGGAATTTGAGCGAAACATTGGCAACATTTAGTTTATAATATTATTGTATTAGCCCTAGACATTATTTACTCCTGGACCTTGCTTATCTCAAAATAGAACAGGCGAAAAATAATCTAAATTCATCTTGCTGTATGAGACACGAATAATTATTTTCTTTAAATTAAAATAACTAAGTCCGTAGTGCGACAGGTCTAGAAGGCCCAGTCCCACCATCCGGCTGCTGGCCTCACATCAATTTTGTCATTTACAGAAGTGAACGATCATATAGCCATTATAGGAATGACGTGGTCACCATGTCATATCTCCCAACTGTTATATCTGCTTTTCTCAACCTACTTATTGTAGTTACTCAAATTCCTCACGATGCTAGTTGGGCACCGTCCCATACTGGTTGAAATTCCATAAGAAAATTTCTTCTCTTATGGGGGACTCGAACCAACGTAAGTCCTGTAGTTCTGAATTAAGTTTTGATGCCTTAAACATACAAACAAATCGAACCACTCTGTAAAAAATATGCGTAAAAGATATTTCCTTAAACTGAGGCCGAACTATCAATCAAAGCTAAAATATATGTCTAAAACAGCACACTGGCCCTGTTTATTATAACATACAGATCATATAAAGTAACACTTCAACAGATGAATTATTTGTATTATGTTATAATGAAGTTTTTCGACCTTGGTCTCGGGGCTCGGTGTAAGGTCGTTGGCTCAGACGCAGCAGACACAGGTTCGATTTCTAGTCGGGACAAATTTCCTAGGCGTGTTTTTCTCACCTTTAGGACAAAGGCACAAATAGTCTCCGAATACAATTCTTCCATCATAATCATCCTATTTGACTTGTTTAGTAAGAAGATATGATTGAATTGTTTCTTGTCTTATATTATATCTCGGTTGTAGCTCTGGTATTGAGCTGACCACTCATCCGGGAAGACCCTTGTCCTTGAAAGGTAAAAAAGAATAGTATTTATGTGAGCCAGAGTATAAACTGCTTGCCTGACACATTTTGCTGGTTGGTCTTCCAATTCTCTTTATATTGGCGCTGAATAGTTTACAAAGACGAATGAAAAAAATACAAATTACAATACCTGTAAATTTGTAAACATAGAAGTTCGGATATTGAAATAGGGGCCTTACATCAGAATAATACATTTAAGAAAAGTTATAATCTCAATGAAAAACGTATGAAGCAGTTCTTCGTAAAACGCATTATTAAATTAGCTTATAGATTTTATATCATCCATTCTCATTATGTGATGTATCTACTGAAGCACGGCTGTCATTCTTTGGTTTATGAATCATTAAGTAGACCTCTTGCTTATAAAAGCATATTTTATCATTATATATTATTTATAGAGCATGAAATATACTCTCGTTTATGAAAGCTTAGATTCTAATGTGATTTTTTTTATTGTGCTTTATTTTGAAACCAATTTTTGTCTACTAACATGTCATACATTTACTAAAGTAATTTTCTGTGAACTAGTACAGTAATCACTTATAATGAGAAATTGCTTATTTTATATATTATTTATGTACTAAGTATTTGTTAATTACCCCTGAAAATGTTAACCAATGAATACATAGTGATTATAATTAGCACTCTACATACAGTATTATGTAGGAAATTCTACCTCTCTCTTAAATGTCCATATCTACTACAATCGTATCTTACTGGATACTTAAAGTGCTTTCTCAATCGAACAATGCATTACTAATATTTTACTGAATAGTTAAACAACTTTCCTTTCAATCCGAACTTAACTGGGAACATCTGCGACGTGATTCGAACAATACTCCATTGTTAAATTTGGAAGATACTTCTTACACTATTAAAAATTCTGTAAAGTTCCAAATAAAATTATATCGATTTGACTAATCTATTTAGATGTTACTATACTACTTTCTTTGTTTTATAGTACGTGGTTCCTAGATAATATCATTTTCCGCAGTTTTATTATACAATACTGGACTTTATCAGCGAATACTTACATACGAACTTCCACCAGTTGTAAATACTTAAATAGGTTGTAAAGTCAACTTACCTGCAAAAAAGAAAAACACAATCACATTAAAAACGCACAATCACAATACAATTTATTTAAATCAGTAATTAGTTTTTATTAATTTGAGCCTTATATATGTGAATACATAGAAAGAACCTGAAATTCAACTTGTAACATAATCTCGATTTTAAGTAATCTGTAAATGACAAACTTTTGTTTTGTGTTGGCAATATTGCATTACTCTTAGTGTAATACGTACAATGACATTTCTCATGTTTATGACGAATGAATAAGCTTATAAAATACTAATTTTAATTGTTGAATAATCACATGCTACCTCTTGTTCATAGAATCTAGAACGCTACTTTACAATAGTTTAAATCTCTATGTTGAGAATATCACGTGTGTTTTTAAATTCTTCTTAATATAAATAAACAAGTCCGAATACAAACATAACAATATACGCTTGCAAATTAATTAAATTTTATTAAAAGAAGAGCTTGTATAATGTGCCCAATAAAAAATACAGAAAGGCCGTCATTATATCGATTATTATGTAATTACATTCGCTGGTGACATGTTATGTCCAGACGTTTGAACCTCATGACGTGTAAACGTAGACCAGCAGACAAGCAGAAGAAAGGAAGGCAACAAAATAAGGTAGTTGATATAACACCGTGTCATTTCTTTCTTTCCTCCTTTGAATCTCTTCAAGATTTGTGGTTCAAAATGTATCTCTTGCACTTTTATCTCCCGAGGATTTGACTTTCTTTTCCTGTCTACCATGTTATATTGTTATTCCTCCTACAATTCGTCCCACCGGCGTGAAAGATCTGATTTTGAATCTGCAAGACAACTAGAGTTCTTTTTTATTTACTTTTTTTTTTCTCACAATCCCATGTATCGAATGTGCGTTATGGATCGCTTCGCGATATTCAAGCAGAATGACACAATATATATATATATATATATATATATATATATATATATATATATATATATATGTGTGTGTGTGTGTGTGTGTGTAGTAATATGTATATGTAAAATATGGATACAAATAAAACGTAGATTCGTTATTACCTCGTCTCGCCCTGAGTTCGAAGTGTATTTTCGAGTTTCACCTCTTTAAAGCAGGACACAGTCTATTATCCTAATCAGACTTTTGGTACAAGCCTATTGTCTTTACATCCAAGAGGAACATATGCCACATTTTTTTATATCTCAATTAGCACATTTATCTGAATACGTTTTTGCAAGGCGAGCACATTTTCAACCAAAAACCACTAATAAAATATTATCTAACAAAACATATTACTTTTACTACATGTTTTACTACATTTACTCAATAAACATATAGAAATGTGATTTTAGTCTTCTTTGAGGTCCACCTTCCACTAGCGCCTTAATACTTTGAAAGAAATAGTTTCTTCCGGATAATAATAAATTTATATATCGACTCATCAAGGAAAATCACAAATTTCACAAATTAAAAAAAAAACGACAGGAATAATTAACAGTATAATGAAACCATCTTTAGTACCGAAGAACACAAGATTACGGCTTTATAGGGTTCTCGCAAGACCAGTATTAAGATATGGTAGTAAAGCATGGACAATACAAAGAAGAGATGAAAGCCGAATAACAGCAAATGAGATGCGATTTATGAACCGTACAGCAGGCTATACTAAGTGGGACCATAAAAGAAATGATGAAATTATGGAAGAGTTGGACGTAGAACCCATTCTTCACCAATTACAAAACTACCAGAACAACTGGAAAGCCCATCTTCAACGAATGCCGTCTCATAGAATTCCAATAGCCATGCTTCGTTACTGCCCCCAAGGCAAAAGATCGCTGGGACGTCCAAAATAGCGCTGGATGGAAAATTCCTCTTTGAGACCGTAACAGGCCACACGGCCTAATACTTGCATGGATGATGATGATATATCGACTCATCCTTTAACGAATGCCAGTGTCAGGGCTTGTTCTGGGAATAAAGGCGGCCTTCACGTAGGGCTGATAACTCGGCTCCCGATTGTCTGGAAAAGTGGGAGCCTTAACCTCCTACTACACCAGGGCCTCCTAAAGCTTGTAGTGCGATAGGTTTATATATATATATATATATATATATATATATATATATATATATGTATGTATGTATACACTCGTATATTAATAAAAAATAAATGTTTTCATCTTGCTTACTTACTACACATTCCACTACAGTCCACCGCTTTACCAACTGAGCTACCAGAGGAACTAAAGTAAAGTGATCCCACAACAGGCCCGGAGGCCCTTGGGGTAGTAGGAGGTTAAGTCTCCCACTTTTTCTAGACAATCGGCACTTTATGTCAGCCGGGTTGTCAGCCCTGCGTGACGGCCGCCTTTACCCCCAGAACAAGCGTCTGGTACTCATTTCGTCAGAAGCTGAGTCGACCCCAGGGCCATAGTGCCGCCAGAGGGTTTGGGTCAGTTTAAAAATCCTGACCCCAACGGGACTTGAACCCTCGACCCTCCGGCTTGTAGCTCAGTGCCTTAACCACTACGCTACGGCGTGCCCCCGTTTTCATCTTGCCCTGATAAAAATTAAAAAATTGAAATATTTAAAACTACAGTATTATTATTATTATTAATATTATTATTATTATTGCCTAATAATAATAGGTTGAGTAATGGAAGTGAAACTTTGTCGTTAACAAGTAGACTAACCGTAAGTTTAAGATTTTTAAAAGCGTTGCTTAGGAAAATATTTACGAGGGGAGATAAAACTATTTGATATTGCAGAAAATTGTATAGGCCTAATACTGAGCTACATGCGATGTACACCCCACGTAACATATAGAATCTAAACCGAACCTAATAGCCCAGTAATATGTAGGCCTACAAACACAATAAAAGCTCCCTTAGGGAGACTGAAATGCAAATATAAGAAACACGAAGATAATATTAAACCTGACTTTTGGGAAGAGGTTATAATATTGACGACTTGATGGACCATTCTCACTAAAGAGGCCAATGAATGTATTATTTGAGGTCGGCAATGGATTTTCGGGTAGTTACTATAAATTGTAACTAATCATAAGATATATCGATTATTATACAAACGTGTCATATTACAATTATAGCTTTCAAAAGAAAGGTATAGTAAGTGATAACTAACTCCATGGCGCTATAGATCTAGAAACCTCTTGGCCTGATACCTGCATATGCTAATTCTAGAGGTGGACGGTCATTCAGGGCAGGGCATGTGGTCAGCAGACTCGTATTGGACAATTATTTTGAGTTTATATCTCGACGCTGACCAACCTGAGGAGGCTTTTCCTGTCGTTTTTTTTTTCTTCAGTCTTAAGTTCACTTTTCATAGCCAACACTCATCACTGACCATTGTTCATTGTACATTTACAAATTAAACGATTCTTTATGCAATCTAAATAATATATAAAATGTCTTCTTTCAATATTCAAGTAATTACTGTAAGTGAAACCATTAAAACACACAAAAAATACATTCTCTTCTGATAAAGGATGAAGATCTGATTGAGATACGACCTAAATTGTTCAAGAGCCTATAAATAATTTTTTGTCTAATGCCACCAGGTTGTCTTTTATGACATTTCTGGCTTTCTCCCCTGGTATTGGCGGAATTGTAATCCATTTCTTAGGTTGGGGCACCTGGAAGGCGCCCTGATGATTTGATGGGTGATATATGATAATGAAGCGCCAGGAGAGTTCTTAACGTAAACCTAACCTAAATTCCAGACCATGGGCAACCACAGCAATAATTCCCTTTAAGAAAAAATCCTATGGTCTGACCGGGAATCGAGCCCGGAACCTCAGTAACACTGAGCACTAGACCACTCAACAATAATGAAATACTTACTGTTGGCATGAATTTATTTCTAATGAAAATGAGCTGAAAGGCCTTTAATGCATTTTTTTCTCAGTAAATGACAAATATAATACATGCTCTATTTACGATATCGTAGCTTATCGCAAATAAAACCAATCGAGGGAGTTGACTCAAATAGTACCGTTTTGAGGCTCGTATTTAGGAAATCGTAGTTTAAATAATAATTTATAATGTTATTGTTACAACTCATGTATTCATAACAATTGTTATCCAATACCAATTTTAATAATACGATTTGTAAACTGATTAGTCAGTCTTATGTATTTTCCTGGAATTCTTATTTGTTTTGATAAATGCTGATTTGGAATTTCATCACCAAGATTCATTTAATCATAATAACATTTCTTAATAGGCCTATCAGTCGGTTAACACACACGCAGACAAATTAAAAACACAACAACCCACATACACCCTATAAGAAAAAAAATATATAACTTTTTAAGTTCTGAAAACTTTTATAAATATGGATAAAAAATAAACTGGGCCTATCCAAATATTTACTTTATGTTGTTTTGTATATCCTTAGTCTTCTGATTGAAATGCAGGAGCTGGAGAGGACGGAGACAGTGTTTTCACAAAATATAAATTAACAAGACTTGAATTAATGCAAAAACAGACCACAAAAGTCTTCAGCAGGATACTCAGTAGCATCAAACCCTTCTTCATCTAAGAGGGGACGTAATAGGATTTGAAAAGATGCCCCTAAAGTTAGGAATGCCGCAACCGTTTGACTATTCGGCAAAAAGGATACGAACGTCGGGGGAAAAAAAGTAAAAAAGTTTGGGAACCACAGAAACTGGATGAGGAAAACGTATAGAAACGAGTCGGAAGTGATAAAGGTGCATGAGCGAGAAGGATATATTTCTCTCCCTCGCAGCATCACACAGAGAGGAGGGTGATTCGGCACCCCGAGCACGTAGCATACTCATAGCGATGCCAAACCCTCCTCTCCAATGCCAACCTTCGCAACCCCAACTTCAATCGAGGCCTTGTTACACGATGCCGAAACTCGGCAGTGTTTGGCAGTTACGTGCCTCTTGGATTCTCTCTATCAGTCAAAAAGAAAAAAAAAAAAAAAAAAAAAAGGACGACTCAAGAAATTCAGAGATATTGCGTTACATTGTCTTAACCAAGCAGTGCCGAGTTTGGTACTGGATGTCATAACCAATGGTTTTATGGGCGAGAGTGGCATTGCCATACTATAAAATAAAACTAAAAGTTTCGTATACTACTTGGCAGACATTCTCAGGAATATTATTTTCATAAGCTGGTAGGAAACTGAGAAATAGTGAACAAAACGTTAAGTCATTTCAACACCTATTATTGTAAGATTCGTAATATCTGTGAAATACATATTTAGAATGAAAAAAATCCATGAAATACAATTTCTGTATTTTTAGAACAAGTGGTTTGTTTTAGTATTATAAATATTAGAACGGGAATAGTTTACTTATTGTTACGAAATGTAAAGAATTTATCGAAATTTTAGTCCACTTACATAAAATAAATAGACCTCCATAACACGACAGCTCCGAAGTCCGACTACAATTGTTGCTATCAATGGCTACCAGATGGCAATGTAACAATCACGCATTTTGTGTAACAATAATTCTCAATTTTAATTTCATTTCTTAAACGGATTTAATTAAAGTAGCTTGTCATGAGGTTGAGTGGATCCTACTCTAGACCTTAATTTTTTCAGCATTCCATTTTTATATTAATGTTTTTATATTTCTAGTTATTTTCGAAAACCTGTGGACTGCTACAATTTTCATCCTTCAGGGAAACAATCAACTCTTAAAAACGGCTAGACTTAGAGAATATTCATACATTTGTAACTGTACATTATCTTTCATTCTTCTGAACTGATTAAAGTTTTGTTTCTTCAGTTATATTAATCTTGTAATTTATTATCACGAAGTGTAACAGTAAACGCACATTTACAAACCACATGAATATTTCACACTAGGAATGACTTGGTTTTCATTTACACTATTCAATATTAACTTACTGGCACCATCGAATTCGTAGGTTAGTGGCCGTGCGGACATAAATTATCGATACATTCCTATTCTGAACCAAATGTATCTTCCTCGAATCCTAGTTAATGATGTTCTCAAACCTCATTCTTGGCCTACCTACTGGCAGATTTCTTTCTGGTTTTCCTACAAGGAATTTCCATTCCTCTCTTTCATTCCACATTCGTGTCACATGTCCTGCCTATCGCAGTCTACGAGACTTAAATGTTCTTACTACATGGCTTCCCTTAAAGATCATGTAGCTCACTGTAGTCTTCTTCATTAACATTTCTGTTCGTGTCCCTTTAGTCCAAAAGAATTTCCTGAGAATTTTATTCTTAAATACTCATAATATTTCGCCTTCCTTAAAGTAAGAGTCCAAGTTTCGCATCCATATAATGTACCTGTGAGAATAATAGTTTTATATATATTCAGTTTAACGATTTTGAGAGAAGTTGTGATGATAGAATTTCTGTAAACCGTAATATCACGCATTTCCAGAATTGAGCCTATGTTTAATTGCTTTCTGCGCCTCATCTCGGTTTGCGATTATCAATACTTACATTCTCTTAAATATTCATTCTTAGGTATGATTTATCGTAAATATAAAACTTACATTTACTGCCTTAACAGTGGAAATACATTTATCAAGAATACAATTAAACTACAAGCAAATGTGAAATTTCCTTTTTTAAAAAACTATAGAATACAGAAATGTTTAAACCTGTATATGGTAAGTGAACAAATCTAGTTAATGATGCTATCTAGAACAATGCAATCTGCTAATGGATCAAGTTTAGACCAAGTATTTACAAGCATGTAAATACAAAGAATTGAATGTTTTCTAACCCTGAACATTCCAAAACATGTTATATGCAAAGTGCAATCCCCCCCTCTCATTTTCCCTCCACATACACACGTACATACAAATCACAACCAAAAACATCATTCCAAATTCACTTTGAAAAATATATAAATAAATTTCCCCAGTTCAATTACATCCTTCAATATTTACATACAGAGAATGAAAAATGCTGACAGCTATGATAACACAGTAAAACCAAATGTTAGGCTCCAATAAATCGAGGTTTTAATTTTAATTGCTGTTATGTACTTGTGGAAATACAAAATGATTAAACAGTGTATGGAAGTCTATATGATAAGCGAGTGGTTCAACTATTATCACCGCAAATTCTGAAGGTAAATATGTATCTTCCCAAAATATAAACAGAGCTACACCCGCTAGTAAGTAAAACATTTATCATTCGTATGCCTATACTCATCAATCTGACACGTGTCAATGGATTTCACTCATTACGCATGTCACCAAATCTCTCAATAATAATTAAAATCTTCAGGGCGAAATTTAAGCCATAGAGTCACATACGATTATTTAATCGAAACTCAGTAACTGAAATTTAAAATCGCTAATTACTTACTTACTCACTGGCACTATCGAACCCGTAGGTTCATGGCCGCGCGGACATAAGCTCTCCACACATCCCTATCCTGAGTTAATGCTTTCCAATAATTTCCTGTATAATCTACTACCCTCAAATCATAGTTAATGTTATTCTCCCACCTCATTCTTGGTCCACCAACTGGACGTTTTCCCTCTGGCTTTCCTATAAGAAGCTTCCATGCAAGTCTTTCATTCCCCATATGTGCAACATGTCCTGCCCATCGCAGTCTACGAGACTTAACTGTTCTTATTATATCTGGCTTCCTATAAAAACCATGTAGTTCATTGTTATGCAGTCTTCTCCATTCACCTGTCTGTTCATCTCTCTTTGGTCCAAAAATTTTCCTAAATACTTTATTCTCAAATATTTGTAATCTCCTTTCCTCCCTTAAAGTAAGAGTCCATACTTAGTTACTTTAATATTACTAATTAAAACAAAAATAAGTTTTGACATGAGAACCTTATTTTAAGATTGCTGGAAATCCACAATTAAAAAAAAAATATTTATACGGATTTTACATATCAAAAATCACTACAATTTAACCCTTAAATTGGCGATACACTAGTTTCTCATGTCAGTTATTAAAATGTTCCGGACCGCAGTGAAAACAAAAACATGTAAAATTGTAAGTTATTATTGTACATTATTGCGTAATTCAACACTATTTTAAGTACGGAGTAATTTCTACTCATTTGTTTTTCTATTGTTTTATAAACAATATTAGATAAATTAAATCAAAGTATTTTATAGGATACATTGCCAATTTAAGGGTTTGGTGTAAAATGATGCAACTCCAGCTTTTCCTGATGCCAGTTAGTAGAACACATAACAATGCATTAAACATGTTGAATAGTTTAAGTTTTTTGCATCTGAACATTAATTACATCAGAGCTACCATAATATTAAAATATGACCTTCAGACAGGGAATATAAAAAAAATTACTTCTTCTTCGTCTTCTTCTTAAATGGCACTACACCTCCTCCCTGAAGTCCTCCATTCTTTACTATCCTTGGACCTCTGATCTTCTCTTCAGATCATTAAATTTACAATGTCATCATTTGGATTTTGGTCTATCTCCATCTACTTCCTTGTGGCTGGTATGCAAAGATTTGATGGACCATTCTTTTCTCATCAATTTTTTATTTACGTGACTAATCCAATTCAACCTAACAAATGTTATCCTAGATGCTATAACTTATCCAAATATCTACACATTTGCCTTACATCCATATTGTAGCGTCTTCTTCACTCATTTTCAACTTTTACCACTAACAAAAGCAGCCAGTCGATTACTAATTTTTATAGAGGATCCAAGTATCTTATTCATATGATATAATAGATTTTAATAAGAAATTTTTTAAATAATCTTTCGGTAATAGATTTTGAATTAACAAATAATAAGATTGAGCAAGCTAATTAGATATTCTTATTTTTGTATTTCAATCAAGAATCTGACTCTTCAACATTTGGGAAGGAGAGCAAAATATGGTACTTATGTTGCGGCAATCCAATTTTCAACAACAGTGGAAATTACATTCTTATTTCTTATACACCTATAAATATATACATTTGTAAATATTTTCAAAATATATCCATCAGGGAATATATACTAGGCCCATGCATTTTCAAAATAAATTAGAATAGTTTTTTATCTAATCTAGGTGTCATAGTTTTGTAAAGGTCCTAGCAGAATATATATATATATATATATATATATATATATATGTCCACCGCTGTGGTCTCGAGGTAGCGTGCTGCCTTGTCACGCAGCGGGCCCGGGTTCGATCCCCGATCGGGGCAGTTTTTCTGGGTGAGGTTTTTATCGGGGTTTTTCCTCACCTGTAAACAAATGTCAGGAAAACTTTAAGGCCCCAACGGTCCCCGAAATCATATGGCCATCATCATTATCATCCTTATCATTATCATCATCATCATCATCATCCTTCACCGGTGTGGAAAGCAACGGGAAGCTACCACACTTACACAATTCCCTAGTAAAGCTGCAAGCATAGCATGAAAATGCTATGATTGCAGTGAAGGACCTGCCTTCGGGCAGAATTATTATGGATGGATATATATATATATATATATATATATATATATATATATATATGGGAATTTTAATACGTCGGTGAGCAAAGTATAATAACAATTTTTTTTAAATAAAATAAATATCCTCAAGCAGTGTTCAACTGAGGATCATGTCGATGGATGAGAGGCCCTATATTTTAGAGGTCTGTGAACGTTGTGTTCATCGTTACAAACACGGATGAACGAAATCGATGAGATGAGTATGGAGAAATAGTGAAACGAATTTTGTGGCCGGGCAAAACGGGAAAAACCCCGAGAAAAATATTTTTTTAAAATCACAATAATTTACTTTTTTTTTAAACTGAAATTTCTAAATGGAGATATTTATTGAATTTCCTTAAAATGTAAATTGATGAAACGAGACTTGCGATATTGATTAAGATATATATTAATCAATTTATTTGGTGTTTACTTGATGAAAATTCACTATGTATTTAATAAATACAATGATTACATATTTATTTATTAAATATAAGATATATTTGTCTACATAATTATTTTTAATTATATTTGTGACATTTAACGAATGTTAAAACAAGAAACCTTTTCTTATAATTAGAAGAAAGTTGTATCTTCTCATATTGTCTTCAATGGACGCTTTTTTATGCTTGATTAGATTTATCAAATTAGGTTTCTATAATTCTAGACAAGGTATTTTTTTTTTAATTCTACATACTTGACAATTTAAAAAAAATGATAATTTCTGAACTAATGTTTCACTGAACCTATATTATTTCTGCAGTGAACAAACATTGATATAACACATTGAATCGCAATAAATAAGGCATTTTGATTAATAAATATTAATACTATCAACATCAGTAGAAGATTCTGTGAAGCGTGTTACCAATTCCCTAGATCAAAGTCCTCGATAAATCCTTATTATAAGATGAATATATTTTTAAAGGAACAGTGGATCGCCATGCCTACTAATGAGGTAGAATTTACATGCTATGTATGCTTCCTTTAACAAAATGCAATTCGCCTAAAAAGAAAGTAACTTTGAAGTTGCCGCATCTCTCTTACATTCGCTGCAGATTACCCTGAGTTCTTTAATCTTTTCTTGATTGCAGAAGCTTCCTAAACATATTATAATGCGACATGCAAATGAGCAAAAATTGCATAGATACACTCACTTTAATTGAAAAATAATTAACAAGTAAATAGCAAACCACCGTGTCTTTCGGCCATGTTAAGGAATTCAGGAGTCAGGCAAAACATTAATAATCTACTCGTAAATTATGTGTAAATTATAAAAAAAATGGGAGTTAATACTCGCTTAATTCAAAGATATATTTATAAATGACCAGGGGGAAGAGCTGTTTCCATCATTTGTAAATATTTCTTAGACTATATTTTAAGAGACTCTGTCTAGTGTAATAGTGAATAGACATCCATTATTCTTTATATCACAGACATATAATGGCACAAGAAAATAAACAAAAATGAAATTTTATAAAGTAATGATTGTTCCTGTACTGATGTATGGATCAGAATGTTGGACAATCACTAAAAGACAAGAACAAAGAGTGAAAGAAACTGAGATGAGATTTTTAAGAAATATAGCAGGATATACTCTGCTGGATAAGAAAAGAAATGAAGATATAAGAAAGGAACTAAATATTTTCAAACTTACAGACCGAATAATTAAATATAGGAACGCCTGGAAAAAACATGTTGATAGAATGCCAGAAGGAAGATTTCCAAAATTATTGCTAAATTATAAACCACACGGAAGGAGAAATGTTGGACGCCCACACAGAAGGTGGTCCGAACAATTTTAACAATTCTAGCTTTCAAGAAACCGGAACGAGCCAATGGGCTTAATCCCTGTATGATGATGATGGCATATAATGAGGCATTTTCAGCTTTTCTTCAAGTACTGTTTTTTTAATTTAAAAAAATAATATATGTAAATGTTGTGTTTTTTATAAAATACTAGAGTCATAGGAAACATTGTATTTGAGAAGAAAGTGCTTACGAACATGTTTAGACCAAAGAGAGATGAACAAGACAATCGATTGGAGAAGACTAGATAAGAGTGAGCTATGAGTACATTATTTTTATGGGAAACCAGTTATAATGAGAAAAATTAAGACTCGTATATTGCAATGGACAAGACATGTAGCACGAATGGGGAATGAAAGAGGGGCATGGAAACCCTTGTAGGAAAACCAGGGTGGAAATGCCCAGTAGGTAGGCAGGACGTGGGAGAATGACATTAACCATGATACAGGGAGTGATTGGAAAACATCTCAAGATAGGGATGTATGGAGAACTAATATCCGCGCGGCTATGAACCTACAGGTTCGATTGTGCCAATGAGTTAGTTGCTAGGTAAGTTTTATCTTATCTATGTGCAAGATAATCTTACGGATTACAGATGTTCTTTAAAATTAATCATTAGTCCCTTTAGTATAATGATGGCAACACGTACGACTGTTTACTTTTACGGATAATTATTATGTAAATAAAAATCTATTACTAATTATTATTATTATTATTATTTACTTTAACTAAATATGTTTATATATTCAACAAGTGAAAAAAATTATAGATTGAGATATTGGATAATAACACAACGTAAAATATTAATTATCCATCCATCCATAGTAATTCTGCCCAAGGGCAGGTCTTTCATTGCAATCATAGCAGCTTTGCAGCTTTACTAGGGAATTATAGGTGTGATAGCTTCCCGTTGCTTTCCACATATTAATTATAAGTAGTCTATAAATATAAAAGTATTTTATTAAATTAAATTGATATTAAAATTAATCAAATGGACAAAAAATCAGAAATATCCATAGATTTCCGCAAATTATACTGAAATTAAAATGAATCAAATCAATATTATTACAGAAAGAAAAAGAATAGAAACCGTCAATTAGTTTTCTGATAGAAAAAATTACAAAATAAAAATACAGACGGTATATTTTAAAAGTAGCCAATAACCAGGAACCTCTAAATTCTTGTAGTAAGGATTTAAAGAGTTTAGCAGTGGATTCGCTATAGGAATTAAAATAGTTGGGGAGGGGGTTGTGCCAAGTAACAGATTCTGCAGCGATCGCGTATTTAAATAATGACTGAAGAACAGGAGATGGAAACATAACGCAGAGGTTAAGTACATACGTATAATTTTGCATAGCAGTGAACGGGGAGGGCATTTTTTTTACAATAATGGAGAAGGAGGTAGCAAAGTTCACAGAAGGATAAAAACAAATTACAGACATAAATTATGTTATATTATTAAAAATTATGTGCATTATTAAAGTCAGTGTCGTAATAATTATGACGCGACATCAACAGAGTTTATACTAGATTATTCCGAGTTCAGATGGAAGATTTTTTTAAATTTAGTTTTTTTACATTTATTATTATATACGTAAACATCTATGTCCAAATATCTACACTAAAATCAATGAATGTGCAGTTTCACAACTGTTAAACTCCCATTTTTCGAATAATTACAACGGCAAATGTGCGAAATAACTTTGCAGAGTGAGCAATTAAAAAGATAAAAGCTTTTTTTAACCTCTTGTAAAGGAACCATGGCCTCAATTATATGTGAGGGAGCACATTACAATTATAATGGGTATGTCCTAAATACCAGAGAAGTATATTTAAGTGTCATAGTGAGAGACTAATTTCTTGTACATTTTGCTTCTTCCGATAATAAATAAGCTTGTGATTTGGCTTTATAATTCTTAAACATAATTTATGTTAATGATATATATATATATATATATATATATATATATCCATCCATAGTAATTCTACCCGAAGGCAGGTCCTTCACTGCAATCATAGCATTTTCATGTTATGCTTGCAGCTTTACAAGGGAATTGTAGGTGTGGTAGCTTCCCGTTGCTTTCCACACCGGTGAAGGATGATGATGGTGGTGATGATAATGATAAGGATGATGGCCATACATATGCAAGAAATAGGAACTGGAATGAGCACAAGAGGACTGGAGGAAATGGAGTGGATGGATAGAGACGAGTGGAGAAGGAAAATAAAACGTTAGGCGCAGAAATATGTGTATAAATTGAACATCTATATATAAATAATATATATTACTTTATCTTCCATTTCAATCCAGCAGATTGAGTTTGAATAAAATGTTATATATCATCATCTTCTTCAAGGTATGGACCTGTTGGCCCGTTCTGCTCCCCGGCGCACTACATGCCGCAGGCGCAGGTCGTCCTTCCAACGACGTTTTGGTCTTCCTACATTTCTTCGGCCTATAGGCCTATAATGAAGCAGCTGTTTTGATAAACGATTATTTGGCATTCTTTGTATATGTTCAAACCAATTACGTTTGTTAAATGTTATATATGTTGGAAAAAAATTATTATATGAACAAATTTTCATTATATAGAAACCTATTTTAATTACATATCTAATACATGAAATTTTCTCTGGGTTTCTCCCGTTTTCGGCTGCCAAAAGCTTAATTCTACCACTTCTCCATCCTCATGTCTTCTATTTCCTTTCGTTTAATTTCATCTGTCCTTGAGATGGTGCGGATATATCAGACACCTTCGATAATAGAGGCTTCATCCGATGCCATTCCTCGTATTGGCATTAGGCAGGACACGCGTGCAAGATTTACATTTGCTTACTCATAAAATTCAGACATTTGTTCCAAAACTATTATTTGGTCTTGGTTAAACTTTTTTCTTAAAGAACATGCATGAATCAGCTTCTTGCTGTTAATCTCAAGGTTTTAAATTTCTGAGATTTGGTCTACTTTGGAGACAATGTACAATTAATCAAATATAAATGACTACTAATGCCGGCATTCATTTTATTTTCGTTAATTATTTTGTTGCCGTTTATGATATCAGGACAAGACAGTGATATGAAGTGTACATTTACTTCAGAATACGAGTAATTTCCGTTCATCATCTAAACATGAACGTCTTGAAGATTAAATAATGTACCAACGGATCATAACTCAATAGGTAGAAGATTCGGCCTAAGAATACCTTACGTTAAAATTTAAGTTAACGCAAATATTTGAATAATGTTAATTTTGTATCAACATATTTTAGGAAATATATGATTCAGCTTGTAATTTCATAGTCAGCGCCATCTAAGTTTCTTTATTCGATATTATATTTCAAGTGAGTTATGTATGAGTAATTTATTATTAAAAATTCAATATTTACTATTCTATTTAGATATTGGCTATACTAGTCAATAACCATTTTGCATCCTGAAAAGTTAGACTTATACGAATGTGTCTAAATGGCATAAGGAGTAGGGTGCGTGTAGGCAAACAGTTTTCGGACACTTTTGAAATCCAGAATGGATTGAAGCAAGGAGATGCACTATCTCCTCTACTATTTAATTTTGTACTAGAGCATGCCATTAAATCTTTAGAGAATGAGGAAGGCTTACAACACAATGGTATTAATAAGTTGTTAGTTTATGCTGATAATATAGTATTATTGGCCGATAGCGAGGAGATACTAAAGGACAACACGCACACACTATTGAGTAACACTATGAAATTAGGACTGGAAGTAAATATCAATAAAACTAAATATGGTCACACATAGTAATTCATTATATAATGGAAATGGACAGCTAATGACAAATGAGGGAAATTTTGAGGAAGTGGCTGAATTCAAATACCTAGGAACAATAATCACAAATAGGAATGAGATACACAAAGAAATTAAACACAGGCTCAATTCTGGAAATGCGTGCTATTATGCATTGCAGAGACTCTTGATGTCCCAACTCCTTTCAAAAAACGTTAAACTGAAAATATATAAAACTATTATTCTACCAGTTATATTATATGGGTGCGAAACATGGACTGTTACTTTAAGGGAGGAAAGGAGATTACAAGTATTTGAGAATAAAGTTTTTAGGAAATTTTGGACCAAAGAGAGATGAACAGACAGGTGAATGGAGAAGACTACATAACAATGAACTACATGGTCTTTATAGGAAGTCAGATATAATAACAGTTAAGTCTCGTAGACTGCGATGGGCAGGACATGTTGCACGTATGGGGAATGAAAGACTTACATGGAAGCTTCTTGTAGGAAAGCCAGAGGGAAGACGCCCAGTTGGTAGACCAAGAATGAGGTGGGAGAATAACATTAACTATGATTTGAGGGAAGTAGATTATACAGGGAATGATTGAAAAACATTGGTTCAGGATAGGGATGTGTGGAGAGCTTATGTCCGCGCGGTCATGAACCTACGGGTTCGATAGTGCCAGTGAGTAAGTAAGATATGTTATATCAATTAGTATGTATTTTGGTGTGTAGAATCCAATTATAACTCCAAAACTGTTATAGCACATACAATTTTTTGAGTTAAGTTTGTTTTTACTTTTTTTAAATCCAGTATTTCGCTGTTTTATGTCCTTTGTTGATTTTTTTTTTAAATTTGTGTTCTTTTGTTTGGATAAGGAGTGCTAGAAGATATATAAATTACAACTAGATGGCAGATATGGTAAAGATTCTGAACTTTCTCATTAATGACAAGATAATCCAGTAGTGTAAGAGAGAGTTTATGATCTAGTGTATATTGAAACGCGCATCGTGCAATTCTCATCATACTGATCTCGGCCTAACAGCGTATTGTGAGTTTTTGTTACCTCAGTGAGTGTTTCTTGTGAAACATATTGGAACGTTGTGGCGTTTAAAACTTACTTACTAAAAATCACAAATGGTAAATATTATTGTTGTATAAACCGCCTCGAAACCTTTTGTAATATGGGAATTTCACCCCAAAGAAAACAAATCACTGATTTAGTTAAGAATACATATAAATTGTACTTTAATTGTCCTCTCGGTGAAAAAGATAAAAATTTTTGCACCTCATATTGCATGCTTAACCTGTACTAATTTACTACTTTAACCGAAAGATTGAAAGGAAAACTGGCAACCATGCCATTCGCTGTTCCTATGGTGTGGCGTGAGCCTAAATACCATTTTTCAGAATGTGACTTCTGCTTCACAAATATCGCAGGGCACTCAAGGAAAACTAGGCATAACATAAGGTATCCAAACATATCTTCATTGCATTTGTCTGTGCTCCATAATAAAGGGTTGCCTGTTCCTTTTTGTAACTTGCAAGTCACGGAAAAAAACCTAACGTCAAGTGAATCAGAACATGTAGAAGAGCACTGCCTTCAATCTCATGACACCTTACCTCAGCTCTTTAATCAAAAAGTATTTGAACGATTTGGTTCGCGATCTAAAACTTTTGAAAGAGCAAGCTGAAGAAAGAGCAAGCTGAACTCTTAGAGTCGAGACTGAAACATCGGAACCTTCCAGATCCAGTAATAAAATTTTCCTGCCTTAGATCAAGAGGTATTTCCTTCGTTCATTACTTCGACATGCAGAATTCAATATATGTGTATATAGAGATATCAAAGATCTGATGATGCAGATAGGTGTACTACATAATCCACAGTTGTGGCGATTGAAACCACTACTACTGCATATTGACAATACATTCCCATCGGTGTCTTTTGCTTATGCAATAGACATGAAAGAAAGTTATGAAAGTATGGGTTTGCTGCTAGAGGCAATCAAATATAAAGATAATGAATGTCAACTTTGTGATTTAAAGGTTGTTGGATTTTTTACTGGTTTACAGGGTAGGTTCACGAAATGCTGTTGTTTTTGTGCCTATGTGATAGCCGTGACACCAAGAACCACTCTACAGTCAAGGAAGTCATGTCACTGGAAAGCAATATTTGAAAAACACTCCATTGGTTGAACCGATAAAATAATTTTGCATCCGCTTCATATCTGGATAAAGGAGGTCAGGTCTTCAATCAGTTGAAAGAAAAGTTTCCCAAATTTAGTGAAGCAAAGCTAGGCGGTACATTTGTTGGATAACAAATAAGAAAATTGTTGGAAGATCCAACCTTTGATATCACAATCATAAATATGGAATTAGCTGCTTTGTCCTCTTTCAAAGGAATTGTCAAGGGTTTTTTGGGGAACAGAAAATATAACTATGTTTCCATTGTGAATGATCTGTTGGCCAGCTACAAGAACATAGGGTGTAGAATGTCGCTTAAAATTAACTTTCTACAATCCCACCTTGATTTCTTCCCGGAAATTTGGGAGCCGTAAGCGATGAGCAGGGTGAATGCTTTCACCAACATATCCTACGATGGAACACTGTTATCAAGATCAATGTAATCCTTCGATGATGGAAGACTACTGCTGGGTCTTGCTAGGGAGAGTGATGGAATATATATATATATATATATATATATATATATATATATATCCGGTTTAATAATGTTGACACATTTTTCCGGCACCAATGATTGGTCTTCAATTTCGCTTTATAATTTTCCTCCATTCATCTCTATTATAACACATTTCTTCCTCTATTTCCCTGTCCTTCAAAGTTTCTCTAATCTCTTGGATCCACGTGAGATTTGGTTGTCCTTTCCTCCTCTTTCCTGATGGTGTCCATTCCATAATTTTTTTGGTAATATTTCATCCTTCATTCGCCTAATATTCTTTCAGTTGCTTTTCTTGGATAAATTCTAAAATTGAGTTCTGTACGTCCATGTTCTGTTTTATAACTTCATTTCTAATTTTCTCTCTCCTTGATATCCTAGCAGATCTTCTCCCATAGTCAATTTCTGCTACCATTAATATTATTTTCATATGATAATGTATATTCCAAACCTCTAAACCATAAAGTCATAATACTTCTGTTTTAAAAAATTTAACTTAAGTTTCTTTTTTGATATGTTTGTCCCATAATATTCCATTCAGGGCAGATATTACATATTTTCAATATATATATATATATATATATATATATATATATATATCATATTGAGTTCTAAAGTTTGTCTTAATTCTGTCAATGTTCGCCAGCACAGTTTTTAATTCTGTTGTGTAACTAGGAAATGTGACATGATAGAGAAAAAAATTACCGATGAATTCAGCACCCGAAAATTAGGTAAATCCACTCATTTACAAACCAAAGCCAGAAGAAAGTTTAAATTTGTTGCCTAGTGTTATTAAAGACAAAATAATATATAATTCGTTATTTAAAATGAATCCCAACTAATGGAATATAATATTAAAATACATGAATCTTAAGTATAGCTTATTTTACTTTATAGCATTGTTTAGCTAAATCTATTACATAAAAACCCAAGTTTTAAACTGTACATGTTCAATTAGATAACATTAAATTATCTGTATAATAAAAGGATATCAAGATTTGATAGCATCAACTTTGTGGACATAATTGTATGATTTTTGGAGGAAATATTTATTTTATAAACGGTTCACTGTAAGTGTGAAGAAATGAACCACAAAATTATTATTATTATATATTTTTTTTGGAGCGAATGTACAAACCAATATAGCCAAAGCTGCAATAACACACCCTCCTTACGAATTTGACGGGAGTCCTAACAAACCTAGTGTACTCACAATTTCACCTCATTTGTTCCTATAGCAACAACCCTCAGCAACCCCACCCGTCACATTACTTCAGCTTTCTCCATCCCTAGTACTGGTCTACTGAAGCTGTAATCCAGTTTTGAGGTTCAACTCTCCTTCCATACAAGACGAATCAAAATGAATGTGCACTGGTTGAGAGAGAGAGATGAAGAAGTAACAGAAGAATAACACTTTTTATTGTTTTGTGGATTAATACCGTATATTATTTTAAGTAGGTAAATGTTAATATACATTATTATTAATATTACATTAAAATCATATTTCAATTAATATGTAAATTTGATATCCTATATGAGAACCTGGTTGATTTAATTCACCCCACACGTTACATAAACTATTATATTAAAAGGTAATAGTTTGCTTTTCAATAGAATAAATTCACGTCAATCATGAGGTTGAAGATTCCATTCATTGATTGAAATTCCGTTTCCACAAAACCAAACGTTGTAAAGTTTGTTTACCAATAAGAATTTTTAAAAATTTTCCGAAAGTATTTTATTATCTATTAGCTAACAATTTAATGTCTAAATATTTCATGAATTGAAAATAATTAATAGTTTTCATACTACAAATAATATGTCCATCCAAAGATGCAAACATTATTCATTTTCCACTATTATAATGTCCCCACTTATACAGCTGGAACTGTCAATGATTGGTTTAATGACCACGCTGACGGACTTACATATATTCCCTGGCCTGCACAATCGCCTTGATTTGAATATTGTGATCTGTATTAGAAATCAGATTATATGCCCGTTAGCGTCTTCCAGCAAATCTCAAGGAATTGGAGGAATTTCTTATTAGGAACGTTACAAAATCCTGCTGGCCACCACCCAGGATTTGTCTGCATCCATTTCTAGTAGAATTGACGCTGTTCTCAACGCGTGGCAGCATAATAGGGTGGGTTCATATTACTTTGTCCCAACCTCTGTTCGTTGAAAGTCTAGTGCCATAAATATTATCTTACAAAATTCTTAAAGAAAAAGATTCAATGCCGCAATGAATGGCATCTCCATTAAATTCGAGTATTTTTTCTTCCAAATTTTTTTGTTCATTGATAATTTAATCAAGGAAAACACATTTTACAGTTGATATATTTTTATATGCTTATTCATCTTGTTTTAAGCTGGTAGTTTTACGAGATAGATTCTATCTTTTTGTATTGTATTGTGCACGTAAATAATATAACATTCCCTGAGTTAGTTGACTAGAAGGTAACGTTTGAAACTTATAATAAGGCGGTCACTGATTTAAGTTCATGTTTCCCTCAATCTGCAAGCCAAATCCTGGTTCAGAAATTCCTTTCCAGGACCCATTTCATCATAATTACCATTTTATGTCTTGCGCCGTAGTAGAGCGTTTTAGGAGTGATGCCTTTGTGCAGAACTACTGGTTCGAGTGCCAATGGGGGGAAGAAATTTTCTCATGGAATTTCGGCCCCTGCTTCGTGAGAAAATTGGATAGTTGCAGTAAGTATGGCTCCAAGTTGAGAAAACAAGCTATAATGGCTGGGGACTCGACAAGCTGATCAATTGTCATCCCTATACTGGCCACTGATTGTCCACCTCTGTGATTAAGACATGTGAATATGAGGCCAGCATCCAACTGGTAGCCCTAGGGATTTCTATGTTTTTTCGCGTTTGGAGTTACCATTTTATATAATTAAAATAAAATAGTCTACAACAACATAAGAAACATAATATTAGAAACATGTATCTTACTAGATACCGCCAAGATTCTAACGCAATATGTCTACAGATTTTAAGCTTTATCTTAATACATAAAAATTACGTGTCACGTTGTTTGTCCGCGATGGAATCCAAAACTACTGAACCGATTTTAATAAAATTTTGCACACTGTGTGCTGTTTGATCCAACTTGAGACATACGGTTGTTTATAACTAAAAGTTATAATTATCTGTGAGTTCCATATGATTCTAACAGATGATGGGGTAAGGTAATTGGTTTATTATTTAACCAGGTGGCTGTGCTTTTTGTTGCAACCGCGAATTTCAATTGAATTACAAATATTGATTATTTCATAATTTAAGTGTGTTCAGTGTTTATTTTATTTTCAATGTATTGATAATAATTAATTTCGTGTGTAAGTATTAGTTTTAAGTAATCTGGCTGAAAGACAGCAACTTAATTTAAATTTAACTGGACCGAAAAGCGACATTGGACAATATGGCGAATCAGTTCTAGAGACCATGAATGATAAGATATCAAGTGAATTTCCGCAAATTGGTATAGGCCAATGTGATATAAATCTTACATTTAAGAATAATGTCAATTTAAAAACATATGAAGGTCCTAAGGAACGGAATAACAGAATTGTAAGTAAGTCTGTTAGTTATAATAATATGCCTAATATTACAGAAACAATCTCCATGCCTCAATTAAATGAAAAACAAGACGACTATAATATATCACAAGATGATATTATTACAGAAACTTCTTGATGATGACGAGAATCCAAACTGCCAACAAGTTCGTAGAAAAAAACGAAAGTATAATGAAATCAGCAAGCCTCCTCAAAATATTCCATCAATAAATGTATATAATCCTTATGATACACTTATGGATGATACCGAGAATGCGACAACATAAATTCATCTCAATCAACAAAACCACTTCCACATAAACCACCACCCATATTTATATCGGGTGTAGTTAACGTACCAGAACTAAAAAATTGTGTAAAACAAAAACTTTCTGATTTAGATTTCTCACTTAGTTTACTACAACATAATTTAACGTATACCTTAGCCACAGCATCGCGTGGCCGGGATTTCTATATATATATATATAAAACAAAGTCGGATTAGTTACATTATTTATAACTCAAGAACTGCTGGACCGATTTTTATGATCTTTGATTTGTTGGATTTGTTTCCGCCCCGAATAGCAGATAACTATTAAAACATCGGAAAAATTAACGTAAATATATTTAAAGGCGATACGACGTTCGCCGGGCCAGCTAGTACGTATATAAAATTAAAATGTAATCTTGATTAAATAGTAAAAATAATAACCACAAATATAGGCTCTAAGTGTTTCTTTATTTTCAGATTTGATGACATCATGAGAATATAATAGCAGCTGAGTGAATGATACGTTCGTTCGTCTTCCAGTCCTAATTATACATTTATAGTCACTTCCGATTAACAGCAATTTACATTTTCTGAGTCGGTGCTCGGTTTATATAGACTATTTAACACATGCCCCAAATGGGAGTCAGTGACCAATCACATTTCAATGAATTTTGATTTACAACCAATCACAATAGTTTTTCATCTCGATTTTATCAATTTAATTTTCATCATCATCATCCCGTATCATGGCAGCTGCCGCCGTCTTCCGTAAACCAAACGCCATTCCTCTCTGTCCATCCATTGATCTTCCTCCAATCCCCTGATATTCATAGCTGCTTGTACCCCTTCTATCCAAGTTTTCTTCGGTCTTCCCCTCTTTCTCCTTTCTATTGGGATCCATTCCATAACAATTTTAGGCAATCTTTGCTCTGGCATTCTTTTGACATGGCCATACACTGTAATATTTTCTTTTCTATAATGTCTATGATATCCGGCTCCTCTTGTTCACCCATAATTTCCCTTATTTCTTTTTTTCGTATTCTATCCATTCATTTTATCATATTAAAATCAAACTCCTCTTTTTTTTTAACATTCTGAATAGGTCTGAACATTATTTTGCAGTGACTGACTCTCTAAGAAATACATTGAATATAACAATTTATATATTAAAATGTATGGATCCTAGAATGCAAGTGGCTGCCAGATTGTATATATAGTGCACGAATGTAACAGATACTGCTTGCGGGATATATTTGTAGGAATTGATTATACCAAAAAAACACTTTCTTAAACGTATTATTCCCAGGTATTTACGTTCCAGAAAAAAAATTGACATATTTACATCATAGGACATAAGGAATATTAATTAATAACCTATACTGTTGGTTATAAACAGTTTGATGTGTTTTATTTTTTCTCCACTAGGGTGCATTCTTACAATACTGCGATCCTTTGGCAATATAAATAATATGATCTGGTTGCAGTGATGAACAAATGAAACATAATATACGTTCCTCATTTGTTTTCAAACATCGCCATTTACATTAAATATATAAATATTTAAAAATAACTATATTTAAATAACGTAATATTCCCAGGTATTTACGTTCCAGAAAAAAATAATTGACATACTTACATCATAGGACATAAGAAATATTAATTAATAACCTATAATGTTGATTATAAACAATTTGATGTGTTTCATTGTTTCTCCACTAGGGTGCATTCTTACAATACTACGATCCTTTGGCAATAAATAACATGATCTGGTTGCAGTGATGGACAATTGAAACATAATAAACGTTTCTCATTTGTTTTCAAACATCGCCATTTACATTAAATATATAAATATTTTAAAATAACTATATTTAAATAATGATTTGTGAGTAAACAGCTTAATTTTATTCGTTAAACAGTCCGAACAAATGCCACTCTTGATTTCCAAATTATCGATAAATTCACGATGTCACGAAGTAACGAGTGAATTTATCTAGAGAATTTGGCAATCACTCGTGGCATTATTTGTGACAATTTAACGTGTGGTGAAATTTTGCTTTCTGTAGAGTGCTACTCAGAGATGTGTATGTAGACCTAATATCTGTGAGTTTATAAATTTTACTAAAGTTACGGTTAACATAGGGCAGGTCACAAGATAAGTGCCAAGAAAGTATTTATTTTTAGAATAATATATTTTGAAATGGTGTAAATATAAAATGACCAGATTTTAATTTGATTACTTCTTAGAGCTGCATAATACATCAGGTCTTATTTTCTACTCACATACTGACACTATATCTAGACCCTTGTAATTGCTTGAATATTACATTTTTTATTATTTGGATAAAGAATAGTTAAAAATAGAGTTAATTAGTTTGTTGGTTGTTCTACCAACAAAAGAGAGCTCAAATTCCTTTCTCTTCTTGGCTACCGGCAGCCATAGCTGCCCCCACCCCTATATCAGCTTTCATCACACAAAATCACATATTATTCTAATTCCTATACTATATGTGGTGCTAGACTCTGGAACTCCTTACCACAAGAATTCAGAGACCGCTGGACATTAGCTTCCTTTAAAATAAATTTAAATCTCTTTCCTTTGTAATTCAACTTCCAGTGGATGGTTTCTGATTCTTTACTTCTCGAATAATATCTACTTGATTCATAACAATTTCAGCTTAATTTGTATAAATATTTACTTATAGTGTATACATTATAATCTTGTGTAAATATTTTCTGTATACAATATTTTTCGCTGGTTGAGTGGAAGAGAAAGCTCTATGGCTTTAACTCTGCCAGTTTAAATAATAAATTATTATTATTATTATTATTATTATTATTATTATTATTATTATATTATTATTATTATTATTATTATTATTATTATGAGGAACGCAGGATGGAAGACTACCAAAGGCTGTCTATGCATGGAAAATTGAAACAAGGAGCAGAAAAAAATACCAAGAACATTCTCTGTGCTCATTCTCTTCATCTGTTACACCAAATTTCCTCATTGAATTTTGAATGTTATTCTTCCAGGTTGTTTAGATAGATTAATTTTCACAGCCATCATATAGAATTATTTTTCTTATGAATACTGTTCACTGCTCATGACAAATCAGATCCAACGGGACTCCTTGTCGCTCTCGCTTGCATTCTACTCCCGCGCAAGCATTCACCTCCCACTCTCCTGAATACACCAAGTTCCTGACGCACCATCGCAGAAGCAGATGAAATGAAACGAAATGGCCGAGATGATTATGAAGACGTGGGGGAATAAAGTTTTTGGTAGAGGAAAACGGGAGAAAGAGAGAAACCCGAGAAAACCCCGTCTTGGCTCCGATTCGTGCATTACGAATCTCACTTGGAGCGACCAAGACGCGAACTCGGGACTGAGGATTGGAGGGCGAGTGAGTAACCACTTTCGCCATAAAGGTAGTGTTTTATAGCAACTAAATTCATGGAGTATTTAAAAATATTTTATTATAATTTCTACAACTTATATCATATTAACTTATTTCTACAATTTATATATGTGATTACTTAATTTTAAATGTGACAGAAAACAATGGTGGAAACTAGGCTGAATTCACTGTTAAAAACAGAATTGAAATACTTTTGTAGCAAAATAAAATACAGAATATTTAAAGTAAGAGGAAGTTCTTAATTGGAGAAGGCACAGAATAAGAAAAAAAAAAGTATAGTTATATATATAAGAGAATGGATTGTGGAACAAGACAAAAACTAGAATAGAGATCAAATGTGAGCATGCCAACAAGCGGGAAGAATAAGTTAAGGAAAACGAAATGAGAGGAATACAAATTGGATGGAAATTATTGAAGAAGGAACATGAAATGATTGGATAGAATATTATCCAACATCACAATGATGATGATGATGATGATGATAATAATAATAATAATAATAATAATAATAATAATAATAATAATAATAATGATGATAACTAACTCATTAGCACTATCGAACCCCGTAGGTTCATGGCCGCGCGGACATAAGCTCTCCATATATCCCTATCCTGTATCCTGGGCTAATGTTTTCCAATCATTCCCTATCATGGTTAATGTTATTCTCCCACTTCATTCTTGGTCTGGGAGTTTTCCCTCTGGTTTTCTTATAATAAGCTTTTATCCACATCTTTCCTAATAATAATAATAATAATAATAATAATAATAATAATAATAATAATAATAATAATAATAATAATAATGATAGAGGCACAAGTATTTTATATCTAAAAAAAATAGTTACAAAAACAAGATGATTCAAGTCTTAGACAAGCACGGCGCGGTGCACGGAAGTGTATAAATATATTTTTAAGACACTTGAGAATGTATCCCTTGATGATGCGGAGCATATCTTGAGTAGATGCATCGTTATAATGACGATGTTTCGTTGCAACTATTCATAACCTTCTGACGAAACTTAAGTTAGAAATACTTTCTTTCTTATAGAAGTAACATCAATGCGAATTAGTTATTTTTGGATGAAAAAACATGAAAGGGTAAATATTGCGTTCGTTTTTACATTTTATAAATTCTAATTACGGTATATCATTAATTACTGATTCTTTATAAAAGGAAGTGAATGCAGTATTATTATCACAAGAAGATAGTATTTTTTTAATTTAATAATAATAATAATAATAATAATAATAATCAAAATATGTTTGTGTTTGTAATGATTATGGTTAATTTCGATACACTTCCTAAAAATATAAAACTGAATATAAAATTCTTGCAAAAGAATTGTTGATACCAGTACTATCTACAAACATTAGACTCAAATTTACTTTCCTTGAAACTACGTTATTTTTTTTTCTTTAACATTACGCGGTATATATATGAATTTCATTCAAACCCCAGTCTCGATATTACAATACACAATTGTAATAACGCATATTGCACATGTTCATCCTTGCGAATATCAATACAAGTGATATATCTAGGTATCATAATAGACCAATATTTAAGATATGACAAACACGTTTCCTTGCTGTGTAACAAACTACTTAAAACTATTCACAAATTTATCATCCTTCGATCATATTTACCAATGTATGTATTGCGAACTGTTTACTTAGCTCTGGTTCAATCGATAATCTAATACGGAATATTAGGTTGGGGTGGACGCGCAAATTCTATCCTTTCTCCCTTAGCATTATTACAAAAACGAATCATAAAATTCTGCTTGCAGAAAACCTTCACATTACCCTACAAATTTAATTTATTTAGAATTTCAACGTGCCAAATATTAAACAAATTTTCAAGCATACATTGCTTACTTATTTTCATAAAAATAAAAACGAATTTAAAGAGCACAATCGAAGTTTTTACAGCACCAGACAAAATACTACTTCTTTGCAACATGTTCCAAAATTTTATACAACTTCTGGATCTAAATATAGTAGATATCTAGGACCCAAATTATATAATGAATTAATTGGATCCAATCCAGAACTAAGTAAACTAAACACAGCTAATTTTAAAAAAAAGCAATTAAATTAATTAGTAAATTAAGTGAATAAAATCAATAATTTGAATAATTTAAAATGATAAATATAAAGCATCTATTTTTGCTTGTATTATTATAAATCAATATATTACTAATTGTCCACCTCTGTGGTCTCGAGGTAGTGTGCTGCCTTGTCACGCAGCGGCCCGGGTTCGATCCCCGGTCGGGGCAGTTTTTATCGGGGTTTTTCCTCACCTGTCAGACAAATGTCAGGAAAACTTTAAGGCCCGAACGGTCCCCGAAATCATATGGCCATCATCATCATCCTTATCATTGTCATCATCATCATCATCCTTTACCGGTGTGAAAAGCAACGGGAAGCTACCACACCTACAATTTTCTAGTAAAGCTGCAAGCTCGCATGGAAATGCTATGATTGCAGTGAAGTACCTGCCTTCGGGCAGAATTACAATGGATGGATGGATTTACTAATTACTTTCTTGTGTATTATTGGTTATAATCCATCACATTATATGGTTTATTGCATTAAGTATTTTGTTAGAATAAGTCTTATTCCCAATACATTATTATTTTTTATTTGTATGTGTCATAATTTATGTAAAAATGAAACTGGTCCCTGACTTTAAATGTATATATTCTATTTGTATTATTCGTGTAACTGAACTGCAACCGAGCACGAGGACTTGCTCGTTCGAGTGTAACATTTATTTGTCCTTATTCTATTCTTATTTCCGAATAGACAACCATAACATAGCTGTTTTAGACTTAAGTTATATACAGGGTGGACCGCTCGAATGGACCTAATTTCAATTGCTTGTTACTGGCAAACGGTTGAAGATAGAAACTTAAAACAACGTTCATAGTACAGAAAAACTCACCAAGTTTCGAATCCTGTCGGTAGATGGCACAAAGATACGTTTCTCGTTCTTAGATTTAACTGTTTGTGAAAATGGCGACTCCGCAGATGAATGAAGCGCAAGCTGTTTTGTGGTATGCGGAGTTTAAATCAATCATTAGAGTTCAAAGGGAGTTCCGGCGTGTGTTTTAACCGTGATGCTCCAACTGCTAGAAGCATAAAGAAGTGGCGTGATACATTATTAGCTACAGGATCTGTGTTGAAGAAGCATGGTGGTGGTCGCAGAGCATCCGATGAAATGGTAGCAAATGTTCAAGCCGCATTTGAGCGAAGCCCCCGGAAGTCATTAAGAAGAGCTTCGCGGGAACTTCAAATACCAAAATCGACATTACAACGGATTGTCCACAAACGCCTCAAACTGCACGCATATAAAGTGCAGTTAGTGCAACGTCTGGAGCCGAATGACATGCCGAAACGAGTGGAATTCGCCAATACGATGCTGGACCGTCTTGGCACTGATCCTGACTTCATGACCAAGATTTTCTTCTCGGACGAAGCCACTTTCCATTTGTCAGGCAAGGTAAACCGGCATAATGTGCGGATCTGGGGATCGGAGAATCCTCACGCTATTCAAGAGCATGTTCGTGATAGTCCGAAGATGAATGTTTGGTGCAGTTTGTCACATAATAAGGTCATTGAACCGTTTTTTCTTCGCCGAGAAAACTGTTCGTGGTACCACATATCTTGACATGCTGGAGCAGTTCTTCTTTTCCACAAATTGAACAACTGCAGCCTAACATCGTTTTCCAGCAAGATGGTGCTCCTCCCCACTGGTCCAATGAAGTTCGTACGACTTTGGACAAACATTTTCCCTGGCCGTTGGATTGGTAGGGGAGGACCAATCGCGTGGCCCCCGAGATCTCCCGATTTAACACCACTGGATTTCTTTCTCTGGGGCTATGTCAAAGATAAAGTTTACACCACCCCAGTCAAAGACCTTCGTGATCTTCGTGAGCGCATCATAGAGGCTATTGAGAACATTCCAGAAGACATACTCCAACGTACTTGGCAAGAAATTGTTCATCGCTTTGATATCGTCACAGTGACTGCTGGGGCTCATATAGAGATGTGGTGATCTGGATATCAAAACTTGGTGAGTTTTTCTGTAATATGAACGTTGTTTTAAGTTTCTATCTTCAACCGTTTGCCAGTAACAAGCAATTGAAATTAGGTCCATTCGAGCGGTCCACCCTGTAGATCAATACAAATTCACGGGTACGTTGAACTATACAGAACATTTCTTATCATTAATGTTAATATTACTTTCATCTATATTTAAAAATAAAATTTGAAAATATTACATGATATACTTTGTCTTTATTAGCCTATAGCGGTATAGGAATTTTCCAAACAGTAAAATAAATATGAAGGAAAGAACAATTATTTTAATATTTTCGTACAATGCCTGATTCTTCTGTTTATTTAGAAACAAATTTAGTATTTTCATTTGTTCTGAGAGAAGTGAACATATTTGGTCATATCGCATCCAAAATCCATGGATCTATTTATAAGCTACATAATTCTATGACACAAAACATAGTGCCCTATTTTGTGTTTCTACTGTAAATCATGTCTTGTGTATTTATTTTATTTGTATTCAAAGTCACTTTTATAAATTTCTACTGAATTATTATCAATTGATATTAATAGTACAGTAGATCTGATAATAAATGTTCAACTCAGCATCTCACAAAAAAAAACTGAGGAAACCATAAATAGTCTTACATTGACAGACCGGGCACCTTTCGGATATGCTTACCAAACGTTATATTCTGATACATATTCGGTACATTTTGTAGATCTTAATGTTGGTCTGCAGAAATAAATTATGACAATTAACACTGGAATACCGTTATTACTCGTATAATAATATAGAAATTATACTGTCAATTAAAAACAACGCTTTTACACGCAACAAGTGTACTTATTAACTTTATATAATGTTCTATTCTATTGTGTTCTGCCCTAGGGCAGGTCCTTCACTGCAATCATAGTATTTTCATGCTACGCTTTGCAGTTTTACTAGGTGTGGTAGCATCCCATTACTTTTCACACCGTAGGATGATGATGATGATGATGACCAAATGATTTTCGAGGACCATTTTTGGGCCTCAAATCTCCCTGATATTTGTCTTACAGATGAGGAAAAACCCCAAAAAAACTTGTCAAGGAAGCTTGTCCAAACCCAGGCCTGCTGCGTGACAAGGCAGCCCGCTATCTCGAGACTACAGCGGTGGACTTATATAATGCAAAATAATAATAATAATAATAATAATAATAATAATAATAATAATAATAATAATAATAATAATAATAATAATAATAATAATAATTGAAAACCAAGTTGAGAAAATCGGTTATAATGCATCGACATACAGACCACATATCACCCCCTATAATGGTTGCATGATCGTCAACCTCTCTAATTAAAATATATGGATGTGAAGCCAGCTGCTCGATGGTAGGTCATGGACCTTCTAGAATTGTCACGCCTAGGAGTTAATACATTTAAAAACATACATATTTTATCAGTTGAGAGACTTTAGGAACCCAAAATCGGTGAGTCAGGGGAATAAAGCTTTTGGTTGTTTCGTAGAAGATTTCATAGGTCTACATTACAGAATGAAGTTAGTATTTTATTTAACGATGCTATATAACTAACATATCAGGTCCCAGCGACTCAACTGAAAGCTGGATGTGAGGAAGCACTCAAATTTTACGCAGACGCCTCTCAGTTCAGGTAATAGTCAGAGTGTGACATGGGACCCACGTCTTTACTTCCATTCCGAAGGAAGCCATGCTCAAGATTTTTACTCTCTGAAACAATCCGTCGACCCCGGCCTGCGAACCTCGAAACCAGAGACGATCATTGGGACCTTTAACTATATCATTACTAATAACATAGAAACTACATTATACCATATATATATATATATATATGGTATGATAAGAAAAATAAATGCCTGGACGGGATTCGAACCCGGAACTCTGAGTCTGTACCTCAGCGTGTTATCCATTACACCACCAGGCGAATCCAATTCAAACACTTATTTTTCTTATATATGTATTATATTCTCCATTATTACTAGATGTCGCGAGAACTCGGTCTTCACTGCCTTCTAGTAGCTGACTATAACAAGTAAGCAAATTAAAGAATATATATATATATATATATATATATATATATGTATATTAATTATTTAGGGGAATTGTGTGCTTTCTATTAATTTAGGAAGTTAGAAAATTCTCAAATTAACAAATAAGGTGATGACCGAAAAAACGTACATTTTGTTCCTTAAAAATCAAGATTATTATAATTGTTTTTTTTACAGCTTTAATTAGAATTTTGAAATCGTCTTCGAAATTTCTTACAAGGTACTTTATAGTCAGAGTGTGCATTTTATAAAGATGGAAAGGTCACAAAATAACCTTATGCGATATTATTATTTGATAATGACATATGTTTTTAAATATATTTATACAATGTAATTTATAGGAAACTTAATAAACATGCAATGTGGGCTATGCGCTAGTTGGGACAAAATTGATAATTGCTTTTGGAAACGACAGTCCAGTTCAATTTGTACAGTATAATTAGCGTGCTGAATGCAACCAGTCTGCGGTCCACTGCCATAATTACAAGTCGGATAATTGTGCACTAAAATATGTGTACGACTTGGCTCAAACACGTTATACTAATTTCCATGTCGAAATCAAACCAAAACTCTAAACAATGCTCTTCAAACTTGTACATAACACAGTCATTGTTTATTTGTGCATCTCATATCCAAATTGCATTTGTCTGAATGCAGTTACCGCGATAACTTATCTGTCATCTGATCAGAGATACCCATCTGAGTTGTAGTCTACACTTAGTAAAACGTAATAATGAGTGGCTTCAAAACACAGAGTCCCTGTTATGACCCACTGCTCATGATCCAACAGCTAAAGCTATGGTTCACGAGGTAACTCATTTTTAAATGTTTTAAATAGTAAATGGCAGTGAAGGAGACATGTTTTTTAGATATTTACGAGTGTTCGACGTATACAATGTTACTTAAGTTGCGATATTTCGAATAAAGTTCAACTCTGGTGCATATGTAAAAGTAAAGAAGACAACAAGGATTTAGACAATTAGTGTCCAATCGTTTTTAATAATACTATAAATTTATCTAATAAAACATAATATAAGTTCATATATTTATTTATTTATTACGTATTAGTGACAAAAAAGTTTCACCCTTCAATTAAAATTATGTAGTTTATATAGGTCAAGTCCAGCATAATAGTAACTCGGAGATGATGGGCAATACTACTACTACTACTACTAATAATAATAATAATAATAATAATAATAATAATAAAATAGTAATGCTTCCAAATAGATAGTTCCTTTTATTTTAGAGTGGACAGACAGAATAAAATAGAAAACATTGTAATAATAAAAAAATAATTTAATCGGGAATCCAACCTGTGACCTCTTACATACGAAACAAGCCATAAGGCACTGAGCTAAGCGTTCGCTGGGTTACTGTCCGTAAAACAACGATCTTCATTGAAGCTCTACTGTGCAATTAGTTTACTCGTGTGAATCGCGCGTTAAAACTTGAAATGTTCCAGATCAAGAGTCGGCTCTTTTTTTTTTTTTTGCTAAGTGTACATTGAAATGTTCAGTCTCTTGATGATGACAGGTAGTTCTGATAGGGTACCTAGATCGTGCATGATTATACTCTTCGGCAATATATACTGTAATGCTGAGAGTCATAACATTATTAGTTCGTTCTTCGGATGGGGGCTCTCTTCTTACCCACATATACAATTAAGAGCGTTTCAGTTTCTTACTTATTTTCACCAATGTATCTACACGATATAGCATTTTTATAATCATTATTCTAAGGCACTACAACTTCATAGGTGAAAGTTTTAGCCTTGTTAATAATCCTCTTCGATACTCTTCCATATTTTGTCACTTTTATTTTTTAGATCATTCATTACACCATATTCACACCTCAATTTAAGTCTTTACTTCTACTTGTACAACTTTTTGACTAGTCCCCGGTTATCCATACTTATCATCTGTCCCAATCAACCCATTCTGAGTGACCTATTATGATTTACTACATTTTAAGGCATTCGTTATTCATTTTCATTCTTCAGTCGTTAACTGTTTTCTAAATTGTTCAAAACATTCTGCTATTTTTTTCTTTTTATTCTAGAGATCAGTAATTTTGTTTATTTCGTTGAGTACCATGGGTTCGCTTGCTCATGTGATACTGGATCTATTAAGTGTTGTCTATAGGTTTACATTTTTATATAGTCAATTGGCAAAATATAATTCATTATTTTTTTAAAAAATATTTATTATAATCTTCTTCCGAAATATTATTATTTCCGTTCACTGTAGCAATAAGATATTTAAAGTTCATACTGAGTTAATTTGCATTTCATCAATTTCAAAATTTGCAGCGTCTCTGTTACTACTAGAGTCGGTCAAGTATACATTCACTGCCACTCGAATCTCGCTCTCAGAATTTCTCAGTCACGTTGCTTCTGAGGAGGAACTTGGCGTACGTATTCAGGGATATAGGAGGGAAGTGCCAAACGCATGGGCGGGAGTAGAATGCAAGCGAGAAGGACCTGGAGTCCCGTTGGTTCAGATTTCCCGTGAGATGTGAACAAGCAAAGCAATTGTATACAATGACTGTGAAAGATAAAGAGAATGTATTGAATTAATTGTCTTATGGAACCTACATTCTCCAAGCCTTACACTTTGAATATAATCCTGTATATTACATGCGAAAAAAATTAATTAAAAAATGTACTTAGTACTGTATATAAAATATACTCCGACAGCACTAAACGTGTGTTTAGAATTTACATCAATTTATTTCCATGCGAAATTGTTAAGGAAATCATACATGATGAGGTTTCCTTTCATCTACCAATAAATAAAATATCAGACAATTGTTGGTCAGTAAGGAATAACTTATTATTTATTTATATAAAATGGTTAAAATGGTCATTGTACTTTAATAGAATTTACGCCGCTTGGAAAAATGTAAATATCAGCGTACTACTTTTCAAGCGATAGTGCATACAATTATAATGTGGCTATCTTTTCAAGTTCAAGCGGTAGTTACACCTTGAGAAATTTATTTCAAACAAAAGGCTTCTTCTTAAAAATACAATAAACTGACAGATCTATTACTCTTAAAAGTTTAAAAAAAATAACCTAGATGACGGCACCTGCTAGGTATTTATTGTAACATTTTAATTTGTGAGAATTATTATTTAATTATACAGAAAGTTTCAGGTTTTGCTTAAACATACCTCACAACAGTAAGTGCATTATATGCAGAAACCGGACAATTCCCGAAGAAGTCTGCTTACTGCATGAAATATGAAATCATATGCTAGTATGCAGAGCACATAAGTATGTTCCTTTCAAAATATACAGATCTATCTTTGAAGATATATGTACGTCTATTTTTAACTCAAAACCGTAAAAAAGTGTAAAGTCCGGTTTCTGAAATAACTGATTCTGATATGAAGCGGGAGAAGTCTGACAATAGTCCGAACGTTTACGGGTTACCGAAATGAGTGCAGATTTTTCGTGTGGTGGTAGAGAACATCCATACAAGTATTTTAACACAATGAACCTTGGGTCGGAAATGCATTGTTGTGGGTCTACAGAATAAAACAGCATTTAAAATTGTTGAACACATTGTTGCTTATTTATTAATTCTAAGAAAAATGGAAGGTATTACATGCTATTTTACAGTAATTGTTGGAAATGGCGACCATAGACCTGGATGCACAGCTCCAGAGCTTGTAGCAAGGACCGTGGCAGCGGCTGCGGAAATCAGGGAGCATCCAGATATACTTCTTACGGCGGAATTCATGACACCATCTTTACGCAAAGAGCGACTCTTTCCCCCTCTCTATGACGTAGAGAGTATTCATAAAACCGCGGCTTCATGAATTCCGCCCTTTTAGCGTTCATCAGTCCGAGGTGAGACGTGCAGAGCTGTGCATCCTGGTCAATGGTCGCCATTTCAATAATTACTGTAAAATAACATGTAATACCTTCCATTTTTCTTAGAATTAATACATAAATAATAATGTGTTGAACAATTTTAAATGCTGTTTTATTTTGTAGACCCACAACAATGCATTTCCGATCCAAGGATCATTGTGTTAAAATACTTGTATGGATGCTCCCTACCATCACACGAAAAATCTGCACTTATTTCGGTAGCACCCTATATAACTGCCACTAAACAGTAAATAATATAATCTTGTCACTGATAAATTAAAAGCATACATATTCGTGAATAGTACCTGACGTCTTAGCAAATGCAATATTTCCCCCCCCCCTTTTTTTGCGGTTAATTTAAATAACACGTTTATACGATAATTTTTGTCTCACGAAGTAAAAACGAGTACATGTTTATGATGTAAATTGATACTTTGTACTAAGAACACAAATATATTCAAATGAACAATGGTATCATAAAGAGAACAATATCGTATTGTAAAATGCCGCAACGCAACTTTTCACACGCATGTATTTATTATGAAATCACGATGCCGCAACGCAGTGTGAAACCGCCCTTATTGATTTTGTAATTACACATTCATTCTTCTTGTTCACGATCCCACTTCTATTTGTATTTAAAACTTGTACTGCAAACACCCACCATCGTGAACAATGAATTACATTCACATACCGTTCCAATTCCAATGCAAATAACTTGAATCTCAATGTGCCTAACATACGTGAAATAAGGACACTCTATACCTCTCGTTTCAACCTTCTTACGCCGTTAAATAATAGTGTCATATTACAGTCCGCCAAAGAAAGCATTAGACGGTTAAAATAGTAAAAGTAAATTGAAAAGCAATACATGTATGTAAGCCTATATATTATAACTCTTTGGCACGACAGGCCGAAAAGGCAGTTGGCTTACCAGCCGGATCCTGATCTTACATCCGTGTATGTTAATCACAGAGATGGATGATCATGTAACCAGTATAGGGGCGACATGTGATCAACATGTCGAGTATCCATGTTTATCTCAACCTGGAGCCGCTACTTATTGCTACTGCCCAAATTCCTCACGATTCTAAGTGAGCACGATCCGAAATTTCATGAGAAAATTTATTCCTCCATGGAAAACTATAACAAACGCAAGTCCTGTAGCTCTGCGTCAAGGCCTTAAACCGCTCGGCTACTGCGCGGAAGATACCCTGATATATATATATATATATATATATACTAGCTGGCCCGGCGAACGTAGTATCGCCTTTAAATATTTTACGTTAATTTTTCCGATGTTTTCATAGTTATCTGCTATTCGGGGCGAAAACAAATCCAACAAATCAAAGATCATATATATATATATATATATATATATATATAGAAGTCCCGGCCACTCGTTGCTGTGGCTAAGGTATACGTTAAATTATGTTGTAGTAAACTAAGTGAGAAATCTAAATCAGAAAGTTTTTGTTTTACACAATTTTTTAGTTCTGGTACGTTAAGTACACCCGGTATAAATATGGGTGGTGGTTTTGTGGAAGTGGTTTTGTTGATTGAGATGAATTTATGTTGTCTGCATTCTCAGTATCATCCATAAGTGTATCATAAGGATTATATACATTTATTGAAGGAATGTTTTGAGGAGGGTTGCTGATTTCATTACACTTTCGTTTTTTTTTCTACGAACTTGTTGTCAGTTTGGATTCTCATCATCATCTGTATAGTAATACCATCTTGTGATATATTATAGTCATCTTGTTTTTCATTTAATTGAGGCATGGAGATTGTTTCTGTAATATTAGGCATATTATTATAACTAACAGACTTACTTACAATTCTGTTATTCCGTTCCTTAGGACCTTCATATGTTTTTAAATTGACATTATTCTTAAATGTAAGATTTATATCACATTGGCCTATACCAATTTGCGGAAATTCACTTGATATCTTATCATTCATGGTCTCTAGAACTGATTCGCCATATTGTCCAATGTCGCTTTTCGGTCCAGTTAAATTTAAATTAAGTTGCTGTCTTTCAGTCAGATTACTTAAAACTAATACTTATACACGAAATTAATATTATTATCAATATATTGAAAATAAAATAAACACTGAACACACTTAAATTATGAAATAATCAATATTTGTAATTCAATTGAAATTCGCGGTTGCAACAAAAAGCACAGCCACCTGGTTAAATAATAAACCAATTACCTTACACCGTCATCTGTTAGAATCGTATGGAACTCACAGATAATTATAACTGTTTGTTAAATAATAAACAAATAATTTGCAATAAAAATAATGTGACTATAAATTTAGTTATAAACAACCGTAGGTCTCAAGTTGGATCAAACAGCACACAGTGTGCAAAATTTTATTAAAATCGGTTCAGTAGTTTAGGATTCCATCGCGGACAAACAACGTGGCACGTAATTATATATATATATATATATATATATATATATATATATATATATATATATGTTACAGGATATAAGTCAATATAATTGTTAATATCCATGTTGTTATACAAAATGGAAACCAACTACACCGACCTTCAGAGATTTTAGCTGAATATCTGGGGCACATTATTACAGATTCATATAATGTTCATGTGTCAGAAATGTAATACGTCTTAGACTTTGTAGTAAACAATTTTATCCCATTCCATATTAATCCCTAGAAACTAAAAAGTTCCTATAACAAATAAATAATTACAATCTTCATCACAGTAGAACAATATATAGGCGTACGGATATTGAGAAATCAATTATAACTTATATGGGAGGCATTTTCAGAATTTAAATAATTTCTTGGAGAATAAAATTCTCCAGAAAAAAATAGCAATTTCATTCCTTCGCAGTGTTTTGTAATAATTACAGCTGATAAATGTCTGACATTTCAAATTATTCTGATTAATTACATTAAAACATCCAGCCGATATCCCTGAACACTTTCTGAAAATTTGTCAGTAGAGTTTCCTTTCCACTTTGTACATCAAATAGCAAAACACCAAAAGCGTCATAACCTCGTTAGAAATGTCCTTCGTGACTCTTTATTCTCCTCTCTTAGAACTAATCTCCATGACCTTCTATTTCTGGCAACCATACCGTACATAATCTCCAGCATCTTAAAGTATGCTTGTACTTCATTCATAGGAGACTTGGTCTTCCAACCTTCTGGTTTACTGCAAGCTCCTGAAAGACAATCTCACTATTATTCATTATGTAAATATGACTTGGACATCGTGATATTAGTTAAGAGATCTGATGAGCATTGAGTTGAAGTACTCATATAAGACTTGTAGTTTATAAACACTCATCCAGATAAGTCTATTTTTTATTTTCTTAATCAACATTGTTATTTATGCCGCTTCATATGGTAATAACAAGATAAGCTAGTTCTTCATTCTATTAACAATAATATATATTTTTGTTTTATATAAGTCTAAAAGGGAGGAAGTTTACTGGATAAAAAAAAAACAGACGATTCGACCCATCCTGTTTGTGTCAGTTTTGGACTTACCTGGTTTTTCGCAGGGTTATAGCATCTAAGCCTATCATAATTTGAAATGTCTTAAACAGCTTGCAATCAGAAAAAAATACGAAAACAAAAAGCTCTACAAACTATAGAAAAATCCAAGTCTTCTAGATTTTATGGTTCTATCTTGATTTTTCTTAATATTAACGACAAATACTAATAAATGTATCATAAATATTACTAGGCCTACTAATATGTAAGTAAATATTTCATTATCAACTATTTATTAGGCCTATAAAAACTAAATAAGTAACAGGATAATGAAAAATACAGTTATTATTATTATTATTATTATTATTATTATTATTATTATTATTATTATTATTATTATTATTATTATTATTATTATTATTATCATTATTAATTAACGGACTGAGAGAGCCCGAGTGTGAATGTTATAACTTATCTTAAAGATACATTTGGGTACGATTTAGATCCCAATTATAAGATATTAACAAAATATTTAACTTTCTTCTTAGGCGAATGTCGTACTTTTTTTATTAGAGACTAGCGAACCCGGCATACGTTGTCCTGTCCGAACGTTCAATTTCTCGTGTCATGGCCGGACGATAAAAATATAGCTGAAGTTACTTTTTTTACGTTAAAACTCATTAATTAATAAGTTCGCTAGAAAATTCCTCATTTTCATCTGTTGTGGCTCAAGAAGCTTGCATTATGATGTCACATTATAGTCGCGCGGAATATGTTGGTAAAGCAGATGACTACATATTTGACATAACAAATCCTATAACCCGATCGTAGCGCCTTCTACCGGGTCCACTTGTGAATCTAAACCATCCAGGGACCACTCAAACACACACAAAACATTTAATCAAAATCGGTCCAGTCGTTCAGGCAATTTTTGATTTCGGATTTCAAGTAAACCCCCATTTATAATTGAATAATTTCGCTGACTTTTGGATAATGCATACCTCGGTTTATTTTAATGGGATATTCCGAGTTTTATTGTGAAACATCGAAAATTGTGATCACTAGAGCGATTTTTAAATTTTCGTTTCAGATTAACTCTTAGGCCTACACCTAATTATTTTAGAACATAATAGATAACGGCTAAACACTAGCCGCTTCTGAAAACCTGTATGTACAAATTTTAACGAAGATCGGTTGAACGGTTAGAAGTATATAAAGGACAGACACAGGCTACATACATTAATATATATATATATATATATATATATATATATATATATAATCATCATCATCCTTCACGGATTAGGTCTATATGTATACGTATATATTGCGCCCTAGGTTCGCTATGTTTTTTTTTACACATCACCTATATCTAATCATTAAGCACTAGAAATCCTTTGTTATACGATTGTGAGGCTATTTTCTCGTAAAAATGTCTGACATTATTTTCTACTATAACATTGTAATGAGGATCTTGATTAAGATGGCGAATGGAGTAAGGGAGGAAAATACAGTTGCATTCTTTTGTATCAGATACCAGGTTAAAAATGAGCTCTGAGATAAAGCATGGTTGGGAAACCGTTCTTTCAGTTCATAATATGAAAAGAAATGGAAACAAAGCCTTACAGAATTCATAACCTAGAATTTGTGATATTATATCCCACAATTATATCCCACAATAATTTCTAAACCTGCGAATCGATTTTAATGAAAGTTAGCCATCCAGAACGTCGCAACGGCGCCAGTTCGATTTCTTAATTGCAGAGAGAGGGTGTATAAAGCGTGTTAAGAATACATAATATAAGTGAACTGCAGTCGAAAATTACACACTACGCAAACTCCGTTAAGAAAATTAAGTAATTAACACAATATTGATTAGTTACAGTAATTATATAATTAGGCCTACATATACCTCATACTGGTAAAATGATACTTAACATGGATAAATGAGATTCTTAAGGTAAGCGGCTTGCGAAACATATTAGCTTAAGTAAAAATGTATTTTTGAATTAATTAATTAATTATATAGTTATAAGTAGAACTCAGTAAAGTAAATATTACGAGATAGAAGATAGATTAAAATTCAATAACATTTTATGTAAAAAGTTTCATGCTGTAATGTTTATTTTTAAAATATATATTATTTATGGACTAAATACATAGGGCTATTTAAAATAAAAACAAAAAATTCCAGTGGGAATTAAAAAAGTAGAAATTGATGACTCATCGGAATTTCAACAATAAATATATAATACAATTATTCTCCCAGTTACATGGACTCTTACTTTAAGAGAGGAAGGAGAATTACGAGTATTTGAGAATAAAGTTCTTAGGAATTTTTTTGGGTAAAAAAGAGGTGAACAGAAAGGTGAATAGAGAAAACTACATAATAGTGAGGTATAAGAAGCCAGATATAATAAGAACAGTTAAGTCTCGTAGACTGCGATGAGCAGGAGAAGCAGCACGTATGGAGGATAAAACAGGTGCATGGATGCTTCTTGTAGGGAAACCAGCGGGAAAACGCCTAGTTGGTAGACCAAGAATGAGGTTAATATTAACGTAATTTGAGGGAAGTAGATCATACAGGGGATGATTGGAAAACATTAGCTCAGGATAGGAGTGTATGGAGAGCTTATGTCCGCGCGGTCATGAACTTACGGGTTCGATAGAGCCAGTGAGTTAGTTAGTTAGGCTACTTCTAGGCGGCTCCGTGGCGCAACCGGTTAGACGCTCGCCTCTCACCGCTGGGGTCACGAGATTGAGTCTCGCCCACTTCATATGGGTTTCGTGGTGGACGAAACGGTTCTTGAGCAGGATTCTCTAGGGGTTTCTCCCGTTTTCCCCTGCCATCATTTCCATTTCACCATTTCCCCATTCTCATCTAATTATTTTCGTTCCATTTCGTTGAACCGTGCCTATGATGTGCGTCAGGCGTGTTCGGCCAGCACTCTTGTCTTTCACAGACTTCTATAAATATAATTACTTCATCTCATCTCATCTCATCCCTCGACCCGCTCGACAGAAGCTGAGGATGTTATATACCGGTACCTACTTGGAATTATTTTCAGCTCGTTAAATGGATAACTATAGGGAAAGACTTATAATGGGAGAATGAGTAGGCCTATATTGGTGAAGTATGAAAGAAGATATTGCATAAAGACAAATTACTTAGCTTTTACGGTATTAACGACGTTTAATGTAACGTTAATCATTTTGACGGATAGGAAAATTATTAAAATGCATCGCGCGGTGCTTTCAAAAGTCTTTCCGACGTAATTAGGAGTCTTTATAGAATATCAAAATAAATAATAGAAATCAAAATATCTAATGTTGAATTCTCTTTTCACTTCTGTCACTGGTTAGAAGTTACTTTTTAAATCGAATGTTACCATTTCTGTTAAATCAACTTCACATTCCATGAGATCTTCTTGAGTGCTTCTTAAATAGGCGCATGATCAGTTTGAAAAAAATTTGACACAACATGCAAGAAAGAATATAACTTCATAATACATAGAGCCTTATTTATGATTAATTCATGTTTTTAAAAAGGTTTTCATATATATATATATATATATATATATATATATATATATATATATATATATATATATACGAGTCTATCTTAACAACAAACACACTGAGATTATTCAAACATAGGCCTAGTAGAATAGTTATCGATTGAAATGTGTTAGGATTAATATTTGTTTGAACAAACCTATACAAATTTCTTAATAAGCTTAACCTTAATAATATTCAACTAGTCTTAGAAATAAATAATAAATAACTAATTTTACAGAAAAAACTTAGCGCCTAAAACTATAAAAAAATGATAGAGTAAAAATATAAATATTGTAATAAAAATAATTAGTCATCATTCACTTATTTAACAGAGAAGAAAGTAAATTAAAAACTCTGAGGGTGATTTTTTTTGTCGTGGCGTAAAGAGTAAAGTACCCTCTTTTCAATCCGGCATCACTGGTTCGGTTCCTGATAAGGTAGGGAATTTCAAATTTCCACCTTGGGTCTAGGTGTATGTATCTTGACTTACGGTTTGTTATTCTGTGCTGTCTTCTGAGTGCTAAATAAATATACAAGCATCTCTATAGGAGTTGTCATGTCTAGAAAATACTATTGCTCTTACGGGAACGCTGTTGCCACTTGACGCCGCAGACTGAGTGACAGAGATGGAAACATATTTATCTCTTTTCCTCCTGGCATAAGTACAACAGCAACATAATTTTATGGAACAATTATTTTCACTACAGCTACTACCGGGCTTCCAATATATACCCGGACCGGCCTCACGGGGTTTCACCCGTCAGGCAGCGCTCTCTCCTCGTCCGCATTTCACTCTGCCAGCCGCTCGTCCTTGAACTAGTCAGTTTACTATCGTTCGACAAGATGAGACGTCAGCTGACATTAGAGCAGCACATTTATGTGTGTAAATGCTATTATAAATACGAACCAGCTCGTCGCGTTCGCGAGGAATTTATTCGGAACTTCCCTGGACAATTACCTCCTTCCAGATCGACAATCCACGATGTTGTGACTAAATTTGAGACCACTGGTTCAGTACAAAATAAGAAACACTCGCTCCCCAGATCTAACAGTGTGTGATTTTTATTTGTGGGCTAGCCTGAAAGACAAAGTGTACAAAACAAATCCGCACACATTGGAAGAACTGAAGAACAACATAAGAAATGAAATCAGAAACTTGACAGTGCCCGAACGACAGCGTGTCAACCTAAATGTGTTTACTCGGTATAATGCCTGTTTAACTGCGGGAGGACAACATTTCCAGTATTTTCTATAAGGTAAGAAACAGTTCAAGGACGGGTGGCAGGCAGGGTGAATTGCGGGAGGAAGAGACAGCACTGCGTGCCGGGTGAAACTCCGTAAGGCCGGTCCGGTTTTATATTGGAAGCCCTTTATTATTTTCACTACAGGTACTATTATTTTCACTACAGCTACTAAATCTAATTCGAGACCATTCTCATGTGATTAGCTGATTAAAGAACAGCATTAACATTTGGAATTTTATAGATTGTGACCACAGAAATATCAGTAGCTTTAGAGCATTTTATACCACACGTGATATATTAGTTGTCTCATTTTTCATCACGGCTGTACGTGTCAAAACAAGTTTGACTTTATTAAATAATTGTGTGATAATTATACGTTCCATAATGGTATTTTTTCATAAATCGGGCTCCCAATTTCTTGGCCAAGTTACGAGCGAAACCATTTAACTTAATTATTTATTTCAAATGGATTGGCTAACAAATCAATCTCACACAAAATACACGTTTACTAGAAAGAATTGCTCCATACGAGCAATATTATTTTCGAAACCCTATAGTACTGTGTAACTGTCAAATGTGTATTTAAGAGTTGGTACAAATAAACACCCCACCACAGGCTTGTAAGTCCTATTCCAAGTTTAATCTAACAAAGGAAGAAGAATAAAAAAAATATGAAAAAAGGAAGAAATTTAATCTATATCTAAGGACATGATATATTGGCCTTGTTGTGTGTTGTAGTATTATAATGTTAACCTTAATACATTAATTAAATCCTAATTTACATTTCTTGGAATTAACTTTGTTTGTATTTCTATCCTTGAATGTATCTCGGAAAATAATCTTTTCCTGTTGATAAGCTTCTGCATAAGCAGACAGAATTGTTTGCAGTGGAGTAAAATTCATTTTATTTTTTGTACGTATAAATGAATTTTCTAGCGATATTCAATCTAGAGTGAATTGTTTGATTTCTTAAATTAGTATTTAAATAGATCCTTAATAGAATTGATGATAAATTAAGGCAGGATTTGTTTTTAGAACAATCCACGATTAAAACAGAAAGTAATAAAATCAAAATTACAAAAGATAAGGAAAATTTTTACGCCCCTTTCCCTCTAAAAAAATAGTATTGTATGATTTATACCAAAAAATTCTAATCCTTTAGTACATGTTTCACAAAGCCTTACCATTTTTGGTATACCAATTATTTATTTATAGAACATATATAATCAATTAGGTTGTAGGAGAAGTTAATTAAGATTTTAAACAGTATGGTAAAGAGGATTGATTTATGGTGAATATTCATGGTAAAATAAAACAGCTAATTACTTTCGTATGTTTGTTAATTAAACAGAAACGCAGTTAATGCACGGTATAAGCTTTTTACAACGATTAATATCTCAGGCAATTCAACTTCATAAATAATAATTTATTAATATTTAAATATCGCCCAGGTGTGAATACCTGTACTGAAAAATATAAAGTAAGATATAATTATGCGGAAACGTATAAAACAGTAAGACATTTTTAAACTCGTTTATTTTGCAGAGGGGTAGCTTCGTGTTAATTAAATTTTAGATAGCATTCAACAGAAATCCGCGTTGTGTTTTTTTTTATTTATTTGATACGAGTAGATGGGGAAGGACGGGACCTCCGTTGTATACGATATTTTTCGCTTTGTGGGAGGCATGCATAAGAAACAGCGGAATAAAAAATTAGATTTAAAATCCGTTTTAAAACTAGGTTACCTGGTAAAACAAGCATATGTATTATATACATGAGAAATTTTGAATATCATTTGCTTCTTGTGTTCAAACTACGCACCATCCATAATGTCAATATTATTATTATTTTTTTATTTAGAGACCATGTTGCCATTAGAAGGTTGAGTCAGTTTAAAGCTCCTGATTCCACCGGGACTCGAACCTCGATCTTTCGGTTTGTAGCGAATTGCCTTAACCATCTATGCTACGGTGTATTCCCTTTCAAGGAGGGGGGGGGGAAGAACAACAAAACGCATGTATTATTTAATATAGAGTAAGTATATGTATCGGCCGCGGTGGACTAATTGTTATGTCCCTTGTCTCTAGTTCCGAGGGTCGCGGGTTCAAACCCGGCCGGAGTCAATGGATTTTTTAGGACGGAAAAATCAAACGAGTAAGTCCTCCGGAAGGGATATTAAGTCGTGGCTCCCGAGTCTGAAGATTTTCAGGCTCGTAAAAGATTCTTAAGCCTGAATAAAGTGGCGTCTAAGCAAAATTTACCGACATTAATGTCCTAGTAATGCCTGTTAGATGTCTCTTTGGGCCGGTGTGTTGACCGTCTATGAAATTTATGAACAAATAAGGTAATTAAAATTAACTTGGTCTAGTAACTCCCTACAAAGGAGAGGCTATGGCTCAACAATGGGCAACGCAAGTATAGATAGATAAAGTATATGTGCTTAATGTAAATATAATAGGCCAATGCTGCAATTTAGTGTGATGTAATTAATATGATATAACATTCTATTCTATAGTAATTCTGCTGGAGGGCAGGTCTTTCACTGCAATTATAGCATTTTCAAGCTATGATCTGCAGCTTTACTATTTTCTGTCCAGCCTAAGAAATACACTTCAGGAAAATAATGGGCGGGTAATCCAAGATGCATATGAGTGCTGCAGTTACTGCGATTCGTTTATGATCAAAGCGCAGTTCAGCGGAAGCGAAAAAATAGATCATGTACTCGATTAATATAATTACGTATTTAAAGCTATTTATGTTAACTATAGTTGATCAGAATCCAGTGTACACCTACATATTTCTTCGAAGGTCGGAGACTAACTAAAAATTCGCATTTGTTTGAAACTGAACGATTCTTGAGAGGAAGCTAAATGTCAGTTACAAATATGGCGGCTGTCAGGTAGTTTATGTTAACTCGGTGATAAAATGTGTGATCAAAATTATTAGAAGCACAAATGGAAATTGTTAAAGAGTGGTGAAAAACGGTGTTAAATGTATTTTGTAAGTTTGTGTAGCATAATCCTGGCACTGTAGTGAACGATATAGTGCATTAATTTATCGCCTTGTGACAAACAACTTTTATAAGCTCCATGATGTGGTCCGTTGAGGTATTATTCAAAATTAAAATATAATATTATGGAATATTCACCTGAAAGGTCCGTCTATATTTTAATTTTGTAACAAACAGCTGACAGAGTTCGCACTCTTACACGTGCTGCGCGGAGTAATACATTCGGTAGTTAAATGTCAAAGTGTGCTTCTTACGTTGGACAGATAATAAGGAATTATATATGATATAATATAGTGTATAATATATAATTTGGTACCAAGACGACGTTTTTTGTATGCATAGTACTGTAGCACATTACTAAGTGTTTAGAAACGTGCATCACAATCTGCCTCAATCTTGTAAGATGAAATTTCTGAGTAACTCCACAGTAATTGTAGACACGCAGAAAAGCTAAAAGACTGCAGAGTTCACATGGAAATGCAAACTTAAAGTATGATATCAATATAAGGGAAGAGATGAAGTGTCATCACGATCCTCAGCCTGAAGTATCATGCATAGTATGCAGATTAATGAGAGTGGAGCAGGATATGTGAAGAACAAGTCATACAAGGATAACTAGCCTCATACATAAACCTAAACCAGGGTTCCCTGGACAGTACTTATGGTAAGGGTTCAGTCTTTTCTTTCCTTTATTTTATTGTTTCCATTGTAGTACTACTTGCTTTTCTTCGTACTTGGAATAATTAGAGGACATTTAGATGACACTTGTCAGATATTTGCAGGTCGAGCAACACTCCAGTTTTTTACCCTACTCTTGCACAAGATTTTGGAGTAATTTATAGAATCTAGATGATGCTGTATAAAGTTTTACCCATCATCTACATAATTTTAATTAATTCACTCACACTTGCTCTACGTCTTACTGAACAGTAAGTTCAATGGATCATTCGCAATATCCTCCATTATTTCCCTACCTTCAGCCAATTGAAATCAGTTCATAACTCAGATATCCAATTTCCTAAGATCATCTTCTTCTTCTTCTTCTTCTTCTTCTTCTTCGGCTTTCCCCCACTTATAGGTTTGCCGTCTTCAGTTTCCATTTACCTCTATCATTCCAATCTCCCTCTTCGAAATTCCTATCATCCATTATGGTTCTGACGTAGGTTTTCCATTTCCATATTGGTCTAACACGTTTATTTCTTCCAGGGGGTGACCATTGGTATATATTTTTTGGCTATCTTTCATTTTCCATTCTTTGTACATGGTCATTCCATTTAAGCGTTTGATTTTCAATCCTCTTAACAACAGATATGGTGACATTCATTTCTCTCCAAAGGAATTCATTTCTTATTTTATCCTGTCTTGATTTTTTGGAGGCTTCTTCTAAAATAATCAAATTCAACTGTTCTAATTTGATTATTTTTCAATTCCCTCAAATACATAGTTTCACTTCCATATGCCAATGTATTCTGTATTATGCTCTTATAAATGTTCATTTTAGTTTCTTTTGTAATATTTTTGTTCCAAATTATTCCATGTAATGTCTTAGTTGCATTTTTTGCCATTGCAATTTTAGTCTGTACATCTCTCTCACAGGTACCTAACTTGTAACTATTGACCCAAGATATTTAAAAAAAATAACTTTTTTTTTTATTTTCCCTGTTTCAATTATGAGGCCATCCACATCCTTTCCCAAACACATATATTCTGTTTTCTGTAAATGTATATTCCATATCATCTTCATCCCCTGCAAAAATTATTTGATCATCTGCAAACAACAATGAATGCAATAGGAATACCCATTTCAGAACATTTTTTATACCATAAGTTAAGAGCCTGGTCTAAATAAATGTTAAAAAGAATTGGTTACAAACTGCATCCCTGCTTAAGGCCTTTATTCACTGAGAATTTCTCTTAAATTATTCTGTAATTTTACTTTAGCTTTTGTATTACTATAGATCCTCCTAACAATATTAATCCATTTATCACAGATATTCACATTTCTCATTGCCATTCATAACAATTGTCGAGGTACACTATCATATGCCATTTTTCCTAAGATCCATCCTAATAATATCCTCCCGCGCCGCAACCGAGTGGTTAAGGCAGGAAGTCTAAGCACAGAGCTACGGGACTTGTGCTGGTTCGAGTCTCCATGAGGGAAGACATCTTCTCATTGTATTTCGGCCAGTATGGGGCCGGTGCCAACCCAGCATCGTGGGTCATTTGAGTGGCTACAATAAGAAGCGGTTCCAGGTTGAGAAAACCAGCTATAACGGCTGGGGGACTGGACATACTGACCTCATGTCACCCCTACACTGGCTAGATGGCCATCTACCTCTGTGATTGACACATGTGGATGTGAGGTCAGCAGCCGGCTGGTAGGCTAAGGGCCTTCTAGGCCTGTCGCGCCATGGAATAAAAAAATCTATACCTAGACCTTCCGTTTACCATTCCCAAGACAATTTTGTGTGTGTTTTTAATATATTTATAATAAAATAATCAAAATTCCAATTTTATGATGAAAAATATTTTAACAGGGAATCATATGTAACACACCATTCATTTAAATATTTTTTTGTTTATTCAGTGCTTTATTTTGGCCTTTTTTAGGTCATTTCCGCTATCAATAAAATAAACGAAAATATTTAAATGAACGGTTAGATACATACGATTCCTTGTTAAAATATCTTTAATCATAAAATTGGAATTTTGATTCTGTAAATTTAAATTTGTTAAAAAAAACAAACAAAATTGTATTGGTAATGGTTCTATCTAGTAAAAACAACCATACAAAATGGATAACTGGAAAGGTTAAATCTCTTGAAAATTATCTCATACAGGAGATTGAAACGTCCACAAATTATTGAATAAATTGAATATTTGACAGAGATAACGAATTAATTATTGTTATTATTAACTACTCTCAGGGAATAATATAAAGACATATTCAATATCCATCCAAAATAATTCTGCACGAGGGGAGGTCTTTCACTGCAATCTTAGCATTTTCATGCTATGCTTTGCAGCTTTACTAGGGAATTATAAGTGTGGTAGCTTTCCATTGCTTTCCACACCGGTGAAGGATAATGACGATGGCCCGATGATTTTCGGGGACCGTTGAGCCCTAAAGCTTCCTGACATTTGTCATATAGGTGAGGAAAAAACCCGAAAAAACCTCACCCAGAAGCCTGTCCCGACCGGGAATAGAACCCGGGCCCGCTTCGTGACTTTACCTCGAAACCACAGCGGTGGACATATTCAATATATAACTAGATTATTAACATTAATTCACAAAAACTAACTCACTGGTACTATCGAACCCGTAGGTTCATGGCCGTGCGGACATAAGCTCTTCACATATTCTTATTCTGAGCTAATGTTTTCCAATCATCCTTTGTATATTCTACTTCCCTTAAATCATGGCTAATGTTAATGTTATTCTCCCACCTCATTCTTGGTCTACCAACTGGGCGTTTTCCCTCTGGTTTTCCTACAAGAAGCTTCCATGCCTCTCTTTCATTCCCCATTCGTGCTACATGTCCCTCCCATCGCAGTCACGTGACTTGCCTGTTCTTATCATATCTGTTTTCCTATAAAGATCATATAGTTCATTGTTATTAAGTTTTTTCCATTCACCTATCTGTTCATCTCCCTTTGGTCAAATTCCAACATTAATTCACATATCAAAATTGTCTTTGCGGACGTGAAAGAGCCAACAAATTTTGCACAGAGGGCTCTCAACAGGGCTGAATGTTGTTTTACTTGCCGGAATTTACGACACAGAGTACATTGGCTTTACTTCTCTTCCGAAGGAATACTTACTAGGATTTTTACGCCCTGAAAAATCCATCGATCCTTGACAGGTATGAACCCGTGAATCTCAGACCCAGAAGACAAAGTGATAACTGATAACTAACAGTATACAAGAACCAGCATTTGAAACATTCAAATCCATATCAGCGGTATATCCATTAAGAATAGTTTTAATATTAATAGTAAACTAGTGTTTTTAGCAATAATTTCAATTTCGCAAATAAAAATGTTAACAATAGAATTATGTAAAAAGTGTAAAGTGGTCCCACAACAGGCCCGGAGGCCCTTGGGGTAGTAGGAGGTTAAGGCTCCCACTTTTTCTAGACAATCGGCACTTTATGTCAGCCGGGGTGTCAGCCCTGCGTGACGGCCGCCTTTACCCCCAGAAAAAGCGTCTGGTACTCATTTACGTTAGAGGCTGAGTCGACCCCAGGGCCATGGTGCCGCCAGAGAGTTTGGGTCAGTTTAAAAATCCTGACCCCAACGGGACTTGAACCCTCGATCCTCTGGCTTGTAGCTCAGTGCCTTAACCACTACACTGTAAGCTGGTAAAATCTCAAACTTACACTTTCTGGAGCGAAGTCGACCGACTGAAATATAATTTGTTAGTTGCTACTGTGCTATTGAAATAATACAAGCTATCCATAAAATCTTACAATTCTTTAAAAAAATAGTCTAAGTTTCCATGCACTGTCAAATATAAAAAAATTCAAATTAAGGGGATGAGAAAAAGTAAACATATGCACTGTCATGTACTAAACTATAATATTTCACTCAGGTTTGTAGAATATTTTAAATTCTCAAATGTATTGGCAGTAAATTCCATAAAATTATAAGTATACTTTCCATAATATAGTTGGATTAAAATTACAGCTAACAATAATGAACTTTTTTATTTTTTTATAAGAAGACACTTTTCTGACTTTATAATAATAGGTCTAATAATAGTAATAATAATAATAACAATAATAATAATATGACAATAATAACTTAATAATATTAATAATAATGATAATAATAATAATAATATAATAAACTCGAAAATATTTCATCCATCTATTGGGAAGTATTTTACCCCAAGATGGAGACAGCAATTAACAAAATCATCTCATTCTGTGCCATCGGTATGACTATCAAGCGATATGTAGTCTACAAAGTTGAATACGTAATCTGTATGCCATTAAAATTGATATCACAGAGTCAAATACTCTAAAATTTCATAAATTCCGCAATTTGGCAACTGGTAATTAACCGAAAATGGCACAATTTGCTGAACCTAACCTATGATAACATATTCTATGAGATGCTCACCCGGAAATACGTTCCCGTCTAATCTTTCTAGTCGGGAATGTACTCAAATTCAACCCTACTCTCGCGGTGGATTGGGAAAGGTAGTAGAAGGAGGAGGGCTTGTGAATTATAGTTGAAAAAGAAGAAGAAAAGGACGAAGGGAAAAGAGGAGAATGGGGGCAGGAGGGTGGGATTCCCCTACACACCGCAATGCGACGTTGCCAAATCCTCGTCTGCACTCTCCTGTAAAACTGAATGCGTTTTCCTATGAGAGGGTTGCAAAATGTGGCAACGTTAAACAGGGCAAGGGGAGAAGAGAGTTCTAGTGTGGTTATCCCTAGGGAACCATAGAACCAGGAGACGAAGGGAAAAGGACGATCCAGGCAACCGGAGAGGTTGAAAGTTGACTCGTTCCTTTTCTATATGTACAGAAGATTTCAGGAAATGATACGCGAGATTATAGGTTCCTGTGATATACCCAAGCAGTTGATTTCGAAGAATATTATTCTAAGATGGATTGAAAGTGGAATATTAGGAATTTTTACTATGAGAAGCAACAACCGGGCTTTCTTCTTCTCATGGAAATCCCCAATTCCATATATCCCTCCAAAATGTTCTAAAATAAAATGTACTCTTATACAAATACAATAATTCATAAAGACTTAGGTCATACAGACGATCAGGGTCTTTGATTAAATGCCAGTAGACGCATTTATATGTAAAATGTATAGTTATTTGACGTTTAATAATTAATTATAATTAACATTTTAACACCGTGGCGCAAGCAGTTGGATGCTCGCCTCTGACCGCTGGGGTCCCGAGGTCGAGTCTCGGTCATTCAAAATGGGTTTCTTGGTGGACGAAACGGAGCTTGGGCATGTTTTTGTCGGGGTTTCTTCCGTTTTCCCCTGCCGCAAATTTCATTCCACCATTTCTTCATACTCATCTCATCCATTTCGTTTCATTTCTTTCATCCGTCCCTATGGCGGTGCGTCAGGAGTAGTCGGCCGGCACCTTGTCTATGAATATAGGGGTTTCATCTCATCTCAATTTCTCGACCCGACTCTGAGTTGCACACGAGTTGTGGATATTTTTATGATTTTTAACAATTGTTAACGAATTACAATTCGTTTAATAATATGTTAAATAATTATTAATGAAAACATTTGCATTGATTACAAAAAAAAGCATACCAAAAAAATCAAGTTGGCTGAACCCGCGATTTCAATCCGGGACCTCCTGAATACGAAACGCAAACTACACCAATTAAACCAACTCTGTGAGAAATAACCACGATATTGTAATTAATGTACTGGGGCTTGCTGTTCGCCTGCAATAGTAATACAACTAAAGCGAAAAATTTGAGCCTAACCCGTTATTTGAACTCCGGTATTTGAAGCTTTGCACGCTGGCGCCTGAACCATTGTTCTACTTAGGCAATCCAGGAAGAGAGACAAATTTTCCTCTACCTGAAATCTCCGTGTACCCTTATTGGTAAACTTTCATTCACATTACAACAGAGTCGCTTCTACTAAGAAGGTATTATAATGGGGATTTTTTTATTCGGTCACTTGTAGGCTATATGCAGATATGCAGATACTTCAATACTCGATACTTAAAGCTTATAGAATAATATTATATATATATATATATATATATATATATATATATATATATATGAATTATAATGACATTTATCATTTGTGATAATTTTAATGTAATGTAGTATTGCTCTACTTATTTTTTAATTAGGACTCTTATCCCAACTTCTCTCAAAATATGTTAATTTAAAATATATAAAACTCTCATTCTTTAAGTTATATGGATATTAAACGTGATCTCTTAACTCAAAAGAGGAGAAAAATTAACAGCATTTGAGAATAGAAGTTCTTCGGAAAAGAGATACCAATTGATAGGTGAATGGAGGAAACTGATTAACAGTGAGCTACGTAATCTTTATAGGACACCAGATGTAAAAAGTAAAGTGATTCTACTTTAGGCCTTAAGGAGGCTCTTGGCTTCCATCATTCCTAGTCAATGGACAGTATATGTCAGCGTACTTAATTTCTAGTGGCCGCTTTCTTCTAATCCGCGGCCTATGCAGGCTGGATGATCATGCACTCTGATCACTTGACACACACGAATGAAATATTAGCAGCCGTCAGATATATAAACGGCATTCTAGGTCTGTCGCGCTATGTAGCTTTTATATATTATAGTTAACACTACACCATATTGCAATCAATACTTTCTGGCAATTATATAAAATACTATGGAAAATAATTCGACCATCTTATTGCATGAGTTAGTACTCATAATTTAGCGATAAAACGGTTAGCTGTTTGGCCAGATGACCGGATGGCCTGATATCCGGCCGAACATTGCTGATTGGCGTATCGTAACGAGAGAGCTCGCGTAGATGACGCACGAACGATCGGGCGGACTCAGGTGAATTCGGGTATTTTCGTTAATGAGCGAAGTTAGCAAGAGTTTCATTGACTTGTTGAATTGATTGCAAACACAATCATTTGAGCTTATTAAATAACGTGCTATTTGTAGTTTGAGGTTATTATAAAAGTATTTTAAGAAATTCTAAAAAGATTTAGCGACGAAAAATGATAGTAGTAGTTCGTATTCAACACCGGCTACGACACGTTCAAAGTTAAAAATTATAGGAAAAAAAAGACAAACTTGATTTGCAATATTATGAATAAACAAACAAAACTAATAAATTGAAATTAAATGTAGGGGACCTACATAGATAATAAGCTCATGTTATTTTTTTTTCTACTTAAAGCTAACTGAAATAGTATATTACGATGCGAAGTTGGGAAGTGGTTTCTACAGAAGCGAAGGAATGTTTAAAAACCGGACAATAGCGAGGTTTTTAATTTCCGAGATTCTGTAAAACGCTTTACAAAAGTGCGTTGTACATTATTATTTTGGGCGACAGTGTTTTCAAAGTAATAAAATAATAACACATTTGTTGGAAATATTTGCCTTCATTATATACAACTGACTAACGTTAACAGTGTGGGTAAAGTTTATTACTTGAGACTACATCAGGCCGTGACACCAATCAGTCAAAAAATGGCGGCAAGCACGTATTTATTGTTTTATATTGTTTCAAATAAAGTTCAGTTCATTTAAAATGCTGTCATGTTTTGTATAATGTATATTAACACTATATATTGGATATTATATTTTTGTATATACATTGTACATAGTATACATAAAGGGCAATGGTTTTACTTCCCGCACGAGGTTTGTAATATGTAATATTACAATATAGTTATTTAGGTTGGCAACCCCGAAATATAGGAAGTTGAAATTTCAATCATGGTCGGCATTGCTGTAAGTACAACAAAACGCACTATCGGCAAAAATAAATTATTTCACGTTATTGTATTTCTAACAGTTAAGAAAGAATTCCTGTTTCATTTGTTAATTGGCAGTAGTGATTCATGTTAGCCATTTGAAAATTATTTGTAATTATGAAACAAATGAGTTGATTCGCATTCAAATGGGGAATATATATTAATTTGTAATGTGTGTGTGCATATATATATATATATATATATATATATATATATATATATATGCACACACACATTACAAATTAACTCACCAAACACTAGCATGAACAGAGAACCACCTGCTACAGTGTCAAGCGCTTCACTCTGCTACGCTGAAGGATAGATACTGGCAAGGAAGAGCTAAAAACTTTCTGTTTTGCTATGATGTTTTATTGTTTCAATTTATTGATGTTATTTATTTACTTATAATTATGGGCAATGACTTCTGTGAAGTCCCCTGCATTTGTATAAATACATTACAAATTAACCACTTCATACTGTGTAAATTTTAGGTTATCCTTTTGCATCGGCATTTGCATAAATACGTACAGTACATATTAATCTTTATTTATTTAAAAAAATTAAATTCGACATAATGTGAAATACTTTGTTTTCTCCCCCACATTATAAGAATTGATTTAGGGTCACCGCAAACATCTCAACTCACATGTAAGAACTCGCTTTCAATTCTTGTAAAGTAAATAACTAATACAAAACAGATTTTCAATCATTTATGCTATTATTATTAAATTTCTTCTTCTTCTTCTCCCTTTCATGTGATAGACCTAAGGGTCTGTTACGGTCTCAATCCAACGTTTGAAGGGTCTGCACAAAGATGTCTTGCCTGGTGGCTGGTATTTTAAGATTTGACGTGGTATTCTTGTACGGCTCATTCCTCTTACGTGAGATTTCCAGTTTTTTCTGTATGTTTGAACATATTCCACGATTGATTCTGTTTGTAATTCTTTGAGTATCTCAGAAATTTCATTTCTGCCGTAGTTAGTCTTTTATCAAATTTGAATGTTATAGTTTGTAGTTATTGTCCTCATCTAGGGGATATGTGGATGGCGACCACAAGGTGCCCAAGCTGAGCAAAACATTTCTTCCACTTACTTGTGTTTTGCACTCTTTTAACTTTACTATCTAACCTCTCTTGGTTAACTCTTGTTTTTTTCGACCCCGACGCTATTAGGGCATCCGAGGGCTAGGAAGTCTTTCCTTTCTTCCATTACTTCTTTCCTTTATTTTCTTTTCTTCTCCAGAAAAGCCTGACCAGAGGCTATAAGATGGCAGCCCCATCACTGGTCTTGCCTTCCTTTGGCCAGCAACCAATCGAAGGGACTATTATTATGCTTTCAAGTCTTATACGAGAATTTCCCGGAAGTAGGAGGGAAAATTTTCTATAGGATCGTAACAGGCCTTGGCCTAATACTTGGAAGGAAGAAGAACACTACACAAATTCATAGAATTATTTTTATAGGCCTGATATGAGATAACCATTACCATGGTGCATATAGTTTGTAAGATACTATAATCATCATTATCGTTGCTCTAAGGATTAGGCTTCATAATGCATCACAGCCCAACCTTTTTTGCCCTCTAGATACTATAATATGCTATAATTATGTGAGGCTAGACTAATTTTCACTTTAGGCCAAAATTGGTATTCTTGATATTACTTTACATTGTATAGTAATACTTGTATAAAAATCCAACATATATTTTATTTTCAAATATATTACTTATTTTAATTCCGTCCTAACATATTTTTAGATATTTAATATTTAAAAGAGTCATTTTAATAACAGGTCGTAGTACTGTCGCAGTTTCTGTTTAACACTAGTGTTAAAACAAAGATAAATATATCTATCACAAAACGCTAAGACTAGCATTTGCGTAACAGATAAAATCCAACAAGATTCGTAGAAGAAAACAGTGTGAAGCATTCATACTGTTAGACAGTATGCTTATTTCTAATATTATACTCTTTATCACTTCAGTCTGGTTTATCTAAAGGATATATAAACCAGACCAACTTACTTTAGTTCTTTGTTCTACTCATTCATATTATTATCTAATATATGATAATTAATGTTTGTTTGTTCGTCCTTTATGCGCGGCCATACCGTTGATCCGATTGTGAGGGTTTTTTTTGCAAATGTTTTTGAGATTCCTGGGATGAACATGGGCTATAAGAGAGTTGAGATACTCAACTCCTACACCCTTAAAAACACCCTTTGTAGTGAAAAACGTGAAAAAAGTCCCTTTTTTACCCTTAAATGGCTTACGCTGCCTAAACCATACCAAATACACAAAATCAATGTACACAGAATTGAATATCTCAAAAAACTGTACAGAAAAGTCCGCGACATCATATGCTTATTTTTTAAGGATAACTCACAATAACCATTTTTGTCTTTCATTGATGCCAAGAAGATCGAGATAAGTAGATTCCCGGGCAAGCAGCGCACGGCGGGTATTCTATTATGCATAACTCAAAATAACGAATTTTGTTTTTCAGCTTATTTATGCCAAGTACTTCGGGATGCGTAGATTCCCGGGCAACGCCGGGTAATCAGCACGGGGTATCTAAAAATAATAACGATATAAATTTATTTCTCCTTTTACTAATTCAACTAAATTAAAAAACATAACTTAATTAGGTGTAGCAGTGCACGCTGGGTATAAACATAAATGTACAGATGGCTAAAAAGAAAGAGAACAATTTTAATAATTTCATAATTCCCCGAAAATTAGAAGAATTCACAGTTTTGCCAATAATGGGTACCATTTCATTGAAAATCGCGAAGGGCATATTATATTCCTAAGCAACAACTGTTGCGCTGGGTGTTCTGTTTTCATAATGTGATTTCAAAGACCGAACAATAGGTTTTAATCCATTCATGTTAAGCTTAGGACTGCGCTGTATTATTTATGATCAAGCTCTTAACGTACTAATACCAACATTAAAACCCATAATACAAAGATTAATCTATTCTTACATTTTTGTACAATGAACAAATAATTAGTTTAATACAATTTTTTCCCCACGAAATAATAGATCTGAAACCTCATTTTTTTCTTTATTCCTCAACAAAAAATATGTCTAAGTAACTAACTCACTGGCTCTATCGAACCCGTACATTCATGGCCGCGCGGACATAAGCTCTCCATACATCCCTATACTGAGCTAATGTTTTCCAATCATCCCCTATATAATCTACTTCCCTCAAATCATGGATAATGTTATTCTCCCACCTCATTCTTGATCTACCAACCGGGCATTTTCCCTCTGGTCTTTCTACATGAAACTTCCGTGCACCTCTTTCATCCCCCATACGTGCCACATGCCCTGCCCATCGCAGTCTACGAGACTTAACTATTCTTATTATATCTGCCTTCCTATACATATCATGTAGTTCAATATTATGTAGTTTTCTCCATTCATCTGTTCATCTCTTATTGGCCCAAACATTTTCCGAAGAACTTTATTCTCAAATACTCGTAATCTGCTTTCCTCCCTTAAAGTAAGAGTCCATGATTCGCAACCTTATAATGTAACTGGGAGAATGACAGTTTTATATATTTTCAGTTTAACGTTTTTTGAAAGGAGTTGGAACGACCTGAATCACCTCCACAATACTTCTTCTTCACTTCCTGGTTTAGGCATTACTTGCTTGTTCCGTCTTCACTAATAGATCTAAGACCATCTCTTCCGAGGACGTCCGACATCTCTTCTTCCTCTCGGAAAATAATGTAAGATTTTATTAGGTAATCTACTTTCTTCCATCCTTTCTACATGTTCTTTTCACTGAATCTTGTTGTTAAATATATTTTCTTTTATGGAGTAGATCTGCAGTTCTTCACGGATATCCTCGTTTCTTATTTGGCCCATTTTAGTGCATCCTTTTACTCTTCTTAAAATTTCATCTCGGCTGCATGGATTTTACTTTGTCTGGTAGTGATACTCCAAGATTCACTCCCATACAAAAGGACATGGTTTGCCATTGTTTTATAACATTTTAATTTTGTTTGTTTATGGGCTTTATTATTCAATGTTCTATTTATTGTGCCACAAATACCTTGAAACTGACGAGTTTTACGTTCAATATCTTTATCATATCCATAGCTGATATCACGTCCTAAATATTTTAAATGGGACACTTGTTCAATAATTTCGTCTCTAATTATTATTTTTGCACGCTGAGTGTTTCTTCCACAAAATGTCATTACTTTTGTTTTACTTACTGAAATTTTAAAATTATAATCGCTACATATTGCATTTAGTTTGTAAGCAGCCAATTTTAACAGATCTTCATCATTGTGTAATAAGACTAAATGGTCAAATTCAAAATATTTATAAATGTGTAAAACTTTCATATTAGTTAAAACTGGATACACGTTATCAACATGGAAGGAGATTTTTACTGGTGTGAGATTAGCTTGCGGAAGTCATCTTTACTCATTTTATTCCACATCTATATAAACATAATTTTTAGAGAATTTAAAAATACAAGATATGGGCAAATACCTATATACCTGAATTTATCTTTGGATACTTTAAAATATGTAGATGATTTTGTATTATTGGATGATTTACTGAGGTTGTCATTAATTTGAAATTAATAACATATAAATATTCAATGAAACATCCGCTGAAAAATCCAAAATAATTAATTTTTGTGATACGGACCCTGTAACTATTAAAATCTGCATAAATAACAAAATTACAGAAAGAGTAAACCAAACTAATTATCTCGTCTTCAGATTGTACTTTTTGTTAGAATTGGATGTCTTCGACAAGACTAAAACATTTAATAAATCTGTAGGAATGATCAACAAATAATGAAGCTTACTTTGATCCAAAAACATCCTCGCACCCGTATTTATATAAGATATTGCCAAAATCAGTTCTTTGCGCGTCAGGACCCTGTGATAAAGTGATGAGGTTCATGCGCCGAAAAAGGCTCTACCAGGGTGCGATTAAAGAAGAAATGACATCCTTGAAAAATTGAATATAGTCCCCAGAATATATTCACCAGTATCAATGGAACAGGCGTTAACATGTGGACCGTATATCCAGATCCTAGATTCTTAAGGCAATTTGAAAGTGCCAACCAAATGGCCGATCATTGGGATGATTTTACGCACAGGAAGTAAAATTTCGTAGACCATAATGTTTTTTTTTTTTTTTCCCCCGGGATCACGACATGAATGGAAGATGATGAATCATTTTCAAAATATGAGAGTTAACGTTATTATAATAATAGGATACACGACTATTTGTATTGTAAATGCTGAGTTAGCTTTTTCTAACAACAACAGATTGAATGTGATAGGTGAAATGATTGAATGTGATCGGTGAAAGCAAACAAGCAATGTCTGACCAAGATCAAACAGAGGAAGGGAAATTCTGATTAGAGTTGCGAATCCATTACATGACAATGTACTGTACAAAAATGCCGTAAATTACTGTACGTTTTAATATTGAAATTATGCATTGGTGCAGTGAAAACATGAAAGTTGTGTACAATAAAAATAAATATAATTCTTTCACAAAAATTGAAAAAAAAGTACCTCTGCTGTGAAATTATATTTATCACATGAGAAACTTTGCAATTCATGTAGGAAGAGAAGGTCATTTGCATGGCAGTACCTCTGTGCATGCCCCATCACTGATCGATTCACTTCTGACAGTGCTTTTGTTATTGCAGCACATGTAGCGGTATAACAGTCTTTCATGTTTTTCACTTTGTTGGAACTTGCTAACACACCAAATTTTTAAAATATCCTCACTGAAGAAAAAAAGGGGGGGTGAGTTGAGGTGTTCGCGCTGGAAATCCCTGAACAAGACTACATCGTCCTATCCATCGATTTGTAAATTGTTGGTTTAGTGCATATCTTGACATTATGGAACTATAAGCACGGCGTCCATCATACTGATACATCATTTGAAGAAAATTCAGCGATAGATCTTCCATCAGTACAGATATGGCTCAACAACAGTCTCAACTTTCGTTCGAAAAGTTTGCCATCAATCCTACAATACCACACCATGCATTGACGCTCCAGTGACCATGTTCTACCTTACGGAGCTAATGTAGGATTTCCATTGCCCAGTAAATCATGTTACATAAACTTACATTTATATTATTTGTAAAGTGGTTTCATCAGTAAATAGTATCCTATTCTTGAAATCGTGCACTTGGTGCAGAACTCTCTAGTAGTATTTCAGACGACTATGAAAGATATCGCCGCGAAGCTCTTGAAGTAGATATGTGTGAAATGGGTGGTAATAAGTGTGTGAAGAATGTGCAGCACACTTGTTCGAGTGACCTCTAATACAGTATGTCGTTCCATTTCGTGAGAACTGACAAGAGGGTTTATTTCAACAGCTAGAAGGACACCTTATTTCTGATGCTTCATTTGTCTCTCTCTTGCTTGAAACACGTTTTCGTGGACACAATCTTCCATCTTCGGACTTTTTAACAACACCATTGAAGGTAGGACGAGATGGATAACGTCCATCAGTTAAACGTTTGACATACAGCTGTTCAGCCATTTTGAAGACATTATCCGTAAATTAATAACACGTCAGCCATTTTTTTTTTTGAAAAGGAGTATATTTACGTTTAAAATATTCATACCAATTACCGTGAAGAACATTAGTGAAATACAGTTTAACTTGTCTCCACATAAATAAACATTCTTAAAGAGCTATTGGCGATTTTTTTTTCGAACGAATCTCATCGTTCAGTTGTCTAGTATTGAATAACATAATGAGTATTATGTTGGATAGTGCGCTGTGCATATACGCACCCTCAGTGTCGACATTATGAACTACGCATAAGGAAGGCTTTGTCAGATATAGTTTTTGTTTCTTCAAATAATCATTAAATTAGTGCGTGGTCTAATGCCACTCATTCAGTAAATTAGTTGTCTGCGACAAAAAAGTGATGTTTCATATTTTTAAAACGTTGACTCTTACATCTCGAATATAATTTAATTTGCAAAAAAAATGCATTGGATGTCCATTTCGATTAAATATAATTTGTGATTATCGTTTTGTATTTATTATAAATAGCAATTTACACTATGTGATGATACGTGTGTATATATATATATATATATATATATGTGTATGTGTGAAAAGTTTTAATTTCATAGCACTAAAGTTTTATGAAAACTTAATATACATTCATTTTGATTGATTGACACTGCCAATTGAAATAAATTGCCACCCAGACTCAAAATGATTCTCATTATTCTCAATTTGTTTTGGTATTCACTTTAAAATATGTAGCGGTAGCTAAAGCAGGGTTAATATTTAATAGCATATTTTTAATCGTGTTTTAAAAGCTATAATTTCCTTCAAAAAGTTAGAAATGTGGTCAGTTTATATCTGACAAGTTGGCATAAGGAACTGATATTATTTCACCTGCCACCTTAATTACATTCAACATTAATACTGGGGTGGAATGTTTATGTCAAATTAGATGTATTTTACTTAGAGCTTCATTGAATTTGTGAGTTATAATCGTCTTGTTGATGTGATACTGTTTGATATGCTGCAGCATCTTTCTCTTCTCCATTATTCATTAGCATTACTACCGTCTGGGTGGCACGGAGAATATGTTCAACATAACACGCTCCCTTCTGAATTTGGATGGCGTAATGCAAGAAAAATAACTCGTAGAAACGAAAAAAGAATCAAAATTGGTCTGAATAAAAGGTTACGTGGAAAAATGGAATGAGTGAAAACCCAAATAAGATAAAAATTCTACAAATAAGATACTCGTAATGAGAGGTCGCATGGTATATTTACAAATTCTAGTATTCATTTTACCCTTAAATACTATGAAGGATGAAATTTAAACCAATAACATTTTCTAAATTATCACCACATTCATTTTGCCCAATAACAATTATTTTATTCTGAAAAGTTGGTAATTTGACATTAAAACTGTTTCATACATACCTATTTATATTTAGATAAAGAAAACTGAAATGTAACAGGGAAAAATATATTATATATATATATTTCTAGGTCATGGAATTAGACCATAGATCTGTTTCCACAGCAAGAGACCGTATTCCTCCATCTAGTTATGCAGCATCCAATATTTCTTCTTCCTTTGTGTTGGTAGTGAAGAAAAAAATTGTGGAAGTATATTGAGCGTCATTATTTCTATACGTTAGATCTTGACTATTGAATTTTATCTATAACACTGTAGATGTTTAATTCTGTTCTTATTTCTTCATTATATTTATTATCTAATAATGTATAGTCTGCTACTGAACGTAAGAATTTCATTTCAGTTACTTATATTTTTCTTTTATCTGATTTATTAAGTGCCCAATTTTCACAAGCATATGTTAACTTAAGTACTGCCATTATTTTATAGAATACAATGTGTAATTTTTAATGTTTTATTTTTTAGAGTTCTTCTTATTGTTCCACACATATTATAAAATGTATTTACTCTTAACTTTATATCATTATTTTGGCAGTAAGATACTTTAAACCCTAAGTAGTTGAAATTGTTTACTTGTTCTATTAATTTGTTCCATCCATAGCAATTCTGCCCGAAGGCAGGTCCTTCACTGCAATCATAGCATTTTCATGCTTTACTAGGGAATTGTGTAGGTGTGGTAGCTTCCCGTTGCTTTCCACACCGGTGACAATGGTAAGGATGATAATGATAAGGATGATGGCCATATGATTTCGGGGACCGTTTGGGCCTTAAAGTTTTCCTGACACTTGTCTTACAGATGAGGAAAACCCCCGATAAAAACCTCACCCAGAAAAACTGCCCCGACCGGGGATCGAACCCGGGCCCGCTGCGTGACAAGGCAGCACGCTACCTCGAGACCACAGGTGTTATTGATCATTATTTTGCATCTTCTGTGGTTTAATCATTCGAAAGCCATTACTTTTTTTTTTCCGATATGCGCATATTGTACTTATTACCTCATTTAATTTATGGGTAGCGATTTGTAACTCGGCCTCTGTATTGCTATCCCGTCCTAGCTGGGAATAAAGGCGGTCGTCACGCAAGTCATGACGATTGTCTAGAAAGGTAGAAGCCTTAACTACCTACTACCCTAATGGCCTTTAGTGGGATCACTTTACCAAATATTTAGCAATCAAAGGTATCGATAACGTCTAGTGTTCACGAGTTTATTAATGTGGCCTATCTATGCAAGAAAGAGTAAAGAAAAAATGATATATTATTAAAAACTAATAATAATAATCAGGTCATATGTGCTATATCAGAAAATCAATTACAAATAGCCACACTACTGCTCAAGAAAACCATGGTGAAATATAATATCAAGATTTCAACGAAGGAAACAAAAACAATGGTCTTTCGGGAAAATATGCAGTTCGATCGAAAATAGTTTTGAACGATGAAATTATCGAACAAGAACAGAGTTTTAAATATTTATGTCACATATCTTACAATTGGGGAAATTATATACATGGAAAAAATTATAAATTTCAAAGTATGTGTGGGACTATAAAAAGAACATTACAAACAAAAACAGAAAAATAAATAATGTTAAAGTTTTATAAGGTAATGGCAGTTCCCACTGTGACATATGTATCAGAGAATTGGGCCAAGAATACATCAGACAGAAGATTTCTAGAAACATCAGAGATGAAGTTCCTCAGATATGTTGCAGGATATACTCTAAGAGACCACATTCCTAGTAAAACAATTAGGCAAAAACTCAAAATTTTCAATCTAAATGAAAACATACAAAGCTATAAACAAAAATGGCATGAACATATTTTAAGAATGGATTCTTCTAGGCTAACAAACAAGCACTGTTGTACCAACCTCAAGGCTATAGATATGTGGGACGTCCTAGAAGACGATGGGAAGATGAATTCTGAGAGCGGATAATAATAATAATAATAATAATAATAATAATAATAATAATAATAATAATAATAATAATAATTATTATTATTATTATTATAATTAATATTAATATTATAATTAATAATAATAATAATAATTATTATTATTATTATTATTACACTTATTAATACACATTTTTTTCACGCGCTCTAATAAAATGCACATAAGCCACATTCAGGATTTTTACGCCCTGAAAAAGCCCATTGACCCGGGCACGTGTGAATCATCGAATTTTGATACCAGAGGCGACGAAGCAACAGTTCATCGGGACCAAAATTGAATTGTAAGTAATTTCTTCCGATAATAACTGAAATCCATGGAAACATTTGAAGAGATACATTAATGCATTATTTAATGTTAAATGGAAATATTTGAAGAGATACATTAATGTAATTATTTAATGTTAGTGTCTACAAATCGTATAATTTAATTCTTGAAGTTATATCTCATTCCTTATGTAAAACTGAAATAACTTATAATTTACTTAGTAATTATTTACGCGGATATGTGTTAGGAGCTTGGATATATGGACTGGTTTTCGTCTGCGTCCGACTTTATTAAACTTATTTAGTGCCGTGTATTGTGGCCAATTAATCTAATTGTTCTTAATATGGGAGCATGTTTTCCATATTGTATGCCTATTGGACCTAATACAGATTTTTTTTCGTGCTTGCAGATCTCCGAATAGTGTAGGCCTACATGCCATGGGTTCCGCGAGCCGAATAATTGATCCCAGGCAAGGTAAATTAAATATTTTCCGGATGCCTTTTGACCAGCATTAGAGTTTATGGCACCTCGATATGAACGAAAAAAAGAAATAATAAATCCACTAAATCAACATACAATACATAAATGTACAAGAAAAAAGATTGCAAACCTTTGTATTAGCTAAATCGCGTGTTAGTTCTCGTAGGAGCCTTTTTTTATACATTACGTGGAAAAAAAAAACGCGAAAAATACAATAAGAAAGTCACATTTTCAATTTCCGTTTCTTCTAAGATCCACAGATAAGCTCCACTAGTATTTGATATATGTTTTCACTTTTTCCAGTAAAAAAAGAATACATTCAATGTTGTGTGTGGAATATTGTGTGTATTTTTGCCAATATTAACAGACACATGTGGCAATTGTTTTATTGTGAGATAATACTGCAGGATGGAGGTTGAAGATGATTTTCAGTGCACCCTGTCGAGCAAGTCAGCATTCCGCCACACGCTAGGGGTCCTGCAGCCATATGGATTCATAAATAATTTATAATTATTAAAATCGATTTACGAAACAACGCTCCCTACAACAATATGGATCACCGTGGCGTTACTTTTAACTTTCCTACCTTACTGTTTTTAATGTCATCTAATTTAATTTTAAATCAATTTTTTTTCTCAAATAGAGATTTACGAAATTGGCAATTAACAACTACTTTTGCTATGACTTTTTTTCAATAAATCTTTAATTCCTATTCACAGATTTCTATTAACTTAGAGAAAAGTGTATTACGGCAATTATACTAAAAAAAACGAATTCTGTGTTATAGATTTTTCTGATACGATATAAACCATTCTCATGTATATTTACGTTAAATTCCATATGATGGGATAAACATATTTGGAAAGACACACAAAAATATATTGGTAAAACATTGATGGAATCTGTTGCAGTGTATGGAAGTGAGTTATGGACAATCAAGAAGTACTACAAGAATAAACTAATAGCACTAGAAATTGATTATTTACCCAGAAGTGCCAGAAAGTCAAAATTAGAACGTCACAAATAAGGAAATGAGAAACATTATGGAAGCAGAAGAAAGCATAATTGAAAGAATCGAGGAGAAGGAATTAAAATGGTTAGGACATAGGCCTATTTTAAGAATGAAAGATGAGCGATGGCCAAAACTACTATATAATGGCAACCGAGCAGAAAGAAGAAAAGAGGGAGACCAAAGTTAACATGGAAGAAAAGCATGAATACAGTAATGCAAGCAAGAGGTCTAAGCATTGAAGATGCCCAAGATAGTAGGCTTTGGAGGTTTGGCACGGGAAGACGGCATCAGCTGTTAAGAACCCGAAGATAGATAGATGTAGGATATTTACGTTATGGTTTAAGTGTTATATAATTATATCATTTATAAATGTTTAATAGTGTTTTTTTACTAACAACCGTAACATGCCTTTGTGGCGAAATAGGGTTTCAAAATATTTGGAGATTCAATAATGATAATAATAACAATAATAATAATAATAATAATAATAATAATAATAGTGTTTTTTTTAATTAAATCTTAAAATCTAACCATAAATACTACCATTAATATGTAACGAACGAAATCCATGAAGGAGGATGTAATTATGTGTTTGCATAAGGTTTCTATCAGATTACTGGTTTTTCTAAGTAGAAGAATTTTCTGGGGTTTATACATAACAGCTAAAACTTATATTACAATATTAATTGTATCATGTATTTACTGCTTTAACTTCCATCGAGCCTATAAGATGTTTTCTCAATGATAACAGCTTATAATAAGAGAGTAAGATCACAATGTAATTGAAATTTCCGTACTAGGGTCCCCTACTTGCCGAATACACCGTGGCAAACAATAGAAGCTCATAAGAAATGAGAGGGTTGGAACTAGGGCACACTATCTCCCTACTTGGGTAAATTGAGTGGAGAAGGGTTAGTGAAGGTTAGTGGTTTCCTCTTCCTGGAGGTTATAGAATCGACCCTCGCCGATAAAGTGCTTAGATGTACGCATAATGACGAGAACACGGTCCGCAAACTCACGATATCTTGAGAGCCACCTTTTAGTAAAATTACCACATTAAAAGCGGTGAGAAAATTGAATGCGACTTCTGCAACAAAATACTGGTACATCATTTAGATTGTGATTTATAGCATAAAAACCGTAACCGTAATATTTTTAATAAAGTAAGAAAATATAATAAAATTTATAAACTTTCAAAATGTAGATGTGACTGTTAATAGCATTTATTATACATGAAAGTTCTCTCATAAGTGACTAGGCTTGTGCATTTTAATCAAATATATTTTTTTAATATTAAATATAATTATAAAGTTTACAAGGTAGCAGCCATATAAAAAAATAAGATACTAATTGTATGAAATCTGTAACTTGTTTCAATATATTTCCTTTGAAGAAACTGATAGACATATCATTTGAATTGTTCTTTATACAGCAATAAATAATCAATAATTACACGAAAATCTGATGATAATGCATGAGACTTACTTTAAATATTTTGAACGCGCAAATCGTTCATTTGCTGCAGATTTTATCATGTTTTTTTTTTCAAATATAATTTTGAAAATAGATTAATTAGTTCTCAATAGTTTGACTTAATCCAACTATTGATTAAAGTGTAAGCTATTGCATATCCCTGTTTTATTTTAATGTACTATATTATAATTAACAACAATGTCCCTCTCTGACCCTGAGTTTTCTATTTCAAAAAAACATACCTACAATCCCTTGCAACCAAATAATTTTTTTCGGCTCAATTCTGATAATGCTGGAAACAAGGTCAACGAATGGATTATACTTTTAAGCATGTGTTATTAGTACTTAATTACAGTTACCGAACAAAATACAAATAAATTTATATTACATATTATTTTCTTTAGTTGTTTGGAAGATGACGTATTATAACCGCAAATTTATGAATTTCATTTAAATTTTACAGACGGAAGAATTACTAAAAGCAAGCCAGATAAAAAATAAACAAACGTGGTTTTTATGTGGGCTTAGATTGTATTAAGTACGTGAAATTGTATTTGAAAATTAAAATTTACTGGGTTAAGCCCGTACCAATTTATGGCCTTCGTGTGCCTACGCAATTATAAACACAGGGAATGTATGGATTATACGCAGTAAAAGAAACAGTAAGTAGTAAATCAGTAAAGTGACACTAAACGAGTTTCCAAAGCTAACAGGATCTTACATAAAGTTAAACAAGGTCCACATATGCAATTTCTGGTAATTGCTAACAACACGTAACATTTTAACAACAAAATTGAACACGAGTTTGTGTGAAGGAGGGAAACTAACGAGTCTGGGGGGAGGGCAACAAACAAGAATGTTGTTCTTCTTATCGGCCATGACAGTTTAGTACAAACTCTTAAAATCGGAATTTCTTCACAACGAGGGAATGTTGTACGGTTTCAACTCTCGGTCCATTTAATTTTAAACGACAACCGTTTAAGAACCATGTTAAAATATCCCAAGTATTTTAATATTCCCCCATCTCCTCCGAACCAATGCCATTATCCTAACAGGTGGGTCCCTTCCATATATGTTACTTGGGGTATTTGTTACTTTTTCTGTCTCTTTCTTAATTCTTTTATTATGTTTAGTTTGTGTAGTCTTAAAAATAAATTGGTATTCTCCAGCTAATGATCTCCCGCTACCTATATATTTTCTTGTTTTATTTATTTTTTACAAGGAAATTAAAAACATTTTGTTACTGTCCTTTGCTTTATACGTCATAATTATTCAAAACTAGCCTGAGGATTCATTCACTACAGACTGATTCCTCTAGTCTAGACATATAAACTCTTATTACAACACAATGCTAAGTTCAGCTAAATGTAATTAATTATCCAGTCTCATTTTTAACTGGGTTCTTCCTGGTATCGAGTTTAATTATTTAGCATAATACTGTGATGTACTGGAATTTAGGTCAAGTTTAGGTTTAAAGACTCTCCATGCTACTTCGTTATTATTTATCACCTATCATATCGCAGGGGTAACGTAACTCCATCTTTTAGGCGCCCAAAACAGAGAAATCTGTTAGAATTCCGCCAATGCCAGGAGAGAATGTCAGAAATGTCGTACGACATACTAGTGACTTTGGATTACATATATATATATATATATATATATATATATAACACTTAATAAACCATTTTTTCCTTAGTTAAATTGCATTAACGAGTATTGAACGAGATATAGGATGGAGAATATCTTACTTTTATACGATACGCAGATATGGACTAGTTATAGTTGTGTGTTTTATAGAAATAACATAACACAAGAAATACTGTAATACATTATGAACAAAAATGTTGTAAAGTTAGTATTTTAGAAGTGTCACCTGCATCCAAATTTATAATAGAGGCTTGAACTGATTTAAATTTTATAAAACCCATTGTAATGGCGAAAATGTTATTGTTTACCTAACTTACATCACTATAAGCTTATAAAGCTAATTTTCTTATAACATTTATCAGAATGAAATAAACTTTATGATTTAATTTAATTTCCTCGATTTTGATCGTCTTGCAGCTCTGCTAATAAGTACAAATATCCCCAATATATTCATGGAGTGCTTAATAATATATATATATATATATATATCCATCCATAGTGAAGGCAGGTCCTTCACTGCAATCATAGCATTTTCATGCTATGTTTGCAGCTCTACTAGGGAATTGTGTAGGTGTGGTAGCTTCCGTTGCTTTCCACACTGGTGAAAGATGATGATGATGATGATAATGATAAGGATGATCATGATGATGGTCATATGATTTCGGGGACCGTTTGGGCCTTAAAATTCTCCTGGCATTTGTCTTACAGGTGAGGAAAAACCCCGATAAAAATCTCACCCAGAAAAACTGCCCCGACCGGGGATCGAACCCGGGCCCGCTGCGTGACAAGGCAGCACGCTACCTCGAGACCACAGCGGTGGACTATCCATATATATATATATATATATATATAAATTAACCTATAAATTTTAATAAGATTCATGTATTTTATGTCTTTCGGGCTAAATGACCGTGGTTTAGTTTTATTAACACTCAACGTTTCGTCTACTACTGCGGTAAACATCATCAGGAGATTTTGCGTGATCTTTGACCTCCGAACTCTTCAAATGTCGGCTGCAGACTGGCTGTTCGTTGGAAATCGTGTCCTTATTTATAGTTGAGTATATCTAAAATAAGGACACGATTTCCAACGCACAGCCAGTCTGCAGCCGACATTTGAAGAGTTCGGAGGTCAAACATCACGCAGAATCTCCTGAGGATGTTTACCGCAGTAGTAGACGAAACGGTGAGTGTTAATAAAACCAAACCACGGTCATTTAGCCCGAAAGACATAAAATACATGAATCAAAACACCTGCCGTGAAAGTCTACAATTTTATTTAATAAGATTGTTGTATTGAAGAAGTTAATAGAATCAGAAAGTTAGTATAAAGATATATTAAGAAAATTAAAGTTATAACCTCACCAAAATTATCTTATATACAGATATAGAATTACAAATATTAATTCGCCTAATATCCGAATTCCATATGTTATAATTTATTTATTGTATTTGTACTAGTTTCTAAAGGCTTTTAATATTTGGAGGTCGAAACGGGGATAATATTCATGTGGTGGTTATACTGTGTATTATTCGATGAATCTTTCATCACAATGGGTTTTACAAATTTTAATCAGTTCAAGCCTCTATTCTAAATTTGGATGCACGTAACATATGGTGAAAAAAATTGTCATTTTTCTTGTCCACTTATTTGTAATATCTATAATATTTTTAATTACTAGTCCAAATATAATTCGAATTTTTAAGCCTATTGCTAATGGATGATTTATTTGGGTGAAAATGAATCTAGTTAATAGTCTGGATATTAAGAATATTGTTTTAATTTCAAGGATTCCTTAAAAATAAATCTCAAATAAACTTACTGTATACTGGAATAACACTTTATCTTTATTCAAAAATAAATCGTAATACCTATAGCCCCTATACATCCTTGCATTCCCTGCAAATTCAAAATATTTAAGGTCATCTCCGAAATAAAGATTACAGTTTATTTGCACAAATATTCCCGATATACGAACTCTGTCCAAGATAGATAGTACAACTACAGTTAATGAATTTCACTGGATTCATTTTGCATTCATTCTCGCATCTGGTTCCGAGATTCGTGGGTTCAAACCCAGCCGGGGTTGGTCGATTTTTAAGGGTACAGATATCTTGAGCATGGTTTTATTCGGAATAAATTAAAAACGTGAGTACCGTGTCGTACATTTACGACACACGAAACAATTTCAAGCCTAAAGCAAGAGCTCTCTGTTGAATTGCAATTCCAAGACGTTAATGAACGCATTTAAATAAAATATTAACTATAATTCAATGGAAATATAAATGCATTATTTCCTTGTCATAGATTGTATTTCATCGTATTTCAGTTGTTAGTAATGATGAAATAAAACTCATTTGTTTGTGCGTAATAAAGTGTCGCTTATTTCACAGAACCTTTAAAATTTAAATCATTGCAGACCACCGAAATGCTGCATTGGAAAACAATTATTCATTATGTTTCCAACGTTAATTGAAACTAAACTGAATATTTTACATCGTTAAAGTATTTTAAAACGGATTTTTAAAAAGTGTGTAATTGCTAGTAGAAAGAGAAAAATATTGTTAAGCACATTACAGGAATAATCAGCATAATCTGTTTAGTGAATTAATCACCAATTTGTTCAACCGTCATAAATACATTATTCATAACACACTCCGTGAAAATGGAAACGCCAACTATATGTGTTACGAATAGGATATGTAGAATTACAGTATTTTCTTTATATTAAAAAGATGACAATAATAATAACAATAATAAAAATAATTTTATTATGAATAGGCCTATTCCACAAACAGTGTTTCTCCTTCAACCCAAAGTGATTTGTCGCCAGAGGTTCCTGTCTGAAGCATCTTCTTCACTCAAATCTCTAGCTTCCATAGAGATTAATAACAATAATAATAATAATAATAATAATAATAATAATAATAATAATCTACTAGGGAAATGAAAATAATTTTAAGTACAGAAATGGATGTTTTAAGAAGATCAACTGAAAAATCTAGAATGGATAGAATAGAATCAGAGAAATAAGGGAAATCATAGGTGTACAAGAGGAGCCAGACTTCATAGACATTATAGAAAAGAAAAGATTACAGTGGTATGGCCATGTCAAAAGAATTTTAAGTACGGAAATGGATGTTTTATGATCAACTGGAAAATCTAGAATGGATGGAATATACGAAATAAATAAATAAGGGAAATTATGGGTGTACAAGAGGAGCCAGACATCGTAGACATTATACGGACAGTGGTGTGGCCACGTCAAAAGAATGCCAGAGCAAAGATTGCATAAAGTTGTTATGGAATGGATCCCAATAGAAAGGAAGAATACCGAAGAAAACTTGGATAGAAGGGGTACAAGTAGCTATGAATATCAGATGATTGGAGGAAGATCAATGGATGGACACAGAGGAATGGCGATTGGTTTTCGGAAGACGGCGGCAGCTGCCATGATACCGGATGAATAATAATAATAATAATAATAATAATAATAATAATAATAATAATAATAAATTCATAGTGTTCTGCTCAAGAGCAGGTCTTTCGCTGCAAACTTAGCATTATCCACTCTTTCCTTAACTCAGCTTTCCTTTTTGTATTTGCATACAAACCATTTATTTTAATATTGTCTATCATCTGATGCCTTTTTCTCTAACTTTCTTTCCGTTGACCATTCCTTCTAGGGCATCCTTCAGCAGGCAGTTTCTTCTTAGCCAGTGGCCAATCCAATTTCGTTTCCTCTTCTTTATGAGTTCCAGCATTGTTCGTTCTTCTTTCACCCATTCTGTCTAGCACATCTTTATTTCTTACTTTGTCTGTCCATTTTATAAGTTCCATTCTTCTCCATATCCACAGCTCAAAAGTTTCCAGTCGCCTTTCCTCACCCCGTCGTAATGTCCACGTAATAATAATAATAATAATAATAATAATAATAATAATAATAATAATAATAATAATAATAATAATAATAATAATACATGACAAGACAGTTCTCAAGAGACTAGTCAATTGAAGTGATTGCTGATATTGTCTATTAAAGAACAGGGAATGTCTTGCCTAGTGTAAGTTACTAATCACACTAATGGGTGCCTCTGATTCCGAGGGGTTCTCGGGTTTGATTGATTTTTGAAGAGGATAAATTCTTAAACTTGATTTTTTTTGGAAGACTACAAAGTCCTGGGTACCATGTTGTAGATTTACAGCATGAAAAAGAACCTCAACCTTGAAGCAAGAAGCCTCTAGCAAAATGTATTGACATCTTCACACCCAGATTTTAATTGCGACCATAATAACTTGAGTTGTTAAAAAGCGCCATTAAGTAAACTACTAACCAATAAATGTAATCACGTATTCAACATAAAACAGTTTTTCAGTTTTAATATTAAAAATTATTAATATAGCTATACAGCGTATTGGTCGCAATGCTCTACTCTCCTCTGGTTCCGAGGTTCGCGGCTTCATACCCATCAAGGGTCGATTGATTTCTTAAGCCCGTAAAAACCTTAGTAAGGCTTCCTTCGGAACGGTTAAGTCGTGTATTACGTGCCTTAGATTTATTGCATGTAAAATAAGCTGAAAGAGATCTTCCTTTTGTTGAACGAAAATAAAAAAGAAATAACAAGAGAAAAAGAAAGAAAGAGAGGGAAAACATATTCAGAAATAAGTATTGAACGATATAATAGTAGTTCGAATCCACAAAAAAAGGTAGGAAGTATTTTCTGAAGCCATTTAAAGAGCGAAACAATGGGGTGAATATCTCAGAGAATTTTGATATATTTGTACTGCTTTATTTTAACGGTCAAAACACGAGTTTGAGAGGAATTCTAAATAAGCAATGGCCGACAAAAAGCTAGGGGGAGAAATTCGATATCGGATAAATTCCCTTCAACCTCGTCAAAGACGATCACAGATTTGGAATTCCTGTCTCTATTCGGGTGCAAATATCTTGGCCAGTCTTCCGAGAGAAAAGGATCTTCCTCGCAAAACTTGGCGTTCCTGTGATCAGTCCACGGAAATGTTATGTTAACCCTCCAATATTCAGTAGTTCTCATAAAATATTAAATACTTTACTTAAACAATAAAGCCTACACAGTTCCCTATAATATAATTTACAAAATGTTTATTTCGCTATGTTTGATATCGGATTAAGCAAAGAAGGTATGTTCTTTCAAAAATTAAGTTTGGTTTCGTTCCAAATAATCTCACATCCAACTGAAATTCGGGATCTAATGTTCAATTCCATATTTCAAATGCAAAATCGAAATCACAAAATATAAGTTGTTTTGGAACTGCTTCCTTCTTGTCATTTCCGCCTTAATTAAAAGTAAATATATAAATACTTATCTCTCTCTGTCTCTCTCTCTCTCTCTCTGCCATAATTTTGTCTTTCCCTTTATATGCACTATCAAATGTCCCAACACTTCCCGGACATGCCTTTGCGGAGATCATTTTTAATTCTGGATTATATAATTATATTTTGACCACACAAGTACATGTAGGCTAGAGCCTTCCGGATGAGCTATCAAATTAATGTCAGACCACCTCTGAGAAAAGCAGGAATATTTCATGCATTCATATTAAATAAGGGGAATGTGACAGATTGTGTTGTGGACTATTTGAGTCATACAATTTTCAGGGTATTATTCTTATAAATACAGCTCGGACTTTTAGGTTCCAAAAATGTTATTTTAGGTGCCTAAAATAAGTTCTGATCACATACAAAATAGGTTTTAAAATATATTTTAGGCAGATTCAGATTTATTAATTTTTGTATGCATTTATCAATTAAATATATATTATTAATTATAATTATTTTATTAACTGATAAACTCTCAAATTTATTAAATTATATTATATTAAATACAGTATATTATAAAAATAATTATTAAATATTGACTTTTATTCTTGTTTTAATGTATTTAAAATTGTAAACACAGAAAAATTGTGTGAAACAAAATTAAACGTGACGAATATAATATTTCTGTGTGGATCTCATAAAACTGATGAATTAGACCAAAGTTAAATTTGTTTATTTTTCAGCTAAGTGCATCAAATTCTGTAATAATGTAGTTTAATGAGAGAAAAGTTCTAAATCCGAATATAATATATAACACTAAGAAACAGACTAGATTTTTTTCTGGGTTAAATGAAGATTAAATGGAATAAAAGGAAGAAAAGCGGTAAGCTCCGGAGTTGAATCCTTTGATCTTTGAACCTTTGTTGAGTTTAAATTGAGCGACATTTCTCAAATTGTGTCTAACGGCAAAACAACTTCTATAAAGCGTTTCTATTTTGAAAAAATCAACAGAAGTGATTTTTGTATTTTTTATCAATTTTGGAATAAGCAGAGGGTTATGACACTTCAAGATAATACACAAAAGGTTCTTTGAACGTCTCAAAATCAACTCTTACTTTTCAAAGATAATTCATAGCGTTTTTATTTGAAATTCGTAAGTATTTATAATAGGTATGCAATTATGTTACACTATTTTGTTTACTACAGAGCCTCCTTATGCAAACAATATGATCCTGGGAACTAGTGCAAAATGAAATGGATAAGTTATAAATGAATAATTGAAGACTGATAGTGATATAGGCCTATTAATATGAAAGTGAAGAAGCAGTGTAATTTTTACTCGATTAATTTCAAATGTTTCTAGAGGTAATGAGGGACTTCACATCAATAATATAAAATATAATATCTTACGGATATTAAAAGGCACCAAATTTTGAAAAATCAGTTAACCAAATATTAATGGTCATATTTCCCAGTGCTCCTAATACGATTTGAAATTGATCTAGAAAAAATACACTGATGCATTTTTTCTGACTGATTTATTAATATCATACCTTACTTACGTTCCTTATAGCTAGATCATTTCAATTTGCTTACCACTGGTTGCCTATCTCAAAACTCTTGCATGGAATGATTTTTTAAACATCAGGAGTGTCCTGATTAGGCCGCTAAGCGGCAGGCGGGCTCTCAGTAACGCAGTAAGCTTGCAGTGTGAGCTCGGTGGCTATACTTTGTTGACTATTTAACTCATGCCCCAAAAGGGAGTCAATGACCAATCACATTTCAATGAGTTTTTATTTACAACCAATCTCAGTCGTGTTTCGCCTCGGATTTATCAAACAAAGTTTATCATACTAAAGAGAGCATCTCCTTTTTAGCATTCTGAATAGGTCAGCATTATTTTTCAGTGACTGACTCCGTAAGAAATATGGTTTCCAGATTGAAAAACTAGTGCATGAATGTCAACTCATAGTGCATGCGGGAGATAATATAAAATCATTTGTAGCAATTGATTATACCACAAAAAAAACTACTGTTTGTATTTTCTTAAACGAATTATTTTCCAGGAAGTGACGTTGCAGAACAATACAATTGACATATTTACATCATAGGACATCAGAAATTAATTAATACCTTTATACTCGTAGTAGTAGTAGTAGTATTCAACTGCAGCTCTTGATTTGTCATCCCATCATTCGCTTGTTAATACCAATAATGTTGGTTATAAATTTCTCCACTAGGGTGCATTCTTACAATATTGCGATCCTTTGGCAATAAATAATATGATCTGGTTGCAGTGATGAACAAAATAAGCAAATGAAGCGTTACCAATCGTTTCTCATTTGTTTTCAAACATCGCATTTTACATTAAATTTATACATATTTTAAAATAACTAAAGTCAAATAATGATTTGTGAGTAAACAGCTTAATTTTATTCGTTAAATAGTCCTAGCAAATGTCACTCTTGATTTCCAAATTATCTAGATAAATTCACTCGTGGCATTACTTATGATTATTTAATAGCATATGAGACTGTCTGTGATAAATGTTCGTTCTAATGTCAGATTTCTCCCGCTCCCTATCTCTTAGACTTAACCATACTAATATGCAGACTTGTCTGTTTTAAAATAAAATTATATTTTATAAATTTATACGATAGTTTGTCCTACTACATAACATGCAAGATTGTAAAAATATTATAATATGATGATGATTATATTCCCCAATATTAAAGAAATTCTATCTGTTAAATACTCAACAGGCCCCTTATCTTTTGTACACATAAAAAGTGTCCTCTGGCATAGTGTATAAGTTTATAAAATATATAGTGGGTCTGAATTGGAATATAATAACTAAATTGCAATCTTAATTGATTGCATTAATGATGATGTTAATAATAATAATAAAAATACATGACAGACTAAACATTAAATGTTGTAATTATCTAGAGAAATGGAAGATCAAGGAAGAAGTTACAAAGAGTAGAACAATCTTGGGGATGAAATAGTGACAACGGAAGAAGAAAAAATCAAGACAAATTATTCTCAGATGAAAAATGAACAAAAGGAGATCATCGAATGAGAAAAATATGGGCACAGAAGATGACTTAAAAATCTGTAAAATTAAATCTGTGGTCACACGGGATAAGTTAAATATAGCCTAAGCTTTGTAAGTGAACATTTTTTTTATTGGGAATATGCACTAATCTTACGAGATATCAAGGAACAAATATTTTTAGAGCTCGGAAAGTATTACAATCAACGGTTATCATCTTCATGTACACTTAACACATTTTGACCATTTTTCGACCTGACAACTTATTCCCTGTGACAACTGATACAGTTGTAAACTACATGTAAAAGGAGGTGTTTATATATATATTTTTTTTTTTGCACGATAGTGCGTTCTGTCGTACTTACAGGAATGGCGGCCATGATTGAAAGTTCAATTTCCTAAATTTCGGGGTTGCCAACCTATAAATATGTAAATAACGATACTGTAATATTACAAATTACCTACCCAGGATGGGAAGTAAAACCACTGTCCTTTATGTATACTACGTACAATATATATATATATATATATATATATATATATATATATATATATATATATACACACACACACATAATATCTTGATTTAGATTTCTCTGGTACTAAAGAAGCACGCCCAATTTCGCACGCTTCTTCAATTTCGTTATTTTGAATACCATCATTCATATGCCGCCATTTTATTCCTGATTGGTGTCACGGCCTGCTCTAGTCTCAACTAAATTATTTTCGGCATTTAGCGTATATACATTAGCCAGACTGCTAACGTCAGTGAGTTGTTTATAATGAACGGAAATATTTCCAAAGATGTTATTATTTTACTATTATTTATTATTTTGAAAACACCATCGTATAAAAAATAATGTACAACACACGTTTGTGAAGTGTTTTATAGAATCTCGGAAATTAAAAACCACTTACCAATCTCGCATTGTAATATACTGTTATAGTTCACCACATTTAACAATAATAATATTATCCAATCTATATTTATATGTAATGTTAATTAGTTAAAATGAATAATCAAAACAAACAGATAAATACAGAGAATGTGAAACAACATTTGGATACACCAAAGAGACCTTTGATATGTATTAGTATACATGAATCCCTACAAAACGGCACGATTTAAAACGTGTATAATACACAAAAAATCACATACAGACCTAAAAGTTAATATAATCCAATCGGAATTTCCGGCTCGTTTAAAAAACCTATACGTACCTGTTTATGAATCTGTGATTGATAGCTTATTTGACGATTATAATAGTACTTCCAGCCTTTGTAACTTTGCAATAAATACAAAATCGAGTTAATGTGTGCACATGTGTTCGTCAAAATATGACATTGTCAATGTTAAATCCTTCCGCTTTTAATTTCACTGCGCATTTGTAAAACGTTTCTCAACCTTCGGGCAACACAATATTCATAATGAACAACGCACATCTGTAGTTGTCATTTGGAGCTGTATTTTCATATTCCAATTGAATAAAACATAACTATGATGTTAATATGACATTTAAGTCATGTCATAAATACTAAATGATGATATTAAGTTTATTTTTATTTATAACTCTACCAGGAAAGTATTACTCCTTACCGTGACGTTACTGCTGTTTGTACACTATGTCATCTTTCATTGGTCGGTATCCGCATGTTGTTAGGCGCAGAGCGGAATAATATATGCAATCTACACTGATTTATTGAAAACATTCTGCGTTTGTTCAAATGTTAACTATTACATTTTTCCGTCCTTCGGGTTCTGTGCTAAGCAGATATATGCCCTTATTGTTTTTTTTAATGCAGGCTACTTTACACGTAAGTAGGGCCTACGTAATGTGAACTTACTTGTTTTAAGTGTTTGATATGCATTGTAGATATTATCGCCTCACTATGATTGTTGTCCAGCGACTCGCTTTGTTTCCCCGCAGCTGTTATATATAATTAAATACAAAGAGGCTGGCTACCTCCGATTATAATAATTCCGCATGTTAATCATTGTCAAGCATTGTCACGGCACCCGCTTTTATATAAACGGACAACCATCATAGTGAGGCGATAATACCATGGTGGTTGTCCGTTTATATAAAAGCGGGTGCCGCATCATTGCTTGACAACGATTGCATATATTGGCATCTTTGTATTTAATTATATACAAGCTGCGAGGAAATAAAGCGAACCGCTGGACAACTATCATATTGAGGCGATAATATGTTTTACAATCAATGCTGATGAAGAGATGGGAAAATTGAAACCAAGTGCCGGCACATTGACTTAAAGTACCAAGGAGACCGTCATCCGAAGGACGAACCGCTATAAACAGAACACCACATGCCTTCTCAGAATAAATACTGTGTAGGGATTTGGAATTTAATCCAGGCTTCTGGTATACAATATAGCTTAACGGTTATAAATTGTCCCATCACTCCTTCGGGCACTAAATTAAAAATTTTACAATTAAAACTTTCAATCCCACCGATTATTGAACCCTGACCAACTACTTAGGAAGCGGGCATGCTAACACCTGAATTAGCATGGAAGATTAAATGAAAACTGTCGTAATACGTGAACAAATTCAATGACATTTTGAAGATTTCTGTGTTTCCATACTAAGTAGGGTACAGTGATACTAAAATTACGTTGAGATTTTGCATTTATACGTTCCGCGCCTTGATGCAGAGCTACGGGACTCGACTTGTTCCGAGTCTCCATAGTGGAAAAAACTTTTCTCACGGAATTTCTAACATGGGACCGGCGCTAACCCAGAATCGTGAGGAACTTAACTAACTCACTGGCACTATCGAACCCGTAAGTTGATGGCCGCGCGGACATAAGCTCTCCATATATCCCTATCCTGAGCTGGGCACCTAAAATAAACAGCGTCTCCAGGTTGAGAAAATCAATTATAACGGCTGACGGCTAAAATAAACAGCATCTAAAGGTTGAGAAAAACAATTATAACGGCTGACGGCTAAAATAAACAGCGTCTCCAGGTTGAGAAAATCAATTATAACGGCTGAGGGCTAAAATAAACAGCGTCTCCAGGTTGAGAAAATCAATTATAACGGCTGACGGCTAAAATAAACAGCGTCTCAAGGTTGAGAAAAACAATTATAACGGCTGACGGCTAAAATAAACAGCGTCTCCAGGTTGAGAAAATCAATTATAACGGCTGAGGGCTAAAATAAACAGCGTCTCCAGGTTGAGAAAATAAATTATAACGGCTGACGGCTAAAATAAACAGCGTCTCCAGGTTGAGAAAATCAATTATAACGGCTGAGGGCTAAAATAAACAGCGTCTTCAGGTTGAGAAAATCAATTATAACGGCTGAGGGCTAAAATAAACAGCGTCTCCAGGTTGAGAAAATCAATTATAACGGCTGACGGCTAAAATAAACAGCGTCTCCAGGTTGAGAAAATCAATTATAACGGCTGAGGGCTAAAATAAACAGCGTCTCCAGGTTGGGAAAATCAATTATAACGGCTGAGGGACTCAACACGCTGTCCATATGTTATCCCTATACTGGCTAGATGATTGTCCACTTCTGTGATTATCACATGTGGGTGTCAGGCCAGCAGCCGGCTTATAGCCCAAGGGCCTTCTAGGCCTGTCGCACCATGGAGTTTTGTGTATTTGCATTGTTTAGTTTACATGGAGACTTCTTTTTATCTATAATTATATATACACACACATGCTATAGAATAAACTAAACTCCAGTAATAAACCAGACATAAATCCCTGTGTACTTTTGTTTCAGTTATCTCCTTGCTTCTATTAGAACAAATTACGTTGGAACTGCGGTTTCATTGTTTCCATATTAATATCAATTTGATTTGTCTACAATAATTGCGTTTTCCTATAGAGTGATTCTTATGCTAATATATGGATTTTAAAATTTTTCAAGAGAGAAAAAAGATAATAGACATTTCAGTACAGTTGTAAAGAGCCAACATATGTTCATATATATGGCTAAGTTATTTAATTATTAGTATAGATAATTGCAATAGATATGTCAGATTGTTTTAACTGAGAATTGCGGTTATAGGCTATACGATTTTGAAAATTTAAATATGTTAAAGTGATATACCATCATAATTTATATACGAGTTTATACATTATCAGAACACTAAACCTAACTGGAGTTTTTTAGTAATTAATGTTATAGCAGGATTTTAATATCATAATAAATATGAAAGTTAATAATTTTATATTTTAAAATTCTTTTAATATTTAAATATAACTTAATTAAAGAAAAACATCTAAATAATTAATTGTTGTTCATTGTTGAATAAAAATGTCTCAGTAACAATTAAAGAAATTGTATTATATAACAGTCTTTCTAAATAATGCTTTTAAAATTATGTCTTAAGTCATTGTTGTCTGAAATATAAAGCTTTCTGTTATAACTGTAATAGGAACACCTGCTTAACTTAATATTTTAAAATAAAAGTATACTAAATTCTGATTGGATGTTAAAAACAATTAACTTTTTGATTTAACCAATCAAATTTAAACCTGGTATTTAATGGACCATTAACCAATAGAATTTAAATATAACATCATGTGATGTAATAATGTTCTTTAATATTATAACAGAATTACACTAGTCAGTCTGGATAGAACTTTCATCAAGGATAGATGCAATAACAGCTCTCCTGATAAAATGTGATCTTTAATACCAGAAAAATAGTGGATTCAAGAAAAGAAAAGAATTTAATTTTAATTGACGGTGAAGAATAATACCACCTATATTTACTTGATCTGCTGGGAAATTAAATAGGAAATAAATTTACAAATATTTCTACAATAATGAGTTGTTAGTGATTTTTTAAAGTGTTTTCCTATCTTGTGTACCAACTTCGACCTTGAGAAGAGAATCCAGCTCTACCGAAAATCAAACCCAACCTGAACCAGTAATTCTTATTTATTATTTTGGGACACTATTCCTTCAAAATGTTACTACAACATCCGGAAATGAAGAGAGTTAGCTGCTTCAAAAAATCGTCATAACATGGGAAAATAATTACTTCTTCAAAATTGCGACCACAACGTGGAAAATAATGATGAACTGACTAAAATACCTCTTCAATGTATGCCTGCAAATTTATTTATTTTAATTAGTTATAACTTTTTATTAATAACTATTTGCTACTTAAACAAAATGCATTGGATTTATTCTTGAACAATAGTTGAAATTAACCGGAAATGGATTAGAAGCATATTGGAAAATGTTAATCGTAAGATACGTCAACAACTTCCTGCTTCAGCGTCCGGCATTCTATTATATATTTATTATTTGTGTGCGTGTGTGTGCAATGATGTAAATATATGTATCTATTAGGAACAGCTATGTTGTTATCATTATTATTATTATTATTATTATTATTATTATTATTATTATTATTATTATTATTGTTGTATTGCGATATCTTTGAAGAGCATTAAGTTTGTAAGAAGAAAGTTGTAAGTTAGAATTTTTTCTCATTACACAATTTACATTTTTCTTTATTAAGCCTAAAGTCTGTAAATCGTTCACATATTATCAGATTCGACGCAGAGCATCCTAATGTGGGCAGAATATGCAAGAAATTTGATGTTTGTCCTCAGCACATTGCCTGTTCAATAGTTTAAATCTAAAAATGAAATAATTGTTTTTTATGTTTGGGAGCGGTTGATAAAACTTGTAATCGGCTTTGCACTAATTGATGGGCTATGTCTGCTATGTCATGGCATTAATGTGTTTACATTCTGTGAGAACACCAAGCTGGGGCCAACCTGTTAACAGATTTCCCCGGGTATTTTGCAGAACTGGACCAGTAACATTTTGAAACTAGTAAATAACTTACAAACTTAATTTTCTTAAACATCGTTATAACAACAAAGAAGATAGAACTAAATGCTCAAAATATCATCTTTTTTTTTAAATTACAACTCTTGCTGTTTTACTGAAAACTAGTTCTTGCGAAATAATGGATTGGACTTCACGAACATACACACAGCCTCGTGTCTTAAAACGTAATCTTTTATCATAATTTAAAATAAAGGAATGTGACGAAAATGAGAGCAAAAAAAAAAACATGGAGGCAGTTTCAATCTGTTTTCCTTATTCCTTTGAGAATTTACCAGTAACTATTCAAGCCTGTTTTGGCCCTTCCCTTCTTCTATTCTCTTACACTCATTCCGATTTCAGTATTTGGCTAAGAAGTACGTGACATCATGTCTTGGCGAAGAGCTACGAGACCCACAGTGATTTGAGGCTTCTGGGAGAATAACATTTCACAAGAAATTTCGGCCGGTGTATGGGACCGGTTCCCACTAGCATTTTGAGGAATTTGGGTACCTACGATATGTACCGGCCCCAGCTTCAATAAATCAGCTATAGTGGTTAGGGGGACCCTATGAGATGTCAGCCTGGTTAAGAGTCCTACATGATGGCCACATTTACCCCCAGAACAAGCGTATGTTACTTATTTACGTTAGAGGCTGAGTCGATCCCAGGGAACGATACCGCCAGAAGGTTTGGGTCATTATTTTAAAAATTCTGACCCCGGGACTCGAACTCCCAACCTTTCGGCTTATAGCATATTTCTTTAAGCAGCTAACCTATTGATTGTTCCCAATGTTTTAGTACATTTTTTAATTTGTCACTTATTGAAATGATGAGACCACTATTGTCAGTGACATTAAAGACCGGATTTTAAAGGAAAAAAGTTGTTTAAAAAAAGGCAAATATTTCCCTTGAAAAAAAAAGGACTTCATGGCGCATACTTAGTCCAAGCTCTCAATCCCAAATCACTGTACTTTACAAATTTTTCAAGGTCTGGATTTTTGATAAGCTTTGTTTAAGTTTCATTTTGCAAATTCTTCAAGCATGCTTTCGGTATTTTCTACCACACACCTCTGCACTTCCTTAGGTATCCACTCTCCTCTTGTTACACCAGTTTTATTTCATTATGTTATGTTATCGTTAGGCAGCTCCGTGGTGCAGGCGGTTAGTCCTGGGGTCCCGAGATCGGAGCTTGGGCAGGTTTTTCTCGAGGTTTCTCCCTCTTCCCCTGCCACAATTTCATTGCACCATTTCTGCATACTCTTTCATCAATTTCGTTTCATTTTGTTCATCTTCTCCTGTGATGATGCGTCAGCGTGGTCGACCAGCACTTCTTGTCATTCACAGACCTCTATATAAGGGGCTTCGTATCATCTCATCCCTCGACCCGACCCTGAGTTGAGGACTTTTTTATGTTATCGTATGTCTTCTTCTCACTTCATGGATTAGGTTAAGTGCTTATTCCGTCATCATAGTGTTGTCGTATGTATTCAATAACTTCTATAATGTAAGAAGATGGTTGTTACCGCTTACTTTGAAATTGCGCTATCTGGTATTAACTTTTATATACTAAATATAGATTATTGAACATTTTATACCTCATTAAAAAGGGGGATAATAACTACCAATGTTGCAGAAAAAAAAACACACTCTAAAAAAGGGAAAGTTAAAAACCATGCAATCTTGCCTATTTTAAATACCTAGAAAATCGCATAGGCCTAATTATTTACTGTTTTGTGTTATGTGATAAAATATAAAAAAGCTATTCCATTTAAAATCCGTTTTTTAGACATTATTCACACTCGCGTGTGTATATATATATATATATACACACACAATTGTAAAACTTGTGTGGCCGTGTAAATTAGATATAATATCAGAGATCAGGTTTTGCCTTCCCGGTATCGAAACCAAGACGTCAATAAATCGCCTCTTATAATGATATATAAGTGCTTCATAAATAAGTTGCTAGAAAACGTGATCTTAGTGGAGTGATATAAACACGAACCTATTAAAGGTTGACACAATTAAATTCGATGGCTCAATTCAAAGTGTTATCTGAACTCCTTGTATTCAAAAGCCATTTTGACGACGTGAGGTTCAATTTAAATACTGACCTGAACACTTGAACTCTGCCACCGCTATCTCCTCACACGACTGGTCTTCACACACAAGAAACTATGTGCTGCAACAAGTGTTGTTTAGTATGCAGAAACAGTTGACAACATCCTTAGCTCAATATTATCCACCGTAAATGTTTCCGATTACACTACATTGCAATATCTTGCAAAGATATTTATTTTTTTTTCGCGAGAAGACAATTTAATTAAAATATATACAAAAAACACTCTTATAAAAATATATTCATTCATTCATAGTGTTCTGCTCAAAAGCAGGTCTTTCACTAGAAATTCAGCATTCTCCACCCACTGCAAACTCAGCATTCTCCACTCTTTCCTTAACTCAGCTTTCCTTTTTGTATCTGCATACAAACCATTTATTTAAAACTATCATCTGATGTCTTTTTCTGCCTCTAACTTTCTTTCCGTTGACCATTCCTTCTAGAGCATCCTTCAGCAGGCAGTTTCTTCTTAGCCAATGGCCAATCCAATTTATTTTCCTCTTCTTTATGAGTTCCAGCATTGTTCTTCTTCCACCCACTCTGTCTAGCACATATTTATTTCTTACTTTGTCAATCCATTTTATACGTTCCATTCTTCTCCATATCCACATCTCAAAAGCTTCCAGTCGTTTTTCCTCATTCCGTCGTAATGTCCAAGTCTCTGCACCATACAATGCTACACTCCACACAAAGCACTTCACTAGCCTCTTCCGTAATTATTTTGCCAAAGGTCTGCAGAAAATGCTTGTCTTCTTGTTGAAAGCTTCTTTTGGCATTGCTATCCTCTGCTTTATTTCTTGACCGAAGTTCATGTTACTACTGATAGTACAATCCAAGTATTTGAAGCTCTCCACTTGCTCAATGGCCTCATCTTTAATCCTCATGTTTATCTTCTTAGGTGTCTTTCCTATAAGCTTGGCCTTCGTCTTATTTATATTTATCTTCATCCCATAATCCTCGCACTTATCATTTAACTCCATCAGCACATTCCTCAGTGTCATTGCATCTTCTGCTAGCAAAGCCATATCATCAGCAAATCTTATGCATTTTATTTTTCTTCCTCCCATGTTTACGCCTCCCGTATTGCTGAAGCAGTTCTTCATTAGGTCTTCCAGGTAGATGTTGAAAAGGGTACGTGATAGAGGACATCCTTGCCTTACCCCCCTTCCAATTTCTCTTCCCTCTGACATTTCTTCACTTTTATTCGCTAAAAATATATATAGATACTTTTAAAATTCATGGCAACACACCGTTGAGGTTACTATGTAACATTTACAATATAAAAATAGATAACTGAGATCTCAGTCTTCCTCAAATTTGGACGAAGGATGCTTCGAAAGTACTCCACATCCTACATCCAAAGTTGAGGAAGACTGATATCTCAGGTAGCAATTTTTATACTTTAAATTTAAAAAAAATATATACAGTTCACACGTTTTTGCCCATTCAATAATTCTGCAACAATCTTTTATCACAAGTAATGACACGAGTGATTTTCAAATCATCCATAAATTCACGAGTCACTTCGTGCCTAGTGAATTTATCTAGAGAATTTGGAAAACAAGAGTGGCATTTGTTAAGACTGTTTTAATGAATAAGACTAATCTGTTTACTACAAAATCATTATTTAAATATAGTTACCGGTATTTTAAAATATTTATATATAATGAAAACGGCGATGTTTGCAAGAAACCAGAAATGTGTGGTTATGTTTCGTTTCTTCATCCACTGCAACTTGATCATATTATTTATTGTCAAATAGGATCGCAATATTGTAAGAGTGAACCCTAGCGGAAAAAAATTAAACACATCAAACTGTATATTATAACCCACATTATAGGTTATTAATTAATTTTTTAAAGAAACAACTCAGTAAAATCATTATTTAAAAACCAATTATTGAGCACACAATTATCACATGTGTAGTTCGAATGAATCTTCATTATTTGAATATTCATCGCATTTGCTGGAGAGTCAGTCACTGCAAAATAATGCTCTGACCTGTTCAGAACATTAAAAAGGAAGACCTTTCCGTATTATGGTACACAAAAAATTTCATTGAAACGTGATTGGTCATTGACTTCCATTTAGGACATGCGTTAAATAATAAAAAAGTATTTTTTTTACACTTTTCCCAGTATGTTATTGCTGAAAATACTACGGTTAATTCTTATATATTTTCTGGCAGAGAGTTTTTATTTTTATGAGGAGATAATAATGTACATCGATAATATTATGTAATCACCATCATCGTTCAGGTTGTTACAACTGACGTAGTTTCCTGATTAATTTTTTCCATACTTCACGGTCCTGTCAATCATTAACATTTAGGTTTCTATCCTGCATGACTGAATAAATACATCTTGTAATAAGAAGAAAGGTTCGCCCTAATGGGCATTGATTGTTCTTTAGTCTTTGCTGTAGTCATTCAGCGATTTCGTGTTACTTGGGCATTTCGGTATATGATATCGGTCGCACTGTCCGCCACACAATTCACACACGCACTTCTCACTAGGTTCGTGATATTTCTTGATTCTAATTTACCTTATTATATGTGTCTAAATGGCACAAATAGTAGGGTGCGTGAAGGCAAACAGTTTTCAGATACTTTTGAAATTCACAATGAGTTGAAGCAAGGAGTTGCACTATCTCCACTACTATTTAGTTTTGTATTAGAGCATGCCATAAAATCTTTAGAGGATGAAGAAGGCTTACAACTCAATGGTATTAATAAGTTGTTAGTTCATGCTGATGATGTAGTACTATTGAGCGATAGCGAAAAGATTCTAAAGGCAAACACGCACACACTATTGAGTAACACTAAGAAATTGGGACTGGAATTAATATTAATAAAATTAAATATGGTCACATATAGAAATACATTATATAATGGAAATGGACAGCTAATGGCAAATGAGGGAAATTTTTAGGAAGTCGCTAAATTCAAATACCTAGGAACAATAATCACAAATTGGAATGAGATGCACAAAGAAATTAAACACAGGCTCAATTCCAGAAATGTATTATGCATTACAGAAACTCTTGACTTCCCAACTCCTTTCAAAAAACGTTAAACTGAAAATATATAAAACTATTATTCTACCAGTTATATTATATGGATGCGAAACATGAATAATGTTATTGTGTTATTATTTAATTGTAATATTGTTGTGTTTTCTTTATGTAATTGTAATGTTATTGCTTTTTTTGTTGTTTATCTTCTTTACACTAGTACCAATTATTGCTTTATTGTAACGGACTATCAACAGCACGTACGGCCCATATTTGTAAATAATATTGTAAATATCTTACTTGTTGTCTAATAAAGTCCTACTACTACTACTACTTTAAGGGAACAAAGGAGATTACGGGTATTTGAGAATAAAGTTCTTTGGAAAATTTTTGGACCAAAGAGAGATGAACAGACAAGTGAATGGAGAAGCCTACATAACAATGAACTACAAGACCTTTATAGGTAGCCAGATATAATAAGAACAGTTAAATCTCGTAGACTGCGATGGACAGGACATGTGGCACGAATGGGGAATGAACATCGTGCATTGAAGCTTCTTGTAAAAAACAATAGGGAAAACACCCAGTTGGTAGACCAATAATGAGGTGGGAGAATGACATTAACTATGATTTGAGGGAAGTAGATTATATAGGCAATGATTGGAAAACATTAGCTCAGGATAGGGATGTGTGGAGATCTTATGTCCGCGCGGGCATGAACCAACGGGTTCGATAGTGCCAGTGAGTTAGTTAGATGCATTTGTATAAGTCTAACTAACTTTCTATGAATTCCGAACTCCAGAAGGATACTATATAACTCCTCCCTCTTAATTGAATTATATGTCTTTTTTTGAAGTTTACATATAGTTGATGTACAGTGCCATTACGAGTATATTCCCAATTCTTTTCTAGGGTCTTATACTACAAATATGATCTGTTGTAGACCTGTTTCTAATAAAAATAATACATTTTTCAGGGGATTTAAAACGGAATGAACAAAACTTTTTCTCTTTACTTTTAAACCAAAAATGTAGCAAGACGTTTTGCCTTTCCGACTTCAAAATTTGGAAATGCAAAATACCCTATTGAAATATTTTATAACATTATCTAATTCCAATAGTGATACGTATTAAAAATTTTAAGCTTCTGTCTAATTCCAGTTCATTTTAGTTCGTGTATATCAGACATTTCACAGAAGTGAATATAAAATAGTGAAATGTGCATTGACTTAAAAATAATGAATAATAAAGAGGAACGGTCAGGCAACCTGTAAATCTAATAGAATAGCCATTCATTCACTTAAAATTAGTTTATTACCTATTGGAATGAAAACACAAAAGAAGAGTTAAAATTGATTGTGAACGCAAAGCGTGCGATATTGGAAAGACTTTGTTGCATTAAATGCAAATAGCTTGAGCTTGGAGACTGGCAGGGCAGCTGTGGCACTGTCGATTAGCTGTCATCAGCTCAATTGAAGTTAAGAATTCGATTCCAATAAGCAGCAAGAGAGAAAGAGAGAGAATTCCATTGAAAAAAAGCTAACTTTTCGGTCAATATCGAGGGTATTGAAGTATTATAAATTCAACTAATTTCAGAAAAATAATAAGCAATCATCAAGCTTTATGTTTGTGGGAATGAAATAAAATGCTTTCAGATAACCATGACTGATCATAAATTTTACATTTTGGAAATACCACACACTATTAAAGTTACAATAAAATGAATCACACATGAATCAATTCACTGCCAACCTTACGTGAAAATATAAGATATTTATTATTAAATAATAATACATTTGGTCCGTTTAATTCTTACCTCAAGTCATGGAGTTTAGTTTAATTTAAGACATCAAAGTTTTAATAATACTATATTATCTGAAGTGTGGTCTCGAGGTAGCGTGCTGCCTTGTCATGCAGCGGGCCCGGGTTCGATCCCCGGTCGGGACAGTTTTTCTGGGTGAGGGATTTTTCCTCACCTAAAATATAAGTATCAGGAAACTTTAAGGCCCAAACCGTCCCCCGAACATCATCTTGGTATCATTATCATCAATATCATATTCGCCTAATTAACATAAGTTTAGTTTGAGGACTCTCCTGGCGCATCATTATAATCGTCATCATCATCAACTCTCATATCATCGGGGTAGCGATGAGTGGATTACAGGTAGGCCTATGTCATGCCACGAGAGAACACCAGAAATGTCGAAATGACAACCTGGGGCATTTAGGGGGGGGGGAAATCTGACGTTCTGATATAAGACTTCTGGACTTCAGAATTGTACATTTTTTATTCAGTATATAGGATAATATTGCCTTATTTCGTAATAGGTTTTTAGATTTTTGTAGAAATGTAAAAAAAAAATAGATAATGGTGACAAAAATATGAATACAGGAACGTTCTATGAGATTATTTTTCGAATTTACTCCAAACCGATGTAAAGTTGTCACTGAATCCCTCATTCTTTTCTCCAAGACAAGAATTCCTAAATACGTCATATGACACCTAAATTCGTGATATTGGTATCAACACCGTGAGAGAGTTCCTAATTCCGTGATATTAAAACATAACCTTATAAATTAAGAATAATACCGAATTTGCCGTTTATTATAGCTGATAATCAATATTAGAAGCTATTTGAGGACAAATACAAAAATTGTATAAGTGATATCAAACAACTTTTAAATTTAGGCCGATCTCCCCTAAGAATAAGGATAACATTAAATAATAATATTAAAATACACGTGGTGATAAAATATCCTACGTTCTAGCAAAACTATTATCCTCTATAAACATAACCAAGAAATAATAATATTTTAGATAAATAACAACGACAATTTAAAATAAAAAAAACCTCAGTAATTGAATGAAGAAAGTATTATAGGAAATTGGTTGCAATTAAATGCCTACTTAGCACATACTTAATTACTATAGGCCCGTTAATGAGTAAAATATATACTTTTAATATAATTGATTCTTACTTAATGTAGCTAATATGCAAGCTTATTACTATTCTCAAGAATTTTCTTCTTACTGTCTGCATTCACACTGTTAAATATGAGGAATAGAGCCATATCGTAAGAAAACGATAAAAAATCGAAAATGCGGAAGCAGCTGTACCATTATATCCTTTTATATTACTGAGAATCATGTATCAGTTGGTTCAGTTGATATTAAAATACATTATAATGTTATATTACTATTAAGTAGGCACTTATCCAAAATATACAACATTTATTCAAGAACAGTCACGAGAGAGAAAAGAAAAATATTCTTCAACCACTTTCATTTTCACGATGCCTTTTGAGACTTCGTATTGATTTTCAAAAGGCGGACAAAGCAATGAAATCGAAAGAAGAAAGCTTATGCCATGTCTGGAGTAAACCACAATCTACTTTTTTTTAAACTTTAAATCCGTGACACGGAATTGAAATTTTATCATGGAATTAGGGATATAACGGAGATGGGCATCTTTACCCTACATCTTTAATTAAGTGTAAATGTATGTCAATTTGGTTTACGTTACATGGAACTTGGTTGAGTAGTATACAAGGCTTTAAGCATTAACTCTGCCAGGTAAAATAAAGCTATTGTTATTATATAGACAAAAATATTACTTTCAAAGAAAGAATACAATAAAAATTAAATTAGAGATTTTATTTTAGATCTTAAATCTAATTCAAAATAATACTTTTAGAAAATATAGCCTATAACACATGACAAAGTATTTTTAATAGAACAACCTGCGGTCAACTCATGATGGTAACAAACAAAAGTTGACAGTGGTTGGTATACGTCATTTGCAATCGCCACGGATATACAATATTGACAATTCCAATGTCAGTTATCACACGGCGTGAGAGGCCAGCGGTATTACCACTTTGACCTCTCAGTTGGAAGAATCGAAGCGGCCGATGGCAAACAATACCGTCACAAGCAAGTATTTGCTTGTATTATCCTCACACCTGGGAAATTAATAGCACAGTGTCCCCAGGCGCTTCTACCCCTCTGTTTGCGCAATACCGAGTTGAATTTTTACGAATTCCCAACATAATGTGATGAACTGTTATGCTGCTTTGGGATTTGCCATTCAAACACGGTTCTGCTATTGAAAATAAAAATATGTATATATAAAGGACAAACAATACCGATTACAGTGCGATAAATCGGGGAATCTTGGCTGTTTCAGATTAATTGTGAAAATATCTTGAAAAGCAGTGATATTGTGAAAATATTACGTTTAAAGTTCGGTATTTAAGGAAAAAAATTGTAGAATTAATTTTAATAATACAATTCCTACCACTCCTGGATAAGTGACCTGCAATAAATCACGTGGTTTAACTTTAAGTGAATTACGAAGGAATTGAGGTTGTTCTCGTGAAAATATTTTTGGAAAAAGTTTACAGACCTTCACTGATCCTATCTAGTAAACACCTAAAATAACTATACATACAATATATATATATATATATATATATATATTGTATGTATAGTTATTTTAGTATAGTTATATATGTATATATGTATAGTTATATATATCACTCATACTAGTATCCTTCTTGGGAATAAATCTTCTGACATTCTATTGTATCAGTACATTTTTTTTACTATCTTTAATTATTTATACAATGTAACTCTTGTATTCTGCAAATGTACTTAAAACAAGTGTCTGATTTCTCATACTTAGGAAGTACATTTGCAGAACATAAGAGTGACATTGATTCAAAATTACAAAAATATAATAAAATGAATGGGGTAATAAGAAGACATTATGGTAAATAGATGAGGACAGATACAAAAGTAGCATTACATAACATCACATCAAAAGCTGCTCTAAAATACGGCAGTGAAATGTGGATTTTAAATAAAAGATATTCTTATAAACTTAAGAGTAAGCCAAATGCGCTTCTTACTATCGCTGTTAGGAATTAATAGACTGGATCACCAAAGGAACACTATTAACAGAGAAAAACTTGGAGTACCAAGTTTAAATGAATATATAGAAAGAATGGAAAAATCAACTGAGAAGAATTGAAAGAAATAGACTTCCAAAATTTGCATTCCAATAAACTCCAACTGGACACCAAGGAAGACCAAAACATCGGTGGAAAGATCAAGACTATCTTCGTTAGGTTTACCGTCACAGGTCACATGACCTAAAACGAATTTGTTCATGATGATGATACAATTAAATAAATAACAAATAATAAAAAATAAATACTAGGCCTACTTATGGTGCTAATACTAATTCTATAATTGCGCTTTTACATTAATATTAGTCAGTTTTAAATTGGACTATAAACGATAGCATGTTGGAATTAAACATTCTTTAAACAAATGATAGCACTGCAGTGTAAAGCAGTACGGGTAGTCTAGCTGCCTGGTGAAAGTTGAAACACTATGTTGAATGTACAGCCTTTGAAATAATTGTTGGCGCACAGGTAATTTTCAAGTCCCAGAACGAAGCCACTGCGCATGACCAGAGGTCAGTTGTTTCGTCCACAAGTATACAACTATCTGAGAAACTAAAATCCGTTCTATTTCGTTGTATGTCGTGCAATGTAAAATAATTTCGCATATATAAGTAATGCGGTAAATCCTGTAAATAAAACAAAGAAAAAAAAACAAAGAAAATTAATTGAGATAAGGACGAGAGAGAGAAAAAAAAAGCATGACAGCGGGATCGAACACGCGACCTCCTGCATGGGAAATAGAAGCTCCCTCCATTAGACCATAACCGTTCCCTGCTAGAAACTGTCTGTATGAAGCGATGCAATACTCCAGGACTTACTTGTATAATGAAATTATATATTAACTTGTCTTAATTTAAATTAATCAGACGCATTTTATGTTATTAGTGGAAATAAACAATCTTATTATGCCTTGTGTATTTTAAATAATGTAACGAGATTTTATAATCGTTATTCATTATATATATATATATATATATATATATATATATATATATTATGTGTGTGTGTGCGCGCGTGCATGTGTGCGTGAGCTGTTTCCTTTAATTAATTAATTTCCCTATATATACAAATTTATTTATATAACGTAACCTGATAACGTGTAGGCATTATAAAAATAATCACGCCATTAAAAATGTTTCTTGACCAGGATAGAACCTGGGCCTGCATCGTTGCAAGAAAGCATCTTACCGACTGCTCTTCTGAAGCGGACGATATAAATACTGCAATAGAAGTAAGCGCTAATTTACTTTTGAATGGTTCAAGAGACCATTACTTGCTTTCTGATAACTCTCTTAACTTATAAATTTAATAAATATATTTGTTGAAATTCTTTCAATAACGATTGGTATAAATCTATGATTGGCCCCTTATGCCACCGGATTTGACCTCAAAGGAGACAGCACATGTAACAACTTACTCGTGTGAATCGCTCTTCAAAACTTCTAACTTTCCACCATCAAGAGTTGCGCCATCATTTTTTTCAAAGGCTGTACATACATCAAGACGTTGTAAAACACGCATAAAACTCAGCTCGGTTTCTGTTTAACGCGAAAAAAATAGTTATAAAACTATAATGAAGCCAAATTATCTGCTTGGTGTTACAATTTCTGTGCAAAATAACTATGAATGAAACTCTTAATAACACTTTTCCATTAGCTCATGTTAATTTCTTTCATTCGAACTCTCGCGAATAAGGGATTAATGTTTAAGAATGATGGTATTTTATATAACTGGTCTTCACTCCATTCTGAATAAAGTTGTATTTTTGTTTGTCACGTTCCTGTAAGTTCTATCAAATTTGTGATTGTGTTAAGTTTCATTCTTGAAATACTTATAATGGATATGTAAATTATGAAACATGACGTTCCCAAATTTAATTATATTCACCTGATCGGACGATTATTAGAGATGATATCATGGATTATACAATTTAAAATTAAAATCTGATTTAATGGAATACAATATTAAAATGTTGCATCACATTAATTTAATATTCAACGCAACTAAATAAAAATGTAATAAATGGAAATCTTATTGATACAGTTATCTCTATTTTGGTAAAACTACTCAATAGGAGTCGAATAATTTAACCAAAAATAGCCAATATGATCAAACATTAACAAAATACGTACACATTAATCTATTACTTATAAAATGTGTTTAATAATAATATAAGTATACATCATTTTTAAAAATGGCTGCCACGATAGCTTTGAATAATCAAGGTCGACTCATGCTGTTGCTGTCATTGAATTCCAGATGAAAGTGTTAGGCATATAGGCCTACGCTGACGAAAGGTCAGAGAAGTAGAGTATATTTAGCCTAATGAAGGCGGAGTAAAGAAATCATTAATTTTAAAGTGCAAAAACAAGTGGAAAATTTGTAAAATTCATTTGTAAGGTTTGCTTAAAATATATATATATATATATATATATATATATATATATATATATATTTAAATAATATATATAAATGATATGAAAAGAAAGATGAATGCTTGAGTCGGGATTTGAACTCGAGTCTCTAAAGTCTGTACTTTTAGCGCTCTAACCAACTGAGCTACCCAAGAATTCCAACACAAACATACAATTTTCTTATACATGTAGTATTCTCAATTCACACAAGAGGTAGCGGAAATTTGTCCCAACTGACATCTAGCGGCTAACATAACAGTTAAGCAAAATTTTAAAAAATCTTTAAAGTCTTTAAAAATTTGCTTAACTGTTATGTTAGCCGCTAGATGTCAGTTGGAACAAATTTCCGCTACCTCTTGTGTGAATTGAGAATACTACATGTATAAGAAAATTGTATGTTTGTGTTGGAATTCTTGGGTAGCTCAGTTGGTTAGAGCGCTAAAGGTACAGACTTTAGAGACTCGAGTTCAAATCCCGACTCAAGCATTCATTTTTCTTTTCATATCATATTTGCCTTCATTGCCAAATGTCAAAAATATATTTATAAAATATATATATATATATATATATATATATATATATATATATATATAAGAAAAATTAATGTTTGTATTAGGATTCCTCAGTAGCTCAGATGGTTAGGGCGCTAAATGTACAGAGTATAGAAACTCGGGTTCAAATCCCGACTCAGGCATTTATTTTTCTTTTCATGTTATATATATATATATATATAAACTGTCCACCGCTGTGGTCTCTAGTTAGCGTGGTGCCTTGTAACGCAGCGGGCACGGGTTCGATCCCCGGTCGGGGCAGTTTTTCTGGGTAAGGTTTTTATCGGGGTTTTTCCTCACCTGTAAGACAAATCTCAGGAAACCTTTAAGGCCCAAACGGTCCCCGAAATCATATGGCATCATCATCATCATCATCCTTATCATTATCATCCTTCACTGGTGTGGAAAGCAATGGGAAGCTACCACACCTACAATTCCCTAGTATAGCTGCAAAGCATAGCATGAAAATGCTATGATTGCAGTAAAAGATCTGCCCCCGGGCAGAATTACTATGGATGAATATATAAACGGAGTTTTTTTGTTTTACTTTAAAATATTTTCTAATCACCCACAGTGTGGGATACGCATTAGTGTAGTTGGTTGGGCAAAACGCTAGAAGCCGGAAGGATTAGGACTTGAGTCCCAGTGGAATCAGGATTCTTAAACTAGGCCAAATCTTTTGGCGACACCATGGCCCTGTAGTTGACTCAGCCTCTAATAAAATGAGCATTAGACTACGTTCTGGGGTAAAGGCGGACATCTAATAGGGCTGACATCTTGTGCCAATTGTTTTAAACGGTGGGAGTCTTAATCTCCTACTAGCCCAAAAACACCTATAGTGAGATTGTTTTATCCTTATCATTCCTTGTAAAATTCACCTCCTTCAAGTCGTCATTAATGTTTTTCTCCTATCACATTCTTGGCTAAACTAACCTACTGGGCTCTTTCCTTCTCTCTCCTTTTTTTTTTCAACAAGTTTCATTCTCCCATTCCCTTTTCGTGCCACATGTCCTGAACATCGCAGTTAACTGTTCTTATTACACCTCGTTTCCCATAAAGATATACACCATGTCCCATTCAAACCTCCCACATTTTAATTAAACACAACTCTCAAAGTATGCGGAATTATGAGATGAGGTTGGTATTAAAACAAAGAGAAATTCAAAGAATTTTTATTTTCATTGTTACAGTTAATTCATCTGTCGCATGTTGGACAATAATGACATAAAACAAAATGGCGACTCCTCAGCAACGAGCACATACTGTTTTCTGGTATGCAGAGACGATGTCAATAATTACAGTGCAAAGAAATTACCGGAGAGAATATGGAGGAAATGCATCTGATGGAAAGACCATTAAGGCATGGCTTGAGAAATTTCTGGCGACTGGAAACGTTAAAAAAGAAATCAGGAGGTGCTCGTATACATATTTATTTCAGAAGAAAAGATTGAAGAAATTAGAGCAGGATTTCATAGAAGTCCACAAAAATCAATTCACCAAGCTTCCCAGCAGTTCAATGGACATGTTGCACAGAACGTGGCACGAAATCGAATACAGACTTGATATTGTTAGTGCTACTAATGGTGCACATATAGAGGTGTTTTAGTGTGTGGCAATGAACATTCTTTGAGTATCTGTTTCGTTTAATACTGGCCTCATTTCATAATTCCGCATATTTTGAGAGTTATTATTAATTAAAATATGGGAGGTTTGAATGGGACACTCTGTATATAATTTACATAATTCCCTCCATTCACTTATCCATCTCTCTTTGACAAAAACATCTATATTATCGAATACTGATAGTCTTTTCTCCTCTGTTACAGTAAGACATCATGCTTCGCATAGATGTAACTGAAATAATTTTTAATTCGACTTTTTTTAGAGAATTAGGGATGAAGGATTTTCTTTAATAAATAATAATATTTTCAGATTTGAAATAATAATAATAATAGTAATAATAATAATAATAATAATAATAATAATAATAATAATAAGCTATCAACCTGCAGGAAGAAGAGTAACAGGCCGTTCATTCAAAAGACATTTGGATGGCATTTCTATTGAGATCGAAACAGGTCAAAAAATGGCCTAAATTCGTGAATGAACTATGATGATGATGACAATAATAACAATCAGTAATAATAATAATAATAATAGTAATAATAATAATAATAATAATAATAATAATAATAATAATAATAATAATAATAATAATAATAATATACAGGTTTGATAAAGGAATACCATATGTATTGTTTAAGGATCTAATACTTTCATCAATGAAATAACGCTTTTAAATAAGAGTGCAATATTTAACTTCGTTTGTCCAATCCTAATAAATCTTAATTATATTTCATTGGCTAATATACTGTTGCTTACATCCACACAAACTGCAATACACTCTATGGTGTAACATGATAGATTTTTATGAGAAGCATAACTTAATTTAGATTTGCTATTATATGGATACAGCCAATAATTATACAATAATTTCTAAAGCAATAGGTCAACAAATATCAAGCTTGTTAAATGTTAGGTATAAGGATAAAGCAAGCATTATGGGTTATACTTTACTATGTGTACCTACCTATAATTACGTTAGTGGCATAATAGCCACAAGGAATATGGATGACTTAATCCTAATTACTCATTTTGATCAGTTTGAAGTATAAAATGGGGGCTTTAAAACTAGATGTGGTGAGATAGTCTATTGAACGAGTCTATCGTATGTATTGTACCTAATTACTAACTGGATTTATCTAACAACTCTAATCTATATTATCTTAGTAAACTGGTATTTATTTTAGCTCTTGAAGAATTAAAAACAGTATAATGGCATCGTTCCTTATGCAAAGGGATAAATGATCAGGGATTTCCAAAATATTGTCAGGTAATTCAGATTATAAAATGTAAATATATTTTGGCAGTGAAGATACATTAGGGGAGTGTTAAGCTTCTTTAAAACGGAAATAGATAAATCTCTGAGCGGTTTCAATGAGAACTTTACATGAAGCTATTGTTAAAATATTTAAAAACATGTAACCTTTATTGTTCCTAGATTTATTTCCAGAGAGAATCAGGACACAAACTTAGTTTGGATAGCTAGATAATTAATATATGTTGATAAATGTATTAATATAAGATTATGTTAAATTTTCAGAAACAATTTTCCCCATATTTAAGTTATTTCGATGGTAACGTGAAATAAAACTGCATCTTTATAAAATAATATGAGAACATTTCGTACATAGAATTTAAAATAAATTACAGTAGGCCTAACTAACTCACTGGCACTATCGAACCAGTAGGCCTATTGTTAAAAAATATAAATCCATAGTCTTTGAATATGTCCACCACTTTGGTCTCGAGGTAGTATGCTCCTTGTCACGCAGCGGGCCCGGATTAGATCCTCGGTCGGGACAAGCTTCCTGCGTGATGTTTTTTTCGGAGTTTGTCTTCACCTGTAAGACAAATGTCAGGAAACGTTAAGGTCCAAACGGTCTCTGAACATGATCTGGGCATCATTATGATCATATTAACATATTCATTAAGTTTAGGATTAAGGTGTCTCCTGTCGCATCATCACCTCTCATATATCATCGAGGCAGCGTAACCTCAGAAGTGAGTTACAGTAACACCATTCCAGGAGAGATTACCAAAATACCGAAATGACAACGTGGTAGCATTGCATAAAAAAGTTTTGAATATTTTATACTAAAAGTCAACTTTCAAGTATTGGTGGAATTTTAATAGGTCTATAGATAAATATGAGAATTGAAATAACTTAATTAAAACTATTAATTAAGAGCTGTATGGAAGCCTACTTCAATTTAGTATCAAAAGATATATTGTGAGAATGTTAACATTGTTACATTTATTTCAGTAGCAGAATGTTTTACCACATCATCTTGCTAAAAGTACGGAAAATCCAGCAGGTTTATTTGGTTAAACGTTTGATTATCAGTAGTTACCATTAACAATGATTTTAATTATTTTAAATATTTCTTCTTCAATTTACAATGTAATTTCCTATTCTGGTTAACATTTAAACATTGTCATATACGATAATTTGATAAACATTGAGTAATGCAAAAAAAACCCACACACAACACACACACACACACACACACACAAAAGGAGAGTAATTTAAATGAATGGCTGCACATGACTAATGTCTATCATCTCTGTATTAGAAACGCTGACAGATTTTTATAGCATAGAACAATGAGGTAAAATGCAAGCAATGCACGAAACATTGCGACATAAGTAGGTCTACTTCTGCGAATTCTCTAGCACTGCAATTCCCATCATTACTTACCGGAAAAAATAGCGATTGAAGTGTAGAAGCCACTGAACCACGAAATTCAATGAGGCATATACCACTAAAGAGAGAGCTTATAAATAAAAATACGCTTTCTTTAACCCTTTTTTAAATAAAATGTACACTAATTTTATATAACATTTATGTTTGTCATTATTTTTTCTACATGTATTCATTACAACGAAATAGTAGAGCTGAAAATAGCAAAAAATCCTAAATGGCGAAATAATTTTAAAAGCCCATATGGCAGAAGGAGGAGTAAATAAGCAAAAGTAATTTTTTAATGCTTCAAGTAGATATCTCCTCTTCAATTTAATTCGTACTAGAACATACAATCAAATCTTCAGGGAATAAACAGGGCTTACAACTCAATGGTATTAATCTGTATAAGTTAATATATAATATTACTAGGGAATAGTGAAGAAGTGTTGAAAGGAACACAACCATTATATAACACTAAGAAACTGTATAGTGGCATCCAGAATTATCACTTGGGAAATAAACTTAACAAGAAATGAGGAATTTTTTAAAGTAGAGATCAAACCGAAATAGCCTACCTAGGGACAATGATTATCAGAAATGAGGCGGAAAGAAAATAATAAATAAACAGAGGCTCAGTTCTGTAAACGCATTATATTGTGCATTATAGAGACACTTATCACTACTTCTCTAAAAAAATGTTAAATTAAAAATGTTGCCTATAAAAAGGCGATTCTTTCAGTTATACTAGGCCTATATGGATGCAAAACTTGGTACTGTATCTTACTTTAAGAAAAAAGAAAATGTATTTGTGAACTAAATGTTAGGAAGAGATGCTAAGAATACAGGTGAATGGAGAAAAACTACATAAAAAATGATCTACATGATATTTATGGGAAATTAGATATAATAGAAATAGTTAAGTCTCGTAGACTGCAATGTGGCACGAATAGAGAATAAAATACGGGAATGGAAACTTCTTGTAGGAAAACTAGATCAAGATTGAAGAGGGAGAATAACATTAGCGATGATTGGAGGGAGGTAAATAATATTGGTGTCACATATCAATACTTTATGAAAACCATGTTTTCCTCTTCATATTTATATTTATTAAAAACAAGATAATTTAGTATCATTGAAATGTATGCAACAAATAACATAATAAGATTTATGTTTTCTCATCATTTGGTTCTTGAGTCAATCCACTTCCTCTTTGGGTTGATGGGCCCTTTGAGTCCAGCCTTAGACATCCCTTTGGGGTGTTTTGACCAATCTGATTTAGTTGTGCTTATTTCCCTATACATGACGAGAGTGACATGTGGTCAGCACGTCGCTTTAATTAGAGATCTAATAGGCAATTAAGGTAGGCCCTATTATTTGGATGGAAGGAAGTCGGTAAATAATTTTGTTTAGCACCTGTTTTTAGATTTGATGTTATTTTACGAGCTTTGCATCAATCACTGGAATAAATATTAACACCTGGGTATGATTACCTGTCCTCCTTGAAAAGTTAGCCAGCAGACGGTTTGTCAAAAAATATCTAAATCAGTCATCATTAAACGCTGTACACAATAGTGTATACTCAATCATATTGTTCGTTGGCTCCGGTGGACAGTGGTTACAATGTTCGCTTCTCGTTCCATGGTTCGCGAATTCAAATTAGGTCTGAGTCGATGCTTTCTTTCGGGTAACGTGTCGCAGATTTGTGTACGTAATTTGAATGTGGACAGTAAAGATCTGAGGTATTAAAGCGTTAAATATTACGTGTAATTGGTTTTATTGATCCCTGTTCGTCCCGCTGGGGACATGGGTACTCCCTTAATGGAAAGTAACTTAACCAAATTAATTTAGTTACACTTAACATCCCTATAAATGTCAGCGAGCGACATGTCGTTGGTATATCGCCTCGAGGAGATATCTGGTAGAAAACTAAGGTATTAACTTCAATGAAGAAATATCGATCAAATCTTGCTCAGATGCCTTTTTATTGAGGTTCTTTTACGAGCCTGAAAATTGTCATACTCGGAACCCATGGTTTAAAGTCCTTCCCGGAAAACTTGTCCCTTGGATATTTCCATTCTAAAAAATCCATCGATTCAGACCAATTTAAAACGCAACCCTCGGAATAAAGGTATTTTTCTGTAAGGGACATAACCACTCCCACGACACTCGGAACTAGAAGTAAGGGACACAAGTATTAGACAACTGCGGTGGAGCTGTATTATGTGGAGTGCAATAAAATTACAAATTTCGTAGTTGCTTAAAATAATTATATTGATATGCGGTCTTAGGTAGTATGAAATATTTAATTTCTAGGAATAACTTATTTTCATTTATCTTTTTCGCAAACAGAAAATAATATTCCTTTAAAGTTAACACTGAAAATTCCTGATCAACATAACGGAAAATAATTCCAAGAATTCATTCAATATAGGCCTAGTGATTGAAAATAAAATAAATACTAATAAAAATAAATAACATGCTTCCTCATCCTTAGCTACGGGACTTGCGCTGGTTCAAATCCCTATGGGGAACATTTTTGCTCATGGAATTTTGGTCAGCATCGTGAGGAATTTGGGTTACCACAACAAATAGCAGCTCCATGTTAAGAAAGACAATTATAACAGCTGACGAGACTCGACATATGTCACCCCTAATACTGGCTCTGTTATTAACTATGTGGATTAAGGCCAGCAGTCGGATGGTAGTCTAAGGGCCTCTAGGCCTATGGCCTCATGAGCATTTTTATACTTTTTAAATTGAAATGTAATGAAATAGCACTAACAAGTCAACAATATGCTATTTCTATTTAATTTGGAATTCGCCATGTTTGGTGTCATTGCAGGTAGGTCTATGCATAAGTTTGAGCATTTTCCAGATATGTACAAAACCTTTGTCTATGCGCTAAGAGGAAAAATAAGGCTGGTGACTAAAGCTATTTACATTTGTTTACATTAATATTTGTTCCGGATCTTGAAAATGACAGTCTTACACATTCAGCTTCTGAAAGCTGTCAAGTTTGACAACTTAATTCCTGCTGTGACACGGATTCGGATATTTTTCCCCCGCAAGTGCGTGATTTCACACGTGTTACAACTTTCCATGTCAAAAAAGTTTTAAAAACGACGAAACAAGTCACTACGGGTGTAGCAGTACGTGCATGGAACGCACAATGTTGAAATTCTCTCATTTCTTAGCGGCCACAATGCAATTTCAACCTAAATATAAACTGAAAATAGGACTTCTTAGACCCAATATAGTCGTTTCCTGAGGAAAAAGAGCTATAACCGTAGCTGAGGGTGTTTGCCTCGAGCTAAATCCTGGAGTAAAAACCGTATTCCTATTCAGAATGCGTCTTCTCCCAACACTGTCTCCAAAATTGTCAGCTCTTTGTGGTTCTGTTAACATATTCGTCTTTTGTGAAAAATATTAGGGAAAGTAAACTATTTTGTATATTCAAAGTAGCTTAAGTAAATTTAATATTTCTTTGTAATTTCATTACTCAAGTAGATATGTTCATCAAATTCCATTGTATTCATACTGTTTCAGAGGTCGTGCAATTTTTACTTTTTTTTATAAGGTAAGCAAACTATTTTGTATATTAAAAATAACTTAAGTAAATTAATTTTTTTTTCATGTCATTTCAATATTGTACTTAAGTGCATATATTCATCAAATTCCATTGTATTCATATTGTTTCAGGGGTTGCGCTTTTTTACTTTTTGATATGCATAAGGAAAAGGAAAGTACACTATTTTGTATATTAAAAATAGCTTAAGTAAATTAATTGTTTTCTGTCATTTCATTACCTAAGTGGATATTTTCATCGAATTCCATTGTATGCATATTGTTTCAGGGGTTGTGCATTTTTTGTTTACTTTTTGATAAGTGTAAGGGAAGTATACCATTTTGTATATTAAAAATAGCTTAAGAAAATTAAAAATGTTTCTATCATTTCTTTGCATAAGTGGATATGTTCATCAAATTCCATCGAATTCATATTGTTTCAGGAATTGTGCTTTTTCTTTTAATTTTTGATCATTTCCTGCTGTAAATGTGATGTTTTTTTTTTCTGGAACACTATTATTTTTATTAACGTAATGATTATAAACTATCAATTCAGAATGTAATATATCATTAAATTTCCCACTACGAAATATAAGAAATAAAAACTGGAGAGATCAACTACGAATCGATATAATTGTCATATTTAGATAGGGAATCTGATTTTAGTCTGAAGAGGTCATTAGCGCAGTACCGTTAAATAGAGGTTACTTACATTTGTTTAAAGATGTAACATTGATCCACGCCTCTTCTTAAATATATACTTACTTACTCACTGGCACTATCGAACCCGTAGGTTCATGGCCGCGTGGACATAAGCTCTCCATACATCCCTATCCTGAGCTAATGCTTTCCAATCATTCCCCAGTATGTTCATAAATATATATCTTTTTAAATTATTTATTTATCGTTTCTATCTTTCTACTTTAACTTAACCTCTCTCTTTATAGGCACTTTTACATTACCCACTTCACCCGTCCTTACAGGGACACCACGTGACGGGAGACGATCTTCAGTATTCTAGATTACATACATACAAGGTATATCAGAAAGCCTGACTGACCTTAAGGATTATCTTTAAATTGAAGTTTGCACCAATAAGGACAATTAGTTTTCCGTAAACCGTAACTCTCCCCCCTCCCGACATTCTTTAACACATTATTTCATTATCGCTTCACTACAACCTGTGAACACCAATTCTTTGTTCAGGGTTGCAGCAATGCTGGACACTAATGTGGAATAGCTTAACAGGTAAGTAGTAATGTTTTCGATTACTACTAGAACATTCTCTTCTCTTTATGACCACTCCCACTGTTATGTTGCAGAAGTTTCAGTTAACTTGCATTCGATGTCCCTTTTTTTTTTTTACCACACAAGGTCATGGAGGGTCTCCATGGATGAGTTATCAGCTGAATACCAGAGCCATATTCGAAACAAAACTGAAACCAAATTATAACTATTAGTTACCATATTTATTAATTATGGCTTCCGAGGGCTAAGGAGTCTTTCCTTTCTTCCATTTCTTCTTTCCTTTATTTTCTTTTCTTCTCCAGAAAAGCCTGACCAGAGGCTATAAGATGGCAGCCCCATCACTGGTCTTGCCTTCCTTTGGCCAGCAACCAATCGAAGGGACTATTATTATGCTTTCAAGTCTTATACGAGAATTTCCCGGAAGGATCAAACTAATGACGACCAAAGCATGAAAAAGGACAACTCTTGGAAGAAAAAAAAATTTTGCTTTTTAGCACATGGAATGTACAAGGGATTAACTATAAAGATGATCAATTAGATGATATCTTGTGCAAAAAGGGGATTTTATTAGCTGTAATATTAGAAACAAAAAATAAATTACAAGGCACCAAAGAAACTCAAAATTACATTCAATTTTATAGTGGTGTAAAAAAACATATTCATGCACAAGCAGGAGTAGCTGTTATGATTCATAAACGATTTAGAAATTCAATACATAGCTATACTTTTTGGAATGAAAGAATAATTCAGATCCGAATAAAATTATCACTAGGATACTTAACAGTGATAGGTATATATGCACCTGTAGAAGGAGATGAAGAAGAAAGTGAAAAATTTTATCATGACTTCCAGAAAGTTATCTGCACAATTAATAATAATGATATGATTATAATTTTGGGTGATTTAAATGCCAGAATTGGTAATACTAAATTTGATACATATATAGGACCATATGGAGAGCAAACCTGTAATAGAAATGGCTTACGGTTAATTGATTTTGTCATGTTTAATCAATTCACAATAATGAACTCAGTATTTAACCACAAGGATAGTCACAAATATACATGGGAAGCCAGGGGTCTTAAATCAATAATTGACTATGCTATATGTAATAAAAATTAGCATCTAAAGTTCTTGATACAAGAGTTTACAGAGGACCTGAAATCGAATCAGACCATTACTTACTTGTTTGTCCAATTCGTATGCCACCGAGATGGAAAAATAAAAATAAAATTAATAATGTAAAATTTGAAAATGTGGACTATACTTATAAAGTAAGTCTTTTCCGAGATCCCACTATTACCTGGCTATACAAATGCAGATTAGATCGTCTAGTTCAAGAAACACCGGTTGGCGAAAATATTGAAGAAGAATGGCTTGCTCTACAAAGTATTTTGACACAAGCAGCAAATGAAAGCCTGGGTATCAAAACTAAATGGAATCGAAAAAAAGGACTACGGATATGGGATGAAAACATCAAAAAAGTAATTGATGATAAACGTGAAGCATACAAAAAATTTCTGTCTACAAAAAAAGATGAAGATAAAGTAGAGTATCATAGGAAGAGAGCCATAGCTAAAATTGAAGTTCGCAAAAAACATAGACAAAGCTGGGAACAATTTGTCTCATTTTTGGAAAATGATATCACTAGGCCTCAACCAAAAATATATAAAGTTTTAAAAAATTTAAATAATGATTCAAGAGAAAATGCACATTTAAATTGTATATCTAAAGAATCTTGGCTTAACTACTTTCATCATTTATGGACACAAAAGGATGATTTATTACAAATACCAATCTCTAATAACACTGCTTTGGAACAAATTTCTATAGATGAATTAACTGATGTTGTTAAATCATTAAAAAGTAACAAAGCTCCCGGAGAAGACCACATTAATCAAGAATTATTTAAATTTCATCAATTTCAACTAAAAATTTTTTAGACAGATTTCTTATTCTCCTTAATATGATATGGGAAGGACAAGAACCACCACAAAGCTGGAACAAATCCATTGTAATACCAATCTTCAAAAAAGGAAGTCGCCAAATCAAAGATAACTATCGTGGAATTAGCTTGTTGAACTCTGGATATAAAATTTATGCTAATATAGTTAAGAATAAATTGAGAAAAATTTATGAAAATATAATTGGAGAAGAGCAGAATGGATTCAGAAAGGGTAGATCTTGTACAGATGGATTCTTTACTCTAAAACTACTATTAGAAAAGCACAAGGAATTCAATATAGAAACTCATATCGCCTTCGTTGACTTCATAAAGGCTTTTGACAAAGTAGACAGAAATATATTACTACAAATTTTAGCTGATGATAACGTTCCACAACAATATATTACTAATATCTTCAACATCTATAAAGATAATGAAATCTCTGTTAAACAAGATGGCAAATTATCTTCTTGGGAAAAGATCAACACTGGAGTAAGACAGGGATGTGGACTTTCACCGGTGCTTTTCATTATATATATGAATAAATTAATAAACGAATGGAGGAAAACACAACGAGGATATATACCCATCAATAGGAACCTCAAACTCGATGCTATTCTTTTTGCAGACGATTTAGCTCTTCTGGCACTTTCCGAAAATGATTTGCAACGATCAATTTATAATTTACAAAAAATAGGTGCCAAATTTAATATGGAAATATCAATTAACAAAACTAAAATTATGGCATTTCATGGGAAGGACCCCATACAAAGTAAAATCTGTCTCCAGAATAAAATTTTAGAGAGATCTAATCAATTTAAATACCTTGGATATTATCTCTCTATCTGGGATGAAAAAGATATCCCTGAAAAAATTACTAGTTATAATAAAAGTTTAGGAATTATTAATCAAGTTATGAAACCATCCCTTGTACAAAAAAACACCAGATTACGTTTATATAACACTTTGGCTAGACCAGTGTTGACCTATGGTAGTGAAGCATGGACACTAAAAAGACAACATGAAAGCAGAATAACGGCTTGTGAAATGAGATTCATGCGCAGAACAGCGGGTTACACCAGATGGGATCGGAAAAGGAACACCGATATCTTAAAAGAATTGAAGACTACGCCAATTTTGGAATATATTAAACAGTACCAACTAAATTGGAAACACCATCTTGAAAGAATGAGTTCAAATCGGATCCCCAAAGCTGTTTATAATTATATACCAAGAGGACGAAGATCACTGGGCCGTCCTATGAAACGCTGGAGGGAAAATTTTCTATAGGATCGTAACAGGCCTTGGCCTAATACTTGGAAGGAAGAAGAAGAAGATAAATATTCATATCAAATTCCGTTGAGGTGAATTGTCATAAGGTAAAATCTTTGGCAGGTGCCGTCGTCCTCAATTGAGTTGCTACTAAAGAAACCTCGAGTCTACAACGTCTTAAACAACAACTAGTAGCAGATACTCGTCCTGCTGATTATGGAAGTTAACTTCCGAAAGGCATCCAGATAACATTTTAAAGATGATATTTTAACACAGTTGAGGATGACAGCCAAAAAAAGTACAGATCTTACTCCAATAAGAATCATACTGAAATGATTCCATGTTTTCTTTATTTTTAAAATCCCTTTGTTTATAATTTAATTCCTGAAATATTCAACCATATTATTTCACTACTTTTATGTTATATAACACATTCGAAGTTTAAGCTAGCAGATGCAAAAGCACCATATAAAACAATTATTAGAATGGATCCCAAGAACATAGGTTATAACCAAGCTTAGGATTTTTGGACGCGCATTATTTTCTTCTTTTTAAGATAAATTAGCTGGAGGGAAAATTTTCTATAGGATCGTAACAGGCCTTGGCCTAATACTTGGAAGGAAGAAGAAGAAGAAGAGTTTTCTAAAAGTAATAAATGAGCACGATCTTGCTTGAAATTGAGATTGAGTATACTTTTCTAATACATCCCCCTTTTTTATGACCTTTTGTCCCACTCTGTCCACAAACCCCTTTTCCCTCATTTTCTGATATTTTTCTGTTATTTAAACATATTTTTGTACAATGAATCATGTACGCGCGCGCGCGCGCGCACACACACACACACACACACACACACACACACACACACACACACACATGTATATATATATATATATATATATTCCATTACGCAGCTTAACTTTTCACCTTTTAGGTATTTCTTTCCCGTGCCACACGCCACCTGGTCCTCACAATGGCAGGACCTGTCGGGAGGATTTTAACTATGGATGACACACATATTTTTTTGACCACACAGGACATGGAGGGCCTCCCCGAATGAGTGATCAGCTCAATGCCAGGGCCTCCTATGAGACAACACAGCATTAAGACGAAACACACCACTCACACGCACATTCATACTAAACATGGCGAATATGATGATGATTATGATGGCCAGATGATGTTTGGGGACCGTTGAGGCCTCGTAAACTTCTCTGATATTTGTCTTATAGGAAACTTGTCCCGACCGGGGATTGAACCCGGGCCCGCTGCGTACAAGTCAGCGACGCTACCCCCACTCCACAGCGGTGGATATATATAGTCTCCATTTACAAATATTAAATTAACTCTCGTCAGATTGTCATGTCATGAACATGGAAGTAGTGAACCTATCTGCTTTCAGTGAACACGGGTCTAACGACATTTAAATGCAGCACACCTGCAAAATGGACACTTTTCGTTTCTTTTAATCAGTATTTAAGCCCATACGATAAACTTTAATAAAAAATCCCATTTACTTTACAGATAGCCTACTAATTATTTACATTTTCATTTTTTATAAATAACAATTAAGGAAGAGCACTTTATTATTCCCATTTTTGGCTTCATTTTGCACATTTTCCCCTTCATATTGTATGATGAAAATTGCCTCTAAAAACCTTAAGCCTAGTATTAAGTAATAAAGAAAGCCAAGTCGTCGTAAATTAGACCAGGCATATATTATACAAAAATATACAGATTCGTTTCCTTCAGCCAATCTTGTAGAAAGCAAATTAACTGATATACGATAAATGCCCAAGGCGCGTGAATTTTAAAAAGTAGTTTGGGTTCCCCTGCAAGTATTATTGTGTGAACACAATGTAGGTCGTAAAGGTGGCCTGCCTTGTTGCAGATAATGATTTAATTTTAATGTATCCATTCCGCGATCTAATGGGCCGTGATCGACTGATAGTGGAAAGCAATTTTATAGATATGGATCATGAACTCCGCGTGTAAAATTGTCTCACGCAAATGTGACAACATGCATGCCGTACAACATTACAACATCCAATCGCACCATTCTTCTTAATTGCGTCAACACCGGAGTTACGTATACGTGGCTAATTCTTCAATATGTGATAATTGGTTCATAATTTAAGCTAACCTGAACGTTTCAATTTGTTAAAAAATGGATCCTTATTGATACAGTTTTATATTTCTCATTGAAAAAAAGTAGGTCCTAATACGAGTTACAATAATTTTAAACTAACTAACTAACTCACTGGCACTATCGAACCCGCAGGTTCATGGCCGGGCGGACATAAGCTCTCCATACATCCCTATCCCGAAATCAAGTTTTCCAATCATTCCCTGTATAATCTAAAAAAAGTAAAGTGATCCCACAACAGGCCCGGAAGCCCTTGGGGTAGTAGGAGGTTAAGGCTCCCACTTTTTCTAGACAATCGACACTTTATGTCAGCCGGGTTGTCAGCCCTGCGTGACGGCCGCCTTTACCCCAGAACAAGCGTCTGGTACTCATTTCCGTTAGAGGCTGAGTCGACCCCAGGGCCATAGTGCCGCCAGAGGATTTGGGTCAGTTTAAAAATCCTGACCCCAACGGGACTTGAACCCTCGACCCTCCAGCTTGTAGCTCAGTGCCTTAACCACTACGTTACGGCGTGCCCCAGCCCTGTATAATCTGCTTACCTCAAATCATGGTTAATGTTATTCTCCCACCTCATTCTTGTTCTAGCAACTGGGTATTTTTCCTCTGGTTATCCTACAAGAAGCTTCCATGCACATCTTTCATTCCTCATTCGTGCTAATTGTCCTGTCCATCGCAGTCTAAGAGGCTTAACTGTTCTTAATATATCTGGCTTCCTATAAAGACCGTGTAGTTCACTCTTATGTAGTAGGCATATTCTCCATTCACCTGTCTGTTCATCTCTCTTGGGTCCAAACATTTTCCTAAGAACTTTATTCTCAAATACTCATCATTCTCATTTCCTCTCTTAAAGTAAGAGTCAACGTTTCGCATGCGTATAATACAACTGGTGGAATAACAGTTTTATATATTTTCAGTTTAACATAATTTGAAAGGAGTTGGGTCGACAAGAGTAACCACGAGCATAATAGCACGCATTTCCAGAATTGAGCCTATGTTTAATTTCTTTGTGCGTCTCATTCCTATTTGTGATTATTGTTCCTAGATATTTAAATTCTTAGGGTGCAATATTAAATTTCAACTATCGTGGTAAGTTCTAACAGAATTTGCGAAGAATGTATAGAATGTATAGGTATCTGAAAAATTAAAAAAAAATGCAATTTTATATCTCGAAAATAATGTATCAATTTTAGAATATTCTTGCAGGAAGGATATTCAACATATGATCTGGTAATTAATAGAATACATAATAGGCTACTTCCCAATAGAAGTTTGATCTATTCTTGTAACACCAAAATTATTCTCTGGAAACTAATGTAATCAACAGCTTATAAATAGGAGAAATACATTTCGAAAAGGAATTAAGTATTTTGGGAAAACCAATTTATAATTGCAAATTAACATCTAACTTTAACACAACTGTATGGTAAAACACGAATAAAATTATTGTAATATTTTGAGGCAATCTTATATATATATATATATATATATATATATATTAATTTTCCGCTCTTAATAAATAAATGTGACTTAGCTTCGTTTGTATTCTTCACAAGTAACTTATATTTATGCTCGAAAGACCAACACAATTTTCAACAACTGTGAGATTTTATACTAAAATTTAGCGATTGTTTTAAAGCTATACGCTATATTGTACATATATTGAATTAATTATAAGTATTATATCCATCCATCCATAGTAATTCTGCCCGAAGGCAGGTCCTTCACTGCAATCATAGCATTTTCATGCTATGCTTGCAGCTTTACTAGGGAATTGTAGGTGTGGTAGCTTCCCGTTGCTTTCTACACCGGTGAAGGATGATGATAATGATAATGATGCCCATATGATTTCGGGGACCTTCGGGCCTTAAAATTCTCCTGACATTTGTCTTACAGGAAAAACCCCGATGAAAACCTCACCAGAAAAACTGCCCCGACCGGGGATCGAACCCGGGCCCGCTGCGTGACAAGGCAGCACGCTACCTCGAGACCACCGGTGAACAAGTATTACGCGTAAAAATGCACTGCTTATGAATTTACGTCGAAAGTAAAATTCAAGTCATTATGAGTAAAAAATATCTGCTATGCAACATCCCATCTTAAATACAATTTTCATGAACAACATGAATTTAAAAAATATGACATTATATTAATTATTCTTTATGCATACGTCTTATGGATCTAGATATAATTAATATATTTGTAACTAAAATATAGGCAAATTATGCATTTATAACTCAATAACTCCAATTTCGATCACTGACATATTAGCCAAATGTAAAAAATATTGCACCAATCACAACCATTGTTTTATACGACCTTTGCCATGGATATTCTCTTTTTATAGTTAGCATAAAACATTTCTTCTTTTGATCCTAGGCTTATAACCTATTGGAAAGCGAGTTTTTTTTTCATCTTTGTCGTTTCTTTTTGGAGATATCCTGCCAGTTAGAATATTAGAATATCTCATACGACTCTACACAGTCTCCATCACTCATTATTGAGAGAGACATTGTTATTCCATTCATGTCTCCCTGTTACCGTACCCTTCATGTTTATTTATTTATTTACAGTGTTCTGCCCTAGCGCAAGTCTAGCATTTTCGTGCTTTATAGGTGTGGTAGCTTTCCCGTTGCTTTCCACACTGTGGATGATAGTGATGATGATGACCAGATGATGTACGGGGACCATTTGGGCATCAAAGAATCCTAACATTTATCTTACAGGTGAGGAAAATCCCGAAAAATACCTCACTCAGGAAGCTTGTCCCAATCGGGAATCGAACCTGGGCCCGCTGCATGACAAGGCAGCACGAGACCACACGGTAATGTTTGAATTTAGTAATAATTAATAATAATAATAATAATAATAATAATAATAATAATAATAATAATAATAATAATGTAAAATAAATATCCTCAAATCGTGTCCAACTCTGAGTCGGGTCGAGTCGAAAAATAAGATGAGATGAAGTCACTATATTTATAGAGCTCTGTGAACTACAAGGGTGCCAGCCGACCACTCCTGACGCACCGTCACAGGGGCGGATGAAAGAAATGAAACGAAATGGATGAGGTGAGTACGGAGAAATGGTGGAACGAAATTTTTGGCAGGGGAAAAGGAAGAACCTCGAGAAAAACCTGCCCAAGCTCCGTCTCGACCACCACGAAACCCAATTGGAGTGACCGAGACTCTATCTTGGGACCCCAGCGGTGAGATAAAATACTAAACATATAAAATACCATAATGATAGACTTTGTTTTACAAAGAATCTCACAGCAGCTCATATTTTCAAAATTCAAATTAATTTACCTATAAACTGATTTATAATTAAACTTAAAAAAATACTTCTTTTGGATGATTCATTTGGGTTTTATACAAAATGAGCCGGTTCTGGCGGATTAGTAGTTATCATTCTCACCTCTAGATCCGAGGTTGGCGGATTCAAACCAGACCGAGTTCGATGGATTTATAAGGATTTAAAAATCTTCAGGATGGCTTCCTTCGGAAGGGAGATGATGCCATGGGTCCCGTGTCGTAGATTTACGACATGTAGTAATACCTCGAGTCTGATGAAATAAGAGTCAGGCCAAATCTTTCAGCCCTTTCGCGCCAAAATTTGAATTACGTAGCTAATTGCCTAAATTTAGGTAAACAGCGTCGTTAAATAAAATATCAATACTAAGACTAAAAGCTCTAACGTGACATTCATTTTAGATTCAGAAAATTTAGGGTCAATCTGCTTGGTTTCTGACATAGCCTATTTAAAACTTTTTTTTATTGAACTTTATAATGCGTACGTTCAAATTTGAATTTAGTTGTGATCATGTAAAATAAAAGTACTAAAAATGTGTAATTAAAATTTTCAGCTACATTTAAAATCTGAAATCAATGCTATCAACACACTTGGAGATTAAAATCTAATTTTATATTACATTTTAGAGGGGGAGATTGTATAGGGAAAAGGGACTTCACACGTCTGTTGTTTAAAATGGCTAGTTTAATCAGTATTGTATACCAATATAATAAATTATGAGGATAAAAGAATGGACAGGGTTGTTGGATTTTTGGTTTTGAAAGAGATATAGGGTAATTTATTTGATGAAGTATGGCGTGTTCATCTTGATACCGTGTAATGCAGTTATTGTCAGTGATTGCTGGAGTGTAGATGCGACTATTTATCTGCCTCACATGTCAAATGACGAATGTGATAGTGACACAAGATTGATACATGAAGGTGACGACACAATTTCATCCCCATTATCATTACTTTCGCTTTTTTAACGATGCGCGTTAAATTGTAAACAAAATGAAAACCCCTCACCCATTATTAAACTGCATTTCACAACAATCATCATGAATTAAAACTTGAATTCAACAAAAGTACCTTATTACCATTCATATATTAAGAAATTTTGAATACCGTAAACTGAAGTATTTACCCCGTGTTTTTACGTTTAAGAATTAAAATTAATTTTTTACGGATGAGTTAAGATTTGCGCTGGTTCGAGTCTCCATGGAGAAGAAATTTTCTCATGAAATTTCGGTCTTTATGGAACCGGAGCCTACTCAGCATCGTGAAGAATTTGGGTAGCTGCAATAAGTAGCGACACCCAGTTAAAAAAAGCGATAACGGTTGGGAACCCGACACGCTGACCACATGTCATTCCTATACTAGTAGGATGATCGTATACCTCTGCGATTAACGCTTGTAGATGTGAGGCCAGCAGTCGGCTGGTAGGCCAAGGGCCTACATTACAACTTGAAAAGGATGGATTTTTACATGGGAATTTATAATCGGCGTTTGTAATGGGACTGAACTAAAAGCAAGTAAATAAAGAAAAATTGCACCAGCAGTATGTAATTAGATGATGGTTGAATTAAATTACTGGTACTATGTTCTGTGACATGATGCGCTTTTTCTAAAATTGATCGTAATTGTTCTACGTGCATTGTGCTTTATGCTTCACTGTTTACTAAAAACAACATGCAGCATGCATCGTGGACCTGATAGCCTTTCATTACTAGCATATGAAAAATGCAATTTCAGTTTAAAGCGATTTTATATAAAAAAGTTAGTTTCAACAGCTGATATCTGCCACTCAATCATCTGTCGGAATTTAATAGAACCTCCTTTAAATCATAAATTAAGTTGCTTTTATTTCCTTATGCTGTATCGACAGACGTATCCTTCACGACTTGTATATTCTCACTTACAGTCAGCTGTTAGTGCAAACCAAAATCAATACATATTTTTTGAAATATTAAAATAAGTACCTGATATATCAGTCATCCTCAATGAAAACTGATTTTTGTTTAAAAAAACTTTATCAATTAGTTAGAATCATGTGGGCTTTCAGAACATGTTCCATATTCGGCATGTCATTTGGTACTAATGTTGGTGTATAAATTGCATAACACCAATATCAGTATCAAATGACATTCCGAAGATGGGCCTACACGGTTTTAACTAATTGACGAAGTTTTTAAAACAGAAATCAATTTTAATTGAGGACGACTGATACATCAGATGCTCATTTTAATATTTTAAAAAAATACTACATAACCTCAATTACGATTGCAATAAATTTTAGAAGTATTGATAAATAAGTAAAGTGATCCCACTACAGACCTTAAGAGGACCTTGGGGTAGTAGGAGATTGGGACTCCTATCTTTCTAGACAATCGGCACGAGATGTCAACTGAGTTGTCAGCTCTGCGTGACGACCGCCTTTCCACACAACATATTTCCTGTATTTATTTCCGCTAAAGGCTGAGTCGACCTCAGGGCTATGATGTCCCCAAATTTAAAAATCATGTCCCAATCGGGGCAATGTAATCAGAAGAGAATAGATTTGTAAATGTATTTTTGAAAATTTTCCATTCGTGGTGCAGTGAATTCTTGGAGTGAACAGAAAGTATATGTACTATACTCACTCACTGGCATTATCGAACCCATAGAGTCATGGCCGCCCGGACATAAGCTCTCCATGCATCCCTATCCCGAGCTAATGTTTTCCAATTATCCCTCAAATCATGATGAATGTTATTCTCCCACCTCATTTCTGGTCTACCAACTGTGAGTTTTCCCTCTGCTTTTCCTACAAGAAGCATCTATGCTCCTCTTTCATTCCCAATTCGTGTCACATGCCCTGCACATCGCAGTCTACGAGACTTAACTGTTCTTATTATATCTGGATTCCTATAAATATCACATAGTTCACTGTTATGCAGTCTTGTCCATTCGTCTGTCTTTGAGAACTTTATTCGCAAACACTCCTAATCTTTCTCCTCCCTTAAAGTAAATATGGCTATTTTATATTAGAGGAACGTGTGGCCAAACCTGAAAAATAAACCAATTTAATTACGTAATTCAGTAATTATATTTCGAATATCTTGAGTTTTTCTTTTTTAATTTCCCATATGGAGGAGGGTAAATTCATTCTATATACACTGACCTATTTTAGTCACAAGCAGTATCAATGATACCTAGGACAAAAATGTAACAAGATTTGGAATACGCGTGTCATCTCTACATGAGTACTCCATAAATTTGCGAAAAACAATATACCATATGCAGAATAAATTACATTTATTTAATATTTATCGAAAATATCCTGTAATACACTTGATGGCTGGAGGGTAGAATGATTTCAAGATCGGTACTGATAACATTATAACGTACATGGTGTTACAGTGTCAAAAATAAATTAGCCTAGAAACATATACTAGACGCAAAATAAATTATATTTATTAAGTTACATATTTATTGAAAATATTTACATATGTCCTCTGAAGCAATCATAATCTATTGTCAATGTGAATTATTATTACAATTATTCTGGTTATTGAATATCAAACAGTTAACACTTACATAAATTTTCTATGTATGAATAATTTTGAACATGGGTGGAAAGGTCCTATCATAAATTTGGACGCTCTAAACCTTTAACGTTCTGCATAATTTAAATGATAGGAATTAGTGGGAAATTTCCATTTTGCACTAGTGCGTTGAATATTGAAGTAAAAATAAAAAAAAACAGAATAATCTAAATTGGAGTAGGCGGGTTTTGAAGTGCCAGAGGGCTTAGATCCCATACGACCTGCATTAACAGGATCCTCTACTGACTTCAGTTACGTCACTTTTCATTTAATTGATCTCATTTTGACATGACAAGGACAATTACATCATGAAAGAGATAGAGGAGGAGTTATCAAAACCAGAGGCGGCTCATCATTTTAAACATTCCATGCAATACTAGAATAAAGCCATAAAAAATAAAATGAATAACATTACATTATACAGAATGTTACCGGAATGAGTGTAGATTTTTTTAGATTAGAATATATTTATTTAGCTTGGTGGAATTAAGGCCATGAGGCCTGCTCTTCCACTCACCAGGACAAACATATGTTACATATAAATACAAAAAATTACAATAATAGTCATACTAAACAGTTAATTATCTGTCAAATTGAATAATAATGAAAATAATGTCTAATAATACAATGGAATTAAATACAATTAAAATTAAATTAATGATATAATGAATACAGAAAGGAATAACAGCTCGAATCTACTATACATAAAAAGAAAAGAAGAAGAAAAAATACAAAGAAAGTAATAAACTACAATGAATTAATCTATGCTTTTTTATACAAGGCATTAGGTAAATGTATTAACGAATCTTAAATTTATTTTTATTAAATAATGAAAAAAACACATTATTAATTTTTAAAAAGTAATATTAGTGAGTTGTTTCTGTTAGTAATTTTATTTTCAATTTGTTTCTGAAAGATGGTAAAGTTTGGCAGTCTCTGACATAGGGTGGAAGGGAATTCCATGTTCTAGCAAGAGAAATTGTAAAAGATTTCGAATAATAGGTAGTGTGATGAGGAGGGATATAAAGGACACTGCGCTCAAGGGATCGGGTATCTAATTTATGTGTATCAGAGAGTCTAGTGAAGCGGTGTAATAAATAATAAGGTAATGATTTTTCGTGTGGTGGTAGGGAACATTCATACAAGTATTTTAACACAATGAACCTTGGGTCTAAAATGCATTGTTATGGGTCTACAGAATAAAACAGCCATTTAAAATTGTTGAACACATTGTTGTTTATTAATTAATTCTAAGAAAAATGGAAGGTATTACACGATATTTTACAGTAATTGTTGGAAATGGCGACCATTGACCTGGATGCACAGCTCCGCGCGTCTCACCTCGGACTGATGAACTCTAAGAAATATATCTGGATCATCTCTGATTTCCGCAGCCGCTGCCACGATCCTTGCTACAAGCTCTGTAGCTGTGCATCGAGGCCAATGGTCGCCATTTCCAACAATTACTGTAAAATAACATGTAATACTTTCAATTTTTCTTAGAATTAATAAATAAACAACAATGTGTTCAATAATTTTAAAAGCTGTTTTATTCTGTAGACCCACAACAATTTATTTTCGACCCTCTGTTCATTGTGTTGAAATACTTGTATGGATGTTCCCTACCACCACACGAAAAATCTGCACTAATTTTGGTAACACCCTGTATATGCCTACAATTTATCCTGCCTAAAAAGGGGACCACGATCAAGGTTTGATGGGGAGCATTCATGATAAGTACAAATTGTGCTGCACAATATGAAAGTTTCATCAATAATAATATCCATATTATATAAATTAGCGAATAGTGAATTTTCGGGTTGTCCCTTCATGCAGTAACATAGAGCTATTCAGAACGAAGGAACAGACTTCAAACATTTATTTCTTCCAAACTACAAAAAAATAGAAAAAAAATTCCAACGTTCCTGGAAAGATAAAAGTTTGAAATTCCGATCACGGCCGCAATGGCGCTGTTGCTTGTATAAAATGGCGACACAATAGGACGTTGGATTGGAGGAGGAGGAGGAGCAGAAAATCAACTTCATTGCCGGTGGCCTCCCAGGTCACCAGACCTAACCCCGTGTGATTTTTATATGTAAGAATACGTAAAAGACCGTGTTTTTATCCTCCTATGCCTTACACTCTTGAAAATCTGCGATATCCAATTGTTGAAGCTGTGAATTTGTTAACTAGAGACCAGCCACTGTTTTTATATTTGTCGTGTAACACATTATGCTCATATTAATTGCACATGGTAGTGAAATTTGAACTTTTCTCTTTCCAGAAACGTTGGAGTTGTGTTTCTATTTTTTTTGTTTGTTTTGTAATTTGGAAGAAACAAATAATTGAAGTCTGTTCCTTCTTTCTGAATAACCAATATATATATATATATATATATATCGGCCTCGGTGGTCTAATGGTTTATATATATATCGGCCTCGGTGGTCTAATGGTTATGTTCTTAGCCTCTAGTCCCGAAGGATTCGGGTTCAAACCTGGTCGAGGTCGATGGAATTTTAAAATGTAAAAATCCAAAGACAAGTCGTCCGGGAAGAGCTTTGAGAAGAATCGGAAAATTTTCGGGCTTATAAAAGAATCCCAAGCCTAAATTAGTGCCTCTGATCAACATTTAATCGGCTTTTCCCCTCCCAAGTTATACTTTGGTTGCCTACTAGATGCCTTATTGAGGCGATGTGCTGACATGTCATTCACTGACATCTATAGGAAAATAAAACTAAATTAGCCGTGTCAAGAAACTCCAGCTAGGAGAGCACCCATGTTTCCAAGAGGGACGTTTGGGGTATATACAAACACAATATAATCATAATTCAAAAATCCGCCACTGTAGATATTAAATACGCATGAAAATTGGATAGGTTACTGATAATGTATCTATGCATATAAACTTACCCCCGGTGTGTTGGCTTGCGGTCCGTATGGATACCGAGTCCATTCTAGCGTGGCCTCCTGGGTCGTATCCAGCAGTACAACTGAAAATAACAAATTTACTCAAATTAACTCAAAGCGTACTTAATTATTAGTAAAGTCAAATATAAACATGCGACATCAAACATTGGATGTGCTAATGCAACCGGCTTATACGTTGCAAACGCCAACGTAGGCTTCTCCACAGTGAAAACCTTAAAATAACATTTTATTGGAAGTAAAAAAAATTATATTAATAATAATAATTATTATTATTGTTCATCATCATCATCATCCATGCAAGTATTGGGCCGTGTGGCCTGTTACGGTCTCAAAGAGGAATTTTCCATCCAGCGCTTTTTTGGATGTCCCAGCGATATATCAAAGAAAATCACAAATTTTACAAAAAACAACATGGATAATTATTATTGTTATATAACATAAATTGAAAAAGTGGCAGCTGTTCGAACTTGTAAACAGGTAGAATGTTATGAAGGCAGTTATTAACACTTGTCACACTATGAGAAACATGTGAAGCATTTTAAGAGATTTGCATTTGAATATGGCCAACTAATCTCTGGCATATCTTTTTTTCTGTTCATCGACTACACCACTCGTGTTTAAATTAACTCTTAGTATAGAAATTGTCTTCGGGATGGGTGAATGATAATACAAATGCATGTCAAATAGAGCGAAAGATAGAAATAACTTTTTTTTGAAAACATAGATTTATGATTAATCGATCCAATTATTTTAATTAGAGATTTTTGGAAATTTCCAGAAATGCACAAAATTTATGGTCTATTAATTTAATCTATTAAATAAAGTAGTCGCAATGAAGTGATTGCAATAAAGCTTAAAATTATATACTTATATTTGACAAAAATAAAATATTCTAGAGTTCGCATACACTTATGAATTAATTAAAATCATCATCAAAATATTTAAAAAAAATGGTGCTAAAGGAATACAGATTGCACAAAACTAAGAAAGGTAGCCGATTGGTAACGTTTGTCTTAACTCTGCTCAGATTGGAACAAAAATCAGCACATCGCTCAACTCTCACAGTATAGGAGAGAAGACAATATGGATATGGTAGCTTTCAACATACATTTACATATTTCTTCATATATTGTAAAGTTAAAAATAAAATGGTTTATTGTCAAATTCTGACCATCAGATGCATAGGCATAAACCATACATGCTTGAGGATGACATTAAAATTAGTCAACCCAACATCTCGTTTGCATGATTGATGGGCATAAATGTCTATCTATCGTCGGGTTTTTACAGCTGCTGCCGTCTTCCCGTGCCAAACCTCCAAAGACTACGGTCTTGGGCATCTTCAATGCTTAGTCCTCTAACTTGCATTATTGTCTTCATGTTTTCGTTCCATGTTAACCTTGGTCTCCCTCTTTTCTTCTTTCTCTTCGGATGCCATTCATATAGTTGCTTCGGCCATCGCTCATCTTCCATTCTTAAGACATGTCCTAACCACTTTAATTCCTTCTCCTCAATTCTTTCAATTATGCTTTCTTCTGCTTCCATTATGTTTCTAATTTCCTTATTTGTGACATGTTCTAATTTAGACTTTGTGGCACTTCTTCGTAAATAATCCATTTCTAGAGCTATTAGTCTATTCTTGTAGTACTTATTGATTGTCCATATCTCACTTCCGTACATTGCAACAGATTCCACCAATGTTTTACCAATATATATTTTTGTGTCTTTCCAAATATGCTTATCCCACCATATGGAATTTAACAATGATATTATTTTGCTACTCAATTCAATTCTATGTTTTATGTTCTCTTTGCCTATACCTTCAATGTTATCCATAATTATTCCCAAATATTTAGTTTGTTTCACTTGCTTTTTTTGGATTCCTTCTTCCAATATTAAATTTTCTCGTTCATTGCTATTTATTGCCAGATATTCTGTTTTTTTGTAAATTTACTGTGAGACTCCATGATTCATATGTGTTTTTCAACCTTTTTATCATGAATTCCATATCAAATTTGTCTTGCGCTAAAACCAGTTGATCATCGGCAAATTGTAATGTCAGCAACAATCTGTTGCCTATTGGGATCCCCATACCTTTGCAGCTTTGTTTCCATTTCATTAATATAAATTCTACATAAATATTAAATAAACTTGGTGATAGACTGCAACCTTATGGGCATATATGTAAAACTATTAAACCACTTCAACTAAGTCTATACTTGACTTAGATGTAGGAGAGAAGTAGTAATAAAGAATAAACCTTAAGCCTGAATGAAAGGCCTCTAAGCAAAAATTTACCGAATTTTCCCGTCCTAGTACTACCTTGGTTTCCTAGATGTCAGTATGAGGCGGAACGCTGACACGGACCACTCAAAGGACATCTATACGAAAACAAGTGTAACTAAATTAGCATGGTTCAAATTCTTCCCAGTAGGGGGAGAGCGCCTAAATCTCTGTTAAGGGAAACATGGGCATACAAGAAAAAAGAGAATTCAGCCATTTCTTGAAACTTTCCCTCATTTGTCATTGACTGTCAATTTCCATTATGTAATGAATTTCTATGTGTGACCATATATTTAGATTTACTGATGTTTACTTCTAGCCCCAATTTTTCAATGTTATTCAATAGAATGTAGGTATAGGCCTACGTGCTAACCTTTAGTATATATAATCAGCATTTACTAACAGCTTATTAATACCATTGAATTGAACGCCTTCTTTACCCTTTAAAGATATGATGGCATGCTCTAGTACAAAATTGAATAGTAGAGGAGTTAGTGTATATCTTTGTTTTAACCCGTTGTGAATTTCAAAAATATCTGGAAACTATTTGCCTACCCGCACCTACTCTTTGTGCCATTTAGACACATCCGAGTAAGTTTATTTTTTTTAGAAATTCCGTCCAGCAGGATACTATACAACTTCTCCCTATAATGACCAATTATCTTACAGAAATTAGGACATTTATAATACATGCAAATTTGAAGCTGGAGATCATACAAAATTCTCTTAAAACACAGTTCAATTTCATTTTCATAATACTTTCATGTTGGCATAAATTAAATACATTTTTTTAGAATTACTAATTTAAACAAAAAAATCATATAAATGTACAGTGATGTCGGCATTTGTCATATTTAATTTTCTTACACTACAATAAACAAATCTTTCATAAACACAGAAATGTTAGAAAAACATTCAAACTTTTTTTTTACCAATTCAGCTTTGTTCTTTTTAAAACGTTGGTTTGTGGATTACGCCTTTCTTGTAACAAGGAAAATCTGACCAGAAAAGGACTACTTGTTACGTAGAGTCGAGAAAATGATACCATTAACTCCTTTTCCATTATAATTAAAGGAAAAAACCTCACGTAGATTTTTTGGGGGATAGAGCGTTTCAATTTGCTTCATAGCGGATCCAGCACGCTTTTCTTTATGCGTTTCTACATAAAATTACTCTTTTTCCTACTCTGTTCATCATTTTACTAAATAATTTTCTTTTTACCATTGAGTTTTGCATATTTCTCTTGTATCAAACTAAAATGGGAGGTTGGCAAGCCTGTAAAATGATGCAATAGAGAAAGAGGGGGGAGAGAGAGAGAGAGAGAGAGAGAGAGAGAGAGAGAGAGAGAGAGAGAGAGAGAGAGAGAGAGAGAGACTCAAACCAACCCACCCTAAACCCCTCGGGCTACAACTTGGAAACTAGGGATGAGAATTAAAGGCAAAATCTTTTTCTATGGGAACCAATTTGCAATGGAAATTGTATCATTTCGTCGACTACTACTGCCTGTCTCTGATGCCGACTATGTCTATGAACATGTGAGAAACGTATACATGCTATACAGTATATTCTATCTCTGTTTTCTCATTCGTCACACCCATTTCCCCCCATCTACGTCATCCATGACTCTCTCACACATATATTCATACTAGATATACGCATACAGCACAATTTCAAAAAGCCCCTTTTCCCCCTTTCGAAATTTATGTAAATTCGGTTTTCGTTTTCCATCAGACCACACATAGAGAGAGAAAGAGAATACAGGGAGTGTGAGAAGAGGGAACTTTATTTTTGATGAACATAGTGGTTGGCATAGCATCACCCCCTACATAAAGAGCACGGCACACTACTCTCAATAAAGTGATATGCATATATTTCAACGTCATATGTAAACCGAGTTTTTTTATGACTACTCCTTTTTTATTAATGTTTTAGTATACTGTAAAATCTATACACTAGAGCCACAATTAATTTAATTCTTGATTGCGTCCTCTCCAGCATTCGCTTTTTGTGAATAACTCCACATGCAATATAAAAATTTGCCAGATTTTCCAGATGCTGATACAAATATAACAGTGTATTAGAAGTACGAAAATAATATTTAATAAGATAATATTGAAATATAAATTATTAATCAACGGGTGATAAAAGAGTTACCCTGTAGTAGGAAGTAAACTGGTTCATTTTATGTAAATATAATGTAACAAATGTTCCTTTGATATCGCATTTGTTTCCGGTAATATCGATGGTATTTTTGTGATTTTCCAAATTCATCAAGGAAACGCACTAGGTTATAATTTTAATGTCACGAATCGTTATTTATTATTCCATAATTTAATTAAATTTAATCATATATCAGCTAAGTTATACAGGAAACAAATGATTAGACGTGGCAGTAAACATATGTACCCTGATTACAACTACGGTAAGTATTAGGAATATGACCTCAGATATTAAACCTTGAATTAAAATAAAAGTACGCTGAACAATATTTGTAACACATTACATAATGATAATATATGTTTACTTTAAATCACAATGAAAACGGTAACATAAACTTTAGTACCACCGTAGCATTTTTTTTTGTTTAAACATTTGAAAACCCTTGGGTAGACCAATTATTATTTCCGAACTTGAAATAAATCTATATATTTAAGAACAAAAGTTAAAAAAAAGGTATTAAAATATTTTGTGGCATTTCGTCTTCAGTCTTCATATCTTACAATCAATATATTTCGGTTTCAGTTCATAAACAAGTAAGAAGGCAAGAAAAATTAAAAATTAATGAACTATTGCTTCAATATGTTATTTTTGTGTGTAAATTTACAAAAAAAATTGAGAGATCATAGCAAAGAACTATTTACTCGGTGAATAGGACTTGTTTGATGTACATATGTAGTTCCAGTAATTTTTCTCTACGAAAAATGCAACTCTGGTTACAACTCTTGGAATATGTATAATGTTTTGCATGATCTCTCTCTCTCTCTCTCTCTCTCTCTCTCTCTCTCTCTCTCTCTCTCTCTCTCTAAAGAGAATAACAGTGCGTTGGTTCTTGATTTTATTTTCAAATTGCACGGTACATTTCCCTACTTAAATAAGTGTACTACATCAAACACGAATTTCTAAAATAAACATTGACTAAATGCAGTTACGACTTTTTTTACAACTAGGAACGCAAGATTAAAAAAAGAGAGAGTTATGTGATATTATAGAATTCTATTCCAGTGCAGTTTTTACATTTTAATCACATTGACAGGGTTTCAGAAATGACATTTTTGCTGAATCTTAAATACAACATATGAATACCGAAAGAATCTGCAGAAAAAGTTGCGTCGAATGGAAAATATAAAAATTAACATATACCGCATTTTAGATAAATTGTGTGACCTAGAGTTTAATATCCTCTCCCGACAAGTGGTGTCCCTGTAAAGCCCGCATAGCGGTAAGGCCATGTAAAAATACCTTCAAAAGGATAAGTTAAACTAAGAAGAAGAAATTAAGAACTTCAGTGCTTAAATTTATAAATAATTTGAAATCTGCTACAGTTATTCAAGATTTAACGATGTAAATCACATCAAATGATAGTTTTATAAGGTTGACAAAATCCATCGATGATTTTATAGTATATTACGATGCGAGGTTGGGAAGTGGTTTTTACAGAATTGAGGAAAATGTCTAAAAACCGAGCGATGCCAGGTTTTTAATTTCCGAGATTCTGTAAAACACTTCACAAACGTGCCTTGTACATTATTTTTTGCGCGATGGTGTTTTCAAGATAATAAATAATAGTAAAAAATATCTTTGTTGGAAATATTTGCATTCATTATAAACAACTGACTAACGTTAAACGTGTGGGCAATGTTTATTAGTTGAAACTATAGGAGGCCGTGAGACCAATTAGTGATACAATTGCGCAAGTACGTATTTATTATTCTATATTGTTTGAAATAAAGTTCAGTTCATTTAAAATGCAGTGATTTTTTTTTCGTATAATGTATATTAACACTATATTTTGGATATTTTTTTTATATACGTTGTATGTAGTATACATAGAGGGCAGTGGTTTTACTTCCCACACGCATGTTTGTAATATGTAATATTACAGTATGGTTAGTTTATTACGGTATAGTTATTTAGGTTGGTAACCCCGAAATGTAGGAAGTTGAATTTTCAATCATGGTCGCGATTGCTGTAAGTACGACAAAACGCACTATCGCGCAAAAATAATTGACAAATTTGAAGAGTGTAGACTAGGTTTAAAATAGGCTAATCAAAATTTTATATTTTTATTTCACACTAGCTAATACCCGACGAACGCTGCACGCATAATTAAATGAAATATTAAGGGTTAATTAAATTGTATGCGACGAACCAAACATGGCGGTTGCTATATTCAATTTTTAATTTCGAATTTCAGGTTAAACCCCACTTCTAATGGTCGGATTTCGCTGATTTTTTGATAATACCTACCTCGATTTACTTCGTTGTGTAACATCGAGAATTGCGCCCGTTAGAGCGATTTTTAATGTTACGTTTCGGGTGAACTCCCACACATAATGGCTTTAGAACATAATAGACAGCGGCTAAAAACTCGCCGTACCAGAGATGTACAAATTTTCAATAAGACCGGTTGAGAGGTTTGGAAGTCTATAAAGGAAAAACGTACACATATTCGTTTATATATCCTTGATCTATCTTCAGTGCTTTGCAGCTTTACTAGATAATTATATGTGTGGTAGCTTCCCGTTACTTTCCACACCGATGAATGATGATGAAAATGATAAGTATGATAATGATGGCCGGTTTTTTAGGTCCGTTGGCCCCTAAGCTTCCTGACATTTTTCTTACAGGTGAGGAAAAAACCCGAAAAAAAACCTAACCTAGGAGCCTGTCCCGACCGGGAATAGAACCGGAGCGCGCTACCTCGAGACTACAGCGGTATATATTCTCGAAGCGTAAACTCTTTACAGAAGGCTCTCCAATTACCTTGGGGACATAAAAAGTAACATATATCATATTAATTGGAAATTTTTATCTTAAGGGCAGCTTCGAATTTTTAAAACCGAATTCGACGCTACATTGCCCTAAGTCATAGTTTCTGGATGTTGAATCCTGATCAGAACAGTTAACTTGCAAATCTATAAAATAAAATATTTCAATCGTGAGTTTGGTACATTTCTATTATTTCCTGATGGAAAGAAAAAAGAGGTCAGATATGTTTGTACAAACACATTAAAGTAAATAATACAAACAAGTAAAATATATTCAATAGGCTACTCTGTATATCCGTTACCGTAGCCGGTCGGTTAGAGACCCTACCTTCCATTCAGGCGGTATAGATTCAATCACCGATGGCGTACGAATGTTAAAAAAAAAATTGTACCTTTGGAGTATGTCTTGATTTGACCCGTGCGGTGGTACTGAAATATTGCTAATCACAGATCCAGGGAGGTCCACCAATGTGCACCTGATGTCATTTTGAGTTCCTGCTACCTGGTTACAGAAGTCCCGTCCAGGGTATTTGCTTGAAGAACCATGAGGGAGTGGGGCGTAAATCCTTCAAAAAGAAGGAAAAATAAAGAAGAATAACATAGAGAGCATTTGCACCTGAGCCTGGATTTGAACTCAAGATTTTCAGTTTAAGCCGCTGGCGCTATACTATTAAGCTGCTTAGGGATGCTTCCATGAGCATGCCTAAATTTATCTGTCTGAACTTAAAATTCTGATTTTATGAATTAAGGAAAAATAAAGAAGAATAACATAGGGAGCAAATGTTGCACCTGAGCCGAGGTTTGAACTCAAGTTTTTCAGCTTAAATTACTGGCGCTATACTATTGAGCTGCTTAGGGATGCCTCCATGAGCATTCCTAAATTTGTGTGTCTAAACTTAAAATGCTGATATTATGTAAATTCAGTAAGGTTATATTGATGTTGGTTTTACCTCACTTGCTATTTGCAGCAGTTTATGATGAAACAATTATGCGTATCTATAAGATAGGGCATGAAGAAATGTTGAACCTCAAATATAAATTCTCTAACATCCGTCTTAAAATTGTGCTCGCTTCAGCACGATATTGATAAAAATAATTTCCTTCTAGAATCTTCATAAGAACTCTGTAAACAATTCTTCCTTCTCGCATTTCCATCGCTTGCATCTACTGGCTCCACTTCCTGTAATAAAGCGAAAAAGAAAGTAAAATTGTGTGTGTGTATGCGTGTGTGTGGAGAAAATTACTTTCCGATTTTTAGTTTGATATCAGCTTCCTTCACTTTTCTTACCATTTTAAAACGTTTGTTCCTTTTTTCTTACTTAATTCTTTTGTTCCTTTTTTTCTCAGCTATTTCTGGAATATAATTTAAAATAATACAGAGAACTGTAGCTGATGCTAGTATCTAAAACAATGCTTGTATTTCTACAGCTGTTGTTTTCATTTACTGTATCCTTTTATATTTTCTTTCAGCGTATTAATTACCTGGGTTTACGAAATTATGTACTTGTAGTGTACATTTAAAAAGCTTTTCCATTCTAGGAGATTTTCGCTCATATCCCATTAATCTCGGCGTTTTTTATTCAATAAAACGTAAAATGTATATATTTGATAAAATACAGTTTTTATTATGAAACCATGTTTGTGTTTTCCACTGCTACCCACTACACTTTTTCTGCTTCGGATTCCACCAGCGGATAGAACGGGTTTGTGTGATTTATTTTAGTCCTACCACATTACTTAATTGTTGTATATAGGCCTACTGTATTATGTAGACCTACAGAAAGAGGTGTAGGATCTATAGGCCTATAAGTTTAAGTGCAGTATACTGTGTAAGATGAAAAGATAAGCGTGCCGGCACGTAAGCTACTCACGTCGAAAAGCACCAAGGGGACATCCAAGCTTTTTAGCGTCAACATCTGTCGGAGAAATCGCTATCAACACTAACATATGCCTTTTCTATATAGGCCTACAATATGTGTACTGAGAGGTTTGGAATTTAATCCAGGCATCTGGAGGTATACAGCATAGGGATTGGTATAACGTGCCACCAACTTTCCTAACACAGAGGGAAAACTCCCAGTTGATAGACCAAGAATGCGGTGGGAGAATAACATTAGCTCAGGATGGGGATGTATGGAGAGCTTACGTCCGCGCGACGATGAACCTATGTCTGCGTGACCTACGGGATTGATTAGTGTCAGTGAGTTAGTTATGACTGACTGTTAAGAGTTAATTTGTTTTAGTACAAATGAACATGAATGTATCGCATATTGCATTATCTGTAAAATAAAATTAATCACCTTAAGTACCACAGTCTCGGAGCAAAGTTTGCAATAAAGGTTATACAATTATAATCGAATTTATAGAACCGAAGTTACTTCGTGTCTATGTCAGTCGCTGGAACAATTAGCAAGTAATAACATCTGAATATGACTTCCTTGAAAAGATATTCTCTTGTAGGTTTACAGTATGTGAATATTTGAAGACTGGATAATGAGGTGTCTGTACAAACGTTTTGTTATTCTCCATGTTTAGTTGATAATCACAGATATGAACAACGTCGTATTCTATTTATACCTAGGCCTGCCAAATCACAAATACACATAAAATAAAATAAGTTAAAATGTACTTTCTTAGGTCAGAACCGTCGTCCTCAACTTATAAAATATGTATACTTTTTTGTCTGAAGGCCTTTCAGAATATCCATTCCATCTTCAGCAGGTCATTTTTCGCTATATTACTTGATGTGGTGGTTGATGGTGTTGGTCCTCCAAACTACCCCTCAAGTAATGTAGCGAAGAAAGACCTGCTGAAGATGGAATGGATATTCTGAAAGGTCTTCAGACAAAAACATACATCATTCATAAGTTGAGGACGACGGCTCTGACCTAAGAAGGTACATTTTAACTTATCTTATTTTATGACTATCCACCTCAACGGTTTTAACAATGAATTTTATTAGTATTGACAAATACACAGACAAGCTGCACATAATCATGCAGCATGTGAGGTTTCTCTTGTCATATATAGTGGTCGCTTAAACCTAGTGACGATTGCGTGGACAGTGTATGGAAGGCAAAGATGAAAATACGTTGGAAATCTACAGAGTAACGCGCGGAGTGATATGACGTGCTTACAATGAGTGCAACCTTGATCTTCTTCTCTCTGTCTAGTAAGGTAAAGGTAACGTAATCCCACTACAGGTCATAGAAGACCCTTCGGATAGTAGGAGTTTAAGGCTCCACTTTTTCTAGACAATCGGCACTTGATGTCAGCCGGGTTGTCAGGTCTGCATGACGGCCGCCTTTACCCCGATTTCCGTTAGAGGCTGAGTCGAACCCAGGGCCATGGTGCTACTAGAACGTTTGGGAGAGTTTGAAAATCCTAACTCCACCGGGACTCGAACCCTGACCTTCTGGTTTGTAGCGTATTGCCATAACTATCTACGCTACGGTGCGCCCCACTCTCTGTTTAGCACTTATAGGAAATAACAATTCACTGTATCAATATTTTCAGGAACCCAGAAATTGATTTTTAAATGATACTCTACCTCAACTATATGTAGATTTAAAAAAGGCATATGATTCAATAAGAGAGACTATTTAATTCATGTACCCGAAATAGGAGTCAATGACCAATCACATTTCAATGAATTTTGATTTACAATCAATCACAGTCGTTTTTCACCTCGAGTTTATCAATTTAATTTCATCACATTAAAACCAAGCTCCACCTTTTTAACAATCTGAATAGGTGAGAGCATTATTCTGCAGTGACTAACTTTCTAAGAAATACGTTGAATATAACAATTTATATACAGTATTAAGATGTAAGAACTCGTGGTTCCTAGATTGTATATATAGTGCACGAATGTAACCAGATTCTGCTTGCGGGATATAATATAAAAACTTTGCAGCAATTGATTACGCAGAAAAAAAAAAGAAAAAAGAAACAGAAACCACTGTTTAGACTTTCTTAAACGTATTATTTCCCAGGTATTTACGTTCCACAAAAATATTTACATCGTAGGACATCAGAAATTAATTAATAACCTACAATGTTGGTTATAAACAGTTTGATGTGTTTCATTTTTCTCCACCAGGGTGTATTCTTATAATATTGCGATCCATTGACAATAAATAATATGATCTGGTTGCAGTGATGAACAAATGAAACATAATAAACGTTTTTCTCATTTGTTTTCAAATATCGCCGATTACATTAAATACATATGAATATTTTAAAATAACTGCAATCATCATTATCATCATCCTTATCATCATCATCATCCTTCACCAGTGTGGAAGGCAACGGGAAGCTACCACACCTACAATTCCCTAGTAAAGCTGCAAGCATAGCTTAAAAATGACATGATTGCAGCGAAGGACATGCCTTCTGGCAGAATTACTATGGGTGGATGGATATTTAAATAATGATTTGTGAGTAAAGAGCTTAATTTTATTCGTTAAATAGTCCTAACAAATGCCACTCTTGATTTCCAAATTCTCTAGATAAATTCACTCCTCACTTCGTGAATCGTGAATTTATCGATAATTAGGAAATCACTCGTGACATTACTTATGACAATTTGTACAGTATCCTGCTAGATTAGTAATAAAATAATGTTATGTTTCTAATTACAGGCCTACGAGCATTATTTGTCAGAATGCGAAACGCCTCTCACTTTAAGGGAGGAAAAAAAAATATTACGAGTATTTGAGAATAAAGCGCTTAGGATAATTTTTGGACCAAAGAGTGACGAGCAGGTAGATGAATAGAGAAAACTACATAATAGTGAGCATCTTGATCTTTATGGGAAACCAGCTGAAATAAGAGGCCCACGCCGTAACCAAGTGATTAAGGAATAATGCCTTGGACTTGCGCTGTTTCGGATCTCCATCGGAAAATAAATTTTACCATGGAATTTCGGCCAGTATGGAATCGGTGCCCACCCAGCATCGTGAAGAATTTGGTTAGCCACAATAAATAGCATCTCCAGGTTGAGAAAACCAGCTATAACGGTTGTGGGTCCCGAATGGCGACCACATGTCACCCCTACACTGGTTGTGTGATCATCTACGTCTGTGATCAACACATGTGGATGTCAGGCCAGCTGCCGGCCAAGGGCTATCTAGACCTGTCGCGCCATGGAGAGAGAAGACATGAAATAAGAAGTTAGGCCTAAGTTAGGTAGAGTGCGATCAGAGGACAAGTATCACGAAAGGGGATAAAAGAGTATAATCGAAACTTCTTGTAGGAAAGCCAAAGGGAAAGTGCCAACAAGGTAGGCCTAAAATGAGGTAGGAGAAATACATCTACCCTGTTTTGTGGAATGTGAAGTGGAAAACATTATCTCAGGATAGGGATGATAGAGAGGCGATGTCCGCCCGGCAATGAACTTGCCAGTTAGTTAGTCACAAGTATCTCTTTCAAGTTCAAGGAACTGGCCTCGATCAAGGAAAATATATCAGCTTAAAAATGTCAGAAGAACTTTATTTTTGTTACACACTTATGTTCAGTTATTCCTAATAAATGCACACGCATGATACTTGCCAATGGCTTTCGCCAAAAAAAAAAAAAAAAGAGAAAAAAAAAAAAAAAAAAAAAAAAAAAAAAAAAAAAAAAAAAAAAAAAAAAAAAAACATAACAGGAATATTGTCAAATAACATAAACAAGAACCGATGTATCTTTTTAATGGCTACGCTAATATTTATTCAAGAACACACAAATGTTCTGTAGATGCAATGTGTGGGCCTGCTTTTTTGTTTCTCATTCATAAATCTAGATTACGCACATTCTTGCGCCGTACCAGTAACAACAAATTATAATGAATGTGCTAGCGTTATGGTAATTTGAGTGATATACTAAACATAACCTTTACAAATAACGAAATACACAAATGCAGTTTAAAAAATGTAACTAGTAAAATGCTTTTTTTTTTCTTCTCGTCTTTAATAAAATATATTTTGCTTTTACAATGAAATACTATTTTGTTTAAATGTGAAAATATACCCTATCGCTATATATACAGTAATGTTAGGGATACATGGAGATCTCTGAATTTATTCCTTAAAAATAATATGGGCTATATAACCTATCGACCGCGGTGGACCAGTGGTTATGCTCCTTGCCTCTGGTCCCGAGGGTCGCGGGTTTAAACCCGGCCGGGGTAGATGGATTTTTTTAGGATGGAAAAATCCAAGAAGCAAGTCCTCCGGGAGGGACTTTAAGCCGTGGGTCCCGAGTCTGAAGATTTTCAGGCTCGTAAAAGATCCTTAAGCCTGAATGAAAAGGCCTGTAATTTACCGAATTTTCCCGTCCTAGTACTACCTTGGTTTCCTAGATCTCTGCATGAGGCGGAACGCTGACCACGGACCACTCAAATGACATCTATACGAAAACAAGTGTAACTAAATTAGTATGGTTCAAATTTTTCCCTGTAGGGAGAGAGCGCCTAAATCTCAGTTAAGGGAAACATGGGCTTACAAGAAAAAAATAATAGATTAAATGTGCCTAGTTAACAGTCCATTAAGGCCAAAGGAGGATATGGATACAAACTAACTGCACTACCGAACCTGGAGGTTCATGGTCGCGCGGACATAAAGCTCACTCACTATAAACTCCTATCCTAAGCTAATATGTATTTGCAATCAGTTCCTGTATAATTAACACATCTCAAATCCATGGTTAATATTACTTTCCAAAGTTATTCTTAGGTTACAATACTGGGTGCTTTGCCTCCTTTTCCAACAAGAATAAAAAAATTGTATTTTCGCCCAACGACGTCAGGAGATAGGGTACTCAGTGCTCCTCTTAAAGGAGGATGAATGGGATATGGGCAGAATGATGAGAAAAAAAGAATACATTACCCCGATACTTCTTCTTCACTTCACGGGCTAGGAATATTGCCTGTTCCGCCTCACAGTTGTTCTGCCCATCTTTTCACTGGCCTTCCTACATTCCTTGAACCTCTTGGCTTGTAGTTGAATGCTGCTCTTGGTAATCTTGTTACATTCATTCTTTCCACATGTGTAAACCATTTCTCTCTATATTCTCTGATTTTCTCATCCAATGGATATATATTTAACTCTGTTCTTATATCTTCATTCTTTATCCGATCCAATATTGAGCAGCCTTTTGTTCTTCTAAGGAAGTTCATTTCTGCGCTTTGTATTCTATTTTGCAATTTTTTGGTCATTCCCCAAGTTTCACTTCCATAAAGTAATGCAGGAACTGCCAATATTTTATAAAACTCTCTTCTTTCCCCCGATACTCAAACTCAAATATACTGGGCCTATAGAACGTCTGGTCCGTAGTACAACCCCTTGTCGTCTAAACTACCAGTCCCATATTTATAATTTATAATTAATATAAATCCAAATCCGATAACAAAATTTCTGAAAATATGAAGGTACCAATATTGTACAAATAGCATAAGGTTGGTAATTTAAATATCCACAGTTCGTGTGTTCTAATAGATCATTATTTAAAGAGTATATAATTAATGAACCAACGATTAACGTTGAGAAAAAAGAGGAGTTATTAAATATTAGAAAAAATGAAAGATAAACATTTGTTTTTGTGTAAAAAATTGTGTGATGTTAAAACAATCTTCGAAAAGGAAAATAATTGTTCTCGCAAAACTTACAAGCTTAGGAACTTATCTCAAGGTTCGCTGTTAGACTGGGAACAGAAGTAGACGTTCACTACTCGAATCAAACAAATCGGACAATACTATCCCTAGGTGGATAGTAAAATTCTGACAAATGAGGGAAATTTTGAGGAAATGGCTGAATTCAAATACCTGGAAAACAATAATCACAAATAGGAATGAGATGCACACAAAAAAAATTAAACATAGGCTCAATTCTGGAAATGCGTGCTATTATGCATTACAGAAACTCTTGACGTCTCAACTCCTTAAAAAAAACGTTAAACTGAAATGTATAAAACTATAATTCTACCAGTTATATGGATGCGAAACATGGACTCTTACTTTAAGGGAGGAAAGGAAATTATGAGTATTGGATAATAAAGTTCTTAGGAACATTTTTGGACCCAGGAGAGATGAACAGACAGGCGAATGGAGAAGACTTACATAACAGTGAACTACATGGTCTTTATAGGAAGGCAAATATAATAAGAACAGTTAAGTCTAGTAGATTGGGATAGGCAGGACATGTGGTACTAATGAAGTGCATGGAAGCTTCTTGTAAGAAAACCAGAGGGAAAACGCCCAGTTGGTAAAACAAGAATGAGGTGGGAGAATAACATTAACCATGATTTGAGGGAAGCAGAATATACGGGGATGATTGGAAAACATTAGCTCAGGATAGGGATGTATGGAGAGCTTATGTCTGCGCGACCATAAATCTATGGGTTCGATGGTGCCAGTGAGTTAGTTATGTAAATTTCTGCCTGACTGGGTGACTTATGGTTAAAGCACTCACAAATATATTTTTATGTAATGCGATTAAGTACAGAATCTCCTCTTTACATATGAAAAATATCAGAATATCTGGCAATATATAGCAATGAAAGAGAAAATGTAGTATTGGATGAAGGAATCCAAATAAAGCAAGTGAAACAAACTAAATATTTGGATAACATTGAAGGTATAGGCAAAGAGAATATAAAACATAGAATTGAATTGAGTAGCAAAATAATATCATCGTTAAATTCCATATGGTGGGATAAGCATATTTGGAAAGACACAAAAAATATATTGGTAAAACATTGGAGGAATCTGGTGCAATGTGTGGAAGTGAGGTATGAACAATCAATAAGTACTACAAGAATAGACTAATAGCTCTAGAAATGGATTATTTACGCAGAAGTGCCAGAAAGTCAAAATTAGAACATGTCACAAATAAGGAAATTAGAAACATAATGGAATCAGAAGAAAGCATAATTGAAAGAATTGAGGAGAAGGAATTAAAGTGGTTAGGACATGTTTTAAGAATGGAAGATGAGCGATGGCCAAAGCAACTAATCAATGGCATCCGACCAGAAAGAAGAAAAGAGGGAGAGCAGAGTTAACATGGCAGGAAAACATGAAGACATTAATGCAAGCAAGAGGAATAAGCATTGAGGATGCCCAAGATCGTAGGCTTCGGAGGTTTGGCACGGGAAGACGGCAGTAGCTGTAAAAAACTCGAAGATACGAGTAGATAGATAGATATTAATTGAAAACTAAGTGAATTGTAATTGGATGAAATCAGTTTATACTTGCTTGAAATGTCTGGAGAAAGTTAATTTAAGTAAAATAAATGAGAATATAACGTTAAAGGAAATAATATTTGAGATATAATAATAACCAATCTCAGTCTCGTTGTTTCGGATTTCTGTGAAGATGTTGGGAAGTGGCAGACCGTTTTACTTACTCAGTTCGTCTAGTTGAGAAGATAACATTTAATTGAGTGACAGTTCACCACCTCGAGAAGAAAATTTTAAAACAATATTTTTTATGAGGGCGTAAAATATGAATTACTTCCTAAATTGTTGCCGTATTTTTTGTAAGACTTTGATTAACCAATTAAAACATCTTAGGGTTGAACTGTTTGTGGAGTGAGCTTGTTAAGTTTTCAGGCTCGACACAAGTTTTGATCTGAACATTAAACTTTCGTTGAAGTGTCTGACATTTTAGAAATGTCGGCACCATGTCATAACGTCTTGAAATACGTTGTCTGGGAGACGAAGAAAATTACATCGTGCTTGGTAGAAAATTAAAGAGGGTGGCCAGTAGAAATGGTGCTAAATTTTCTCTTTCTCTCACCACAACTATTCGGGAGTTCACACTTCTCTCTACTGGGCATGTCGCCGGTAATAAAACTACTTCAATGAAACGTTTTCCAGGAAGAAAAAAAATACGCATCCATGATGTCTAGGAAATTAAATGTATTTGTAATTATCATATGCTACATGTTCAGGTAGCTGTTGGGTGCTGAAATACTCGCTGTATCAATTTAATTGTATTGATAAGAAAAAAGGTTTCTGTCATTTTCGAATTAACATCAATCAAAAAGTTTATTTAATTAGACATATATGTTTTTAGTTAAATCTGAGGAAAATTATTAGGATCAACACTTCTGAAATTCATATTAAAGCACCGTTGAGGTCATGTAATAAGATGTTAAATATATAATTTTTACCTGGTAAGTCAGTCGTCCTCAACTAAATTATTAAACTTCTTCAAGTTATTCTAATATGGAGGCCTTTCGAAAACAATGTTTCATCTTCTGCGTTTTAACTGGAACTGATGGTGATATATAGGTTGTATAACGGATTTATGTCTGCCGTTATGTTCTCGTTGAATAGGTCTTTATTCCTTGCTTCTTTTAGAATCTCTGTGTCTTCAAGGGTGCTGATCCTGCTGTTATTATACTCTCTATGCAGTATTGACATAGAGTTATCGATTTTTTTCAAATCGATGACTCTATGTCAATACTGCACAGAGAGTATAATAACAACAGGATCAGCATCCTTGAAGACATAGAGATTCTAAAAGAAGCAAGGAATAAAGACCTACTCAACGAGAACATACCCGCAGACATAAATCCGTTATACAACCTAAACAACACCATCAGTTCCAGTTAAAACGCAGAAGATGAAACATTGCTTTCAAAAGGCCTCCGTATTAGAATAACTTGATCTCGTAGATTGCGATGGGCAGGACATGTATCACGAAAGGGAAATGAAAGATGGGCATGGATGCTTCTTGTAGGAAAACCAGAGAGAAATGCCCAGTTGGTAGACCAAGAAAGAGTTGAGATAATAATATTACCCATAATTTGAGGGAAGTAGATTATACAGGGATGACTGGAAAACATTAGCTCAGAGTAAGGGATATATGGAGAGCTTATGCCCGCGCAGCCATGAATCTATAGGTTCGATAGAGCCACTGAGCTAGTTAATTATAAGTTCACTTGTGGGAGGCAGTAGTTTAATGGTTATACGAAATTTTATAAAGTAATGGCTGTTCCTGTATTGATATATGGATCAGAATGTTGGACGATCACTAAAAGACAAGAACAAAGATTGGAAGCAGGTGAGATGAGTTTTAAGAAATGTAGCAGGATGTACTCTGCTGGATAAGAAAAGGAATGAAGGTATAAGAAAGGAATTAAATATTTTCAAACTTACAGACCGAATAATTAAATATAGAAACGACTGGAAAGAACATGTTGATAGAATGCCAGAAGGATGTTTTCCAAAATTATTGCTAAATTATAAATCGCACGGAAGGAGAAATGTTGGACGCCAACACAGATGATGATCTGAACAATTTTAACAATTCTAGCTTTCATGAAACCGGAACGAGCCAACAGGCTTAATCCCTGGATGGTGATGATGATGATGATGCTTATAGTTCTGAGGGCCGCGGTTTCAAATCTTGCCAGTATCGATAGACTTTTAGGATGGAAAGATCCAAAGGACAAGTCCTCCGGAAGGGACCTTAGCCATGGGTCCCAGTCTGCAGATTAAAAAAAAAAAAAACTACAAGCCTAAATTAGTGTGTCTGAGCAAAATTCACCGATCTTCCCTTCCAGTTAATATCGTAGTTGCCTATTATAGTCAATGTCTCATAGAGGCGATGTGCTGATCACATATCACTCACTGACATCTGAAGGGAAATAAGCGTTAAGGAACTCCCGCTAGGGGTGCACCCATATCTTCATGAGGGACTTATGGGGTATACACATATGTTCACATCCTTATTTCATGATTAAGGCCAAGTTGTTCTTCTCTTTAAATGTCCATTTCACTGTAGAATATATATGTCCCGCGCCATAGTCGAGTATTTCAGGCAAGATATATTGGCGCAGAGCTACGCTGGTTCGAGTCCCCACGAGGGAAGACATTTCTCATGGAATTTCGGCCAGTATGGGATCGGTGCCCACCCAGCATCATGAGGAACTTGGGTAGCTACAGTAAGTAGCGGCTTCAGGTTGAGAAAATCAGCTGTAACGGTTGTGGAGACATGACATGCTGACCACATGTCACCCCTGCACTGATCGTCTATCTCCGTGATTAACATATGTGGATGCGAGGCCTGCAGTTGTCTTGTAGGCCAAGGCCTTCTAGGCCTGTCGCGTCGTGGAGTAGTTTGTAGAACATATTATTATAAGAGCATAGTCTACGTACTGTATATTCAGGCAAAAGCTGAAAATGTTGCCATTATTGATAGATTTTTTTTTGTTTTTGTGTATTTAAAATGTTCAGTAAAAGTAAACTTATTTAGCATAAGACTTTTTTTACCAGAAATTAAGTAACTGGGGTTTAGTGAAGCAATTACTACTCGTAGAATTAACATAAATATCTTCTTCTTCTTCACTTCACGGGCTAGGCAAAATGCCTGTTCCGCCTCACAGTTGTTCTGTCCATCTTTTCACTGGACTTCCTACATTCCTTGAACCTCTTGGCTTGTAGTTAAATGCTGCTTTTTGGTAATCTTGTTACGCTCATTCTTTCTACAAATCTAAACCATTTTCTCTACATTATTTGACTTTATAATTTAATGGATGTGTATTTAACTCTGTTCTTATATATTCACTCTTTAACCGATCCATTCTTGTGCAGCCTTTTGTTCTTCTAAGGAAGTTCATTTCTAAGCTTTGTATTCTACTTTGTAATTTTTTGGTCATTACCCAAGTTTCACTCCCATAAAGTAATGCAGAAACTGCCAATGTTTTATAAAACTTCAATCTAGTATCTCTTGTTGTTTTGTTCTTGAATGTTCTATGTATAGTTCCACATATTATTTGAAATATTGACAGTTTCACATTTACAATTAACAAATACAATTTCCGTAATTTGAAGCGAAAAAAAAAACTAAAGAACAACATATGTTGATACCATATGAAGCTTTTTAAATGTGATATAAATAAAAAATCGCGTTTGTTTGAGTGATACAAATCAACTTGTAACTAAGTACAATCGCATTGCTCTTATGACCCTAGTTTTAAAAATGTAATGCGGATGATTAACATTAAAAATATTGCTCACGATATAGGAATGAGTTTATCGTCAAGTAGCTACTTGTTTGCTCATTAATTAATGCCATTATTTTCATTGCTATGAATAACAGACCAAGTTAATATGATGATTTCTGTCTCTTGTTCATGGCCATTTAATAAAATTACCATACTTTATATTAAACACATTTTAACAGTTATTCGATTAAAATTGAGTGTTCTCTTTTTTAATTTTTATTGACATGCCATAAATCCGTTGCAGAGGCGAAGTTTGATACTCTATGATCAGTTAAGAATAAAGGAAGATGAATATATGATTATATACATAATGCGAAAATTAGATTTTACATTATAACTAAAAGTAGCAAGTCTACATAAAAGAAAACTACTACCGGCCTAGAAGGCCTTTAGCTACTATCCGGATGCTGGCCTCACATCCACGTGTTAATCACAGAAGTAGACGAACATCGAGTCTGTGTAGGGATGACATGTTGTCAGCAAGTCGGGTCCCCATGATGCTTTAACTAATAATAATAATAATAATAATAATAATAATAATAATAATAATAATAATAATAATAATAATAATAATAATACTATTAATGCTTTATTTTAACTGGCAGAGTTAAGGCCATAAGGACTTCTCTTCCATTCAACCAGCGAATAGTAGAATTATACATAAAATTACATACTTATTGCAATTTTAAGATATCATTAAAATACAGACTAAACAAAATACAATGATGATGTGATCTAATACTAGCTAATACTAACAAAAACATAGAATATAATTAAATTAAAATAATATAAAATAAAGTAAGTAGCTACCTACATGATTATTTACAGAGTGCTGTATATAGTAGGTATGCAGTTAATGTTTTCATTGTGTCGAACTTAAGATATCAGTTAATTTGTATTTAAATAATGATACTGATTGACAGTCCCTGACATAACTGGGAATAGATATTGTGTAAGATTCAGAGTATAGACATGTCCTGTGCTGTGGTATCAAAAGTAAAGAAGAGTATTGTGATCTTGTTCCTAAATTGTGATGAGCCCGATAAATTTTGAAAACGTGTTGATAAGTAACTTGGTAAATATGTGTGCAGGATTTGGAATAGCAAGTATGTGAATGTAAAGTTCTTCTGTCATTTAGGCGTAGCCATGATAAGGCCTGAAATGAAGGAGACACGTGGTCATAACGACGGAGATTGAGTATAAATCGGCAACAGCAGGGAACAAAACAGGGATTAAACATAGGTAAATTAACCAAATGGATAAAAATGGGAATGACCATAGAAACTGGATACAAAATAATACACCAGTAAAAATAACAAAATATGGAAGCGTCAAATAATAGTGATATAGAGGAACCATTTTCAAGAAAGTCAGTATGCGTATTATGAAAGAAGATTCTACGTTATTTTACAAGAGTCTATTTTGATAATAGTTTTATCAATGATTGACTTGATTAAAAATCTTCTTAGCTATTGAACAAGTAATGAATACCAAGAATGAAATTTAAGACATAGCGGCATGTAAAAGACATTTTACCGACGTGAAAGTTGAGTGCACAACCCAGCGACTTTGTTTTTTGAAGGAGTATGTAATTATTTACGTGATGGGTGGCTTTGGAAGTCAAACTATCACATGAAGTTAATAATGATTGCTTGTCATCAATTTCATTTGGAGCGTGTAAACTACAAGCTAATCTTCTCATTTGGTTATAACCAACGAGAATGAGCAAATTTGTGCCTTAAAGAAGAGCATGTATCTCTCATTGTAAGGAATGAAATCCTTAGCAATTATTTCAAGTAACTTCCCGAATTGAATAGGAGTAAATCATCTTTATTCAATGATTAATTATAAGTTTAGGAACAGAGTTGTTCATCTAAGAAATATTCTAAAGGACAAAGCATGATGGATGGAACTGTTTCTACTTCAGATGGTAATTAAGAAAATGTATGCCTCGTAAGGGCGTAAAGGTTTATTTCAGTTGCATGCCGGCCAAGCAGCATTCGTATGGTGGAGTACATTATCAATTCTGACAGAACATACCTTGTCGTTCACATTAAATTTAACGCCCTCTGCACACCGAATACCTGTATCGACACGGCAGATTTTATAAAAAACCATTAGTGAAATTTTTAATATTATGCTATATCCAATCAATCTTCTTTACATTAAATTTAAATACAGCTAATAGAAAAAATAACACATTTATAGAATGCAGTTTTATTTATTAGTTAGTAAATTTCTCCCGCTTTTAAAATGTTTTGTTCATAACTATGAATTAGTGATTATATTAAAATAAGAAGATGCTTTAGACAGGGACCTCTGGCGACAAATCACTTTGGGCTGAAGGAGAGACAGTGTAATGTGGAATATTTCTAAAAAATAACAGTAATATAACGAGTAATAGATAGTTTATCAATAAATCTATGAGCAATGAATTATGTTGATGACCTGTAAACCATCGATGTTTACACCAATGAATCAATAAAGATAAGTTGTAAAGATATTTCAATTCGCTGTTCCGAAGAAAAAAAATGCATATAAGTGAAATAATAGGAATGTAATAATAGGAAAACAAAAAATTGTGGCCATAGTCGAGATTCGCAATATACTTATATATCGCATTGGTTACCAGTACGGATTCATGGCATAATAATTTTAATCAATCACTATGGAAGTAGAATTGTGCCAGTGTTAACTTTGCTATTGTTGTTATTATGCAATTACTGGAATCCTATTTCACCATTTAATATGTTACGTCAATATGTATTTACTAAAATATATAACATATAAGTGAAATGTATATAACCCCTTACTTGATGTCTGTTTTCAGTAATTACCTTCAAAATAATAATTACTTGAATTATATTTTATAGCTTTAAAATTGTTAATGAAATTTATAAAGAATGTTTATAAACTAGTAATATACACGGGTTGGACAAATAATATGAACACTTAACACGTAATGTGACGTAGGAGTACATTTGGCGATAAGGTCCAATCTCCTGGAAGGAGACGCATACAAATCCTGGAATCTCTTGGGATTCTATACAGTGCCTTTCCGAAAATGGAAACTGCTCTAATTCCTTGATATTTGCTGGAGAACAGTACCGAGCCTAAACTCTTCCAATACAGACTACAATCGCTTGATAACATTCAAATCAGATGATTGTACAAGTCAGGAAAGATGTATAATTTCGTAATCATACTCATCAATCCAGGGGTATTGTCATCGTGAAGGATGGCATCACCTGGTGAGAGCAAGCGAATCGAGAATGATTCTTAAATGCCTTTATAGACCCTAGCAATTACTATTTATTTCAGTATGACAATAGGATCTAGGGACCATTACACATGTTCGCCATCCTTCGCAGCCTTGAATTGTTCTCTTCGGTCAGAATTCGTCACTGATAGGACATAATGTAAAAGTTGATTCATCGGACAACATTACATGCTTCGGCTGATGTTCACCATAAGTTAACCGTCCGTTACTGGGAAAAATACTTTGAAGGTTGAGTCATCAGACAACATTAGAAGTTTTTATTTTACGGTAATTCTTGCACCAGTGAAGTTTCGTTTTTCATAGCCCTGCATTGCAATATCAGCTGTGGCATGTATATTTTTTTATGTATTATTTTCGTTGAGAGTGGAGGGAGACGCAGTAGATATTTTGGTTTCCTCTGAGAGCCAACGGTCTGTAATCTGTGCCTGTCTCTGACAATTTCGTCTTTCCGTACAAAACATATGTAGTTTTCCTATGAATTTTATATCCTCTAATGATAGTACACACAATAGCTGTTAAGAATACAGATATTAATCGCGCAACATCATTTCCTTCGTTGGATGCTGTAAAATATAGGTAAAAGGTAAAGTGTTCCCACTACAGACCTCGGGAGGCCCTTGGGGTACTAGGAGCTTAAGGCTCCCACTTTTTCTAGACAGTCGGCACTTGATGTCAGCCCTACGTGACGGCCGCCTTTACCCCCAGAACAAGCGTCTGGTACTCATTTCCGTTAGAGGGTGAGTCGACCCCAGGGCCATGGTGCCGCTAGAAGATTTGGATCTGTTTAAAATCCTGACCCCACTGGGACTCGAACCTTCGACCTTCCGGCTTGTAGCGCAGTGCCTTAACCACTAAATATAGCCCATTAGTAAATCAATATAATGCGAAGACGTTCATATGTTTATTGGTGGCTGAGAACGTTAGCAGAGGTAGCATAGGACACGGAAGAAGCAAAGGACATAGCAGTCACAAAAAAGTCATAAAGTGGAAATTAGTTAATAGGCCATGTTATATTGGCCTTTTCTGCATAAACTGAGGGTTTACTCAGCTAGTTTTTTTTTTCTTTCTTTTTCTATGTTTCACAACAATAGGCAATAAAACAAGTAATATTTTCCTTCTCCTCTCGCGTCACTTTTAATCTACAAATTGTTCCAAATGGTTCGTAGAGAGAAATCTTACCTCGGCAGGCCTACTTCTAAAATTTGCCTCCGTGAGATCTCTGTAGCAGAAATAAATTGATTCACATTATTTGGTTATTTAAGGAACTTGTTAAAAATACAAGAACACAATCCATCGGTACAAGTAGGGCCTATCTACTATTTTTATTGAATACATTTTTTATTTTCAATGGACCATTGAATATACAGGACAGCCGTCCCTGGTTTGTTAATATTTTGCCCAGCACCTCTGCTTGAGTAGCATTATATACTATATGGAATTTAGAAGTAATTTAAGTCCAAGAATCAGTTATAAATTTTATAGACTTCAGTTTTAGTAAGACATTCACACATTACGAGTACACTGGGTCTATTAACGTGACAAGCTTTAAGCTGAGAGTTATTTTAATTAAATAAATATATGACATTTTTAAAAAAATTGTGTTTCTGGAAGTAGGAGGAGGAAATTAAATCTTTCTGTATAACTTATGTCCTATTTTTTACACAGACTGTCCTTTAGCCAGATAAGTTGTCTCCAAATCTTATGTCCGGAGCAACGGTAGGAAAAAAATTACTGCGTCAGATAGCCTAGCTCTTCTTCACGGAGAAGCGGGTATTACATCAAGCGTATAACAACAGAAGGTCTCTGTATTTCAGAAACTAAATTAAGAAGACTGCTGGTAAAAAACATAATACAAAATCACATTTCCACTAGTTTCATACCACAACTAACTGCAGCTAGAAATCTGAAGGGTGCAACCCCTTTTCCAATTATTTACCTGTTTCCGGAACGGAACATTACACTCAAATAAAAAGAGGACGGTGAGATGGAAGCAGTTTCACACTTAGACGTACGAATTGTTTCACTTCCAGCTTTATTTAATAAGGAAACAGACAATTCCAAAAGTTGAAAATATTTTTTTACTATTTATTAGTTGCCTGACATGAAAATCAGTAGGATATATGAAAAATAATTGAGACATATTTTAACTCATAAGTACTTGCATTTCAATAAAAAGTTACTGAGAAAATTCGATATTACAGACAGATACGTGAAACGTACAAATACACATTCAACCAGCTTCATGGGCTTGTGGTCAGTTCACGGGGCCGTGGGTTCGATTCCCGGTAGAATATAAGATTTTTTTTTCTTAAAGGGAATTATTTCTATGGTCTCCCATGGTCTGGATTTAGGTTGAGCTTAGTTTTAAAGATATTTTGATGCTTCATTATCACTCATTGCCTTTCATATAATCGGGATAACGTAACTCCGCCTTCCAGGGCTCCCAACTTAAGAAGTGGATTACAATTCCGCCAAGTCAGAAGAGAATACCAGAAATGGCATAAAGGTAAACTGGTGGCAATAGTAAAAAAATATAGGAAGCAGTTATAGGCCTATACTACAATAAGTAGTGTGACAAAACAGACTATTATGAGATTCCATAAGGAATATAATGCATTTTTATCTAAACAAAGTAAAATATGGCTAATGTTAAACTATTAGAATGAATAACATCAGGATATAAATGTACAGATTTCGGAAGATGGTACAGAGATCAAGAGACACAAAGAGAATATTGTAACATTAATTATTTACCAACATCAAGTAGGCCACTATATAGCATCAGCAACATTATAATTGTGGACTCAGGGAATAAGTATACAATCGCTATATTCAGGTAATCACTTTTTACATCGTTTTACCTCGGCATATATTAGACTTCTTTACAATGCACGTAAGGCTTTGGAGATGATTACAATATAATTTGGTAATTTATCGGCAGAACTTGCGGGGCACGCCGTAGCGTAGTGGTTAAGGCACTGAGCTACAAGCCGGAGGGTCAAGGGTTCAAGTCGCGTTGGGGGGTCAGGATTTCTAAACTGACCCAAAGCCTCGGGCGGCACTATGGCCCTCAGGTCGACTCAGCCTCTAACAGAAATGAGTACCAGACGCTTGTTATGGGGGTAAAGGCGGCCGTCACGCAGGGCTGACAACCCGGCTGACATAAAGTGCCGATTATGTAGAAAAAGTGGGAGCCTTAACCTCCTACTACCCCAAGGGCCTCCGGGCCTGTTGTGGGATTACTTTACTTTACTTTATCGGCATAACTTATTCCGTGTGATTAGTTGTTAAATGTTTAAATTTTACATAAGCTTTAATCATAGCAATTAATATGTGGTGTTATATGAAAGATCTTGAATGAATGATTCGGTGACCTCAGTTTTGATACAAGTTATGATTAAGACGACATTTATGAAATACATATCATAAATATTTGTTTATCAAATAGCTTTGTTGAAAAATAACATTAAATCATTCTACATCATTGCAAGAAAGAAAAACAGTATATTTCTTCAGCTCATATATGTATCAAATTCATTAAGAGATGCCGTTGACATTTTTAATAGGAAATGAAACATTCTCTTGACAAAAGAAACATAGCTTCACCAACGAGAGCAATGATATGTCACCCATTATTTATGTTGAGTATAATCCATGATGGATTCTGACGGCGACAATGACATCACGTAAGTGAAGGTCGTCTCACACAGACTCCAAGATATCGACTAACGAGCTGCAGAGTTCGATTTGAACACATTAACGCCATCCCATTAAGGAATATAGAGTGATAAAAAATGCTAGCACAACATAGGATTTTCTAAAAGTTTAACAATGCTTGACAGTTTGTAAGTCTATCTAAATCGTTATGACCCCATTCTTGATAAAGGTGACGTCAGTGTGGTCCTAATTATTCTAATCTAACGGGATTTCTTTCTAGAGTGAAGATGTATTTAGATTTATTTATCTTGGAAGTGTAACAAGGAAAAATCAAGCTTGTCTACTTTTGCTATAAATATAATATTCTTCATTTCAACGAAAAATACGTGTTACTTTTATGTATTATTATCTACATATTATTCATACATATGGTTTTTGTTCTATTAAGCTTTCAAACTAAAGCAAATTAATTAATATATGTATTATCCCTGGAAGTAAATATCAATAAAACTAAATATATAGTCACACGTAGAAATGCATTATATAATGCAAATGGACATCTAATGACAAATGAGGGAAATTTTGAGGAAGTGGCTGAATTCAAATACCTAGGAATAATAATCACAAATAGGAATGAGATGTACAAAGAAATTAAACATAGTCTCAATTCTGGAAATGCGTGTTATTATGCATTACAGAGACTCTTGATGTCCCAACTCCTTTCAAAAAACGTTAAGCTGAAAATATATAAAACTATTATTCTAACAGTTAAATTATATGGGTGCGAAACATGGACTCTTTCTTACTTTAAGGGAGGAAATGAGATTACGAGTTTTTGAGAATAAAGTTGTTAGGAAAAATTTTGGAGCAAAGAGAGATGAACAGACAGGTGAATGGAGAAGACTACATAACAATGAACTACATGGTCTTTTAGGAAGCCAGATATAATAAGAACAGTTAAGTCTCGTAGACTGCGATGGGCAGGACATGTTGCGCGTATGGGGAATGAAAGACGTGCATGGAAGCTTCTTGTAGAAAACCAGATGGAAAACGCCCAGTTGGTACACCAAGAATGAGGTGGGAGAATAACATTAACTATGATTTGAGGGAAGTAGATTATACAGGGAATGATTGGAAAGCAATAGCCATGCGGCCATGAACCTACGGGTTCGATAGTGCCAGTGAGTAAGTAAGTAAGTATTCATTATCCCTTCATGTTATATGAAACATTTTTCTCTTTTGTCTTCAGTTAGATTTGGGAAACTTTTATAAGGCTACCATGAAAGATATTTTTAACTTCAATAACATTTTCATGATGCATAATGATAAAAAATTACGTTTGTATATTTATTCCAATTGAAAATTTATCTACAGTAATCTCACTAAAGGTTTTAATTTATCTAGATACTATCAAAACTCGAGTGGGATTTAATGGACTATTTCAGGATTAGATAAAAGTAAATAAAAATTAAAAGAAATAAACTAATGGAAAAAAAAAAATAAAACACCAATTTACTTACTAAAATACTAAATTGTTTTGAAAATGGAATAACTCATAATTTAAATTATTACACTAGATTATTACAGTGATGTGTTAAGATGGATTTGTTCTTTGTTAACAGTTGCGCCATATATACTGTGACCCGTCATAATAACGACGTTCGAATTTCGCCGGCAAAGGCCAGAATAGTGTTCTTGCATTGGTCCAAATAGATTTACAAGTCGCCGACTCGCGAGTCGAAATGTCTAAGCTCTCATTCGAGATATATCTACAAGTGTCTACTCCACCTTTCGAGAAAAATCGGTGGCTAGAAACTTCCGTAATTGAAAGTGTCCCGACCATAAGTCTAGGAAGTTCTTCCTCGTCAATATATATCTGCGATGGGATCAGGGAGCAGTCAGTCGTGTTTGTGACAGCGATGGGTGAACTATGCAAAATAAATAAATTGTAGTGAGCGAATTCATCAGAGACTGTAAAATAAATGTAAAACAGATAAACTTTGAATCAAGATTCATTATTAGTGGAAATTGGGAACAAACTGTTACCGATATTTTGTAGAAATAAATAAAGTGGTTGTGAAATATTACACGACATCTGCGTAGGATTATTTACGTCGAAACTACGTGAAGACAAATCTCCCCGCAACCGCTACAATACAATCTTCATAGAACTATATGGACGATTACAGAAGACTTTGTTGATTGACTCGTTTTTATTAAAACAGATGCTGTAACATAATCTAAATAAACATGGTAAATTATAGAAAAAATGTAATTTAATGATGCATTTTTAAACACTAGACAAATATTTTGTTACTAAATTTAAATGTTAAAAAGAGTAACTTTAATGTTGGCAAAAAATGCTAAGGAGGCGATAAAAACAAACAAATGCTAGGGAGTAGATAAGAATATTATGGGATAAGCTGACATGCTTAGATCAAACACGTCTTTCCGTACAGTTTTATTGGTCAAAAGTTGTATGACGTAGTGAAAGTGAAATAGTCTCTATAAACAACATTCCCAAAAATGTTTTATTAAGCTATTGTTATTAATGATTCAGAAGTGTATTCGTAATGTGGGTTATAGTGGTCTTGTGTCAGCCTCTACTGATTCAGAACCCATTCCAGATAAGATCGAACTTGAACAGAAAATTGTATCAAATTAAATCAGCAAGAACAAAACTTTATCTGTTTATTTATTCCAATTTTAATTGTAAGATTCGAAAAATTGACTATTTTAATTTTTCATTTAAGGATAATTCGAGGATGCGGATTTCCTTGGAGATAAAGTTAAATATCACCGGTCTGCAACGAAGAGTTGTGCGATATTAAATAATTCTTAAGGAATCCCAAACGAAGGAGCTTACCCATTTGCGCTGTAATTAGCTTATTGGCACACCGAAACACTAGACAATGCAATAAGTTCATATAATATCATCACGAACAAATCCGTTTTAAGCCATATGACCTGTGACGTAAAAACCTAACGAAGATAGTCTTCCTTGGTCCCTACATCCAGTTGGAGTATATTGAAACGTCAATTTTGGAATTCTATTTCTTTCCATTCTTCTCAGAATATTTTTACATTCTTGTTGGAATCTTTCTATATATTCATCTAAACTTGGTACTCCAAGTTTTTCTCTGACTATTTAACTCATGTCCCAAATGGCAGTCAATAACCAATCACATTTCAATTAATTTTGATTTACAGCCAATCAAAGTCGTTTTTCACTTCGATTTTATTACTTTAATTTTATCAAGTGGCTCCCAGATTATATATCCATCCATCCATAGTAATTCTGCCCGAGGGCAGGTCTTTCACTGCAATCATAGCATTTTCATGCTATGATTTGCAGTTTTACTAGGGAATTATAGGTGTGATAGCTTCCCGTTGCTTTCCACACCGATGAAGGATGGTGATGATAATAATGATAGGGATGATGTTGATGGCCGGATGATTTTCGGGAACCGTTGGGCCCTAAGCATCCTGACATTTGTCTTACAAGTGAGGAAAAACAGATTGTATATATACTGCACGAATATAACCAAATTCTGCTTGCGAGATATAATAGAAAAACATTCTTAGCAATTGATTATACCACAAAAAAAAACACTGTTTGCACTTCCTTAAACGTATTATTTCCCAGGAATTCACGTTCCAGAAAAATATAATTGACATATTTATGTCATAGGACATCAGAAATTAATTAATAACCTATATGATGGTATAAACAGTTTGATGTGTTTCATTTTGTCTCCACGTTGTTACAATATTGCGATTCTATTTGGCAATAAATATTATCTGGTTGCAGTGATGAACAAACGAAACGTAACAAACGTTTCTCATTTGTTTTCAAACATCGCCGTTTACGTTAAATATATAATTTTTTTTAAAATAACTATATTTAAATAATGATTTGTGAGTAAACAGCTTAATTTTATTCGTTCAATAGTCCTAACAAATGCCACCATTGATTTCCAAATTCTCTAGATAAATTCACTCCTCACTTCGAGAGTCGTGAATTTGGAAATCACTCGTGGCATTACTTATGATAATAATGTTCCTTTGGTTATCCAGTCTATTAACTTTTTAACCGTGAACGAAATAAGTTAATTTAGCTTACTCTAAGTTTATGAGAATTTCTTTTATTTAAAATCCAAATTTCACTTTCGTATTTCCCGTCCTAATACTACCTTGGTTTCCTAGATGTCAGTATGAGGCGGAACGCTGACCACGTACCACTCAAAATGGCATCTATACGAAAACAAGTGTAACTAAATTAGTATGGTTCAAATTTTTCCCTGTATGGGGTGAGCGCCTAAATCTCTGTAAAGGGAAAACATAGACTTACAAAAAAATTTTAGAGCAGCTTCTGATGTGATCATATAATAATATATAATCTTCTTCTTCTTCATTTCACGGGCTAGGCAAAATGACTGTTCCGCTTCACAGTTGTTCTGTCCATGTTTTCACTGGTCTTCCTACATTCCTTGAACCGCTTGGCTTGTAGTTGAATGCTGCTTTTTGTAAACTTGTTACGTTCATTCTTTCTACATGGCTAAACCATTTTTCTTTATATCTTTTGATTTGATCATTTAATGGATATATATTTAACACTGTTCTTATATCTTCATTCTTTAACCGATCCATCCTTGTGCAGCCTTTTGTTCTTATAATAAATTTCATTTCTACACTTTGTATTCTACTTTGTAATTCTTTGGTCATAACCGAAGTTTCACTAATAATATATAATAATACATATTATTAAATTGTAAGAATCGAAGTTAGCTTTAGGGATGTATGCATTATGTAAGTATTTCATTATCGTCCGGAAAGCTACTCTCATCCACAGTCTCCATGTTTGCAAGAATGATTTGATGCACCGACTTGCAAATCTATTTGTTTGAACAAGAGGGACTTGAATCTCTGTTACCTAGCAACAGACGCCAGCCTGCTCGTTAGACGTTGGACAGGACAGCCAAGTGTTCGCACAATTAAACGTCACTGCCTTGTCACTATCTCGTCAGAATAATGCAATCAGCAGATGCGCTTCAGTTTATCAGTATTCAGTTTAACTCGCACGCGCGCACACACACACACACTACAAACTAGAATTTATGTTAAACATGAGGTTCATCAGTTAATGCAGTTAAATAATAAACAGGTTTACTCCTGCAATTTTTTTTGTTCAATGCCACAACGTTGTCATTTCGACATTCTCCTATTCTCTCCTGACATGGCGTTATTATAACCTACTTCTAAGGTTGGGGCACCAGGAAGGCGGGGTTACGCTGCCCCGATGATATATGATAGGTGATGATGATGGTAATTATGCGCCAGGAGAGGCCTTAATCCTAAACTTAATGAATAATAATATTCATATTATGTTACTGATGGTTCGGGGACCGTTTGGACCTTAAAGTTTACTGACATTTGTATTACAAGTGAGGAAAACCCGCGAAAAAACCATCACCTAGTAAACTTCTCCTGATCGGGGATCGAACACGGGCCCGTTGCATGACAAGGCAGCACGCTACATCAAGACCACAGCGGTTGACTACTACTGCAAATATCTAAAATCAAATTTAATGTAAACATGGAGCAACACAATATGGGTCAATTAGCTTACGTTTTGTCTCTAAAAAGAAAGGCATTCACTTTTATTCCACGGATTACTTTGTCATTTACCATAGGTGTTAGAGCTATTTTAAGATAACTTGGTGGGTGGTACCTATTCAGTTTCACCAACATTGTCTAGCGTTCAACAAATTATCACCTCTTAAAAGTCATTAACTATAACTGCTGGCGGACCCGATATTCTGACCTTGTTGGATCATCGTCATATCTGTGATCGACACTATTGGATGTGGAACTGACAGCCAACCAGCAAGCCAAGGTCATCCTGTCTGTCGCTCCATAAATATAATATATATATATATATGGTCCACCGCTGTGGTCTCGAGGTAGCGTGCTGCCTTCTCACGCAGCGGGTCCGGGTTCGATCCCGGTCGGGGCAGTTTTTTGGGTGAGGTTTTTATCGCGGTTTTTCCTCCTCTCTAAGACAAATGTCAGGAAAACTTCAAGGCCCAAACGGTCCCCGAAATCATATGACCATCATCATCATCCTTCACCGGTGTGGAAAGCAACATGAAGCTACCACACCTACAATTCCCTAGTAAATCTGCAAGCATAGCATGGACATGCTATGATTGCAGTGAAGGACCTGCCTTCGGGCAGAATTACTACGGATGGAGATATATATATATATATATATATATATATAAAGGCTAAAGGGAACTCAATATAGGTCTTAGGAAATCCTTGGGGTTGTAGGGGATTAAAGCTCCCACTTCTTCTAGACAATCGGCACTTCATGTCAGCCCTACGTGACGGTCGCCTTTACCCCAGAGCAAGCATCTGATGCTTACTTCCGTTAGAGGATGTGTCGTTCCCAGGGCCAAGTTGCCACCAGATAGTTTGGGTCAGTTTAAAAATCCCGACACCGCCGGGACTGAAACCCACGCGGTTGTAGCGTATTTCGTTAACCAACTAAGTCAACGCCGTGCTTGCATAAAGATATATAAAAATATTAATTTTTTTAGTACTGTGATTCTATATAAATAATTTACTTAGTCCACATTATCTGTTTACTTATATTTTGGTTATGAGATATTTTAATATATTATCAATACGATGTAAACTAGATTGTAGGAAAGTATGTTAAGCTATTTTAAAAATATAATGAGCCAATCGTTGTGGCCTAAGGATAATATTGTTATCTCACAGAGGGTTCTGGGGTTCGAACCTCCGTTGGGACAATTCTCCTGAAAGCAAAAAGAAATTAAACATAGGCTCAATTCTGGAAATGTGTGCTATTATGCATTACATAAATTCTTGACGTCCCAACTCCTTTCAAAAAACGTTAAATTGAAAATAGATAAAACTATTATTCTACCAGTTATATTATATGGGTGCGAAACATGGACTCTTACTTTAAGGGAGGAAAGGAGATTACGAGTTTTTGAGAATAAATGAGATGAACAAACAGGTGAATGGAGAAGACTACAAAACAATGAACTACATGATCTTTATAGGAAGCCAGATATAATAAGAACAGTTAAGCCTCGTAGACTGCGATGGGCAGGACATGTGCGTATGGGGAATGAAAGACGTGCATGGAAACTTCTTGTAGGAAAACCAGAGGGAAAACGCCCAGTCGACAGACCAAAAATGAGGTGGGAGAATAACATTGACTATGATTTGAGGGGAGTAGATTATACAGGGAATGATTGGAAAACATTAGCTCAGGATAGGGATGTATGGAGAGCGTATGTCCGTACGGCCATGAACCCACGGGTTCGATAGTGCCAGTGAGTTAGTTATAAAGCAAATATCAGGAAAATTCAAGACCCAAAGAGTTCACAAACACCATCTGCTCGTCGTAACCATCCATATCACATTTGCTTGTCTAAAAATGCATGAACGGCTGTGGTGAAATCACTTTATATTTACCTTGAAAGCAGTTTACAAATACATAATAGAAGCACATAATATGCTTATACGACTAGCTATAGCTAACAACCAATGACGCGATATCACCTTGCTGTTAAGGCGTTATAAACAAGATAGAATGAAACATTAAGAATCAAATAAGAGATTAATCACACCGGTCAACATGATTCTTGTCTCATGAGTACCAATAGTTGTACTTAATGCAGCTTTTTTATCGTGTTTTCAAATATGTATTCGGAATTTCTCTATCACCCACAGTTTTTTATTTCAATTTCAATTAATGGATTTAAATAATCATTTTTTAATAAACGTTTTTTCGTCCATTTGTCCAATGTAAAATAGAACCAAATGAGCTAATTCAGGAGATTTCAGCTATGGAAAAGATATATCAAGGCAAATGGAATCCTAATACGCTGGCCGATTATTGTTGGACCATTAAGAGAGATGCTCCACAGGCGAAATATAGCAGAAAATCGTCATTTCTTATTTTCTAGGTGAGTCCGAATGCTCGAATATTGTGTAGTTACGAATGTAGAAAATATTAAAGTGTTTGAAATTATAAATTCCTGTATCTCGGAAACCTTGCGCAATGGAGAAAAACTGATGTCATATTTGAATTCAGGAGAAAAAATACTATCGGAATCACATATTTTTCTTTCTGAGACAAAAAGTTTCTTTTTTGTTGCTCAGTGTTATTACGTATTAATAGTATACTGAAATAGCAATGTACTGAAGTAAACACAATATAAATGCATTGCTCACAGATTTCTACTGAAAAATTAATATCGTAAAAGCTAAATAAGCAATTGTGCTCCATATGTATGTGATTATTCTGTTGTCATTACGGAATGTTATTATCTTTGTTTAGATCTCTGATGATCGACAACCAATTACAACAAAACTCATTTTGCCGCTAATGTACAAGTTATTTTATACTCTAAAGTAATGATAAAAACAATTAGTTATTGGTAAGCTTTGTCAACATTTTCTTCGAAAATGAACACACATATTACCAAACTAATACCGGTAAGTAATTCTGCTTGATTTTTAAACTTTCTGAATTCTGAAATTTTGTACAAACTACTAAAATAAATGAAAATGTGTCTTTATATAATGTTTTCTTTCTCTATTTTACGTAGGCTATACATTGTCACTTTTGGTAGACTCCATTCCAGTAAGTTTGATTAAATAAATAAGTATTCTTTATTATTAAGGTAAAAATGGAATATATTTCTAAAAAAAACATAAACGAAATATTTTAACCGAAGTTTTAGTTGAGGACTACTAAGATCCCCGGTTCAATTTTAACATTTTATATAGTACGGGCAGTAACATCAACGTCGGTTCAAAACGACATTTAAGTATAAGCCTATAGAAATCTCACATCAACTATCATATACTGAATTTTTTTGTAGGCATTCCAAAAGTTAATATTTTAACGTTATAATATGCGGGACAGAACAAAAATGTTATTTTTACACTATACTAAGATTGAGTTTTGTTACTTATAGAAATATTAAAGTCGAGATAAAAATAACCTTATGTTTACTTTCTTTTTTTAAAATTTCATTCAAAATACAACGTATTTTATAACAGGAAAAAAATACCATGATATGATTAATTTTTCAGTCAAAGTATCCAACTATATGATCGAACTTTTTAATATTTGTTTAATGTTTATTTGGTATTATCGATTTTAATCATATTTTGTCACTTCATCCTTATAATTCTTGGGAAACTTCTATATATAAATGACAGTTTTGAAATAATAATAATAATAATAATAATAATAATAATAATAATAATAATAATAATAATAATAATAATAATAATAAAATCAAAAATGCATAACTTTGGTTTGTTTTCTTCTTGCAAAAAAATATAGACTTTGAAATTATTATTATTATTATTATTATTATTATTATTATTATTATTATTATTATTATTATTAGTTTGAAACTTGAATAATAATTTTTACTAATGTGTGTTTAAATGACCTATCTATTGTGCAAGGAAACATAGACTTATTAAAACTCCACTCTAAAACGGTACAATATATTGTACCTAATTTAATTTGTTTTAGTAGAAATTCGTACCAGGAACTCCATCACGCCATTTCGACGAATCGTTATGAAATGTATAATAATAATAATAATAATAATAATAATAATAATAATAATAAATATGTTTTTTGTAAAATCAATTAAGCCTAACAGAAAAGAACATATACTTTATTTACATTAGGGTACATTAAAATAAAAGTACTCAAATCCGTTCAAGAAAAGTGATGAAAATTATAGGATGTACAGTATAAGAATATGTATTAAAATCGAATATGAAATGAGGAAGATAACTTAATATCCTGCACATAGTACAGTTTTGAGAGATCGACAGCAGGAATTTGTAGAAGGAAGCACACCCACAGTCCAACACAACAATCTCTCTCTGTGTTAATTCAAACTCTCTCTACGTCCTCGTATTGTGAAATTTGTCCTTATTGTGATGCAAATCATCTGTCCACCTTCTAACATGGGAGGGTAGTTGTAAGAACGGGAGTCCTAATTCTGACAAAGTGATTTTAACCTAAATTTACAATGGAAAGTGGTCGATAAACTTGAATGAGATTCAGCTGCTCATACATTTGATTGTACAATTACGTACAGAACCAAAACGTTTATCATCAACTGTAAACTGTTCACAATTATCCGAAATATGAATATGTAGACTCAGCCTGTATTCACTGAAAATGTTTACATATTTCATATGAAATGTATATCATTTCGTGTAAAAAACTTTCATCGTGGTTCTAATATATGTTATCAGTGTTTATTTTGCATATTTAACAAAAATGCTTTTACATCTACTAACAAACAATAATACTAATATAAATGTGCACCGTGCTTTTTGTGTATGAATATTAAAGTGGGGGATGCATAGTGTAATATTTTGTCTATATAACTCCAATGAGGCAATTTTTAATGGTAAATTAATAATACGTATATATGTTTCCTACTTTATAATCGAGATTACATAACGACTGTTCCAGATACTTAACGTGTCTCTGATTCGAATCCCATCTACACCACAGTCATTTTTGGGTAGGCTGCAACTGCACTCAGTCTCTGAGAAGCTCTTTAAAGAAAAACTGACACTATGGTTCTGAAATTATGTCATGCTAACTATTGTCATCTGTTACCCAATGACAGCAATCACATTACTTGAGATTATATTACATTATTATTATTATTATTGTTATTGTCGGCCGCGGTGGACTAGTGGTTATGCTCCTTGCCTCTGGTCCCGAGGGTCGCGGATTCAAACCCGGCCGGGGTCGATGGATTTTTTAGGATGGAAAAATCCAAGGAGCAAGTCCTCCGGGAGGCGTGGGTCCCGAGTCTGAAGATTTTCTGGCTCGTAAAAGATCCTTAAGCCTGAATGAAAAGGCTTTTAAGCAAAATTTACCGAATTTTCCCGTCCTAGTACTACCTAGGTTTCTAGATGTCACTATGAGGCGGAACGCTGACCACGGACCACTCAAATTACATCTATACGAAAACAAGTGTAACTAAACTAGTACGGTACAAATTCTTCCCTGTAGGGGGAGAGAGCCTAAATCTCTGTTAAGGGAAAACATGGGCTTACAAGATGCAAGAAGATTATTGTTATTGTTATTTAATCTGAATATGGAATGGGAAAATAACAAGGAGAAATAATTTAAATATCTGGAATGAATTTTAGTAACCGATAACACGTCGACTTGTAAATGTAAAAGGTTTGGAGATCTTAAAGACATGGATTTATAAAGAACCCCATAGGCATCTCAAACCAGGTAAATAGAAAGGAACCCAAGGTAACAGTATAGGGACGGCAGGAGTACGAATAGGAGGGCACTTAAAGATAGAGATGTGGAAGATTGCTTTTGTTGCTTTTATAATTCATAGTTTTATTGGGTAGGACATGGAGTTACAAACCCACTCTAGAGGATCAGAGCACTAAAGTTAAGATAATATCTTCCTGCAGCCTTTGACGAATCTACAGTAGCTTACGTAAATGAGCGTGTTGGCTAGGTGCTAGTTGGTAGCGCTTAAGACTTATATTTGGGATAAAACCTGATTTTAACTAACTTAAGTATTTTTCCTGGTTTCCTTTTGTAATTATGACAAATTATGAGTTACAATTGTATTACCAGGATCCATTTAGTGGTAGTAGAATCTCCTGTTGCTCTTATCCAGAGCAAGAGCCTCAACGAAGAAAATCCAGCGCACCCTATTCCAAGCCAAAACCTTATACTCTCCCAATATCTTTCCTTCTGGTTTCGCTTCTACTCCCTTTCCTCGTGACAGTCGTGGTCTTCCTCTTTTTTTTCTGGCGCTGAGGGCTGCAAAAAGAGGGCTTATCTGTCAATAGCATTCTGAATGTACCATAGAGTATGGCAATCCATTTTCTCTTTTTTATTTGGATATCAACAGGTTCTTCGTGTGTTTGTTTTCATAGATTTTGATTGGAAATAATATGTGGTCAAAATCTGCAAACGGATTTCCTCAGACCTGTTTAAGAAGACCTGGAGGCTCCACCAGAATTCATTTTTTTTCATAATAATTTAATAATATTAATAAAATTAAATCATTGATCTAAACAAAACCAACGACGAACACATTATAAATTCACACTATTGCTATTTGTTTTATATATTAATACTGTACTATTTACAATTTATTTTATTTATTATTACTATGTGATATCAAGTATGCATGCCATAGAAGTAAAAATAATGAAACAGCACTTTTAATTTAAGAACAGAGCAATATTCATAATGATGATACAGCGCTGCCATCTGGAGGATTAATTCAGCTTGGACTAACTTAACAAAAACGGCAATTAGTAGCGAGAACCTGTGAAATGAAACTGAAGAATTATAATATTATTATTACTAATCCGATTTAAGCTTTAAAAATCAGCAAGAAGAAGACGAAGAGGAGGAGTCAAGTTGTTCTTCCCGCACCTGGTTCTACAAGCCACCCCTTTTCTAATACACTTTAAGCTTCGTCTAATTAGTGTCGTGAAGGAAATGATCAGCAGCTCCCAGAAGTTTCAAACACTTCCTTTAAGATTCTTAGCCTACGATATTACAGTTTTGGAGGGTGAGACAGTTAAAACCGTCTAATGACAAAACGTAGCAACGAGGTGCAAAAGTAACAGTGCCAACTTCACACTCAGTCATCAAAGTGAATTTAGCCACATAGACGTCCTCTCTCTGCAAGTTTCAAGTGTGTAATATTGGTATACAAGGGTTCCTTAAGAACCACAGGAGTCACGTATCTTTGGAAACGTTACACAGATGTTATACTGACTGAAAAAGAAAATAAACGCTCGACTTATAAGGATAATTAATACAAATTTTAAATATTTTTTGTAAATGTAAACTTATTCATATAGTTTAACATATTAAGAGTAAATTATATATATATATATATATATATATATATATATATATAGGCAAATTTTAGTTTTTATTGCATACATCCTTCACCGGTGTGGAAAGCAATGCGAAGCTACCACACCTACAATTCCCTAGCAAAGCTGTAAAGCATAGCATGATAATGCTATGATTGCAGTGAAAGACCTGCTCTCGGGCAGAATTACTATGGATGGATGGCATACATTTTGATTTTTAGTATAGACACAATTGGATTTACTTACTTTATATTAATTTTGATGATCATTTTTAGTACTTCCAAATCCTATTTGGTACTCTGCAGAAATAATTATTTATCCAATATAGGTAGACTATATTGAGAATAAAGTTCGTAGGAAATATTTTGGACAAAAGAGAGATGAACAGACAAGTGAATTATATCATATGTATGGGAGGCCAGATGTAATAAGAACAGTTAAGTCTCGTAAACTGCGATAGGCAAAATATGTTGAACGAAAGAGGAATGAAAGAGGGACACAGAAACTCTATGTAAGAAAACCAGAGGGAAAACAGTACATAGAATAAGAACGAGATGGAAGAATAGTATTAATCATGATTTGATGGAGATAAATTATACAAGGGATGATTGAAAATCGTTGGCTCGGGATAGTGATGTATGAAGAGCTTATGTCCTAGCGGCTATGAACTTACGGGTTCGATCGTGCCAGTGAGTTAAATATATATTCAAATAGTATAAGAAGAGGATGATTTACAAAGTGCCATTTACATGTTGAACCAATTGTTATAATCTCAAAGTCTCAACTTCAAAAACTAAAATTATGGCTTTTCAGGACAAAGTGCCAGCCAGAGCAAAAAATAGTAATCAATAATGAAATAATAGAACAGATAGCACACTTTAACTATCTTGGTTCAGATATAACATATAGCTATGATTGGGATATACATAATAAATTAAATCGATATCAAATGATGTGTGGCACTATAAGAAGAACCCTCCGAAAGACTCGAAGAGGAACTCAGCTCAGGTTTTATAAAATTATGGCTGTTCCTGTTCTTTTATATGGATCTGAATCTTGGGTACTTACAAAAAAGATATATCACACATTCAAGCCACTGAAATGAAATGTTTAAGATTCGTAAAAGGATGTACACGCATGGATAGAATCAATAAGAATGGAGATATTTTCAATAGTCAATAAACTAGAAGAGCACAAATACCAATGGAAAGAACATTTAGACAGAATGGACAATACAAGATTACCCAAAAAGATCAACGCCTACAAACCACATGGAAAAAGATCTTTGGGACGGCCAAGGAAACGATGGACTTGAGACCGGAACAGGTCGCATCGACCTAATCCTGGAAAGGAAGAAGAAGAAGTAGTAGTAGTAGTAGTATAACTAAAGTATGTAGACCTCATTTTCTTTATAAATGGCAAGAAGTGTTAATCATGCTCCTTCGGGTGCTTAAACGACATTTCTGATAAAGGAACTGCTCAATGTCCTTATCATGGGAAAAATTACATCCGAGTTAATATCCATATATAAGTCGATCGGATCCTCAAGCTCAAAAACTAAATCTGACCAAGAGACAACCTCAAACTAAATACCAGATATTCTAGGTGAAGTCGATACCAATGTAGATAAGTTGGAATAGCAGAAGTTCGTAACAGTATTCACACATAGATGATACACAGAGTTCCTTATGTTAGTATAAAGATGGTTTGCTGGGATCATTATTTTCTTACTAAATGAAGTGATCAAGAATTTGATATTTCGGTAGAAGAATTTGTTAAATTCTTATCCGAATTATTTATCTTCGGCCCGCTGCCAAACATCCAGCTACCAAGTATTTTGAAACTAGGAGAGCTAAAATGTATACAGATTCCCATAAAACTAAAATTACAAAAAGGCAAAAGGAACATTTTGAAGAAATGGGATTTAAAATTAATATTAAGAAGTCTGCTACCATCACAATCAAGAATGGGAAAGTATTCGGAAACGATATCAACATTTTTATGGCCTCCATATAAAGCCGATTTCCGAACATAATAAAGTACCTGGGTCTTGATTTGCTGATGTCATGTTTTCAGACTCTTTAAAATAGGCCTACTCATCAAAATTGAAAAATAAATTGGGCATTCTCGCTTCTTCACCTTAATTACATCAGAAATTCGGGGCTCTCAATTCTTCAGTACATCCCAGGACATGAGGCCAAGTCTTTACCTCGCTGTGGCATCGTTTGCAGCGGTTGTTTTGAGTCCTGCACCTACCGGAGCTATATCACAAGAGCACCTCTCCACTCTATACTTGGGAAATCTTCGTGATTTTTTTTACCCAGAATTTGGCGGAGATATATTCATCATATAGATTGAATTCTTTACCTTTCAGAAGGATCTGGAATCATTTATTATATTCTTTATGTAATTTTTCTTAATTTTTGTGAGTCTATTATGTCTCTTCTGTATTTGTTTTCTTCCATACAGATGTTAGTGACTTTTAATTGTAAATACGTATAAATTTTGTGACTTCTAACCAATTGACAGGTATTTATTTGTTACAGCTCAGCTTCCCCGGTTTCTCCGAATTAAATTAAAAAAAATATAACCCGTGTGCCGACATTACTTGGCCAGGGTCATACCTTTTATTTATGAAAAATCACAATGATGGTTCTTTTTTTAAGTTCGAGATATAAAGATTGGTACAATTTGGGGAGGTCTAAGGATTGGTACAATGCGGCAACACTGTACAACTGAATATATTACACATCAGTAGAGGTTATATTGGACTTCGATAAGTGTTTTACTTGAGATCCGTAGAAAAGTGATAGTTGCTGAAATGAGTTAGGCCTATATCAAAATAAAAGTTACTTTTTTATGTAAAACATAATACAAAACTCGTTCAACAATGATTAATTCCCGACTAGCCCGAAGCTTCACTCTCTCTTTCCACTTGTTCCAAAATGACCCTGGCCAAGTAATGTCGGCACACAGGTTTTATTTTTTGAAAGTTAAATATATATGACAAGAGGAATTCAAGTTCACATAATAAAAGGTTACGTAGTATATGAACCACTTTCACATGGCGTTATTGTCTAGTTGAAGAGTGACAGAATTATCAAGATGTCAGGTGGGACGTGTATGCTCAGTGAAGCTGTACAAAAACTTGGTCTGCGCTTACGACAGAGACCTCTCTTTTGTCTATATAAAACAGATATTTAGTTTGTGTTATCTTACTCCACCAATTCCTTCCTTACAACTTCCCAAGAGAATTCTCTAAGCTCAACTTTCATCCTACGAGAATTATTACAGTTAACAAAACATTATCGAGAAGCAACGTAACCTCTCTGGAATATATGGACGAGTTGTAATTTCATAATTTTATTAGCAGAGTTATAAAGTTTTAACTTGAATGTTTTCATGATCCATAATACAATTTATTTGCTGAAATTAGTAACTTTTTCTTTAACCTTATGAATTTACGCTGTTCTCATTTCAAGAAATTATTCGATTAAATTTTCTTACGAACTGGTTATGAAGTGTCCCTACCATTTTTCAATTTATGATTAATTAAAATTTTTAAAATGTTATTTCACTTCCTTTTTTGTATATGTATAATTATCCATATCTTCTGACTTACTAACAGAAAGATTGAAAATATATTTTCTGATATTTCTATACATTTCAGCGCTCTTTTTAATAAAATTACGTCCAATAGTGCTTACTGGAACTTCCACGTTGATATACATGACCCTCATGGGAAACCGTTAAATCTCATTGACTGCGATGACCAGGTCATGTAGCACGAATGGGGAATGCAAGAGGGATATGGACATACCTTGTAGGAAAACCAGAGGGAAAAGGCCCAGTAGATAGTCCAAGAATGTCGTAGGATAATGACATCATCATCATAGTACATTCACGAATTTAGGCCATTTGTTGACCTGTTTCGGCCTCAAGAGAAACGCCATCCAAAAGTCTTTTGAGTGGACGTACTGGTATTCGTCTTCCTGCAGGTTATATATTAACATTTGTTTGGGTATCCTGTGATCTTCTATTCGATGAACATGTTGCATCCATCTTGACTTATCAGAAATTTTGTTTTCTAAAGGTTACATGTGTAATTCTTCTAAGATGTCTTCATTTTTTTGTGATCTAGTAGTATGCATCCTGAAATCCTCCGAGGGTATCTCATTTCAGCAGATCTAAGTCTCTGTATATCCTTCTGTTTCAACGTCCATACTTCGCTACCATACAAAAGAGTTGGAAGAGCCAGTGTTTTATATATTTCTAGTCTTGAATGTTTTTGGACTAACTGTGGCTTGAAGATAGAATTTATTAACCCTAAAATTCTTTAAAATGTTGATATTTTTGCATTTATATCCTTTTATTCTTCATATGATATATTGCATCCTAGATATGTAAAATTATTCACCTGCTCCAAAATTTTATTGTCGAGTACAATTTTACTTGTGACAGGATCTACACCTTGAAATGCCATTTTTTTTTTCTCAGTAGATATCTTCAATCCATATTCTTCTGTAATTTTGTTAAGTTCAAACAGACCTTTCTGCAGATTATCATCTGAATTTGCAATTATTATTTGATCATCTGCAAACAATAGGGTGTTTAATTTTGTATTTTCTGATATTCTTATTCCAAATTTATATTTCTTGTTCCAGCAACATATTACTTCGTTGATATAAATCGCAAAGAGTGTTGAGGATAGGGTGCAGCCTTGTCTCATACCACGATTTATAATTCCATCTTCAGAAAATCTGTTATTTAATTTAATCTTTATGGTGTTGTCTTTGTAAATATTTGTATGTTCTGCCGAAGTAAATTTGGTATATATCTGTCTTCCAATATATTGAAGAGTTTTGGTCTCTTGAATGTGTCGAATGTTTTTTCAAAATCTATGAAAGCAACATTGATTATAGGATGAGCTCATGTCTGCGAGGTATTGAACCTACGAATATTGCCAGTGAGTTAGTTTTATAATCTAATTACTACTTAATTCCATCATAACTAAAGATAACAAAAATGTTAATGTTGAGGTTTTTAAACATTAATTCACAGATTTCACTTATTGTAGCAATTGTTTTATTCTGTAGATTCGTACAGTTCAAAAATTGTAGCTATTTATTTTATTATACTTATTAGCGGAACACTTACTGTTTTCATTAGTTGAGAATAATCTTCATTTCAACTAGTAAAATGGCTGAGATATGCTATAAGCGAAATCGAAAGATTAATTAGTATTTTATTTAACAATGATTAATCAATTTAAAATAATATTTTACGGTTCATGAATATAGTTGATACACCGCATTTTTATTATTGCTTTTGCATTTACTTCCATATAATTTAATTACCATATTCATAAATAAACATTCCACAATGTTAATAAAATCAGTCAACTACTACAGGAAGCCATTATATTCGCACCTTGGCAAGAAGAGGGCCACAAGTGTAAAAATGTCATAAATTGAGTTAAGACTACTATCTGTTAAAAAAATGGTTAAACATTTATTTATTTATGGCCACAAGGCATGTGCAAGAAAATGGAGGCTGGATAAAATTGTGTCCATGTCAAAAATGGTATGTACTGCACCTTTTTTTTAAAACTTCAATTGTTAATAACTCGGAACTAAACTTTTTACACTTGTGGCCGTCTTTTTTCCAAGGTGCGAAATGCTGTAAAATATATAGGCATAACTTTTATAAGATTCATGATGTGTTCCGTTGAGGTTTATTCAAAATTAATATAAAATTAAGTTGAGGAGACGGACCTTTCAGGTGAATATTCTATAATTTTATATTAATATAGGCATAGATCGAAATTTCCTAAAAGAGATAGCCTCTCAACTCAATTGTTAAAACATTTTTAAATAAATATGAGGTTCCTTCATTCCAGATTACTTGATTACTTTTATAGAACACATATACAGTACTGATATACTTACGTGAATTTTCAGTTTTCAATTCCTTTTTAAAATAGTATTATTTGTGTGGCTCTAAAACTCAAATGTTAGAAATATCGAAGAAATGAGCTTTATTATTGCCATAATACCCTTAGCATTAGCCAGAGTTACATCGGGCGTTTGAAGCTATGGGAATAGTTCATGAAACGAAACAGCATTTGGTTTATTTGCGTTCCAAAAATGAAGTTTGAAAACCAGGAGTTAGAGTTCAAAGGGGAAATTACTTCATTTTTACGACAGGAAATACCGGATACTATAATGACATCAGACAGGGAGAATTGTAATTCATCAGCAATGTGGCGATATTATCTGCAATGCGTGTTGGATTTATTATTATCACTCTTTTGTATTCAGAATGCAGTTCACAGGTCATCATATTGCTGCTGCATTTTACCAATTCTATTCCATGCACTCTTGCAAAATATATTATTTACAAAATTTTATGTTTCTTCCTGTGATGTAAAAAAAACCCTTCTCCTTAACGTTTGAAACTATTTTTTCTGAACCCTAGGTAGGCTATAAATATGTAATTATGTATGTATGTATGTATGTATGTATGTATGTATGTATGTATGTATGTATGTATGTATGTATGTATGTATGTATGTATGTATGTATGTATGTATGTATGTATGTATGTATGTATGTATGTATGTATGTATGTATGTATGTATGTATGAATATATATATATATATATATATATATATATATATCCGATAGGACCCTCATGGATAAACGGATGCTCCTTTACCGGAAGATTCTTTATCAAGTTAATTTAGTAATGCTTATTTCCTTACAGGTGTCAGTAAGTGAGGTGTGGTAAGTACCTCCCTCAATGAGACATATAGTAGGCTACTAAAGTTTATTTGGATGAGAAGACAGTTAAATTTTGTTCCAGAGGCACCAATTTAAGCTCTAAGTTATTTTACGAAGCTGGAAATCTTCAGACACGGGACCCTTCTTCCTCTTCTTCGTTTAGGCTTTTTGATAGTCTGTTCCGGCTCCAAATTGCTGCTCTTTCCTTCTTTGCTTTGAACTTCCCAAACTTCTTCTTCCTCTTGGTGAATAGCTGTATGCTGCTTTTGGTGTACTGTTCTCAGTCATCCTTGCTAAGTATTCTTACCAGTTTATTCTGTATTTCAGTATTGTTGTGTTTAATTCCTCTACTTTTAGTTCCTGTCTTATTTCTATGATATATTTTTTGTCTGTTCTTTGATATCCTGCTATTGGTCTGAGGAATTTCATTTCAGCAGCTTGGATTCTGGCAGATTGTCGTGTTGACACGGGACCCACGGTTTAAATACCCTCCCGGCGGATTTTGTTGCTTGGAGCCCGGCCAGTTTTAAACCCGGAACTAGAGACAATAAACATAACCAGTGGCCTACCGAGACCGATCTAGGTAGGTTGCAGTAGGCTAAATAAAAATAAAGTTACCTCACTACAGGCCTTCGATATGTCTTTGGGTTGTAGGGGGTTAAGACTCCCATCTTTGGAAACATCGGCACGTCTGCCAAATTGTCAACCCTGTGAGGCGACTACTTTTGTTCCCAGAATATGCTTGTGTAATTCATTTCAGTTAGAAGCTGAGTCAATCCAGGGCCAAGTGCAACTAGATGCTTTAGGCAAGATTAAAAAGTCTGAACCCATCGGGACATTAACCTACGACCTTCAGACTTGCAGCATATTGCATCACCCAGCGTTATAATTAAACTAATTTATAATAAATTATATTTTATGTTTAATGCTGATGATAAAAATTAAAGTTTTATTTTAATTACAAATATTTATGCTGTACGGATAAAATGGATTATTTTAAAAATAAATAAATTAAAATATATGGACAGGAGAAGAACAAGAGTAAGACCAGCCAAGAGATGGAGAGACAGTGACTGCACATCCAATACGTCTTCCTCCGAGGAATGATTTTGGAAATAAACGGGATGAAAATCCTACAAATTATGATTAAGAAGAATAAGAAGAAAATATATCTGCAGTTATGGATAGCTATATCGTATTGATTCTAACTTACGGTGTTTTAAAAATAAATAAGTTAAAATATATCTGCAGTTATGGATAGCTATATCGTATTGATTCTAACTTACGGTGTTTTAAAAATAAATAAGCTAAAATATATCTGCAGTTGTTCATATATGGGTCCCGCGCCGTAGCCGAGTGGTTAAGGCAGGAAGCCTTCGCGCAGAGCTATGGGACTTGCGCTGGTTCGAGTCTCCATGGGGGAAGACATTTTCTCATGGTATTTCGGCCAGTATGGGACCGGTGCCCAACCAGCATCGTGAGGCATTTGGGTAGCTACAATAAGTAGCGGCTCCAGGTTGAGAAAAACAGCTATAACGGCTGAGGGACTCGATATGCTAACCGCATTTCACCCCTACACGGGCTTGATTATCTATCTCTGTGATTGACACATGTAGATGTGAGGCCAGCAGCCGGATGGTAGACTAAGGGCCTTCTAGGCCTGTAGCGCCAGGAGTGTGTGTTCATATATGATATTGATTCTAACTTACGGTGTCATACATTAAAATATAACAAAAAATAATGTATTTCGAATGCATTTCAATTTCATTCAATTATCTTAATAAACAACGTTACAGTATAAAAACATTCTGATATATTGTGGGCTGTAGTCTATGAAAATGTAATTTTTCTCTGTTGAAAGCAGTCTCTGGTTGAATCCGGATTACTGAATATTAAAATGAACTTCATGATATCTTGCGATACTACAGAGAGAGTGAGGGATAGTGGGGGAAGAGGGAGACAGAGGTTCACAGGGCACGCATTGGAAGGCTGATATAATGTGAATAATTCAGTCAGTAATTTGTGTGTGTATGCGTGCTTTTGGCTTGACTGGGAGATGTTTCACCTAATTTGGCCAATCAGTAGGTCAGCTCTACTACTACATGCATGGAGCGCTTTTTTTAAAAGGAGAAAACTGATCATCAATATATGAAGCAAGTGCGTGTGATTGAATTAAACAACAGCGGATGTGATTTTTAAAATACGTGCTATACTCGTGCAATCATATTTCCAGTTTTCAGATTACGGACGGATGGAAGAGTGGATATGTAATGTATTAATATTCAGGTCTCATTGTCACTCACATGTAACTTCAAGTATAACATTTCTTGTCTCTAATTACAAACATAACTTAATGATGATACTAATCAAACATTTACAAAATACTAGTGCATTCGATAAGTAATGACAATAGCGCTATAACATCACAAACATTTTAGTTAGGTTACTTTTGACATTACGAACTTAATTTATAGTATCTTGTCAAGTCAACCATACGTTGCCAGATCCTTGGAAGATGGTGAACTCCATCTGCAGCACTATTTCTAGATATATCTCTCTCATCTGGTCAATCTAGACCTTTCTCGATAGTTTGACTTATCGTCTTTGATTTGTCGGGCATGGGTGATCCTTTCGGCAAGAATGCTGCCGCCGGCATTGCTGTCGGGATCATTTAAGCTCGCAAGGCACTCCACCACGACAAAGTAAAGATACCATCGGAGGGAAGAACGCATCATTACTGTCAGTATTTTATTTAAAGAAGCTCCTTGACACCCGAGGTCTTTAACGTCTCAATTCAAATTTTGGGGCGTGAAAAGTTCGATAAATTTGCTCGGAGGCCTCTTTATTCAGGCTTGAGATACGTTTACGTGCCGTAAATCTACGACAGGGACCAACTGTTTTAGTTCCCTTCATAAGGAAATCATGCTCGACCTCGCGTTTGAATCCGCAAACTTCGAAGCTAAAGGTGAGCATGGTGTCTACTAGTTCATCAGAACTGACTCAAACATGATAGAATTATAGTCATAGCCTACTGAAAAATCGTACTTAAAAACTCATTCTAAGTAACAATTAAACATTCTGAGCATAGTTGAACAAAGAGAGAGCGAGAGAGAGACTCTCTAAATTTTATAGTCTAAAATAAGTTCTTCAAATTAATAAACCTTATTTATTAGGCATATAACTAATTTGATTCCACTGACATTTAGTTGTATCATCTTTATTTTCAGGATTTTAAACTTTTCGAGACTGTTGACTAATGACCTGAGATGTTAAGGCTCATAATGGAATTAAACATTTTATTTTATCATCGAACATACAACTCGCACGAAGTCTTTTTAGCCTCGTGAGTTCAACTGATTAACTATTCGACACGAAATACAGAAAAATTATTTTAAGAAAACAAACTAAGGTTGAGAGACTGCATTACGCTAACCATGTATCTCGCCGTATTGTCATCTGTTAGGCAGTGACAGCAAACATTTCAATTGACTTTGGCTTTTCAGAGCTGTCGCGCCACGAATGTTTTTATCAAGTTGTTCTAAATGTAAAACAGACTTGATTCCTGTTTGGTTCGTCTTCCGGGCTAAAAGACCGTGCTCCGAACAAAATCTTCTGAATATGTCTACCGCAGTAGTAGACAAAACGTACACAGCCATTTAGCCCGGAAGACGAACCAAACAGGGATCAAGATACCGGCCGCGAAAGCCTACAATTTTACGTAATATGGGCTTTTAATTAAAATATATTTCATACAAATAATTTTCAAGCTATTGTGTGTAACATTTTTAATTGCATGTCACATCTATACATGCTACTGGCTATTTTCTATGTTGATCGATTACAATAGAAAAGTCACACAATGTGCAGATGCTGAGACCAGATATATTTACACAATAGCCGTAGGATATACAAGAATGAAGAATCAATTAAATAGTGGCAAGAAAAACTCTTGACTCCATCAAAGATTATAAGAGAAAGAAATGATTGGTTAAATAGTAATTTGGATGATTCTATTTGGGATAATGGAATTTTCTCTTGTACTTGTTTGTGTATCCGGGAGTTAACCCTGAACCCTGGCCATGAAACCAGATGTGTAGGATACCTGCTATTTCAACCTTGATTAGGTATTTTTCAATTTACTAACATGTTAATTGTCGGTCTGACATTGAAGCTCTGAGGTTAACAATTATCCTATATCAAATTTATAATGGACGTTTGAATATCAAACATCAACAAATAGAAATATTAGGACTAGTATAAAGCGATATTAATGTTGTCATTAAATGATTATCATAACATTATGCTGACCAAATTAATTAAACAGAAGAAATGTGCATTTTATAATAATAATAATAATAATAATAATAATAACAATAAAGTTATATACATAATTTCAATGTTTACACATCTTTCTGTGCCTAAAGTTTTATTTTCCAATAATATATATATGTATAATACGCAGAATTCTAATGTTTACACATATTGATGTGCCTAAAGTTTTGTTTTCCTTCTCATTCGTCTCTATCCATCCTCTCCATGCCCTCCAGTCCTCATTCCAGTTATTTCTTGCATCCATGAGTTTCGAGGTCTTCCCTTCTTTCTGCTTCCAGGTGGATACCATTATAATATTTTTCTGGGTAACCTTTCTTCTTGCATTCATCATACCAATTCAACTGCTTATATCTTACATAATCTATAACTGAATTTATGTATATAAATATATTATTATTATTATTATTATTGTAAACAGGCAAATTTCTTCGTTTTTATTAATGCACGGTCAGCATAATCTTATGAGAATCATTTAATGACAACACTAACTTCGCTTTATACTTGTTCTAATAATTTGAGTAATATCTTCTTATTTTCCTTAATTGATTGCGTTATGGCGAGTTTCGTTCCGTGAAACAAAAACAAAAAGAAGCGGACACACACAAACATATAGACATACACACACACACACACACACACACGCTTACATATAAGCATATATTTTTTGCATGATCAGTTTCGGTGTTTACTAAGTAGCATCGATGTATAGTACATCTAAAAAAATACAAAAATCCCCCCATGAGAAAATTTCATTAGCTTCATTCCTTCGGAATTCGCTAAGATACGAATTATCAGTTAAAATGTTATACATTTTATACCTTTAATCCAATATTAAAATTAAATAGGAATGAGTAGGGAATGATTTGGAATGGATTTGGATCTTAAGAGATTCTATGGAACCAACTTAAAAAGGAAACAATCAACCATAATTCCAAAATTTAGCTCTTCCAGATTTTGTTCGTGGTTTCCTAAGTTGTCAAGACAAATGCTAAGTTGGAATTCCTTCACGTCTGTATATTTCACCATCAATCATCATTTCAATAAACAGATAATATCACTGCATTTATAGAAGGAGACAAGAATACACATAATACGATACGTTAAATCATTTTAAAATCAAAGTTACGTACGGTAATAAAAGTTATATATTTGACGGATTTTTTGTTACGCGAAAAAAATAAATAAATACTGAACTTTGAAAAGAAATTAAAGTGTTTCTTTGAAGCAGTGTTAAAGGCAGAGTACGGTTATTTTTATACTTCAATGGGTGTATAGATACATACGAATACAATAGCATTTACGGCAATGATGAAGGAATATATTTCTGTTTAATATTGATATTTTAAAACATCAAATTAATAAATACAACTATATGTATATATTATAAAAATGCATAGGCTATTAACATATATAACTCTAATACTTTTATGATCATTGTTCTATATACTGTAATGACATCGTGTCTTCAAATTATGTCGAGTTTTACTACTTTTCAATAAATTAGATATTAACACGCACCTAACTGTTCAAACAAGCGATGCAAAAGACACACTTGAAACATGCTCAGGACAAACTGGTTCATATGTAGTACTGAATTTATTATGACTATTTAAAGATAAAATAGAAATAAAAGTAAAACATCTAAAATGTCGGCTAACAAAACATTAATCGTCGAATAAACTTACTGATTCTCTAGAAACAATTTGCAGTATTACTTGTAACAAAGAAATAAAGTCTGATTCAATCAGTGAACATCAGTACTGCCAATTGACAAAATGAAATGAAAATTATATCATAAACTGTTAAATACACGTTTTTCAACGAGAAGTAATGTGTTTTTAAATGCGTGGCCTTATAATGAAATAAATAGTGATTATACGAACTTATTATTCATGCTCATATAATGTCTATTGGTTACCCTTGCGTATCTACTAGAAAATTTAATAAGTACAGCAATAATTTCGTTTACTATGACTTGTTCAAAATATGTTGTAAAGTTGCGTTTTGATGTACTGTTACGGTTTTTTTATAAAATCATAAAATACTGAAATAACGCATTGTATAGAATAAAATATTTTTCATCGGTTCGCACTTTAAAGAAACGCACTGATTTTCATATAGATAAGATAAGGCTAAAAAGTACACTTTGAAGAATTCCATGCTTTGCATTTATTATAGCATGTGTCAAATAAGCTACATTAATTTCGCCTTGGTAAATCTACTCATTTTACATCGAAGAAATCATCTAATGAAAACGCTTGCCTTGTTCATCACTGACCGTCCCAAGATTTGTCTGGAAATGTAATCTTAAAAGTGACAAATTTCACTTTTAACATAAAAAGATTTTTGGCAAATAAACTCTGATTTAAAGGAAATTATACATTACATTCTTGAAGTCTGTATAAAAAGTGATTCAATTTTATTGTAAAAAAATCAGGTTGGCCAGTAAACGGATCATATTTTGATGGTCATTAAAGTAGACTTTTAGGGATTGAATATTTTTAGTACGAAATACAAGTGCGAAATATGTTTTCGTATATAATCGATACAGGGAAATTGTATGGAAATGGGCAAAAGTGATTAACAGAAAGATCGAATCCTAGATTCACACGGTACGGTCCCGGTGATCTAGTGCCTTCGAATCCAAGATTTGCGGGTGAAATCCGACCAGAGTTGATTATTTTTAGTGGATAAAAAACCCAGATTATGACTTCCGACGGAAAAAAAGAAAGAAACGCAAGCCTGATATATATAGGCCTATAAAGGTTTTTTTTAGAAAAAATTGCCTGCTCTATCAACCATTTTAAAATCTATACTTTAATAATATGAGATGACAAAGAGTTTTATGGATTAAAATACAATCTACGTAAGTCTCAGATTCTACTGAACAGCAAAAAACGCACGGAAGAAATTTATGTTAGATTTGATCTGAATATCATAGAATTGTTGAAGTTATAGAATTGTCATTATATTGTAGTTAGTATTTTTCTTTTTAGTATGGTGTAACAAACACGCGTGGGAACACAAATGTTCATCAGAGAAGACCTATATCACAGTATGGTGTGTCTCTGTAGATTCTAGTAAGGCCAGGAAGCGGACCAGTAAATCATGAGGCTTCACTGTGTTTATGCGCCGGACCTTGTTTTGGCAATAAGCCATTCAAACTTGTATCAGAAACATAAGCAATGTGCCCAGGCCTCGACGTCTAACTTGTTCCTCCTCCCCCCCCCCTCTCTGCTCCAATCTGATTTAGATTAAAAGCCATGTCTGTGGCTACTAATTTCCCATATCCTGCTGCTGGACTTGAGCTCCCACCAAACCATGTTAAAGTTAATTTTAATAGACTTACTACATGCTCTAATCTAAATAATAAAATGCGTTTATCAACTTTAACTTTTATTGTTCCACAACGAAACAAGGTACTAGATCGTGGATTTAAACTTTTTTAAAAAAAAGGGGACAGGGGTTTTTAGTTGAACATACTGGAAAAAAGTTCTAAACATTATTTACTGTAAATTTAAAGTTATTCGTGCGATAAATAAGCCGAGACAAAGTTTAACAACGATAAGAGACACTTTATCGTATACTAGCATTTATACGTTTTTATCATTTTACATGTTCAACAAAAAGGAGCAGTTGCTGCAATTCTGAAGTAAGTCATCAAAACTTCATAACAGTTGAATTTTTATATTCTCGATGCAATATCACTTTACACATTACTGAATTTATATTCCACACTACTGGGATATTCAAGTTAATCCATTACCAAGTTTTTCAAAACATCTGATATGTTAATCTAAGTTAGAGTCATTCCAGTCTTTAAGATTCTGATAAAACGTCCAGCAGACGGCTATCGCATAAGAGAGGAAAGGATGTTTCTAGATGTTCATAAGTAGGGAGGCGTGTCACTGATAAACGTCAAATTATACCACATTAATAATAATAATAATAATAATAATAATAATAATAATAGCTTTATTTTACCTGGCAGAGTTAAGGCCTTAAGGCCTTGTCTACCACTCAACCAGGTTTAAAAAAAATACAAAAGAAAAGTCTTAAATCTAAATTACAATATGTATATATAAACGATTACAAGTTAAGAATACAATACAATTAATATTTATAATGTATTTTGATTTACTCAAATTTAACGAATTAAAATATAATATGTACAAAATATATAAAAAACGAGGAAAAGATTAATGACATAGTATAAATTAAATAAATAGAGAAAAATTAATTATTAGACAACAGGTAACTGTATAAGCGTGACTTAAAGGTGCCAAGTGTGCGGCAACCCCTGATATCTTGAGGAAGGAGATTCCAGGAGCGGGCGGAGGCTACTGTGAAGGAAGTAGAATAGGAGGAAGTGCTATGAAGAGGAATTGTTAGCAGACTGCTATCTTGTGACCTAGTGTAAATATTGTGGTAGGAGGATAACTTCTCAAATCTGGACGCCAGGTAAGTAGGAATGTAGGAATTCAGAAGCTTGAAAAGTAGCGAAAGAGAGTGCAATTTACGTCTGTCAGTAAGACGGAGCCAAGAGAGGTTATTAAAGTGTTCGAAATATGGTCATAACGGCGGATATTGAAAATGAATCGAATGCAAGCATTATGAACACGCTGCAGTCTCTGCGACAAGGCAGGTTTGCTTTCTGATTCCTTCGTAAATATCAATAATTAATTCAGCCCTTCACTTGTCAGCTTATTTTAATTTGTTTTTTCCCTCTTTTCGTTTACACTGTTTTACCTACTTGTTTTTACCTTTTTTGTTAACTTTCTTTTAATATCACGTATAGACACAAGGACAGGACACACACCCAGATCCAAGGTGGAGATTTAAAATCCCCTACCCCGCTGGAAATCGAACCCCGGGTCGCCGGAATGGAAGATAGGGACTCTACCGACTACGCTGCGGCGACGGACTCAACTAAGGAATAACAGTCTCAGTAGATCTGTAGACAGTATCGTCAAAATCGTATACGATAAATTATATGATTTAATACGCGGATACTTTCAAACTAGGATTAATATCACCACTTCATGTCTAAAAAAACAATAATTATTACTATTAATCGAAAACAAAATTATCTTAAGACAGAGAATTTAAGTGTGTATATATTTATAAAGTCCACCGCTGTGGTCTCTAGGTAGCGCACAGCCTTGTCACGCAGCGGGCCCGGGTTTGATTCCCACTCGGGACAGGCTTCCAGGGTGAGTTTTTTCCGTGGTTTTTTCCTCGCCTGTAAGACAAATGTCAGGTCAAATGTCATGTTGAGGCCCAAGGGTCCCATCATCTGGGTCATCATAATCATCCTTATCATTATCATCATCATCATTATGTCCCCGGTGTGGAAAGCAACGGGAGACTACCACAACTATAATTCCCTAATAAAACTGCAAATAGATATAATTGTAAAATATCAATAAATAAGTCAAAAGTAAAGACATTTATTGGTAAATATGGAATTAGATCAAAAATTGTACTGGATAACAAGATAATAGAACAAGTATCACATTTCCAATATTTAGGATGTGATATAACTTATAGAGAAAATAAAGATATAGAAAATAAAGTAAATACATTTCAGGCTATTTGTGGAACCATAAAAAGAACCTTAGGTCGGAAAACAAGGAAAGATACGAAACTTAAATTATGTAAAACAATGACTGTTCCTTTGTTGTTGTATGGAAGTGAAAATTGGATAATGAAATCAAGGGATAAAAGCAGGATACAGACTGCGGAAGTGCTGTTTTTACGTAATGTGAAAGGATGCACAAGAGCGGATAGAATAAGGAACGAAACTATACGAGAAGAATTAAATATATATAAAATTGAAGATAAAATCAGCGAAAATAATAAGAAATGGACAGAACACTTAATGAGAATGAACAACGAAAGAATACCAAAAAGAACCTCCTGTATAATCCCAGAGGAACAAGAGATGTTGGCCGACCACGTAGAAGATGGTCTCCACTTTTAACTTCGCTGGAACAGGCTGCATAGCCTAAACCTTGTAGTAGAAGAAAGAAGAAAGAACTGCAAGCATAGCATGAAAATGTTATGATTCCAGTGAAGGACCTGCCCTACGGCAGAACAGTATTAAAATATAAATATAGCTACATATAAGCGATGGAGGGACCAATTTCTAACCTGAAGCGGAACAGGTTAATGGTCTAATCCTTGATTGTAATTTATGATGATGATGACATACTTATAGGGCCTATATTTGCAATGAATTTATTAACATACATTTGACCGGTTTTAACACTAATATTAAATATGATTTTGGAGGTACATATAGAAGCCTCGCAATTCAAAGTTGGGCGTGAAAGGGTCGACAAATTTTGCTTAATAATCTCTTAATACAGGCTTGAAGTCATTTTACGTGTCATAAATCTATGAAACAGGACTCTCGACTTTATTTCCCTTCTGAAGGAAATCGTTCTCACATGCGAGCATGAAAACCACGTTCGCCAGGAGAGAGAGATTATCTGATGTTGCTAAACATATCGTATGTAAGATTACCTTTTTTTCGGAATGTTCTAACAATACTGTTTGGAAAAAATAGATACAAAAGTAAGAATTTACGAATCTGTCATAAGACCAGTTCTAACATATGGTGAAAGCTGAACAGAAACTCAAAAAACAAAACAAATCAATGAAACAACCGAAATGAAAGTTTTAAGGAACATCGTAGGAAAATCACCGAGAGAGAAATTTTGCAGCTTTGCTATTAGAGAAGAATGTGAAATTGAACCTATAAACCTCTGGATAAATGATAGAAGACTTAATTGGAACGATCACATATATAGAATGGAGAACACTAGATTAGTGAAGAAAGTACGTGACTGGACACCTCAGCAGAAAAGGCCTTTAGGAAGACCACAACTACGATGGAAGGACGTCACCATATCCCAGACCTGTAGTGAATGAACACGCAACAAGCTGCCAGCTTTCATGCGTAGAGGAATAATAATAATAATAATAATAATAATAATAATAATAATAATAATAATAATAATAATAATAATACCTTTTTTCGTGTCACAATCAATGAGCAAATTCATCATGAATTTTATAATTTTAGCTAATATTTTGTTTTTAATTTATATTTGAATTGAAATAGCATTAACATATGTAACTAGATAAAATATTTGCTGCTAAGGCAGACTTGAAACGCAACATCTACAGTTTTATGTGCTGGAGACTTCGAGTTCGAATTCCAGCTCAGGCTTAACTTTATCTCTTTAATTAACTTAACTATAGCGAACAAGGAAATTGTATGGAAACATTGATTTCCACATGAAGGAGTATTAGTTCTGATCTTGTAAGTTGGTGGTATTTAAATCTGTTTAGAGGAATCTCCCCTGAAATGAATCATCTTTACTACTACTACTACTACTACTACTACTACTACTACTACTACTACTACTACTAATAATAATAATAATAATAATAATAATAATAATAAGTATAACATCAAAACTGTAATGATCACAACTACAAACCACACAAAGTATGAAGGTGTAATTCATAAACACTGTCTCATATTTCAGAATAGTTGAGACAACGTTGCGTGTAATTACTGCAAAAGAAAGTATGAGCACGTTAACATGCAAACATAAAAACATTCCTCCCATTGTCAGATCACAAATACAAGCAATAAATTTTGTGAAACAGAAACTGTGCACTTTTTATTTTTGTTTCTTCTGTAAGAAAAGAATACTGCACTGTAGTTCTCTGTAGAGCTTTGCTTTGAATTAGTATCCATATGGGTTCTCTTTCACTTTCTCTTGTATCTTTGTCTCATTCTCCAGTGTTTTGTATCGGTTCGAAGAAAATGATTATATTCCGGCCAAGAGAAAACAAAGTCAGGACGTAGAAACAGGAGATGATTGAATCAGATAAAAATAGAGAAGGCACCGTAGTAGACTTTAAAGCCAATGGAAGTACCATGGAACAGAGGTTTATTCTACAACAATAAAAATCTTTTCTAGCTATAAAAAACATAACGACGCGTACTGAAACAAATCACTTTTCAATCCTAAATTCAAAACAAAATTAAACTATTTGGTTGCAGGATATGGATTTCTAGATTAATTATTGTTACTTCTGAATAGTATGGGCACTATACTCAAGATGATCTAAAAAAAGTAACATAAAATAAAAAATGTAACACTTATTTTCTAACTTTTAATAACGATGCTAGGTTTTTATTATTAAAATTTAGTAAATAATTGCAGTTGTTTACCTCCACTTTTTAGTTAGAGGATCTTCAATATATTAGATTAGTATAGTTACATAAGGCAGAACTTTAATAAGAAGACTGTCAAATTATTATATTCCTCAAGGCTGAGTTAAGATACAGTTAAAAGATTGCGAGTATTTGAGAATAAAGTTCTTAGGAAAGTTTTTGGACCAAAGAGAGATAAACAGACAGCCAAATGGAGAAGATTACATAACACTCAGCTACATGGTCTTTATAGGAAACTCGATATAATAAGAGTAGTTACGTCTCGTAGGCGAAGGGCAGGACATGGGGCACGAACGGGGAATAAAAGAGATGCATGGAAGCTTATTGTATGATAACTAGAGCTGAAAAAAAGTATGGATTACAGGCTAGGCTTCATCGTAGTTAGACCGCTGTGTTTAACTCTTAAATTCGCAATTTATCCTACAGTATACATCAATTAGTTTATTTTATTTAATACTTTTAATAAAACAGAAGAAAACGAACGAGTTGAAATTACTTAAATGTGTGTAGAATCACACAATATACCCAATAATAATAGTTATGTATGATATCGTTTTCAATGCGGTCCGCAATATTCAAATAACTGACAAGAGAAATTAGTGCTTTGCCAATCCCCTACATCCATACCGCATCATTCGCCGATGATACCTGTTTCTTTTACCAGACTACCTTCAAATCTCTTCCTAATCGAATCCATGTATTCCAAACCGCTCTCAACCGTATCTATATTTGGTTCCAGTTATTGAACATAAAGATAAACACGACAAAAACCCAGGCGATCCTTTTCACTAAATCAACCAGACGGTCACCCATCCAACTAACCTTGGGAACTCAAAATCTTCGCCTAGAACCTTCAGTGAAGTATCTTGGGGTCCATCTGGACCCCAAGCTTACGTTCAAAATTCATATTCGACATCTACAACATAAAGCAAATGCAGCAATTGCAATTTTATACCCATTTTTCAGGTCGAATACATTGTCACGTAAGATCAAGCTTTTACTGTATAAAAGCGTGATCCGCAGCATGCTACTGTACGGATGTGAGGCCTGGAGCATCCTCGCAAAACAGCACAAACGAAGAATACAAATTATACAGAATAAGTGTTTGAAAATAATTTTTCAAGCACCGCGTTTCACAAGGATGACAGACCTACACAACGTAGCGCAACTTCCCCATATTGATGCCATGATAACTGAAAATGTAAGCAAGATGCACAAATTTACATCTTTGCATACAAGTTTTATGGTACGCAGTATTGGACGCTTGCCCCAGTGGCGTGCTGTACATAGAAACATATTCATCCGATTTACTCCTCATTAAATCCAGCCAGAGATTTGGCGATGTGCTCTCACCTGGAGTAGCGTGGCTCATTCCACAGTGCTGGATTTCCGACTCTCGGCTTGAAAGCAATGTGGTTTCTGATGTCCTGCTTCAGGTCATCACATCCCTATCTCTGTCCAAATTTCATCACCATTTGCACACAAACGCTAGCGTCGCCAAATAGGCTCGGGTTAAGTGAACTACAACCCCGTAATGATAGCCACTATTAACTTAGCTGCCAAAGAGCCGTAGTGGGTTCTAACGTACGCAGCACACTGGGTGAAGCTAGACTTCGCCTTATCCAGTCCAGTGCTTTGCCAATTTAAGGGTTAAAAACTGCACGTTGACACGCGCTACTCGGGACAGACTTCTGGTTCAGTCCACTTTGTGTAAGAATGGACTCATTTTTTCACAATTTTTGTTTCGTCATTCTGATACAACCCACACGTCACGTAAACAGGTCTATTACTGAGGAGAGTCGAACATACACACCCTCCGCTCCGAGCAGGCAGTGGACACGCTCTACAAAGACACGCACTTTGTAAACAATGTGTATAGAAATTAGTTATTATCCTGATACCGATACTTTTTTCAGCGCTAATGATAACCAAATCAGTTGGTAGACTAAGAGTGAGGTGGGAGAATAACATTAACCATGATTTGAGGGAAGTAGATTATACAGGGGATGATTGGAAAGTTTATTTCCATGAACCTATGGGATCAATAGTGCCAGTGAGTTATATATATATATATATATATATATATATATACACACACACACACACACATGCATTTTTCCTAATCTCCTAAAAATAAAAGTGGAACAATCACAAAATTCGCAACGAGAAAATAAATTATTGGTAAAAAAATACAAGAACAAAAGCTGTCCTACTTCTTTTAAATGAATCGGTTTAGATTCATTGAGCAAGTTTTATTTTTAAAAATAAATGCACTTAAACATTTCAAGAATGGGAATTAACATGATGAAGAACAATTTAAGAACTGGCTATTATTGTTCTGTAAAGCCTGGCTCCATAACCCATGAACCATGGCAAACGAAACGTTTCCTGGCAGTAGAATACTGGAATGTTGTAAAACTCGTGCCAAATCCTTCCCCTGCCATCGCCCATTCTTATTCACGATTCAAACAATTAGCACTGTGATTTCAGATATTTACTTCCCAAATCGCACACAAACGCGCCTTCATTCTTCGTGTAGTTGTATCAATCACATTCTTGTAAAAGAAAAACAAAGGAGGATATATATAAAATGAGCTCTCCGGGCTACAAATCACTTAGCGATGTTAGCACAGACTTCGCGTGCGCTTCTTATTTTGGATCTGTCCGTATCGAGTAAGGGTAAATACGCGTTAGTAATGGATTGATTGTATTAGGCTTCAGTTTCCAAGCATGGAGCAAACAGCTGATATGGGCAATATCAGTTTTTTTATTGCTCCAACATGGACATCAAATATTTAGAAATAAATGAGATTAATATAATGGAAGGAAATCCTAACGACCGACAGACGGTAACGTTTGAGACATGTATTCGGAATGTCCCATTCAGTCCTAAATCGTCCAACCTGACTGGAGGTTCGTCGTCGTTTTGCTTAATCATTGTGGCAAATGTGAATTGGATTTAATGACCACGAGACACTCACAATTAATCATCATTTCATAACTAACCTACTGCTTTTTCGATCCCGGAGGTTCATGGCCCTAAGGACATAAGCTCTGAATCATCCCTTTATAATTTACCTTCCTCAAATCATGTTTAATGTTATTTTTCCATCTCATTCTTGGTCTACCTACTGAACGTTTTCCCTCTAGTTTTCTTCCAAGTAGTTTCCCATTCATGCCAGATGTCCTACCCAGCGCAGTTTACAAGACTTGATTGTTCTTATTATTTATGGTTTCCCATAAATATCATGTTATGTGGTCATCCCCATTCGCCCGTCATTTCCGATTTCTTAGGTCGAAAAATTTTCCTACGAACTTTATTTTCAAATACTGGTAATATTTTCTCTTTCCTTAAAGTAAGAGTCCGTGTTTACCATCCATATAACTGGAGGAATAATCGTTATATATATATAGGCCTATGTGTGTGTCCATCGCTGTGGTCTCGAGGTAGCATGCTGCCTTGTCACGCAGCAGGCCCGGGTTCGATCCCCGGTCGGGGCAGTTTTTCTGGGTGAGGTTTTTATCGGGGTTTTTCCTCACATGTAAGACAAATGTCAGGAAAACTATAAGGCTCAAACGGTCCCCGAAATCATATGGCCATCATCATCATCATTATCCTTATCATTGTCATCATCATCCTTCACCGGTGTGGAAAGCAACGGGAAGCTACCACACCTACAATTCCCGAGTAAACCTGCAAAGCATAGCATGAAAATGCTATGATTGCAGTGAAAGACCTGCCCTAGGGCAGAATTACTATGGATATATATATATATATATATATATACACACACATTGTTTAACTTTTTTTAGAGACGTTTTGATGATAAGAGCCACTGTAATGAATATCTGCTATTATTAGCAGAATTGAATTTAATTTATTTCTGCGACTCGTTCCTGTTTATAATAATTGTTCCTAGTTATTTCAATTAATTTGTCATTGATGTCTATTTTCATTATGTAATGTATTTCTAGTGTGACCGTATATTTACTTTTATTGATATTTACGTTCAGCACCAATAGTGTTGCTCAATAATAGCATCTGTGTGTTGGCACTTAGTATCTCCTTGCTTTCGTCTAATATTATTACATCATCATTTCATAATATCAAAATGAGATAGGTGAACTTTTAAAGAAAACAAATGACATGCTCAGCTTAATGGATATATCTAAAGATTACAGTTGCGAGATGAAATTATATTACGCTAATGAGTCTATGAATAAGAATTTTAAAACTCTTAATAGAGGATAACATCTATTATATACATATAAAAGATTACTTACATTTCGCTACTGTCTTTCCAAGAAAGTTTTAATTTTTTAGGACGGTAAGCGAACTCTAGGTCCCATCTTGACACAAAAGAAACTATAAAAGTCCATCTCTGACTTTGTTCGTACCCCTCGTTTCTCCTGCCCTATGCCCATTTACAGGTTAGGTCAGATACTATGTAGGCTTAATTACACACTTTATGCGATGAAAAACATTGGATGACCAAATGAATGATAGCGTTTAACCTTAAGATAAAGAGGCAGGTAGACCAAATCTAGAAAGACTACACCAATGATGATGATGATGATGATGATGATAATGTTTTATTTATATACAGAATTTTAATGTTTACACATCTTTCTGTGCCTAAAGTTTTATTTTTCTTCTCCACTCATCTCTCTCCATCCAATCCATGTCATCCAGTCCCCTTGCTCTAATTCCAGTTATTTCCTGCATCCACGACTTTCGAGGTCTTCCTCTCCTCCTTCTTCCAGTTGGACACCATTTCAATGTTTTCCTGGGTAATCTTTCTTCTTGCATTCGTCTATGTGCCCATAACAATTTAATTGCTTATACTGTATATAATCTACTATTCATTTTTTCTCTTATGACAGCATTTCTTATTTTGTCTAATTTTGAACATCTTGCTGCTCTCCTCAAGAAATCCATTTCTATCGAAATAACTTTTTGATCTAAGTTTTTGTTGAATTTCCAAACTTCAGCTCCATATGTGACAGCACTTCTCACTATTGAATTATATATTTGTAACTTAGGCTATTTTTCCTGGTTATATGTCTTTTCCATAAGACTCCATTCACCATTGCTGTTATTGCTCTATCTTTATTTATTCTGTTCTTCATATCACTTTCTTCTTTATCCTCTTTATCTAATTTTACTCCCAGTACTCAAATTCTTCACATCCTCTAATATACCCCTTTTCATCTTCGGTTTCGGCTCCACACCCCATATAAGTTATTTCTAAATTTATTTTCAAACCCCAGTTATCGTATTCGTCCAATAATTTTCTGAACATAAACTCCATGTCTTCATAATAATAATAATAATAATAATAATAATAATAATAATAATAATAATAATAATAATAATAATAATAATAATAATAATAATAATAATAATAATAATAATAATAATAATAATAATAATAATAATAATAATAATAATAATAATAATAATAATAATAATAATAATAATAATAATAATAATGGTAAACAAATGGACAGATTGTATTACTGAAAGAAAAATAAAATAATTTGGCAACAGTTTTCTAAATACTCCCGTTCAAATCGGTAGGTCATGTAGTTTGCCAAGGTTGAAGAGAAAATGATTATCGGCTGCATCCGTTTCTTGTAGTAAGTGGTGTGGATTCAGATTGATAGCAAGTAATGAGCACACCGCAAAACATTTCCTCTCTACAAGATACAATTTGAAATCTGATAGAACAAACCCATGTCTGATTTCTTCTCTACACGTTTCACATTTTCAGACAAAACGGTTCAATGCCTCAGTATTTAATGCATAAACTTTAACATTGATTTTTTTACAAAAAACCTATAAGTTTCTTTTTCTTCGATTTTACCCCCATTAATTTTTAAGTCAATGCTCTGTTAGGAAGGAGCATTGAACCATTATCAATAGTTAGCAGTATGCCAGAGGCACCGATCAAGACAGAATAGGAAATATTCCGGCCAGAAGGGGTGATAACCTATGGTCAGCATGTCGGACTCCAATCTTTGTATTGGTTTCCTCAACCAGAAGCTGCAATTTGTTGTAGACACCCAAATTCCTCACGATGCTCGAGGGTCACCGTTTTTATACCGGTCGAAATACCGTGAGAAAATGTATTTCATGGAGACTCAATCAAGGATGGAAAATAAGCTTTTATGATAACTTGAGATACATTTGGGACGGAATTTTGAAACTAATGCGTAAAAATGTTTCAATTCTTAAAATGTAGGTTACATAATTATATTTTACGATAGTCTGTTCTCATTAATTTTTAATAAATAAAATTTACATAACCTATTCAATACTTTATATAAACTATACTTACAATAAACTTCTTCGTATGTAATGTTAAACTTTTTATTTTATTTTTCGTTTTACCCTGTGCGTATATAACAAGCCTAAGAAATGTTGTGTGTTTAGAAATGGAAATTGGTCCTTGTACAGTGTTTGAATTAGTGTTATGCTATGGTTGAGTTATTGCTTTGCATAGTGTTACACTATTGCCCCATTTACTTATAACGTTTATTATAGTGTCTTGAAGATTTAATTTATGAGTTGGATTATTTGTGGCATTTTGATCACTTTATGCAACACTATGTTGGGGTTCTTCATGTGCGCTGCTCTGTTTTTATCTTTATAAATACAATGAAAATCTACGGATCCACTATATATTTTATAAACTTTCTATAACAAGGAAATATTTACAAATTGGTAATTTGCAGTGAAGCATAAAATGTATAGATGTTTAGATGTCATCTGAACATGAGCACTTCGGTAAGGATGCTTTTCCAATTCTATGTACAGTTAGTGCAGAAAGTATTGATACTCTTAAAAATAACACAGATAGAAATAAATAATTTCATTATTTCTTCACTAGAAAAAAAAAACAAAAATCTACATCTTTAAATTGTATCCTATGAAGTTAAATACACGCAGTTTCCTCTGTTTTAATATGACGATTATCGAGTAAAAAATAATTTGTACATGAAGAACAAAATATCACAAACAAAAAGTATTGAAACAGCACTAATATTTCGTCAACAGAATGTTCACATGAAGTCGAGTGGGGGTGGGTATGGTAGTGTTGTTATTCGCTCTAGCCTTGAGTACTGTGCCGCGTAGTTGTGTGTTCTGGCTGCAGATTAACGCTGGAATGGAGCGCAAAGGTAGAAAAACTACAGTAGAAGGAAGGGAATTAATGATTGGTTTGCATATTCAGTGTCAACCACTAAATGAAATTAGTGAAATAATTGGAAGGCCAACACCACACATTCAACATAACTGATACAGTTGGCGAACGAAAAATCTTTCGAAAAAATCCACAGATTAGGACGCCCTAGAAAAATGTATGTTAACGTTGATAAAGCATTAATGAGGAAAGTAAAGCAAAAATTTAAAAGTAGTGCCCCTAAATTAGCACTTACTATAATAATAGTATTTCTGTAGTAATGTTCATAACTGTCTATAGACTAACAAACTGCACGGAAAAACAGCCAGTAGAAAATGTTTAGTAAGTGAAGAAAAGAGAGAAAAATTTGAACTTCGCTAAAATACACATAAACAGCCCAAAGAATTGTGTAAAAAAGTAATATATACTGACGAGCCTAAAATCAAAATTTCCTCTTCAGATGGAAGACGAAAAGTCTAGAGAAATTAATAAAGTACAGAGCTACAAAAGCAAAATCTCCAACCCACTGTGAAACATAGTGGTGGTTCTTTATTATTATGGGGATACATGAGTACCTCTGGAGACGGGACCTTGCATTTTATCGATGGTGTGATGGATCACAAACAGTATATGAACATAATGAAGACCGATCGTTATACCTCTGCAGAGGAAATGGGGATTAAACAAAATTTTGTATTTATGCAAGATAATGATCCCAAGCGCACCGGTTTCAATACGCGTTTAATGGTTTTTGTATAACATACCAAAGTACATGGTAACGCCTCCGCACTCTCCGGACATAAACCCCATTGAGAATTTATGGGAACATCCGAAAAGGAGAATTCATTCAAGGCAGGTTTCCAAAAAGCAAGACCTGAGAAACGCTTTGGAAGAAGAATGTCTTCTTCAGTAACTTCAAATTTAGTCGGATCGATGCTACGTCATCCTCAAGCCATCTTCGAATCAAAAGGGCTCCCAACAAAGTATTGAACTCAAAAAGTAAAGACTCAAAACAGCCATAATATGAGACTGTATCAATACTTATTGTGTGTTAATTTTTGTTGTTCGTGTATAAATGATTTTTTTACTCGTTAATTGTTATGTTAAAACAGAGGAAACTGCGTTTATTTAACTTTCTAGACTGCAATGTAAAGGTGTATAATTTTGTTTTTGTATATAGTGAAAAATAATTAAATTATTTATTTCTCTCTGCGATATTTTTAAGTGTATCAATACTTTCTGCACTAACTTTAGGTACGATTGGATGAATTGTATGAGTATGAATGTTGGGTTTAGGTCGGGTTTTTGCCTGGTATCGATTTTTGGGAAGAAGAGTTTTGTTTGGAATGTTGAACTTATTAGGACTGTAAAGTAATGTATTCAAAATATAAGCTAACAAAAATTGATCACTGCATAAACTTAGAGTTATGAATGTGTAGTCAACCATTTGCATTATTGCTTATAACAATGAAACAAATTAAAGTCGTTTCAATCAGCAGTTCCAATTGACAAACTAAAATATAAATTATTCCACATCTAATAAAAATTCACTCTTGTTACTTCACACCAATTATTTCTATTTAGTCTTATAATGAAACAAAAAGGGCACTCCACCTTTGTTACTTTACAGTAAGATGGCACATACTTGAGGAACATGTCAGTTTTGCAAATAATTTCCACCCCTTGGAACTAGAGCCTGTATACCTGTTTGGTAGAAGTCTATACCTGCACGTCTGAACTACTTTCAGCAGCCTTCCTAAGGGAGTCATCATTTTGTTCTGGGGATTCCTTTATTTTACTGAAGATATGTAAAATCAGGACAATGAAGTGGGTGTGTCAATATTGTGCAAGTTTTCTGATCTCATTTGTGTTATCAATTTTTCATATTAATATAGCCCGTCTTCAATATAGGCTACTCTCCTGGACAACAGATCAATTTAAGCTCGCCTAACAACTTTTAGTACTTGGACCATAAGTTTTAGTTTATTGATATATAGGCCAATTGTTTGATAATAATCAAACAGACATTTCAAGTTAGTTAATACAAATAATCTATGAATACAAGCCAAAATACACTTATTGGATCTGAACATTTCAGGCTCAGCATCTGTTAGGAAATTTTCTGATTAAATCATTTAATGATTTTTCTCTTTCAACAAACGTAGTTCAGCTTAAATACACATACACCCAATGAGAGAGAGAGAGAGAGAGAGAGAGAGAGAGAGAGAGAGAGAGAGAGAGAGAAAGAGAAAAATATATTAGAAAATCTAATTGAAATAGAAATTTATGATTTCTCTGGTAGTTACCAAAATTAGTGTATAATTATTACAAAATCTGCTGATGTGATTGCTGAAAGTTCCTGTAATTGATAAGGTATTAATAAACATAATGGTAATGGTAGTACTAATAAAGCAGACATAGTGATATTTACTGTTATGCATTTAGAGTAATTTGCTGAATCATCGGAGACAAGTTTGATTATCTATCTGGTGATCAGCAATTGATACAGCTCTATGATTATATAATTACCACTTGCCTTTAAGACATGAATGTCAAAGTCTTACAAAAGCAATCGCCTTTATCTTTACTGACAGTAACATTTGTTTGTAAGGAAATGTCTGCCACTGTTAATGCAATGACAAGTTGTAAAACAATATGAGTAGTGAAACAGGAGTTGTAATCCACTTAAAACTATCGTGTGATAGCGCACATGCCTCAACGGAATTAACAAATCGTACAAAATGGAAATAACTGTAAATGCATACATTTCAAGTATGAATTCCTTATAAACCTCAGGTTGCAAATGTAGTTTGCTCGATACACAACTGACAAAACAATTCGTGTATTATTTTATAACGATGGCGAGTATTAGGCTGACTTTTCGCTCTGACCATAAGAGATGCATTTATTTTTCTTTGGAATTTTCGATGTAATGTAGGAAAGCAATATTACCAATCTTTCTTGGTAATATTTATAACAGATGGTTATTCCATTTTTTTCCTTTTTCATTTATTTTGACCGTGGGGTCGAAAAATGTCAAAGGGAGAAACTTGTTTCGTCTTTGTCCCTACATACAGAGTGTAAATGATGCCACTCGTCATTATTATAAAATATTGCATGAACAAACTACTGTGGAAAACATATTTTCAACGTAAAATGTACATTTATGACACAAAAACTATAATATTTTATTATATTTATTTCAAGAAATTCATACTTATAATCTATGCACTTATATAATTTTCACTCTGTATAACTTATTGTACTTTACATAATAATAATAATAATAATAATAATAATAATAATAATAATAATAATAATAATAATAATAATAATAATAATAATAAATTGATGAACAGGTTTACAATGTGTTACATCTTCCTGTGATTAATGTTCTACACTCTTATCTTTTTCCCCCAAAATATCTCTATCTTTCCTGTCCCGGTCTTGTAATCCATTTTCATTCATCGCTTTCTTCATGTTCTGCAGCCAAGTGTTTTTAGGACAACATCTGCATCTTCTTCCCGCTCGAATCCAATTCAAAACTCTTCTTGGCAACATATGAATATCCATTCATACGTAATACATATATCTTTTTTAATTTCAGGATTGTTTCTGTTATTTACACAGGTATCCTCAATCAAAATATACATTTTTTTTCTTCCACACTTCTCGGTCTTGCGTGTCTAGTTCTGTCATATTTCTCTTTTTCAGCTGTCTTGAATTCCCGTTATCCACTTTGGCTTTGGTCTACCACGTTTCCCTTTTCCAGGAGCTATCCATTTCAATACGTCTTTGTTTGTTTATGTGTCTCTTCTTCTCATTATATGTCCATACCATCTTAGTTGGATTTCATCAATCTCCCGTACAACATCCTTCTCTACAGTACATAATAATAATAATAATAATAATAATAATAATAATAATAATAATAATAATAATAATAATAATAATAATAATAATAATAATAATAATAATAATAATAATAATAATAATAGTAATAATAATAATAAATATTTTAAATAAAAAACTATAATGATATCGTACAATATATTATATTTTAAGGAGCACATTTTAGGCAGAAAATAAGCAAACAAACTGGGTAGTGTATAGTCTGTTGTCCGCTAATTCTCCTGCAAAATGAGTACCATAAATATCACAGAGATAAATTCGATCAGAGCTTTACACGTCACCTACTTCCTTCTCGCACTGTCGGGTTATTATGCAGTTATCCTTGCGTTCATATACCCCATGGGCCTTCATCAACTATTAACGGTGTGCCACTTGGCATGCATCTTGTCTTTACACATAATACTCGTAATTATAACATTGAAACATTCGTTCATAATTTTTATTTGATTATCAATAAAACATAACATCTATCATTATCGTATTTTTCTAGTTCGTGTCCTCTTTCTAAATAGGATTTTTTAAAAGTCTCCAACTATCACAATCCTTCAACATTTCTCTCTCCATTTTTTCCCCTCTTATTTTACCATCCCTGCTGACTTACTCTATCCACGTGGCTCTTGGTTACCATCCAAATATCTTCCTCTACTTTTAATTATAAAACCTTGTTTTGCAATCTAATACCATCCCTTTTTTATGTTACTTAACCTACTCTATAACTACTCTCTATAACTTATAATTTTATGAATTGTAATTTTACATTATATATACACCATGTATAGTAGTTACAGTTATAGGATGTAGGTTATATTACCTCAACACGTAATTCGCAAAGCTTTCTTAATATAGAAAAAAAAACTATTAAATATACATTTTAAAAAATGTGCTATTCCCACAAAACTTTTTATTGGAAATAAAATATGCTTCATTATATATACGTATACGAGATTAATAGACTTCGGCACCGTTTAACCGATCTTCACGAAAAAAAAAATGTTTTCAGGCTTTCAGATACGGCGAGTGTTTAGCTACTATTTATTATGTTCTGAAACCATTAAGCATAGGAGTCCACCTAAAACGAAAATTTAAAAATCGCTCTAGCGGTCACAATTTTCGGTGTTTTAAAACTAAACTCAGTATATCTATTAAAATAAACCGAGTGAGTACTATCAAAAATTCTGTGAAACTGAACCATAAGAAGTGGTGGTTTACCTGAAATCCGAAATAAAAAATTTCTCTAGGAACCCCCATGTTTGGTTCGCCGCAGTAAATATCACACAATTTAATTAACCCTTAAATATTTTATTTATTTAGGCGTAGCAGCGCATACCGGGTATTAGTATTACATAAATAATCATTTAAACTACCATATATGATCAATACATTACCAGATATAAAGAAACATGCATAATATATGCCCAACAAATTGAGTTTTCTGGAAAATAAATGTAAATAGTCCTCAATCCGTCTTTAAATTTTGTTCTTTATGAAGCCTATTTATTTTTAAGTTGGAAAAAATGTTCAACCAAATATAAAATTTATAGACTTAAAATTGCAGCATGGAAAAGAATATACAGTGAAACCTGTCTTAGCCGGAACATTTATAAGAAGGAAACCTGTAGAGACGGAAAAAAATCTCCAGAACGGTACGATTTTATATAAACCGTAAACCTTCATAACGCGGAAACGAAATGATGTTTAAAGTACCATAGTTAATTTTTACCTCAGTAAGACGGAAAAGTATCCTTAAGCACGTTCTAATTACAGTATTAATGATCACACGTGAAAATTCTGCATATAACACTACTGCATTATATCGTTTTACCTTCTTGTGTTGCCATTGTATTGCGGGGATACCCTTGCTTATGTGTAACAGCGGGGAATCCCTCGCTTTTCCTTGCCTACTTACGTTACCTGCGAGCGAGTTGGGAAACTCTTCAGTCCTCCTGTAGTTGAGTTCCTTCTCGCTTTTGTGTAATAAAATTGTTTCGTACTGCCGTGCAAACTGTGCTGTGTTACATACACTATTTTGTCTGTATTTCAGTTCAATACATCATGTCCTTAAAGCGTGCATTTAAAACTTTTACTCTGCGTGAGAAAATTCAAGTTTGTAATTTGGGAACTCTTTATAAGAAGGAAAACTGCCAAGACGGAAATATATTTAAGGAACCGTCATGTTCCTTCGTAGACTGATTTTACTGTATTATGAAGGATTTATGGACCTAAATATGAAAATGGAGAGTAGTAAATTATAACTAATGGAAAACTTTGCGAATTGTATCGAAGTCCCCAAATTATGGTAACAATTAAAAGTACAAGACTAGGATGGGCGAAATACGTGGAAAGAAGTGAGGAGGGATCCCTGCTACAAAAAAATAAGCAAAGGGAAACCAGGTGGAAGAAGATGCGTGGGGAGACCGAGAAAGAAATGATTGGAGAATATGTGGGTGTGGGGAATAAGAGGATGGAGGAGAAAGATGCAAGATAAAGGGGATGGGCTTTTATAGTACAATAGGTTCTGTCTCTACATGGACCGTTACGCCATGGAGATAGAGGTAGATAAAATTTATAGTTCATTTTTGTAGGGATTTAATTTATGAACAGAATATATTCACAAATGTTAAAAAGAGGGCGCCATAGTTTTTTTTTACCTTAAAAACCAGGGGAAATGCTTAATGTGCTCTGAACCTTCGGATACCGGGTTTGGTATCCGAGATTCTGAGTGACACATGTTGAAGAGACTGAGGAATATCTCTGGAAAGGGAGCATGCTAACTATTGAATACTGATACCACTGTAGCGGAAGTTGAGCTCTTTGATGTGAAGCGAAACAATCATGCGTACAACTAGATTCCACGCATTCTAATCCTTGTTCTTGCATTCACGTAATGTCAATCCCCCGCATTCTCCTACCATTTATTTTCACTAGCTAATGATTCTTCATAAACCACGTGTTTCTCTTACTGTCTTCACCCTGACGCACAATAACTGCTCATTACGTAACAAATACATCTCATTGTCAGAGTGCCGTTAATATAACACCCCAGGTCGGCTTAGACCTTCCTCAGACCTCTCATTTCTAAAGACTGTTCCGCCAATTTTATATTATAACTTTGGTCTTCCAACATTTCTTATTCTATGTGAATCACTCAAATAAGTCCCATGCACTGAATTCAAATACATAGGAACAACAATCACAAATAGGAATGAGATGCACAAAGAAATTAAACATAGGCTCAATTCTGGAAATGCGTGCTATTATACATTACAGAGACTTTTGATGTCCCAACTCCTTTCAAAAAACGTTAAACTGAAAATATATAAAACTATTATTCTACCTGTTATATTATATGGATGTGAAACATGGACTCTTACTTTAAGGGAGGAAAGGAGATTACGAGTATTTGAGAATAAAGTACTTTGGAAAATTTTTGGACCAAAGAGAGATGAGCAGACAGGTGAATGGAGAAGACTACATAGTAATGAACTACATGGTCTTTATAGGAAGCCAGATATAATAAGAACAGTAAAGTCTCGTAGACTGCGATAAGCGGGACATGTGGCACGTATGGGGAATGAAAGAGGTGCATGGAAGCTTCTTGTAGGAAGACCAGAGGGAAAGCACCCAGTTGGTAGACCAAGAATGAGGTGGGAGAATAACATTAACTACGATTTGAGGGAAGTAGATTATACAGGGAATGATTGGAAAACATTAGCTCAGAATAGGGATGTATGGAAAGCTTATGTCCGCGCGGCCATGAACCTACTGGTTTGATAGTGCTAGTGAGTAAGTAAGTAAGTAAGTTTAAGTCACAATGGCTTGGTCGGCCGCGGTGGACTGGTGGTTATGCTTCTTGCCTCTAGTTCCAAGGGTCGCAATTTCAAACCGGGCCGGGGTCGATAAATTATGTAGGATGCAAAAATCCAAGGGGAAAGTCCTTCGGGAGGGAGTTTAAGCCGTGGATCCCGAGTCTGAAGATTTTCAGGCTGGTAAAAGAACCGCAAGCCTGAATAAAAAGGCCTCTGTGCAAAATGTAATCGACATTTAATATATCCTAGTAAAACCTTAGTTTCATACTAGATGTCTCATTGGGTCGGTGTGTTAACCACGTGCCATCCATGACATCTACGAGCAAGTAAGTTAACTAAAAATTAACTTGCTCAACAAGAACACGCCCAAAAGACCTGAACCCGTTGTACAAACTTATACAACCACATTAGTAAGAGTTGAAATGCAGAAGATGAAACATGGTTTTGAAAGACCTTCATAATTTTAACTACTTGGCAAAGTTTTCAAACAGGACTTTATTTTAGTTAAGGACGGCTGGTTTATCAGGTACTAATTTTATATTTTTAATATTAAATTAGTAAAATAAAAAAAGTCAAGAGGTGATTTATTTTCCTACAGTAGGAACAATAAATTACCCACTTATTTTTTTCCTGTACCAAGAAATATTAAATAATGTTTGCTAAAATGGTATATACCAACATGTTAAACGTTATCTCATATTTTGTTTTGTTTGTACTTATAAGCCTGTTGGTTCTGAATGTTTTGTTCAGGCAAATATTAAATATTGCAGATTAAAATCTTTTGAGGTATTACCCGTTAATAATATTAATTCGCCCTTAAATTGGCAAAACACAAATTTCTTCTGTTAGTTTTTTTGAATGTGGCGGATCACAGTGAAAACAGAATCTTGTGTAACAGTTATTAATAAGTATATTGTATAATTAGACACACATTTAAGTGTTTTTTTTGTTCCTTTTCTTCTGATTTATTTAAAATATTAAATTAATTGAACCAACTGATGTACCCAAAAGGATACAATACAAATTTAAGGGTTAATAAATGCTTCACTCCTGTTTGTGCGTTGTTTTGCATTTCGATTCCTCCTGTCACAAGCGTTCGTGACAATGGTGGCTTTCGTACAGGTCCCGCCGGAGAAGTAGGAAAGGTACAAATACATACTTCAGACTTAGTACTGCGCTCCGCACAGAATTTGGAGCTCTGAACTATGACATGGCTGATATAATGGCTTGGCGTAGAGTTACTGACGTGCATTGGTTAAAGTCCGCATAAGAAAATAATTTTTTTCATGGAAAACCATGTAATTAAACGGGGCATCTGAGAATTTGTATCGTATAACCATATAACGGCTGAGGAGCTGGACATGCTGACCACATGTGTAAATGATGTGAGAGAGGCAGCCGCTTGGTAGGCCGAGGACCTTCAAGACCATTCCGAAGGAATGAAGATACGGACGTTACAGCCCTAAAAATATAGTTTTTTATAAAACTTCATAGATCCTACCTACTAGACACCAAGACAAAAAAATATGTATGTTAACGATCTAGAGGGCCCAGTTTTATTTTCGGAATCAAACTCGACAAAATTATAGTAATCAATCAGAATATTAACAAAATCGAGTACATTAACAAGTAAAATAGGGCAATTAGGATGGTGATTAACCAGTAACGAAAATTTATAACTCGCTCTAGCGGCCGTAATTTTACTTTTTTTTTCGCAACAGAACTCGTTAGTTCTTTATACTGTTGAAATAAAACGAGAAAGGTTTTCCCCAAAATATAGCGGAATCCAACTTTTAAAAGTGGATATTTATTTAAATCCGGAGTTTAAAAATCGCTTTTAGCGGCCGCTATGTTTCTGTTTTCTCAACGAAACTCTCATGTAACATCTGAATAAGAAAACTAACACAGAGTTTGTTAATTAACAAATTTGGACCATAAAGAGCTTTGATTAACCTGAAAGCTGAAATTTTAGTTGCAAACATTTCCAACGCTCTACCTGGTGCAAAATGTGTTTTCTAGCAATGCAACTTGGTATATACCATAAATTCGAGTTGCTGGAAATTCGCTTAGTTTACGCGGTTTCTGGGCGATGGACTATATTAATCATTGCACCATTATCCATCTCTAGATAAGAAATCTTGGCGATATGCAAAGCGTATTAATTTATAATGTTGAAACCAGTCAGTCATTTTAGACGAATCCCGAGTATCTTTCTTTAAAAAGTACGAAGTAAATTGGTTGACAGGTCACTCGTTACAATTCAAATCTCACTTCCACACACTGATAGGCTGGTTTCATTAGTAGTTTCAGACGTAAAACAGTTTAGATTTGTGGTAAAGAAAACTCCTTAGGAAAGTCAGAAGGAAAACGCCCAGTAGGCAGAATAACATTAACCATGATTTGAGGGAAGTAGGTTATATAGCCGGTTATTCGATAACATTAACTCAAAATAGGGGTGTAAGGAGAGTTTCTGACCGTGTGATCACGAACATACGGGTTCAATTGTGCTAGTGAGTTATTTAGTCAGCTAGTTAGTAATAAAGAATCTTCTGGTTTAAGCTAATATAAGATTTAACTCATGCCCCAAATGGGAGTCAATGACCAATCACATTTCTATTATTTTTTATTTACAACCAATCACAGTCGTGTTTCGCCTAGAATTTACCAACTAAAGTGTATCATAATAAAGAAAGCACCTCCTTTTTAACATTCTGAATAGGTCATAGCATTATTTTGCAGTGACCGACCCCCTAAGAAATACGGCTACCAGATTGTATATATAGTGCATGAATGTCAGCAGAAAGCGCATGCGTTAGATAATATAAAACATTTGTAACAATTAAAATATATATGCAGTCAATATGCCCATTTCACCAATTAATGTTTTAAAATGACCATTTTAAAACATTAATTGGTGAAATGGGCATATTGACTGCATATATATTTTAATATTTTATCACCAAGAAGATCACTTGTGTATTAAATTTGTAACAATTGATTATACCACAAAAAAAAAAACCCTGTTTGCACTTTCTTAAACGAATAATTTTCCAGGAAATGACGTTGCAGAAAAATATAAGACATATTTACATCATAGGACATCAAATTAATTTATACCTATAACGTTGGTTATAAATTTCTCCACTAGGGTGCATTCTTACAATATTGCGATCCTTTGGCAATAAATAATATGATCTGGTTGCAGTGATGAACAAAGGAAGGACATGAAGCGTATCAATCGTTCTCATTTGTTTTCAAACATCGCCGTTTACATTCAATATATATCATCATCATCATCCGGTATCATGGCAGCTGCCGCCGTCTTCCGGAAACCAAACGCCATTCCTCTCTATCCATCCATTGATCTTCCTCCATTCCTCTGATATTCATAGCTGCTTGTACCCTTCTATCCAAGTTTTCTTCGGTCTTCCTCTCTTCCTCCTTTCCATTGGGATCCATTCCATAACAATTTTTGGCAATCTTTGCTCTGGCATTCGTTTGACATGACCATACCACAGCAATCTTTTATTTTCTATGATGTCTATGATGTCCGGCTCCTCTTGTACACCCATAATTTCCCATATTTCTTTATTTCGTATTCTATCCATTCTAGATTTCCCAGCTGATCTTCTTAAAACATCCATTTCTGTACTTAAAATTATTTTCATTTCCCTGGTAGGAATTTGCCAGACTTCAGCACCATATGTTAAAATGCTCTGAATTATGGTTTGATATATTTGTAACTTTCTATTTTTTGTAATATTTTTGCTCCACCAAACAGAGTTTAAAGCATTTATTGCTTGTTTTGTTTGTGCGATTCTATTTTTAATTTCCACTGTGTTATCGCTTGAATGGTCTAATTTTGTTCCTAAATAAGTGCATTCAATACTAGGTTTTAGTTCTTCTCCATTGTTGAAATTTATATTTTCCATTTATTCTCCTATACACAGATATTTAGTTTTCTCAATGTTTATTAAAGTCCCCATTTTTCATATTCTTCTTTTAGTTTTTTAGCCATATATTATATGTCATCGTGTTCCTGTGCTATTAATACCTGGTCATCTGCAAATTTTAATGAATATACATGTGTATTTTGGATGGGTATGCCCATTTTTTGACATTTTTCCTCCAGTCTCTTAGTACTCTTTCGAGATAAATTTTAAATAGAGTTGGAGATAAACTGCACCTTGCCTTAAACCTTTTAAATATATAAATATTTTAAAATAACTATAGTTAAATAATGATTTGTGAGTAAACAGCTTAATTGTATTCGTTAAATAGTCCTAACAATTACTAGTCCTAACATTACTTATGATAATGAAGCCTATAATGTCTGAAAGGACCTTACAGTTATTCTGCTTCTTGAAAAGTTCGGTTTATACACAAAACAAAATAACATTTGATCATCTTTCAGATAGGCCTACGTTAAAATCATTTTTTGCGTGATATTTCGTTTTGTCATACAGAAATGACGACAAATTCGGGGTTGTCAACCTAAATAACTATACTCTAACCTAAATAAGTATACTTTAATATTGCATATTATGGACCACGTGTGGGAAGTAAAGCCATTTCCCTCTACGTATACTATGTACAATGTATGTATAAAAAGATATCCAAAAAGTAGTGTTAATATAGCCTACATTATACGAAACATCACTGTATTTTAAATTAACTGAACTTTATTTGAAACTATATAAAACAATAAATAAGTACTTACCGCCATTTTATCACTGTATTGGTGTCACGGTCTGCTGTAGTTTCAACTAATAAGCATTACCCACACTGTTAACGTTAGTCAGTTGTTTTTAATTAACGCAAATATTTCAACAAATATGTAATTTTCCAATTATTTATTATTTTGAAAACATCGCGCAAAAAATAATATATAACGCACGTTTGTAAAGTGTTTTAAAGAATCTCGGAAATTAAAAACCTCGTTATCGCTCGGTTTTTAAACATTTTCCTCGCTTCTGTAAAAATCACTTCCCAAACTTGCATTGTAATATACTATTATTCCAATACCGGTATACAGTCGGTGGAACAGACTACGAGATGTAAATAAAAATATTAATCGAACATTTAACACGTTTTCGATAATACCAGTTGGAATCTAGTTAAGAATGAGGACGATTCAAGTGTCATCATTATAAAATAATTTGAATTAGAAAGAACAAATAAGAAGTGTTTTATCTAACTTTACTGGCCAAGAGTGTCCCCTCCCTACAACATTTCAACTCTTACAGCAATTAATCAAATCTGTAATTCTGATTTCTGCGCATGGAACTAATATTTGGAGTTTAAATCTGTCCAAGAGAGACGGAATTTTAGGTTAAGGAAAATTCGAAGACAAACGGATTCGATAGTGCCAACGAGTAAGTTATGTCTGCGTCGAAATAGTACAGGTCATTATTAAGAACAAAAAATCCCGCACAATTACGTAACTGAAAGTTACAACATCCCGAGTGGTGAAACTTACACTCTCATTTGCCCCCTTGAAAATTACCCCCTAGCAAGCGTCATAAATGTCTATAACCGTCGCTATGCTTAGGTAATGTGTCCTATAACACAACTTTCTTTTATTTTTGTATGAAACAGTCGACAATAATAATAATAATAATAATAATAATAATAATAATAATAATAATAATAATAATGTTTTATTTATTCTGGCAGAGTTAAGGTCATAAGGCCTTCTCTTCCACTCAACCAGCACAAATACAAATAAATATTTGACAAGTATAGATATACACTATACTAATTATAAACAGTTAAAGATACATTAAATGTAGCAATGTAAATTTCATGTACAAACAACATTTTATACGATAATAACAATAATAATACTTACAATAATAATAATATAATATAATAATGATGATAATAATAATTATAATAATAATAGTATAAATATGATAAATTATACGAGAAACGCCAATTAATATATATCTTACACTGGGTAATGATGAAGGCGAGGTTAGAGCAAATATCAATTTAGATTTCTTTTAAAAGTTGCCAATGTCCGGCAGCCCTTTATTTCTTGTGGTAGGGAATTCCAATTGCGAGAAGTGAAGACAGTATATGACATGGAGTGATGTGATGTCCTATGTTGCGGTATATTAAGCAAGAGACTATGTTGTGATCTTGTGTTTAAGTTATGGTTTGAGGATAGATACTAGAAACGAGATGATAAATAATTGGGAATCGAGGTGTGTAGGATCTTAAATAGAAGAATTAGACAATGCGATTTTCTTCTTAAAGTTTTCGATATTATACCCAAGCCTAATTTATGTTCATGTATGTTTATGTATCGCTGGGAAACTATTAGCTACAAGTAACCTCGTGCAGAGTATGATGATAAGGGAGAGGCTCATTGACTGTCAAACGTGTATCATTGCAAACCGCGCTAGATATGCTGACGAACTTACTAAATTACGTGGATTTTCCAAATATTCTTTTGCTTCTAAAACTTTGAATGAACATAATAAACAAACTAAACACTGCAAAAGTACAGAAGAAAGTCACAACTTTTTTTTTAATTGGCTGAGAAGTATTTTTAAAAGTAAACTATGTACTTTGAATGAATTCACGTATTTAATAAGCAAATCAATAATACTGATTATCCGTATTTTTTGATCGACCGACCACCTTCATTATAACGAATAATCGAGATTCTACTGTATGATATATACATTAGTTTGATTTAATACATACAATGAACTTCATAACAAAGCGCATCAGCACAATTCCACGCCGTATCTTCCAGGAAAACTTATAGTAAAATCCAGGATTATATAGTGAATTCATATTAATTAAATTTAACATATAGAAGATATCTTAAAAGAATTGAAGACTACGCCAATTTTGGAATATATTAAACAGTACCAACTAAATTGGAAACACCATCTTGAAAGAATGAGTTCAAATCGGATCCCCAAAGCTGTTTATAATTATATACCAAGAGGACGAAGATCACTGGGCCGTCCTATGAAACGCTGCAGGGAAAATTTTCTATAGGATCGTAACAGGCCTTAGCCTAATACTTGGAAGGAAGGAAGAAGAAGAAGAATATATTGGAATTAAAAATGTACGTGTATACAGTGCAAAAGAAATTCAATGCCTAGAGAACCATAAGAAATAGAAGATTTCCCTTTTTCATTTTTGTGTGCATAAACAATAAGGCCGCAATGTTACATATTCTTCTTGGGTAACATTAATTAAATACATGTGTTTTATTTTGTCCCTTACAATTCAATTTGTCATAAATTAAACTTTAGAATAAGGAATCGATGTGTGTGTGTGTGTGTGTGTGTGTGTAGTGTTTAATTACAAATTAGAGAAAACTAATTGTGCTGTCATAATTCCAAGGAATTAAATGAAACTATTGTGCTGATAAACCCATAAAGGTTGAGCAAGAATGTTGGTATATTTTGTAAAGAAATCCATGTTTTTTTATAACGATCTAATCTTCATTATCCTATAGCAAATGCTCAATGTGGTATTGTTTTGAACATCGATTGTAAACTGCTTATTTTCTTCTCAACTCGTGTCTGACTCAGGGCCTCGTCGAGGAATGAGATGCGGCGAAGCTCCTTACATTGAAGGTCTGTGAATAGCAAAGATACCGGCTGACCACGCCTGACGAACTATCAGAGGGGTAGATTAATGAAATCAATGAGATTAGAGTAGAGAAATGGTGGAATGAAATTTGTGGCAGGGGAAAACGGGAGAAATTCTGAGAAGAACCTTTCCAGTTTTATTTCGTTAATTACGAACCCCACATAGAGTGAAAGAGACTCGAACTCGAGACCACAGCGGCGAGAGAAGAGCGTCTAATCGCTTGGGCCACGGATTCGCCTGCTCGCTTCCCGTTCTTATATAATATGCCATTCAAAATTAAAAAGAGCGGTTTTTCTAAACACTTTTGATCCTACATAGATAAACAGACCATTCTCTGCAGTGTAACGGCAAGCTTGTGTGATTAGCATTCCAAGGATTTTCAATTCCAATACCGGCTTTTCCATATTTTTTAAATATTTTTTTTAGTCGGTCTCTGAAAGGGATTCATTCAGTCTCATAACCAGAATGGTATTGAAATCCTATTAAGAAAACTGAAATTTAGGTTGACAAATACATGATGCTAACCAAGTGACTCCCTGTTCTGTCATCTTCTAACAGATCTTCGGTCCTGTCGTGTACCAAAAATTAATTAAATTAAAATTTGTCAATCTCAAAATATGCCTAGGAAAAAAGGAAAGTAGAATGGGAAGATGTTATTTGTGGACAGTAAGGATATAGTAGGGGTTAATGAAAGAGCTAGTAAAATTGGACATATACTTAAAGTGTACATAATGTGTATGTGTGGATGTAACTTCGGTAGGAATGAACACGCGCAGGATGGGACCCAGAATCGATAACCACTCCAACTCTGCTCGACTGTGCAGGGTCTGGCTCGATGCAAGGGTGGGGAGGTGCAGGGCTCGAACCCTCCCCAGACCCAAAGCAAGCCCTGCAAAGCAGCACCACCAACCTTGCTCAAAATCCTATTCCTCCAGCCTAGGGGTGTACATCAATAAATCCTCTCTTTTTTTAAAACAAAGGGATCAAAAGGATTCCCTTTAATGTATCGGCTAACATTCTGTAGCTTTTCCGCGCTTTCTATCTTTTGAGGACAGCGAATCATCGATATAAATTATACGTTATAATGTATAGGCTACTGTATATTATATACATTTATCCTCTAGTCATGTCATAAATAATTATATATCTTAACAAAATAGGTTCGATTTCTTCATTTCATGTGAGTTCATCGATAATGTTCAGCTTATTTGGAAATATGAGACCAAAAGTGTGGGGGAAAAATATACCTATTATAGAGCAAATGGCATTATATACATGTTACTATGGGCCGCAGGTTGTTACAGATTTTCTTCCGTTACATCTGCAATTGCATCTCATGCTGCAAACATTTTTTTTTATTGCAACATGGTTTGGTACTAATCCTAAATCGTTAAATAACAGATTACTACATCGTTATATGGCAGGGTTCCTTGAGTTAGGGTTACTTTTTCATTACCTTACATGTAGAAAGTAACCTTAAGTTTTGGATCCTTTACCCCGATAGAATTCAAAACACCGATAGCGACAGAGTCAGCGTTACCGGCAAATGAAAACCAACATTCCATCAAGTTGGCAATCCTGTTCTAATCATAATTCATAGCTATCATTACAATATTCGTATGTTTATACTCGTATCACGTCTATTACGTTATTTTTATCTTAAATTCCAGTCCAATGCTTCACTACTTCTGACCAAAAACTAGGCATAGGTTGTATACTTCATCCAGATCGATGACCACATTTTATAACAATAATTGTTGGACCTATTATTATTAAAAATCCGATCTTTGAAAATAACAGATTAGACATGTTGTATTGTACGTGAGTTAATATTTTTAAATAGTTCTTCCTCCCTCTAAAAATATGCTATTTTAATTTATTCATTGTCTACCTGAAGCATATGAACATACAAGATCCTTCTAATTTCATGGTACAACAAGACTTAGCCTACCATCCGGCTCTTCACCTAACATACACTTGTGAACTATCATCCAGCTATTATTAGCGGTGACATGTGGTTGGCATGTCGAGTTCCCCAGCAGGTATATACTTGCTTTCCTCAATCTGAAACCGCCGCTTATTGTGACAATCAAATTCCTCTCGTTGCTGGATGTACACCGGTTCCATACGGCCAACTTTTCATGAGAAAATTACTTTCTCGTGGGAACTTGAACCAAAGCATGTCCCGTATCTCTACGCCAAGGCACGTTATCTTAGACATCTTATGATCAGGTTGAGCAATGTCTGCGGGTTACACCAGATAGGATCGGAAAAGGAACACCGATATCTTAAAAGAATTGAAGACTACGCCAATTTTGGAATATATTAAACAGTACCAACTAAATTGGAAACACCATCTTGAAAGAATGAGTTCAAATCGGATCCCCAAAGCTGTTTATAATTATATACCAAGAGGACGAAGATCTCTGGGCCGTCCCATGAAACGCTGATTTTTTTTATAGGATCGTAACAGGCCTTGATCTAATACTTGGAAGGAAGACGAAGAAGAAGAAAAAGTCTCATCATCGTCAGATTACTAATCAGATCGACGCAAATGGTCACGTTGATCTTCCATGAAGATGCAAGGAAGAATGTATTGGCTAACACGACATTTTCAGAACATCAGACAGAAAAATAGTGCCACGTACCATAACTAATCCCTACAGCTACTGCAAGGTCTTCTACTGAATGGGACCAGTTCGCACGCACCAACGTTGCATTTTTTTTTTTGGATATTCAATACAATTCGACTATTGTTTCCTATCCGTTTGCACATCATTGTCCAAACTGTCTTCTTCTTCGTATGGAACTTTTATGCTATTTAAACAAAACATTATGACTCTAAAGAGTCGTCACCAAATATTTTACTAATCATCTCAAAGGTATCAGTAGCTGATTTGTTTAATTCTTGGCAGAATTCATGTCTGCTCGTTGCTCAAACTGCAATGGGCACTTCTCAACCGCAACATTTTCATATTGCGCCACTAGCATTCATCTGCCCTTCAAAATATCGTGCGTTGTTCTGCTTACTTTGTACGTACACATGCAACTGGCTTCTGCTGCAACGGGAGAATAACTGAATATGGTATCATCCTGTTACGCAACCTGTGCACTGCAGTGTACGTCGGCGACACTATTTGCAGAGCCCAGGTTTAATATAATAAACAGGAATAAATATATTACTGCAAATTAAATGTAAGGAAGCCCTTATTATAGAAGATTAAAAATGCTCTAGCCACAGAAATAGTGGAAGAATAGAACGTGTCGAAAACAGGTTAAGACAGGACAAATTAAAAATATATCATACAGCATCTAACACATAGAAACAGTAAATGTACGGAGTAAAATGACTACTACCTCAATAAATGTGGTTAATATTTCTTCGCAAAATTAATTAAACATGATAATGATTTATGTTAAAAATGAAATAAATAGTTTTATAGATGCAAAGAACTATTTAATGGAAATACTAAAGCATAAACAACTATAAATTAGTAATTGAATAACTACGTAACTATGTGGCCTGTAGATACAATGCCTCATTCGCTAAGGTATTCCATTGGTCCTCAGACAACTGAATCCAATTAACATTTCCGATATTCTGTTCCCTAAAAGATCCATCCGAATATTAACCACCCAGAGATGTCTAATCCTTTCTAATGGTCGTTCCCTTAAAGCTTACCCATTCAAATTTTTGAAAGCATTCATATTTCCACCCATTTGAATTTCTTAGAGATAACAGCGCTGTAAATATCGGGACAACGATTGATATTATGGAATTCCTCATTAGGAAGCTCCGTGCATTACACATTCTCATCCTTTGTGAGATCGAATATTCATCCTTAGATTTTATTTCGAATACTTTTAGCTTGTTTTCTTCCCTTAACGTTTTACATCCACAGATAGGCAAAATTATTGTTTTACAAATTTTAATAATTTTTTTATAAAAGTCGATAAGACAGGACACATTGATCTGAATAGTAACATAAATTTCCTATTTAAAGTCGGTGGTTAATTTGTTAAATTGTAAGAATTGAATAGCGGAGCCATTTGTAAGATATGCATTTTTTATTTGTTTATAGAAGCTCACTTATATTAATATCACCGGAATGATAATTGTGATGGAATGGGTCCTGATATTAAAATTCGAACTCATGGTTAATTGAAAAATAGAAATTTGGAGAATAAATTACCGCCAGATTGATGAGTATCGAATCTGAATCCGGACTATCCCGAATACGAGTCTCAAACTCATCGTCTGAGCCATTTCGCTCGGTGCGTTTGTTATATATAACTATTTGAAAGTTTATTTCTATGGTAAAGTTAAAAGTATTTGGATTTATAAAGAATGTAAAAAACTCTTGCACAGTATTTTATTAGAGTGAAAAAGAGAGCAATTTATGTCGTAAGACAATTCATTACAGTAGTCAGATTGCTATCTGCAAAGAATCAAGAACGTGTTAATATTACCAAGATAGGTATAAAGAACTTTTACAAATCATCTAATATAATGACTTGATTGCATATGCTGCCAACATTCACAGATGAAACAGCAAAATTTCTAGTAACCTAGTTTTAACAAACCGGATCAACAATAATCACTTTGCTATCACTACAGATAATCAATAATAAACTTTCGTTCTTAAATACCTTTCAAGATAACTACAAGATACCGCATGATAGGCATGCAATATAAGATTAATTATGAAATTGGTTAACTTGCAAAGTGTATTTGAACGAATCAATAAACCAGAAAGTTAAATTATTTTAATTTTGTGATAAATCGAAATAATGGTGAGGAATTAAAACTCATGTGAAAAACTAAGGCCTTGTATGAAATTTACAGTCTTAATTCTTATTTTTAAATAAATATTATATTTTATATTTATTTATGTATGAAATTTACAATCTTATTTCTTATATTTTAAAAATTCTTACATTTCATATTTATTTATGTATGAAATTTAGTCTTAATTCTTATAGGCTATTTTAAAAACCCTTACTGAAAATCGCAAGAATATGTGGAGAAAAATAAGGAGGAGGTACCTAGATATAAACCAACAAGATATTTTCGCTGAATGTACAGGAAACGCTCACTGTGTTTACAAAGAGACCTAAAACACGTTTGGGGAAAAGAATCTTATATACTCAACCTAGAATTTAAAGAGAGGCCAGGGCTTGCTTGGTTTAGGCTAGGGGCATGGAAATTTCTAAAAATTAGCGACGATCACGATATGCGAATATATCCAATGTGCGGGAACTTCGAAGATGAGATACATACAGGCCTATGTGTGAGTGTGTGCGTGTAATCAGTTGAATACTTATGCTATGTATTACTTACTTACTTACTCACTGGCACTATCGAACCCATAGGTTCATGGCCGCGCGGACATAAGCTCTCCATATATCCCTATCCTGAGCTAATGTTTTCCAATCATCCCCTGTATAATCTACTTCACTCAAATCATAGCTAATGTTATTCTCCCACCTCATTCTTGGTCTACCAACTGGGCGTTTTCCCTCTGGCTTTCCTACAAGAAGCTTCCATGCAAGTCTTTCATTCCCCATACGTGCAACATGTCCTGCCCATCGCAGTCTACGAGACTTAACTGTTCTTATTATATCTGACTTCCTATAAAGACCATGTAGTTCATTGTTATGTAGTCTTCTCCATTCACCTGTCTGTTCATCTCTCTTTGGTCCAAAAATTTTCCTAAGTACTTTATTCTCAAATACTTGTAATCTCCTTTCCTCCCTTAAAGTAAGAGTCCATGTTTCGCACCCATATAGTATAACTGATAGAATAATAGTTTTATATATTTATGTATTAGCCATCCCAAACTGTGATCAGTATTCGTAAATGGGATTTCTTGTATACTTTGAAAATCAAAGCTACATTTTCACAAATTGTATCATCTTGATAAGAATGGTAACAGTAGCGATGCCATTTACATAACACAATTGCAATAAAAGCACTTTTTTCTTGTGAAAGCAATATTCCCAGCACTCACGCAGCGCTAAATGTTCACTATTTGTAGATTAAAAGACGTAAATGAATGGACACCTCACTTAACCCTCAAAATTTCCCTTTAAACCTTCAATATATGTTCCTGGTTTAGGTGGTTCAAGTCTTGGTACGATAAGTAACAAAATTTGCAGTATTATAAGTTTGTGAGCGGTAGACTAGTTAGTGTAGAAAAAAGTACGTATATATAGGCCTACATATGAAAAATAAATGCCTGGACGGGACTCGAACCCGGAACTCTGAGTCTGTACCTCAGCGTGTTATCCATTACACCACAAGGCGAATCCAATTCAAACACTTATTATTCTTATATATGTATTATATTCAATACATATTATATATGTAATATATTATATATAAGTTATAACTAGTCACCGTACAGGCCACATGGCCTAAAACGAATTTGTTCATGATGATGATGAATAACTAGTCTCTACCACTCACAAATTTATAATACTGCAAATTTTGTTATTATGAATGAATGAAAGTAATTCTGCCCGAAGGCAGATCCTTCACTGCAATCATAGCATTTTCATGCTATGCTTGCAGCTTTACTAGGGAATTGTGTAGGTGTGGTAGCTTCCCGTTGCTTTCCACACCGGTGAAGGATGATGATAATGTTAAGGATGATGATGATAAAGATGATGGCCATATGATTTCGGGGACCGTTTGGGCCTTAAAGTTTTCCTGACATTTGTCTTACAGGTGAGGAAAAACCCCGATAAAAACCTCACCCAGAAAAACTGCCCCGACCGGGGATCGAACCCGGGCCCGCTGCGTGACAAGTCAGCACGCTACCTCGAGACCACAGCGGTGGACTATATATATATATATATATATGGAAAGCAACGGTAAGCTACCACACCTACAATTTCCTAGTAAAGCTGCAAGCATAGCATGCAAATTGCAGTGAACGACCTGTCTTCGGGCAGAATTACTATGAATCCATAGTTATATATATATATATATATATATATAACATAGAAGAGTGTTGATACAAGGAGGTTTTTTTTTTGTTCGATGCCACTTGTTTTGTCATTCGACATTTCAGGTATTTTCTCCTGGCATTGGCGTATTGTAACCCACTTCTGAGGTTCGGGCGCCTGGAAGGCGGGGTTACGCTGCTCCAATGATATGATGCGTGATGATGATTGTTAATGATGCGCCAGGAGAGGCTTTAAACCTAAACTTTATCTAATGAGGTGAATATATTGATGATAATGGTCAGGGACCGTTTGGGACTTAAAGTTTCCTGACATTTGTCTTACAGGTGAGGAAAAAAACCTCACCCAGGAATCTTGTCCCGAGCGGGGATCGAACCCGGGCTTGCTGCGTGACAAGGCAGCACGCTACCTCGAGACCACAGCGGTGGACTGGATACAAGGAGGTATAGAAGAGTTAAAACGTGATTAATTGACTAGACTATTAGATGCTGACCATCACTAAACAAGTGGCATAAAGTAATGGCACGAGTGATTTCCAAATCATCGATAAATGTATCTAGAGGATTTGGAAATCAAGAATGGCATTTGTTAGGACTATTTAACGAATAAAATTAAGCTGTTTACTCAAAAGTCATTATTTAAATATAGTTACCGGCATTTTAAAATATTTATATATTTAATGTAAACGGCGATGTTTGAAAACAATCAGAAATGTGAGGTTATGTATATTCACTGCAACTTGGATCACAATATTTATTGCCAAATAGGATCGCAATATTGCAAGAATGAACCTCAGTGGAAAAATAATGAAACACATCAAACTCAATATTATAATCAACATTATAGGTTATTAATTAATTTTTTTAGTAAATAACTAAGTAAAATCACGGAATCTGTTCATTATTTGCTATATTCAATGTATTTGTTGGGAAAAACTAATGCTCTGACCTGTTCATAATATTAAAAAGGATGAGCTTTCTTTATCATAAAAGCAGGAGCTGATAAAGAGAAATCGATAAAGAGCGAGATGAAACAAGACTGTCATTGGTTGTAAAACAAAATTCATTGAAACGTGATTGGGCATTGTCTACCATTTGGGGCATGAGTTAAATAGTCGAAGTAATCATATTACGGAATTTCCATTTTTTTTTTCATATTTCTCTCGCGTGTAGAGAGACATTAATTTTAATTAATTTATATACGGATATTGAAGCTGCAACACTTGTAATTTCACTCATCTGTTTGCCAGATAATGTTAAATTCTTTCAACACATTCAAGACAAAGTATGTTTATCCATTTTCAATTGGTTTCCTGTCTTGTGATTCCCAGTAGGTACCACAATATTAGTACTAACACCTTATATTTTGCAAAGACTTCCGTCAAGCTAGTCACAATTTCAATTAGGCATTATTTTATGTTCATGTATTACATTTTATTTAACCTACACACCTGTTTATTTATTTTAAAACTCTCGATTCCTACCCACATCACAGCCTCAAACATGTAATATTTTCATTATTCCATATATATATATATATTTTCTATAAGCTTGTAAAGTTGTAAAGTCAATTTTGAATCACGGTGTATATATAGAATATAATAATATTAGTTGAATTTTTGGAATATATTAAACAGTACCAACTAAATTGGAAACACCATCTTGAAAGAATGAGTTCAAATCGGATCCCCAAAGCTATTTATAATTATATACCAAGAGGACGAAGATCACTGGGCCGTCCTATGAAACGCTGGAGGGAAAATTTTCTATAGGATCGTAACAGGCCTTGGCCTAATACTTGGAAGGAAGAAGAAGAAGAAGAAGAATTTTGTCACTTCAGTGTATGTTGTCACAGCTTGTTTGTTTACATTGTGTATGATAAAATCAAAAACAAAACCTATTGAATACCGTAAAAGTTGTATTTCCTTCATTTCATCATGAGCTACTACATTATACTTCTAGGCGATGACCTTCATTCAAGTTAATAATTTTTCCTACAAGACATTCACGTTAATTTTTCCTCCAGTATAAATAACAGTACGCAGTGACACCTACTCTAGATGTCTCTGTATCTCAAGAAAGACCCATTCAAGGCTCAGTGATTTTCAGCATTTTATATTTGTACACAATAACGTTTATAATAGTTGCACTTATTTCGACGCTTTATTCGTAAGTTTGTTACTTCAGACGCCAACTTCATTTTTTAAATCAACAATTAATGAAAAATGTCATAATATTACAAATCCAGATTATGCAGTACAGATATATTAAGTGTAGAGCAATACAGATTCTTGGAAATATAAAAGATTCCACGTCCCATTTTTTCAAACTTTTCTAGGATCCAGAAAATATCACTTACCAGCCTCATATCGCAATATACTGTTCGTATAAATAATTTGCCATAGCAGAACCAAACCGGTAGCAGAATTTGATCTGGAACTGAGTTAGGTGAATTTGTTTTGATTAGTTTTTTAATTATTAATTATTTTTATTTTTCAGGGCAAAAGTAGGATTTTTTTACTTATTACACCAGCAGACAATGAAATACTACTGTCACATTATTGGTATTACCGGTATGTGTAGTCATGTGTTTCCTATGGAAGCTACTTATTTCATTTTAATGATAGGAGTCTATTGTAAAACAACTATTGATGATAAGATGAATATATTATTTTTTCATTATAACATTTAATACAAAGATGAAATGGAAATTATTACAGTTGGAAAGCTAATCCAATAATTAATCTGGCATTTGGGAAAGTGTTGGAATAATGACGATGAAACATGTAAATATTAGTTTGTCTCAAGGGCATTAAAGGAAAGAAAGTCATAAAATAATACAAATAATGCTTCATTATTTAAGATAAGCCGAATAAATTCAGAGCAAGGAGACATTGCACAAGGCCGAAACATTAGCTGTATTCTGAATCTGACACAGAACAGTATTAAAACTTGCTTTATTTTACGTTGAATCTCATAAAACCACAGGCTGGCATCTTCTCTTTAACACTATTCACTAAATAAATAACCAAACTCATCTTTACAATGCTGCAGTAACTCACTAACACGTATTTCTGGAAGATGTTCGTCTCTCATTCACCACTTTCATCACATCCTTATTAAACACAAATCCATCAGTTCTATCATTACATAGTGCAGGGACCGTAATTATTACATAATGCAGAAACGGAAGTCGCTCTTTTAATACGTAGATATCTAGTGTTTGTTGAAGTGAGTTTCATACTGACTTCATGGGAGCATATAAAACCTATTTAGAGCTTCGCTTTAAATTAATTCAAAGCAATATTTAGAATTACACTAGATGCTACTATGAATTTATTTATAAATTAGTAAGTAATTAAGCATATGATTCAATTAAGAGGGAGAAGTTATATAGTATCCTGCTAGAGTTCGGAATTCCTAAAAAGTTAGTTAGACTTATACGAATGTGTCTAAATGGCTCAAAGAGTAGGGTGCGTGTAGGCAAACAGTTTTCAGACACTTTTGAAATCCAGAATGGATTGAAGCAAGGAGATGCACTATCTCCTCTACTATTTAATTTTGTACTAGAGCATGCCATCATATCTTTAGAGAATGAGGAAGGCTTACAACTGAATGGTATTAATAAGCTGTTAGTTTATGCTGATGATGTAGTATTGTTGGCCGATAGCGAGGAGATACTAAAGGCCAACACGCACACACTATTGAGTAACACTAAGAAATTGGGACTGGAAGTAAATATCAGTAAAACTAAATATATGGCCACACGTAGAAATTCAGTATATAATGGAAATGGACAGCTAATGACAAACGAGGGAAATTTTGAGGAAGAGGCTCCCTGAATTCAAATACCTAGGAACAATAATCACAAATAGGAATGAGATGCACAAAGAAATTAAACATAGGCTCAATTCTGGAAATACATGCTATTATGGATTGCAGAGACTTTTGATGTCCCAACTCCTTTCAAAAAACGTTAAGCTGAAAATATATAAAACTTATTCTACCAGTTATATTATATGGATGCGAAACATGGACTCTTACTTTAAGGGAGGAAAGGAGATTACGAGTGTTTGAGAATAAAGTTCTTAGGAAAATTTTTGGACCAAAGAGAGATGAACAGACAGGTGAATGGAGAAGACTACATAACAATGAACTACATGGTCTTTATAGGAAGCCAGATATAATAAGAACAGTTAAGTCTCGTAGACTGCGATGGGCAGGACATGTTGCACGTATGGGGAATGAAAGTCGTGCATGGAAGCTTCTTGTAGGAAAGCCAGAGGGAAAACGCCCAGTTGGTAGACCAAGAATGAGGTGGGAGAACAACATTAACTATGATTTGAGGGAAGTAGATTATACAGGGAATGATTGGAAAGCATTAGCTCAGGATAGGGATGTATGGAGAGCTTATGTCCGCGCGGCCATGAACCTACGGGTTCGATAGTGCCAGTGTGTAAGTAAGTAAGTATTAGTAAGTAATTTGATAGAAGCTGTACCCATGCTCTTATTTAATAAAATTTGTCTTTATGGTTAGTTTTTAAGACTGATTTTAGAAACTTCAATTTTCTAACAAGTAAAACTATAATCTAACAGAAAGGTTGACATTAATACGGTATACGGTATAATTAGACACGGCTTCTACCAAATCACAAATTGTGGTCTATAGCAGCAAAATGCATCTTGGCCGATGGAGAGCAGTTTATTATATGGGACATAAATACTGTATTAAAGAAAATATCAAATGTTGATGGAAACAACGTACAAATTCACTCTCTGTAATTATGTAGCCTACACAATATTGGTCCAAGTCATTGTACAAAATGGCCGGATATTATTATAAAAAACTCCTGGCGCGACAGGCCTAGAGGGCCCTTATCCGGCTGCTGGCCTCACATCCACATGTATCAATCACAGAGGTAGATGATCATCAACCAGTGTTGGGGTGACGTGTGGTCAGCATGTCGAGTCCCCCAGCCGTTATAGCTGGTTTTCTCAATCTGGAGCCGCTACTTATTGTAGCTACCCAAATGTCTGATGATGCTGGGTGTGCACCGGTCCCATACTGGCCGAAATACCATGAGAAAATTTCTTCCCCCGTGGAGACTCGAACGAGTGCAAACAGGAATAACTAAATTAGCATGGTTAAAATACATCCAGATAGGGGGTACCCATGTTTTAATGAGGGACAAAAGGGTATTCTAAGAAAAAGAAGAAGAATTGTAAGGTTAGAAATTACTTAGTATAAAATAATAAAGCATTAGTCTAAGTTAACGATTATACTAATTTTTATTCTTAGAATAATGTGTTTATATTACCTTAGTTGCAAGTTGAAAAAAAAATATTAAGAAAAATAAAAGAAAAACGTTTGAAATGTTATGGACATATCATAAGGATGGAAGAAGAGAGAATACCAAAGAAGATCTCTAATTGGAAAGCTAATGGAAGAAGGCCTAGAGAACGATGAATGAATGGAGTAAAGAGAAGCATGGAAGCTAGAGATTTGAGGGAAGAAGATGCTTTAGACAGGAACATCTGGCGACAAATCACTTTGGGTTGAAGGAAAAACACTGTATTGTGGAATATTCCTAAATAAAAATATATATATATTACCTTAGTTATATGCACCTATCGTTATTTATTTAAATTACTATAGGTCATTAAATATACATTTATATTTTCAATGTGCGAGTGAGTGATCTCCGTTCATACAGTTCCGGGACACGGGTGCTTCCATAATGGAAAGTTCCTTAAACAGACTAATTTAGTTACGCTTATTTCCCTATATATGTCAGCGAGGGACATGTGATTAGTACTTCGGCTCGATGAGATACCTAATAGGAAATAAGGTATTACACCAATGGATGAAATTCAGTTAAGTTTTGGTCAAGGTCTTTTTATTACGACTTACGTTCTTTTACGAGTATCTTCGCGGCTTAAAGTCTCTCCCAGAGGATTTATCCTTTGGATTCCTCTATCCTAAAAATCTATCGAATCAAGTCAGTTTTGAACCCGCAACTTTCAGGACTAGAGACAAGGAACGTAATCACTAGACCAGTGCGGTCGACAATATGTATATATATATATATATATATATATATATATATATATATATATATATATATATATAAACTTTCAGTACATTAATTATTTATTGATGACAGGTTCTGGAATTGCCCCAGATAACTTATACTCATATGGGCGTCACCGGTTACTGTATTTATGTAATTGAAATCATTTTCTTGAAAAAAAAATTGGTAAGTAAATAAATAATGCGAACAAATAATTCAAATAATTATATTCTTTTCAAGGTTCATTTACAATATTTTCTGGAATTTTTGTTTCGTGAAAATATTTTTGCTGGCAATTTCTCTTTTGATCAATTCCGGTCCAGATTCAAATTTTGTCCGTCGCTGTGGTGTGATTAATATAGGCCCTACCTTGCATTTAGGAGGGCGGATTCGATTTCGGTCGGGAAGAGTACAGAATTTCCAATTTTCCACCTTGTGTCTAGGTGATTTTGCGTAAAAAAAGCAGGAAATTAAAGAAAGATAAGACAAATTATTCATGAGGAATTTTTTTAAAAATCTAAATAAGATATAATTCACAAGTGTTTGTACTATTATTATTGCTGGAGTGTTGATTTAAACTTCTTGCATATGTTTTACTGCGATTAGGTCTACTTGTTTCCAGAATAACATTAAATAGATTAGCCACCTTTCGCAACGAATTATGTAAATAAATTCGATATGAATTGCATAAAACAGGACAGAATTGGATAAAACATGTAGCCTACATATTAAATTAGTAAAATGTAATATTGAATTGAAGAGAACTTAATATTCCGTTTGAATTGAATGCCACATTGTGTAATGTCAGATTGCATTCTTCACAAATACAACAAAGCTGTGTGTCAATAAGGTCGGTGACATATTGGAGAAGCAGAATGTAATGAAGTTATTACCACTGTCGAATTCAATTCTAACAGCGTGTATATCTGGTCTAATGCATGGTTCTACACCATCACTCCAGGCACAATTGAACGTCAATCTATCTCGTAAATGCATTCTGTCATGTACCGCAAAGTATCGGCCTATAGCCTACTGATCTACGGAAAAAATAAGTTAACACAATCAGTTTAAATTTTTAGCATTTTGTTTCTGATCTTAACTGAAATATTCATAGCTTCCCAAATCAACTTTTATTTTTCAATTTATTGCGGATAGGCCTACCGTCGCCTTGGCAACACTGAAAACTCCAAAAAATATATTACTCGGCTCCCGGATTTCAACCTGGTCCTTTTCAAATGCGAGAGTGTTTTCCTCCTGAACACGAGTGTCGGTCCTTCTGGTATATTATGGATACCATCATAGTTTCTGAAATCTGGGTTAGTATCTTAAAATCGGCTGCTGTCAATGATTTTTTTTACTGGACGTAAAAATCCTGATTACGACTTCTTAAAGACGGTAAATAAAGCTATACTCAATTGAAAAGTGATGAAACCATTAAATGAGTTGATTTCAGTTGATTTTATGATTAAGAGTTAGTAAATAATTATCACATTTGTTTATGACGACTTTTTAATTGGAGAATCCTGTGCCATGGATTTACATTCTGGTCAAACTTTATCAGACCCTTCATGTTCAATTTTGAATCGCGACACTAATTGGATATCTTAAAGTAGAAAAGCACAAAGTGCCAAAATTAAATATTTTGGAAACAGGATAAATAAATATTGCTATAAGAATACTAAAACTCTATATAACATCCAAATATATCGCTTATTAAACACAAGTGGATTTGCATTTTTTTACGTTAAGGTTATCCAATACCATATATGATAAAGATACATCTTTCTAGCTCGTTATAAATTTGAGGCATTCATTTTCTTCTACATACTAAAAAAAAACATTTTAAGAACATCCAAACATTAAGAGACATTGCATCAAAAGTGGAAATTAAAATAATAATTTGAATAATAAAGTTTTGATTGAAAAGTCATTTCTGTTTATTTGTAATAATCCAAGCTTTGAATGTATCTTTCTTAAAATAAAATAGTGATGTAATCTTTTATAATACATTTATTGTAGTGCAATGTTTAGAGCAGTATAATGTTGTTTATAGTAGTTTATAGGTGTTCTTTGTGCTCTGGAATAATGGACTGGCATCACATAAAAACCTTGTAATGCTCTTAAATTTCAGGAGATCAGCGTTAAAAATAAAACCATACAGAAATTACTAAGGAAATAAAAAGGAGAATGAAATTAGTACGAAACGTTTCAGCAATAAAATCAAGTAAATACATTACTTCTGCAATATACAGAAGTCCATTAAAATGTAAGAATTGCTCAGTAATTGAAATGTATGTACAGTGCTGTAACATTATTTCAACCCCCTTATACATTAATCAGAACATGTTCCATTTCTGCGTGGAAACGGTGAATATAAATACTAAATGAAAGAATCGATTATCGTATCAATCTATAAAATATATAAACTGATTGCAACAAATACAAAGGCATTTCATTAATTTCAACTTCGTATAAAAGTATAACAAATATATTAGGCCCTAGTATACTTACTTACTCTTACTTACTTACTGGCACTATCGAACCCGTAGGTTCATGGCCGCGCGGACATAAGCTCTCCATACATCCCTATCCTGAGCTAATGCTTTCCAATCATTCCCTGTATAATCTACTTCCCTCAAATCATAGTTAATGTTATTCTCCCACCTCATTCTTGGTCTACCAACTGGGCGTTTTCCCTCTGGCTTTCCTACAAGAAGCTTCCATGCAAGTCTTTCATTCCCCATACGTGCAACATGGCCTGCCCAACGCAGTCTACGAGACTTAACTGTTCTTATTATATCTGGCTTCCTATAAAGACCATGTAGTTCATTGTTATGTAGTCTTCTCCATTCACCTGTCTGTTCATCTCTCTTTGGTCCAAAAATTTTCCTAAGAACTTTATTCTCAAATACTCGTAATCTCCTTTCCTCCCTTAAAGTAAGAGTCCATGTTTCGCACCCATATAATATAACTGGTAGAATAATAGTTTTACATATTTTCAGCTTAACGTTTTTTGAAAGGTGTTGGGACATCAAGAGTCTCTGCAATGCATAATAACACGCATTTCCAGAATTGAGCCTATGTTTAATTTGTTTGTGCATCTCATTCCTATTTGTGATTATTGTTCCTAGGTATTTGAATTCAGCCACTTCCTCAAAATTTCCCTCATTTGTCATTAGCTGTCCATTTCCATTATATAATGTATTTCTACGTGTGACCATATATTTAGTTTTATTGATATTTACTTCCAGTCCTAAGTTCTTAGTGTTACTCAATAGTGTGTGCGTATTGCCTTTAGTATCTCCTCGCTATCGGCCAACAATACTACATCATCAGCATAAACTAACAGTTTATTAATACCATTCAGTTGTAAGCCTTCCTCATTCTCTAAAGATTTAATGGCATGCTCTAGTACAAAATTAAATAATATATTAGTATACAGCAATGTAAATTTAAAGGAAATATAGATCAACAATATACTTGATTTTAATATAAAACAGATTTTAGAAACGAGATGGTAATACAATAGCACTGCATATCAACTATATATAGACTTAAAAATGTATATGATTCAATTATGAGGGAACGATTAAATTATGTGGCAAGAAGTAATAAGACTCGTGAGTACATTAATAGTAATAACTGGAAGGCGCACAAACGTGCACACGAGTATATTACCAACATAGAAACCCAAACGAATGGTACCTACCCTTCTAAGCTATAATGAATAACATACACACTCGGAGTGGGGATGGGAGGAGTCATCGCCCTTATAAGGCAAGTACGCGTGTGAAAACGGACACGCTCCTATGTTCTGCAATAGTCAATTTCTTCAGTAATCGTTCGCGAAAGTGGGCGGAAATAACTCATCAACTCCACTCCGAGATAGTGAATTATCAAACATTGTAAATGCAATATTGTATACAAATTTATCCAATAAACTTAAATAATAAGTGTATAATTTAAAACATCCCTGAGTGATCATATTCTACCCTGAGCGAACCGGCACAATTAAGAGGATATAGAATAATGGAATTCGGAATTTCTAAAAAGTTATACTTATTCCAATGCACTTATGAATGTTATCAGTATTGCTTATTCGAATGTGTCTAAATAGCACAAAGAGTAGGTTGTGGGTAGAGAAATAGTTTTCAGGTACGTTATTCACAGTGGGTAAAAGCATGGAGATGCATTATCTCCTCTGCTATTATGTTTTGTACTAGAGCGTGCAATCAAATCTTTGGAGGATATGAGGGCATAAAGCGGAACGGTATTAATGTCTTGTTGACATATGCTGATGATGTATTATTAGGCGATAGCGAGGAAATAAAAGCCAACACATAATTCTATTAAATAACACTAAGAATATGTGGGCTGAAAGTAAATAGGAATAAAAATAAATATATGGCCACGCATATAAATATATTATGCCTATATAATGGAAATGAACACTTAATAACAAATGAGGGAAATTTAAAAATACTGGCTGAATACAAATAAGCCTACAGTACCTAGGAACAACAATTACAAACAGTAATGCAATGCAAATAAGAAATTAAATATAAGGCCAACTCTGGATGTGCGTGCTATCATGCATTACAGGGACTCTTGTCAAACAAACCTCTTACTCAAAATATGTAAAACTGTTATTCTTTTAATTATATTATAGATACGAAACAGGTCTCTCAGTTTGCGGGATGAGAAAAGATTACGAGCATTTGAGAATAAAATCCTAAGGAAAATTTTTGGAACAAAGAGAGACGAGTAGACAGATGAATGGAGAAGACTGCATAACAGTGAACTACATAATCTATAATGGAAACCAGATACAATAAGAACAGTTAAGACTCGTAGACTGTCATGGACAGGACATATGGCACGAATGGGGATTTAAAAAGAGGGCATGGAAAATAAGGGAAAAGCGCCCAGTAGGTAGGCCAAAAATAAGATGGAGTATAAAATAAACCTTGATGAGGGTGTAAATTACACAGGGAATGATTGGAAAACATTAGCTCAGGATAGGGATATATGGAGAAAATGTCTGCGTCCTCATAAATCTCCGGATTTGTCAGTGCCCATTATATAGTTATGCTTAATTCAATGAGATGGCGTTGAATCTTAAAATAATGAAAATGCAGTAATTTTTTAACCCATGTGATCTTCCTCAGACGAGATCACATTCATGAAGAAGGTTAAGCATTGCTTAACGTAAGATTTGGTAGTTAAATTGGTTCTTAAGCTATTTATACTATTGCCATCTTATCTTCGATGTCACCTGAAGGCAACATCAGTGTTTAGGAAGTGAGATAACTTTAATTTTATGTATTATTTCTATTTTTATGCATACGAAGATATAAGAACAGAACTTAATATATTTAATCTCTGTGAAAGAATAAAATATTATCAAAATGCTTATCTTCAGCACGTATTACGAATGAATGAACAGAGCATACCAAGAAGAATGTATAATTATAAACCAAAAGGGAGAAGAATGTTGGGAAGACCATTGAAGAGATGGAAGGACCAATTCGACCTATAATGAGATCGGAACAGGCCATTGGGCTTAATCCTTGTTGTTGATGATGATGACTATTAATCTGTAAAAATGTAACATTATTTATTTAGGATACCCTGTAGATATAAGATTCAAAACCTGGAATAGGATATGAAACTCTTCATTGAAGCGAAAAGAAGGGCACAGTTAATTTTTTATATAGCCTACAGTACATTTTGAGATTACCACTCAACAAAATAGGGAGTTCAATAGATACGCAGATTAGGAACCCTTTTATGCAAAACAAAGTCCGAACTACGATCAGGATTTAATATATTTTGTTTAATTTCATTCTAATCTGGAGACATTTAACGCCATACCGCGTCAAGGAACTTTAGATACATTCAACAGGCTGTTTTTTAGGAAATAATTGATTTAATCTTAATGATACTAGGACATTTTCCACCGCTATGTTCTCGAGGTTAGCGTCGCTGCATTGGCCTGTGTTCGATCCCCGATCGGGACAAGTTTCCTGGGTAATAGTTTTTTCGTAGTTTTCCCTCATCTGTAAGACAAATGTCAGAAACTTTAAGGACCAAACGGTCACTTGGCTATTATAATTATCATATTCCCCATGTTTAGTACGAATGTGAGAGTGAGTTTTTTTTTTTTTTTTTTTTCTTTCTTTCTTTCCCTTAATGCTGTGTTGTCTAGGAGGAGAAACTGGTTTCAGCTTCATCCAGGAGACCATCCGTGTCCTTGTGTGGTCAAATAAAAAATGTATGATCTAAACTTTAAAAATCCCTCTCCCGAGAGGTCGTGCCACTGTAAGGCCGGGCCATGTGTGGCATGTAAAGCTATCTATAAGGTGAAATGTTAAACTGCGATGGAGAATAAGGTACTATGAAATGGTGACTATTATAAAATGGATCCTAATAATTAAATCCCAACCTGTTATTTGTCTTAAAAAAATAGATTTGTCGGCCACGGGATTTGATTTCGGAACCTTTGGAATATGAGTATTAACCAGTAAATCTCGCTCAGTATATTTATTGTTTCCTTGGCAACTATAAAAAACTAAAAATCTATGGTCATTAATTACATAAACATTGTTTTATAATAAGCACTAGCTAATGCACGGCGTGCGCTGTTACACCTAAATAAATGTTGAAGTGTCTTTACGTTTAGTTGGATAACTAAAAGGAAAAATAATTATAAATTTGATCTCTTCGTGATTGCAGTTAAAACAACCAATAAACTAATTAATTATATATTAAAACTGCCTTTCATGCAATCCAAATTGTAAATAAAATTTCATCTTCCACAATTTACTATTCAAGCAACCACTATAAAGTAAAGCCATATCGTAATTATTTTTAGATTACCCGGCGCGGCGTTGCCCGGGAATCTACGTATCCCGATGTAGGCAACTTGGTATAAGTGAGATGAAAGACAAAATTCATTATAAAAGAATACCAGCCGTGAGCTTCTATGCTTGCCCGAGAATCTACTTATCCCGATCTTCTTGGCATCAATGAAAGACAAAAATGGTTATTGTGAGTTATCCGTAAAATATAAACATAAGCTGTCGCGGACTTTTTAGTAGAGTTTTTTGAGGTATTTAATTTTGTGTGCATTAATTTGGCGTATTAGTTATGGTTTAGGCAGCATAAGCTATTTAAGTGTCAAAATAGGGGCTTTATTTCACGATTTTCACTACAAAGGGTGATTTTTAGGGGTGAAGGAGTATTACAACTCTCATACAGCTTATGTTCATCCCGGGAATCTCCTGAACATTTTGCAAAAAAAGCCCCATCACAATCGGATGAACGGTATGGCAGCGCATAAAATACGAACAAACAATCATTCATTTTTATATATTAGATTGGCGTAGATTTTTTAAATAGTTTTCATGGAAACAATACAAAGTTATAAAATGATTAAATGTCCTCAGAGAATTAAGAAAGTCACTCGAAGAGTTATTCTGGGGTTTAGAACTGGAAGAGTGATATATACAGACAATCGCAATGGAAATTAGCTTGCGGTGTGAACCATCACAAAATAAAAGTGTCTCAAAGTCACTCAATTATTCAAACGATTGCGGATTCTCATTCAACAATTTTCATTAGTCAAAGCTTTCGATACAGAAATAAGCTTTTCTTGCTTTACGTGTTACCGGATCCATTAGGGTAACCAACAATTTAATAGAAGTCGCTTTCATTTATCGTGCGTCCCTCTTCATGTCTCACATTCAGTCACAACATACAGTATGTTACAAAAGAATACAGGGTGGACCGCTCGAATGGACCTAATTTCAATTGCTTGTTACTGGCAAACGGTTGAAGATAGAAACTTAAAACAACGTTCATATTACAGAAAAACTCACCAAGTTTTGATATCCAGATCACCACATCTCTATATGAGCCCCAGCAGTCACTGTGACGATATCAAAGCGATGAACAATTTCTTGCCAAGTACGTTGGAGTATGTCTTCTGGAATGTTCTCAATAGCCTCTATGATGCGCTCACGAAGATCACGAAGGTCTTTGACTGGGGTGTGGTGTAAACTTTATCTTTGACATAGCCCCAGAGAAAGAAATCCAGTGGTGTTAAATCGGGAGATCTCGGGGGCCACGCGATTGGTCCTCCCCTACCAATCCAACGGCCAGGGAAAATGTTGTCCAAAGTCGTACGAACTTCATTGGACCAGTGGGGAGGAGCACCATCTTGCTGGAAAACGATGTTAGGCTGCAGTTGTTCAATTTGTGGAAAGAAGAACTGCTCCAGCATGTCAAGATATGTGGTACCACGAACAGTTTTCTCGGCGAAGAAAAAACGGTCCAATGACCTTATTATGTGACAAACTGCACCAAACATTCATCTTCGGACTATCACGAACATGCTCTTGAATAGCGTGAGGATTCTCCGATCCCCAGATCCGCACATTATGCCGGTTTACCTTGCCTGACAAATGGAAAGTGGCTTCGTCCGAGAAGAAAATCTTGGTCATGAAGTCAGGATCAGCGCCGAGACGGTCCAGCATCGTATTGGCGAATTCCACTCGTTTCGGCATGTCATTCGGCTCCAGACGTTGCACTAACTGCACTTTATATGCGTGCAGTTTGAGGCGTTTGTGGACAATCCGTTGTAATGTCGATTTTGGTATTTGAAGTTCCCGCGAAGCTCTTCTTAATGACTTCCGGGGGCTTCGCTCAAATGCGGCTTGAACATTTGCTACCATTTCATCGGATGCTCTGCGACCACCACCATGCTTCTTCAACACAGATCCTGTAGCTAATAATGTATCACGCCACTTCTTTATGCTTCTAGCAGTTGGAGCATCACGGTTAAACACACGCCGGAACTCCCTTTGAACTCTAATGATTGATTTAAACTCCGCATACCACAAAACAGCTTGCGCTTTCATCTGCGGAGTCGCCATTTTCACAAACAATTAAATCTAAGAACGAGAAACGTATCTTTGTGCCATCTACCGACAGGATTCGAAACTTGGTGAGTTTTTTCTGTACTATGAACGTTGTTTTAAGTTTCTATCTTCAACCGTTTGCCAGTAACAAGCAATTGAAATTAGGTCCATTCGAGCGGTCCACCCTGTATTGTTCCTTAAATTTCCAACATATAAAGGGCCTAGTAGAATGTCTCCTTATATGACAGTTCTTAATAGCTTTTACATCAACGGCCCGATCATCTCAGCATGGATTCATAAATAAAGAAACATAACATTTATATTCACTTGAATTTTGAAAAAAAAAACTTCAATGTGTTAAGTTCAGTTTAGTTAGATTTAATGTACACGAATCTCAAGAACTGTGGAGTAGGGATCACTTCAGATAATGGATTTGCAATTAGTCATTTGGTAAAATTCGTCGTGACATGGTGGTTCAGCTGGGCATGTCTCACAAATAATAATAATAATAATAATAATAATAATAATAATAATAATAATAATAATAATAATAATAATATAAGACAGGAACTAAATATTTTCAAACTTACAGACCAAATAATTAAATATAGGAACGACTGGAAAGAACATATTGATAGAATGCCAGAAGAAAGATTTACAAAATTATTGCTAAATTATAAACCGCACGGAAGGAGAAATATTGGACGCCCACACAGAAGATGGTCTGAACAATTTTAACAATTCTAGTTTTCATGAAACCGGAACGAGCCAACAGGCTTAATCCCTGAATTATTATTATTATTATTATTATTATTATGATTACCTTAATAATAATAATAATAATAATAATAAACTCACTGTCATTGAAATATTATTAGTCATGAACATAAACTTGACGAAAAATCAGTTTTACCAAAATATAATTTTCAAAATGCTGTCAACCATGTATTGTATTGTATTATAATTTTCCTTTCTACGAAGAAAAATAACGAGTTTTCAAAATAAAATCATGCACACGCATTGTTTAGTTATCAGTTATGAGAACAAACTTTCATTTTTCTAAAACTAGAAATTAGGGAGACTAGTTTTCCATCTCAAAACTTGCCAGGGATACTTTATAGGTTGTTCATCTAAAGCATTATGTGATTTTATCTAAGTTTGTGTTCTGATATGAAGAGTGAAGGCTAAAACCATCAGACTCATATTACGCTAATTTTTCAGTATTCAATTTCTATGGTAGTAAATCCACAATTTAATCTTAAAAGAATGGTAAAGTTCAATGATTAAACACAATAAAATAACTAATTTCATTATATATAAAGTGAAGGCAACATATAGGGAAGTGGCACTACAAAAACTTTTTTTGGCTGATATGTTTTTAGCCGTCACTCTTTATATAAATTAATTGTTTTAAATACAGATCGAAATTCAATAATTTTTAATTTAAATAATTAAATATGTTTTAAAACACTAACCGACACAACTTCCATTTTACAAGTTTGAGTAATATTTTCTATATTAAAGTCAGCAAATAGAAATCAAATAACTTTTTTCTTTTTTTTTTTACTATGTTATAAATACATACTATATGAGTAAATCCAGTTTGGATTGAACAGGATGCGCTATAGATAATTTGGCTGAACAAGAATAAGATTTGATCCATTAAGTAGGTATTTTTATACTGAAGTCTGTACATAATGATAATAAAATAATTAGAGTACAGCGCAAAAAGTGGACATCCAAATTTCTAGATAATTTTGATTTTAAAATTAAGTTAGAAACGTCGAAATTTGAAAACATGAACAAAATTGCGGACCATCCAGAAACAAATAAGGAAAATAACAATTTATAAAGCATAGGCCGCGGTGGTCTAGTGGTTATGCTCCATGCCTCTGGTCGCGAGGGTCGCGGATTCAAACCCGGCCGGGGTCGATGGATTTTTTAGGACGGAAAAATCCAAGGAGCAAGTCCTCCGAGAGGGACTTTAAGCCGTGGGTCCCGAGTCTGAAGATTTTCAGGCTCGTAAAAAATCCTTAATGAAAATCCTGAATGAAAAAGGCCTCAAGCAAAATTTACCGAATTTTCCCGTCCTAGTACTACCTTGGTTTCCTAGATGTCAGTATGAGGCGGAAAGCTGATCACGGACTACTCAAAATGACATCTATACGAAAACAAGTGTAACTAAATTAGTATGGTTCAATTTCTTCCCTGTAGGGGGAGAGCGCCTAAATCTCTGTAAAGGGAAAACATGGGCTTACAATACAATAAAGCACTATTTCCTAGATTACTTCCACCGCAGTGGTCTCGAGGTAGCGTGCTGCCTTACTATGAGCGGGTCCGGGTTCGATCCCGGTCGGGACAAGCCTCCTGGATGAGGTTTTATTCAGGGATTTTCCTCATCTGTAAGACAAATATCAAGAAGCTTTATAGTCCAAACGGTACCCGAACATCATATGACCATCATATTTATCAGCATTCACCTATAACGCCCTACTAAAAGCTGCAATAGCATACAAATGCTATGATTGCAGTGAACGACCTGCCCTCGGGCAGAACTCTAAAAAAATCTATGTTATCTGAAGAATGTGGCAGCCATTTGATCGTTACATAAGCTTCGATATTCAAATGTTAGTCCAAAATGAAAATATCCTGATGTTAGTCAAGTAGAAAGGCGAAATAAAATAAAGATTTTTTGTAATAAAATTGTTGTGCTGTTTCCTAAATTACATAGCAAAGACATTGAAATTAAAAATATATCACATCCACACACTGGCGATTCTTAAGATAAAATGGTTAACTGACTTGATTGTCGACAATAATGGATACGTTATCGTACGTTTTTCTCGAAAATGGACAGCGGGATATTAATCCATACAAAACGTTGAATAAATAGATGACACCTATCTGTAACATAATCTTGACTATTTTAACTTATCCTCATTTAATTTAATAAAATCAGTTACATACATTGCACTCTACCGTAAACTAATCTGGTGTACACTAACATACCCTCATCTAACCAAACAATATCAGTTACATACTACATTGCACTCTACCGTAAACTAATCTGGTGTACATTAACATAACCGCATTCTACCGTAAACTAATCTGGCGTACACTAACATACCCTCATCTAACCAAACAATATCAGTTACATACTACATTGCACTCTACCGTAAACTAATCTGGTGTACACTAACATAACCGCATTCTACCGTAAACTAATCTGGCGTCACTAACATACCCTCATCTAACCAAACAATATCAGTTACATACTACATTGCACTCTACCGTAAACTAATCTGGTGTACACTAACATAACCGCATTATACCGTAAACTAATCTGGCGTACACTAACATAACCGCATTCTACCGTAAACTAATCTGGTGTACACTAACATAACCGCATTCTACCGTAAACTAATCTGGCATACACTGACATACACTCATCTAACCAAACAATATCAGTTACATACTACATTGCACTCTACCGTAAACTAATCTGGTGTACACTAACATAACCGCATTCTACCGTAAACTAATCTGGTGTACACTAACATACCCTCATCTAACCAAACAATATCAGTTACATACTACATTGCACTCTACCGTAAACTAATCTGGTGTACACTAACATAACCGCATTCTACCGTAAACTAATCTGGCGTACACTGACATACACTCATCTAACCAACAATATCAGTTACATACTCTACCGTAAACTAATCTGGTGTACACTAACATAACCGCATTCTACCGTAAACTAATCTGGCGTACACTGGCATACACTCATCTAACCAACAATATCAGTTACATACTACATTGCACTCTACCGTAAACTAATCTGGTGTACACCAACATAACCGCATTCTACCGTAAACTAATCTGGCGTACACTGACATACCCTCATCTAACCAAACAATATCAGTTACATACTACATTGCACTCTACCGTAAACTAATCTGGTGTACACTAACATAACCGCATTCTACCGTAAACTAATCTGGCGTACACTGACATACACTCATCTAACCAAGAATATCAGTTACATACTCTACCGTAAACTAATCTGGTGTACACTAACATAACCGCATTCTACCGTAAACTAATCTGGCGTACACTGACATACACTCATCTAACCAAACAATATCAGTTACATACTACATTGCACTCTACCGTAAACTAATCTGGTGTACACCAACATAACCGCATTCTACCGTAAACTAATCTGGCGTACACTGACATACCCTCATCTAACCAAACAATATCAGTTACATACTACATTGCACTCTACCGTAAACTAATCTGGTGTACACTAACATAACCGCATTCTACCGTAAACTAATCTGGCGTACACTGACATACACTCATCTAACCAACAATATCAGTTACATACTCTACCGTAAACTAATCTGGTGTACACTAACATAACCGCATTCTACCGTAAACTAATCTGGCGTACACTGACATACACTCATCTAACCAACAATATCAGTTACATACTACATTGCACTCTACCGTAAACTAATCTGGTGTACACCAACATAACCGCATTCTACCGTAAACTAATCTGGCGTACACTGACATACCCTCATCTAACCAAACAATATCAGTTACATACTACATTGCACTCTACCGTAAACTAATCTGGTGTACACTAACATACCCTCATCTAACCAAACAATATCAGTTACATACTACATTGCACTCTACCGTAAACTAATCTGGTGTACACTAACATACCCTCCTCTAACCAAACAATATCAGTTACATACTACATTGCACTCTACCGTAAACTAATCTGGTGTACACTAACATATCCACATTCTACCGTAAACAAATCTGGTGTACACTAACATACCCTCATCTAACCAAACAATATCAGTTACACACTACATTGCACTCTACCGTAAACTAATCTGGTGTACACTAACATACCCTCCTCTAACCAAACAATATCAGTTACATACTACATTGTACCCTACCATAAACTAATCCGGAGTACACTAACATAACCGCATTCTACCGTAAACTAATCTGGTGTACACTAACATACCCTCATCTAAACAAACAATATCAGTTACATACTACATTGCACTCTACCGTAAACTAATCTGGTGTACACTAACATACCCTCCTCTAACCAAACAATATCAGTTACACGCTACATTGCACTCTACTACCGTAAACTAATCTGGTGTACAAAAACATAACCGGAATCTACCGTAAACTAATCTGGTGTACACTAACATACCCTAATTTAACCAAACAATATCAGTTACACACTACACTCTTCCGTAAACTAATTTGGTGTACACTAACATACCCTCATCTAATCAAACAATATAAGTTACATGCTACATTGCACTCTACCGTAAACTAATCTAGTGTACACTAACATAACCTCATCTAACCTAACAAAATCAGTTACATACTACATTGCAGTCTACCGTAAACTAATCTCGCCGCGTCAATTTCCTGTAGGCCTCTCTCTAATTTATCTAAATTCAATCGCGAGGTGTTGTATAGGACCTTATGTATTCATAAGCAAAGATAAAAAGAAAGTCACTCAGCGTTATATTGTTACAAGGAATTCGATGTAATTTGTGGTAAACTAATGGGATATGGATTGTACAGTGCTTCATAAAATGTTGTCTTACTGGTTTGTTTCTGGATGGTCCGCATTTTTGTTTGTTTGTTTGGTTTGTTTTCATATTTGGTGTTTCTAAAGCTTCATCTTAAAACCAAACTTTTCTTGAAATTCACGTATTGCGTCATAATCAAATAATTATATACAAATAAATGTTGATTATTTTCTTCAAACCATATGTTATTATCTACTAGCATTTTAGATTACATACGTGCTCATTAGATTATGTGATGTTTAGCGACATTCTCTATAAATCACCTCGATAAGACAAAAAAAATCACATTTTGGAAACACATTGTACATGGTAGTTTGTTTAAGGATGAAACATTAACTAGCACGTATTAGAGAGAGCGGAGAAGGGAGAATTTGAGGTATTGTTGAGGTATTCTATTGAATCACGAGCGTTAGAGTGTTTGATTTTGATTACTGACCACTCGGTTTGTCACTAACGTATACCCTGGTTTTACATTTCAGCCTCCACCCTATTTTAACACGGCATAACAAATCTCACCTACACAAACCATACCAATGCAAATTCACAGGCAACTCTGATGAAATACAACCCTCACATGCCATGGAAACTCACAATAATTGATAATTGTTAAATACTGCTGAATGGGCAAACATCTAACAGATTTACTTTCCTATCGCATTTACACGACTCCTTTGTGGCGACTGTAGCCTGGGATTCCAATCTACATAACATTAACATATTTGTAATGTGAGTCCGCTATGCGCTCGAGGAAAAGTGAGTATCTATTTAAATTATAAAGTAGCGAAATTTGGATAATGAAACAAAATACGCTAATCACTGTTACTCATAAATATTTGAGTAAAATTGGAGAAATTGTCCTTTTTCACATCTACATGACTTAATTTTAATAATAATTTAATGTCTTCAAGATATGTCTGATAGCAATAGAAGAAAATACGATAGATTATGGTGAGTATAGAAAAACTTTGATAGTCTCCGTGCATACAGATATATAGATCTATTGCAGTCAACTAGATAGATACATGGTCTTTAATATGAGTCAGAGAAGTGGAAAAATGGCGCATAGTTATTGCTTGGGAGGTGACACTTCTGGTCAGTTGTTTGACAGTATCCAATTGCAAAGAAATTCCCAAATGGAGGGCCTTCCCTAATGAGATTGTCCACGTGGTAAGGTTAAGATCTGCCTAATATCTGTTACTTTCTATATTGTATAAAGTTTCAATCAAGCCTTAGTTCTCACAGGATCATTCCGGAGGTGCAGACATATAATATCGTCCAAGGCGATTCCTACCAGCAAACGAATTTATTACGAATACCACTTATAATATTCGCGATACAACGCTTTTCGATTTTTAATAACTAGAACACAAAATAAAACTCCAAGGAGCAACAGATCATTGATGAGGCCTGATATCCACATATGACAATCAAAGAGGTGGAGATAGATTAGGAGTATAGTGGTGACATGTGATCATCATGTTCCAAGTCCGCCACTCGTCCTAATTACATTTCTCGACTTGTACCCACATTCCGTACGGTGTTGTATGAGCAGCGGTCCAATTCTGGCCGAAATATAATTGAAAATGTCATCTCCCATGGAGACTCGAATGTAGTTCTGTTGTCACACTGCAGGAAGTACTAAAATGCATTAAAATAATTACGATATCGGTACCGAAAATCAAATTATGTTTCATTATTTGGGTGCCTTTTCCGATCGGTGTTTCAGCGCATGGTCCGCCTAGCCCTGTCCTGTACCTATATCTGAAGTCTATGTACCCAGCTTAACTCTCTCTCTCATATGTTGTTAAATTCATAGCCTTAATTTCTTTGTAACTGAAGATTTTTTCGTGTTTAACTTTTGCGTTAGTATCTATTAATTCTGATGTTAGAGAGAAACCCGTTTTAACGCTACATAAATCCATTGTGGAGTTATTTACGCTTAGGATTGCAACAACTTTGAAGAAAATATGGGCTGCACCTGCTTCAGGAAAGTACTTGTGTTGAAATTGATCGATAACTTAGGAACACATTATGCGAGTGAAAGCTGAAATGGAATGAGATAAAATATCAAGAGCACCATTAACCTGATAGCAGGCATTGCCGTCGTTCTAAGTAATTAATATCTAAATTGAATTGTACGTGCTCTGACATTGACAGAACTATGTCAAATCATATCCTAAAATATCTCTAGTGTTATAATGACTGATTTGCTTAATCGATGGAAATAAAACGAACACAAACTTCATTATGACAAACATTAATAACATTAATTTTACATAGGTCCTATACTGTATACGATTTCGTACGAATATCTCATTTGTAATTGAAATACTTTCGGAAATTTCATACAGAAATGAAGTACATCTATAGGGCGATCCATATAAACCATTACAATTTTAATGTGTTATGACTTCTGATTCAATATTAACAAACGAGTTGTAAATTGTTGCGAATTACAAAGAAATAATAATGTATTTATTTTAAATAGCAGAGTTAAGGCCTTAAGGGTTTGTCTACCACTTAATCAGGTTGGAAAAAAGTACAAAAAATAGCCTTAATTAGATTTTAAAATAACTAAAACAATTACTGAAACTAACTGGATCAAAACGAAATCGAATTCTTAAAATCAACGTTCTCGAAGAGATCGAAATCAGAAAGGAAATGAGAACATACCCAGTGATCTAAACCGTCTTTATAAAATCATAATCAGCAACAGTCAGTAGCAAACTACATACAGAAGATAAAACTATGTTTTCGAAAGGCCTCCTACAAAATGTACACTGCTGAAAGTTGAGGACGACTGAGATCTCAAGTACTGGTTTTATGTCTTTTTTTTAAGTTCTTCGTATAGTCACCTCAACGGAGTTTCATACTGTATTTTAAAAATCTTGACTCATTAACCAGTGAGGCAAAGATAATTTAATATTTTTACCTCCAACTAAAATTACACAAGGCTGTTTCAAACATATTTTTAACAAAGAATGTCTAAAACATAACATCATACCTAAATACGCCAAAATTAAAATCAACAACACAAATTACACAACTATGTAAACTAAAATAATTGCTGAAATTAAATGGATCAAAAACGAAATAAAATTCTTAAAAACAACGTTCTCGAAGAGATCGAAATCAGAAAGGAAATGATAACATGTGACGTAATCCCTATTTAGAAAATCATAACCAGCAACAGTCGGTAACAAACTACATGCAGAAGATGAAACTATATTTTCGAAAGGCCTCCTACAAAATGTACACTGCTGCTAGTTGAGGACGACTGAGATCTCAGGTACTGGTTTTATGCTTTTTTTTTTTAGTTTTTCACCTCATTCTTGCTCTGCCAACTGGGTGCTTTCCCTCTGGTTTCCTTACAAAGGTTTCCATGTCCATCTTCCATTCCCCATTCGTGAGAAATATACTATCCATTGCAGTCCATGGGATTTAACTGTTCTTATTACACATTATATACTATAAAGATCATATAACTTATGTAATATTCCCCATTCACCTGTATGCATCTCTTTGGCAAAAAAAAAAAAAATTGAACTTTGTTCGCAAATACTTGTAAATTTTTCTCCTCAGGTGAAGTAAGATACCATGTTTCGCATCCATAACCGTTTTGGATTTAATATTTTTAAAAACTAATATTATCTTATGATGGTATTGCTTGTGTATTATAAAGTGCACAAAGCCCAGGAGAAGTGAGCAAGAAATAGATATGTGCACTAAAATTGAAATTACAGAAACACAAACTATTTTCTATATTTTTTTAAAGAAATTAAATAAATCTACAGAACACAAATTAAATGGTAACATGAATTTACTAAGATGTAGGCCTACCCTAAGTTATTTTGAAAAGGTTATAGAATTAAATTCAGATCTAATACAATTGATACAAAATCTCTCTCGATGTAAGTTCATAAAAATATTTTCATTCATCTAAAAATACATTGTAAGAGAAATGGAGAACGAGTATAAAATTATTTAAGATGGAGTGTACGATTTCAAACAGCATTGCTGCTTTAACAGAACTAAAACCAATTGCATTGTATAAAATATACATTTTCATCGACGATACAAATTTAATGGAAATAATAACTGGAAGTAAAGTATTGGGTATTAGAATAAATTGTAATTATATTTTATTGAAAATAAACAAAAGCAATTAGAATGCTGTTAATTTTAACATATATCTGTAATCATTTTAAAGCGCAACCTATTTTTTCTATATAACTAATAAATAATACTACTTACCAAACATACTCAATTACGACTTTATGAGAAGTAATAAAAACGTAATGGAACAAATTGTAGATAGCGATATCATTTACTCTAACCAAACAGAATGCCACGGTTTATTAAATCCACTTAATTACAATATCATCAAAACAATCAAAGTAAATGCAGTTTTAATGAAACCATGAATGTATACTCGATCATTATTATATAAACTAAACGTTTTCCTATTTGTACATCCTTGATAGCACATCACTCATAAACATTAAGCGCAAGAGATATGGGGCAAATTATTTATTTCAGAGATGCTGGAAATGACAGTCTTAATATCTCAAACGAGCTGCTAATTACTTTTAATACATTCATTCTCGTGTCCACCGCTGTGGTCTCGAGGTAGCGTGCTGCCTTGTCACGCAGCGGGCCCGGGTTCGATCCCCGCTCGGGACAGTTTTTCTGGGTGAGGTTTTTATCGGGGTTTTTCCTCATCTGTAAGACAATGTCAGGAAAACTTTAAGGCCCAAACGGTCCCCGAAATCACATGGCCATCGCAATCATCATTCATATTCATCTTGGGTTAAGCTTAGGATTAGGGACTCTCCTTGCGCACCACTATCATCATCATATCATCGGGGCAACGTAACCCCGCCTTCCAGGCGCTCCAACCTCAGTACGCCATGCCAGGAACACTAGGAATGTCGAAAGACAACTTGGAGCATTTGCAAAAAAATAATATAAAACATTAATTCTCGTATCAGAATTAGCAGTAATTGTCGACATAATAAGAATTTATTTTTATTCTTAGAATAATCTCTCCCTTTTAGGTATTATTTTATGTGTCCCATGCCATCCGGGCCTTACAGTGACACGACCTGTAGGGAGAGAATATTTGCATGTTGGATCACAAACATACTTTTTTTTCCTGAATACACAAGGAAATGGAGGGCCTCCCAGAATGAGGGATAACCACGAATATTTAAGACAAATACCATTCACACACATTTAAGAAAGTTAATAGAATAATTAAGATCGCCACATTGTATTCGAAGATTATTTGGGCCTTAAAGTTTCCCGACATTTGTCTTAAAGATGAGGAAAACCTCCGAAAATCCTCACCCAGGAAACATGTCCCGACCGGAGAACAAACCTGGGACCCTTGCGTTCCAAGAAACGACGTTAACTCAAGAACATAGCGGAGTAATAATGATGATGATGATGATAATAATAATAATAATAATAATAATAATAATAATAATAATAATAATAATAATAAGCATCAAGGATTAGACCTGCTGGTCTATTCCGATCTCATGTTAAAACTGGTCTGTCCATCTTTTACTGGGTCTTCCAACATTTCTTCGTCCTAGTGATTTGTAATGAAGAATCTGTTTCGGAATTGTATTGTTATCCATTCTATTGATGTGGTGCATCCATTCATCTCCGTATTGTGTAATTCTATCTAATAGTTTTAATATATACAGTTATCTTCGTATATCCTCACTTCGGCTTTGATCCATTATTGTATAGCCAGTCACACTCCTTCTATTCTTTGTTCCTGGTTTTTGGTTAAGACCTAGTGTTCCGATCCATATAGTAGTGTTGGAACCTTCATTGTTCTATAAAATTTTAAAAGTGTCTCCTTTCTAGTTCCTTATTATTATTATTATTATATTATTATTAGTATTATTATTATTATTATTATTATTATTATTATTATTGAAAATCGCCCCAGTCCACATTGTGGTCTGTGGGTAGCGTCACTGATTCGTACACAGAGGCCCCGGGTTCGATACCGGTCGGGACAAGTTTCCTGGGTGATGTTATTTTTTCTTTTTTTTTCCTCACCTGTAAGATAAATGTCAGGAAACTTTAAGATCCAGACGTATTCGAACATCATTTGACCATCATAATCATCATTGTCATATTCACCATGTTTAGAATAGATTTCAGAATAGAATAGGTTTATTTAGCCTGGTGGAGTTGAGGCCACTCACCCACTACAAACATATGTTACGTATAAATACAAAAAATTACAATAATATTCATACTAAACAATTAATTATCTGTCAAATTGAATAATAATGAAAATAATGTATAATAATACAATACAATTAAAATTAAATGAAGGATAGAATGAATACTGAAAGGAATAACAGCTCGAATCTACTATACATAAAAAGAAAGAAAGAAAAAAATACAAAGAAAGTAATAAACTATAATGAATCAATCTAGTTCGAATGTGTGTGTTTGTGTGTGTGTGAATGGTATGTTTCGTCTTACTGTTGCGATGTTTCGGAGGAGATTCTGACATTGAGCTGATCACTCATTCGGGGAGGCCATCCATGTCCTTGAATGGTTAAAAAGGTATGTTTAAAATCTCTCTCCCCAGAGGTTGTGCCACTGTAAGGCCCGGATGACGTGTGGCATGTAAGAAGTACCTAGGCCTACAAGATGTGAGATTAAATCGAGATAAAGAAAGAAACTCAGTCCAAATACTATAAACGAGTTCATGCACTAGGAAATACAAATAGGAAGACCAAAAAGAGAAATGGGAACAGCAGGCTTATGTTAGTAAAATGCCAAGGAGGAGAAAGGGTACTCAGGTGTGATGGGTCAATCACCCATTCACCAATTAAAATGATTAAAGAATCTGACAAGAAGAGTCAGAGTCGGACTGCTAACTTAAAGACAATTTTTTATTTGAAAAAGGTTACAAAATTGGGATTCTGGAATAAGAGAATGGGAAAATCCAGGAATGCAGTAAAAGTTGTCAGTAATCCCGTCCGGTGGAAAGCTCTTACTGATGCTCCGTGTTCTTAAATGGAGCTACAGGACCATGATGACGTCATGTACAAATTATGTATAATTTCATTTAAACCTCTAGCATTAGAACTACTGACATAATCATTTTGATAAGAACGTGTTCTGATCAATTTAGAAAATGCAAAAGGAGGGAAAGTAATGAAAGAAGGATAGTATGAACTTGTGATAATATCTTGTCAGCGCAGCAAGCTGCAGTGCTATGTGTGTGTTTACCGGTATTTGAAAAAAGTTCGCAACATTTAATAACTTCATATGTGCTCCTTTTATATTTAATAAAAAAAAGTAAAGCAACGATCGCATTTCTGCGAACATATACGTGCAAACTTTTCTTGTCTACAGTAATAATATCTGACAAAGTTTATGAAAAATGCACAAAAAAAACGAATAATATCTGACAAAGTTTATGAAAAAATGTAAAACGTACTACGTATCTTATTGGTTTCCAGAATAAAGGACTAGACCATAATCCAAGGGAATCATAATCATCTAATGCAGATACTGTGCTATTGCCTACTAACTAAATATCCATGGCGTGAACAGGACTAAGAGGTCCTTGGCCTACCATCCACATAATATAGGCTATATCATATACAGAGGTGAACGATCATCCAGTAAACATAGGATGACATGTGATCAGCATTTCGGGTCCTCTAACCACTAAACCTGGATTTCTAACTTCAGATATGCTACTTGTAGCTATTCATCGTTGTGGTCTCGAGGTAGCATCCTGCCTTGTCTCGCAGCGGGCCCGGGTTCGATCTCTGGTTGGGACAAGTTTCCTGGGTGATGTTTTTTCCTCACCTATAATACAAATGTCAGGAAACTTTAAGGCCCAAACGGTACCCGAACACCATCTGGTCATTATTATCATCATTAACATATATATTAAGTTTAAGATTAAGGCCTCTCCCCAACCTCAGAAATGGTTACAATAACGCCATGGCAGTAGAGAATACCAGAATGTCGAGATGACAACGTGGTGACATTATATAAAAAAACACTTGTAGCTATTCAAATTCTTCGTTATATCGCGTGGGCACCTGTTCCATACTGTCCAAAATTCCATGAGAAAATGTCTTCCCTCACGAGAATTCGAACCACCGCATGTCCGGTCTTTATGTATTAGACCGCGGGACTCTGCTATACTTATCTTATAAACTTGATAAATTTTACTTTATTCCGTGTCATATCAGACAATTATAGACGTAAAATTTAAACTAATGTTCTCAAGCTTGTTCGCCGTTTCAATAGTCAAATACAAGTAAAGAGAAACATTTCTGCCTGAACCGGGATTGAATCCAGGATCTCCAACTTTACGCGCTGATACACTAGCCAATTGTCCTACTTAGCCCATCAAGGAGTGTATAGGAGTTTGATATCACCAATTGTAATATATAAACAAATAACTTCATTGCGTAGAAAATAGTTAATATATTATTGTTATAGGGAAATATTTTTTTTAATAGAAAACACGACTATAATTTGGGAATACTCTGTTAACGGGTGCAAAAACTCTAGAAGCGATGGAAATCAAGTAGGTTACATTCAGAATAGCAGGGACATTAGAAACGCAGTAAAATAATGTGTTAATCACAGATAATAGACTATCACCTAACCAGAATAGGAGTGACATTTGGTCACAGCAGTTAAAGCTGGAGCCACTGCTTATTGTAGCTACCCAAATTCTTCACCGTGCTGGATGGGCATCGGTCCCATACTGAACAAATTTCTTCCCCATGGAGATTCGAATAGGCCCAAGTCGTGTAGTACTGCACCAAGCCTTAAACCACTCGGCTACGGCGCAAGGCATTTCCTACTATTTAGAGTGACAAACTGATCAAACGAAGATGCGATACGAAAAACTGAACCCTGCCCTAACTAGAACATTTTTCCTGTACAAGATCCATACATGTATTTTTATCATACGCAGGCCTATATAGTAGTAGGATAATTAAATGTTTAAAAAGTAAACACACTTTCCCATATTTTTCAGACTACTTGTAGTTTAGTTTGGTTTATTTTCAACTGCCCCTGTAATACAATTACGATTTCTGTTGCAGCAACATGATAAAAAAATACCGGTCCACTGAATTCAATTACGACTTGATTTTTACAAAGTCCGTCACGCAGAAACTTAATTACTTACTCACTGGCACTATCGAACCTGTAGGTTCATGGCCGCGCGGACATAAGCTCTCCATACATCCCTCCCCTGAGCTAATGCTTTCCAATCATTCCCTGTATAATTTACTTCCCTCAAATCATACTTAATGTTATTCTCCCACCTCATTCTTGGTCTACCAACTGGCGTTTTCCCTCTGGCTTTCTTACAAGAAGCTTCCATGCAAGTCTTTCATTCCCCAGAAACTAGGCGTATTAATAAAAAAAAGTCTAATTTATGGTGCCATTATGCTGGTTTACGGAATTATATATTGTTAAATTGCAGAAACTCAATTTCTGATGTCAACTTATTTAAAAGCGTCTGACAGCAGCGAAACAAATTACGTAAAGTCGTAAGTTATTACCTATTTTCATATAGTTATATATTTTAACTCCATTATCAATAGTATCTGCCGATTAATTTTTTCTTTACTTTATTTAAAATATTAAATAAATACTGTTTAAGTATCTTATAAGATGCATTGCCAATTTAACTATTTATTAAATCGTATGATAATACATTGTGACGAACTAACATGGCGGTTACTAGAGTGAAATATTAATTTCGGGTTTCAGGTAAACCCCCACTTCTAATGGTCGGATTCCTCTGCTTATTCAAGAATACCTTCCTGGATTTATTTTAATACGATATACTGAGTTTCGTTGTGCAATATGGAAATTGCGATCGATAGAACGAATTTAAATTTTCGTTTCAAGATGAACTCCTACACCTAATTGGCCGATTTTGCTGGTTAACGATCTCCACTTACTTTTATTCAATTAATTGCTATACCCCAAGTTTGATTCCAATGAAACAAAAATTGCAGCTGCCAGAGCGGTCACATACACACACACACACACACACACACACACACACACACACACACACACACACACACACACACAAGTCCAAGTGATATAAGATTATTCATTCAAGATGTTACATTACAACAAAACAAACACATCATCCCTATTTCATTTCGTGATTAATCTCAAGGTTAATGAAATAATTAAGACTTTTGAAATCGCAGATTGGCGTGATTCTTGCGATCAACGATTGCAAGGCCACCTGTTTTACCTGCAGTTTGAGATGTTCCTATATTTCTAGTTTTTTCTTCCAAAACATCAGAAATTTTATCTTACTTTGCACAAAAACTATATATTTTATTGCAAAACTTCAATGGAACAAAACATTTCTGTTCTTCGCCTTTAATCATGTAAGTTAATATTAAACCTGTATAGTAATCGAGTTAGGCACAATTTAAAGTTTACGGAGAAACAATGTTTTTAAAAAAAATATTTATATGGCACTAAAATGCTATTGATTTTTTTTTATTTAACTCAAGGAATAAGTAGATTGCTTGAAATTAATGTTCTTATATTGCTTCCATCCGTATACATTTTTGTTATGATCATTTTCGGTGTCCGCTAGATAGGAACAGAGAAGATCTGTAAACATTTTTTTTTCAAAAATATTTTCATGAGAACAATCTCAATAGTTTCATTCCTTCGGAATTCACCAAAGGTTGGCGACACACAAATAACAAGAAAATAATCATTATAATTTTAGAATATTATTTCTTTTTCTTCTTCTTCTTCTTCTTCACTTCATGGGCTAGGTAAATTGCCTGTTCCGCCTCACAATTGTCCTGTCCATATTTTCACTGGCCTTCCTACATTCCTTGAACCTCATGGCTTGTAGTTAAATGCTGCTTTTGGTAACCTTGTTACTAGAATATTACTTTGATATATAAATTACAATGATGAAAATGTATAGCATAATTCCAGATTAAACATTAAAATGCTTGTAGCTATTTTAATTGCAAATTTAGTTATTTGAAGGCTAACTGGAAATATGATAGAATTTTCAATCAGAAGTACTGTCAATGAATACACAGTAGAGAGAAAACATAAATTAGTTTGATCTATGTTTGTGGACAAACAACAATATTTTATTACCAGTGTAAGCAGTCATGTCTACAAAATGTTGTTGTTGCTTTGATAAGAACCAGCAATAAAACAAACACCGCCGCGTATGAGTTCTCTGCAGGTGAAATAAACAAAAACCAAGCTTGATTTTAACTCTGCATTCTTTTACTTTAATAATGTTCCCTACAACTTTACAAACTCTTATCCCGAGTAATCACGGTCAACTTCCATTTGTAAATACACACGGAGTGTGGAAAGCTACTTTTACAGACTTCAAGAGATCCTTGTGTAGTCCAAAATTCCATACAAGAAAGCAAAGATCTAAACTGGTTGAATATATAGTTACTTAGGGTGTACAGTTTCAATATATCAGATTATCGGAATTCCAAAAGATGTATCTGTATACTCCATGCTTCCCCGCGTGGGAATTAGGGTGCTCCCTAGCGGGAGTTCATTAAACCAAGCTAATTTAGTTACGCTTATTTGCCTACAGATGTCAACGATGGAATGTGGTCAGCACATCACCTCAATGAGCCATCTAGCAGGCAACTAAGGTATTACTTGGATGGATGAAGGTCGGTTAAATTTTGCACAGAGACCTCTTTATTCAAGTTTGTGGTTCTTTTACAAGCTTGAAAATCCTGAGATTCGGGATCCACAGCTTAAAGTTCCTCTTGAGTTTTTCCATCCTAAAAGCCCACTGTTCCCGGCCGGGTTTGAACCCGCGACCGTTGGAACATAGCCGCTAGCCCACCGCGGCCGACAATTGCAAGATATACTATTAACATTAAATATACATTAGGAATGAGAGGCATCAGATGCTCCACGTTAATATATTGATTATTTTCCAGAACCTAATGGTTACTTTACCTGAATTAACAGATGGGTATTTTTTTTTAATATGTACGGATACATTAATATACGTTTAATGGTATTTTATTCTTCCTATGTCTCATACTGTACCCCACTTTCACCCGATCTACCATCTTCCTTGCATCCTTCTCTATTTAAAACACGGCCGCATTTTAAATCGATCATTACAGTTGAGTACTGGATGTGTATAGAATTAGTCACGTTTTATATCCATCCATAGTAATTCTGCCCGAAGGCAGGTCCTTCACTGCAATCATAGCATTTTCATGCTATGCTTGCAGCTTTACTAGGGAATTGTGTAGGTGTGGTAGCTTCCCGTTGCTTTCCACACAGGTGAAAGATGATGATTATAATGGTAAGGATGATGGCCATATGATTTCGGGGACCGTTTGGGCCTTAAAGTTTTCCTGACATTTGTCTTACAGGTGAGGAAAAACCCCGATAAAAACCTCATCCAGAAAAACTGCCCCGACCGGGGATCGAACCCGGGCCCGCTGCGTGACAAGGCAGCACTCTACCTCGAGACAATAGCGGTGGACTTCGTTTTATATAGAAGAAAATAATATTTCGCTCTAACAAAATGAGTGCATTTCTTCTCTTTCCTCCTATTACACTGGTCAACATGATTTTTGTCTCATGAGTACCAATAGTTGTATTTAATGCAGTTTTTTTATCGTGTTTTCAAATATGTATTTGGAATTTCTCCATCACCCATAGCTTTTTTATTTTAATTTCAATTAATAGATTTAAATGATTATTTTTTAATAAACTATTTTCGTCCATTTGTCCATTGTAAAATAAAACCATATGAGCTAACTCAGGAGATTCAGATATGGAAAAGATATATCAAGGCAAATGGAATCCTAATATGCTGGCCGATTATTGTTGGACCATCAAGAGGGATGCTCCAAGGCGAAATATAGCAGAAAATCGTCATTTTTTACTTTTTAGGTGAGTCTGAATGTTCGAATATTGTGTAATTACGAATGTAGAAAATATTAAAGTGTTTGAAATTATAAATGCCTGTCTCTCGGAAACTTTGCGTGATGGAGAAAACCCGATATCATATTTGAATTCAGGAGAAAAAATACTATCAGAATCACATATGTTTCTTTCTGAGACAAAATAAAAGTTTATTTTTTGTTGCTCAGTGTTATTAGTTCACATATTGGAAACTCCTATAATGAAAGGGAAGTAACAAATTTTCCTGTATTAATGGAGTAACAGATGTATATCCAAATTAATGTTAAAATATTAATAAAAGTAAAATGATGTTTACAGTATACTTGTTTTGCATTATGGCATGTTGTAAGAAAATGTCTACGTTTATTAAAATCGATTGGTCCAATATTTGTGAAACATTTTGCACTTGATCTAAAAAAATACAATTCAATTCATCCATTTGTTTGTGTTTATAAAAAATAAAATTGAACCCAAACATAGCCTACACCTATAAACAAATTGAACTTTCAATTCTGCTTATAAGGCCAACAATGAAGCCTATAGGGCTTAAATCTTGAAACAAATTAAATGAAATTAATTATATGAAGGGTAGGGGGAAAAAATCAGGTGCTACTTTTTCCTTGAAATCTAGAAAACGTACTTTTAGTTGTACAACATCCATACTTCCTTACCTAAGTGCCAACATTTGTGAATAAATAAATCCATGATTAAACTGTACATTTTTCGGTTCCACGCTTCTAAATTATAGTGCTTTCCATGGAGAATGTGTAGGTATCTCAAACTCAATTTCTACAAAAAATTACTTATTTGGTTCTTTCCCTGTAACCTTCATATAGGCCTATATAAACTTATATGGAAAACTAAATTTTCTAATAATTTTACCCTTCTATTAATTCTAGATATTTTCGTCAAATACTGCAGATGTCAATTGAGTGCCCACAATTAAAAAAATATGCTTTTCCCTGTAACTAGTCATCTCTGTCAGGGTCACATCTATCTATAACATTTTGTGTTAATTTTAACTCATCCATAACGTTATAGGCAGATGTGCCTCTGACAGAGATGATTATTTCTAGTGCAATTTACAGGGAAAAGTATAATTTTTTAATTGTGGGTTAGACACCTGTGGCACTGATGCACTCAATTTACATACCAATTAATTGTACATTACAGAGACTCTTGACGTCCCAACTCCTTTCAAAAAACATTAAACTGAAAATATATAAAACTATTATTCTACCAGTTATATTATATGGATGCGAAACATGGACTCTTACTTTAAGAGAGGAAATGAGATTACGAGTATTTGAGAATAAAGTTCTTAGGAAAATGTTTGGACCAAAGAGAGAAGAACAGGCATGTGAATGGAGAAGACTACATAACAGTGAACTATATGGTCTTTATAGGAAGCCAGATATGATAACAGTTAAGTCTCACAGACTGCGATGGGCAGGACACATGACACGAATGGGGAATGAAAGACGTGCATGGAAACTTCTCGTAGGAAAACCAGAGGGAAAACGCTCAGTTAGTAGACCCAAGAATGAGGTGGGAGAATAACATTAACTATGATAGGGATGTATGGAGAGCTTATGTCCGCGCGGCCATGAATCTACGGGTTCGATAGGGGCCAGTGTGTTAGATATTAATTGTACTTTTAATTAAGACCAGAAAACCTTAAGATAAAAAATTAAATAAATATAAACATGTTTCATTTTAAGTTAAATATGATAACCAAGTAAACATTTAAAATATGAATAAACTGTGATAATTTAACATGAAGTTAGAAAACAAACGTGCATTCTAGCAGTATTGACAACTTGTTTTAAAATATTATCATTATGCACTGATAAGCTGACCCAGGCTCTTGTATATCGATTGGGTGTTAATGATGACGTCAAAATAAGTGATAGTACATAAGCGTGTCTCGTAGTGAGTATTAAATACCAAATTAGTTTTGCCTGCCCTCGTGAAAGCAGTTGGTGAACGACCCAGTAAAATGTTAGAGTATGTCACGCGATCAACCACTCTACAAATTTACTCGTCCCTCCCCTTACTTTAAAACTTTATACAAAAATATGTGTTTATCACTAACACTGGATTTACACAAATTATGTCGTATGAATATCACAACTTATGCCCAATTTGAGTATTGAAACGCTTGGGTGACGTGTAGATCAACTATCTCACCGGGTTACACTACCATAGTACTCGAGTGTTTTCTCCGAGCTGAATAGCATATACTAGCCGGCGCGCGTGCGTTGCTACACCTAAATAAATGAAATTTGCTCTTATGTTTAATTAAATAAGTATAAAGAAAAATTATACTTCAATATCGTATTTTTTTTTTAAATGCCTCTCGCTGATTACCTGGTGTTGCCCGGAAATCTACTTGTCCCGATCTTCTTGGCATAAATGAGCTGAAAGATACAAATGGTTATTGTGAGTTATCGTGCGCTACTACGCTTGCTCGGGAATCTACTCATCCCGATCTTTTTGGCATCAATGAGCTGAAAGACAATAATGGTTATTGTGAGTTTTCCGTAAAAGATAAGACATATGCTGTCGCGGACATTTTTGTAGGTTTTTTTTTTTAAATTCTGTGTACATTAATTTGGCATATTTGTTATGTTTTAGGTAGCATAAGCAATTTAAGCGTCCAAAAAGTAACTTTTTTAGTATACCGATGCTCCCCTTTTTTTCCGTTCCGACCCTATAGTATGTAGAGTAATATGTTTATACGTTAATTTCTCCCAGAAAAATTATATAAATGACGAAAAAAAAAATGAAGTCGATAAAGTAGTTTTTGAGTCCATAAAGTACAAACAGACTCGCTCATTTTACTATAAAGAAGATTAAAGTAGGCATTATTCCTATATATAAATTAAACAATAACATATTCCTTTGCCAATAAAAATTAAACAGTAATTTTAATATTAGTCTTCGAAAAACAAAATAACAATACAAAAGACCCATAGAATATACGTTTGTCACAATAAACTAAGTAATCATTATTTTAGACCCAGCTGACGATCTGAAAATATGTAAATAGTGAAGATACTGTTTAGCTTCTCTTTATTATGGAAAATATTCAGAATTTTAAATATTTCCTTTCGTAAGGATCTTGGAAAATAATCAAACACTATTAATACACGTCCGGCAATGTTTTGCTTTCAAGTGGAATGTGACTAAGGGAGAGTTAGGGAGGCAGTAAAAAATCATGAAATAGTTACTTAATGAATGTAACTATCAGATCTTGATATACAGCATGTTATATCTGCTATATTAATAAGCACTTTAATTTCATGAAACACCTTCCGTTGCAAATATACTGTACCTTATATCTTCCGATATGCCAACTGTAATCTAAAGAGAAAACTGATCCAAACGGAATTTGAACCGCAGATCTCTAGGCATTATGAGTTGTAATCTTAAGGTTAAACAGTTTATATCAGATAGTTAAGTGGTGGAGAGCCTGCGTGGATAGATGCTGGTCTGGGTTCAAATAATCCCAGCTTAGATGCTTCTTAAATTAATGAAAATATGCAATGCTCTTCGTAAAAAAATACTGGCTGATAATCATAACGGAATTCGTCTCTTTACAGAATGCACTTTAATATTATAAGCGAAATGTGGACTCACATTCTATGTTTTATTTATGAACCACTTTTATTAAGTGATAAGAACATCAATCATGTCTTCACTGCACGACTACGGACCCAACATTTAATTCCGAGAATCCATCTTAAATAATGAAAACATGCGAACACTGCATTAAGTTTCTACCAGCTTTATGTATGTGTTATTCTATAAACAATAATAATTGAGGCATATAGCTTAATACGTAATGTACATAAATTGTATTTAGCAAGAAAATAATTGTATAGCTGTTCTATGAATTATTTTGAGTTAATGGTGAATTTTGAAAATAGATTGCAGAGGAAACGAAATATAATGTTTTCAGAAAACAGTATTTCTTAGCACTAAGTTACTGCAAGTCTCAGAAAAAATAGTAAAACTATTGTAAGTTTTCTTAATAAATGGTATTTCTAATTTCAGAGATGAGGAATGACACATTGAACTTACTCCTAAAGGCCTGGTAAGTATACAATTATTAAATGAATAAAAACATGTTAGTTTTCTTTTAAATAATATAGCCTTTTTTTTTACTTTTTCCCTTAATTAATTTTACTAGAAGTATCGTTACCCCTTTTAATGCAGAGTCTGTCATAGAGTAATTGCAATGACACATTGTTACCTTATTACTGCAGTCTGTTATACAATATATTACATGACAGTTATGGCTGTTCTATTTAATTATTGTATATTATGACCTATAAACAGTGCATTTTTTGTGTTTAAGTAAAATATAAATTAGGTTCAAGTTTTTAAAATTAATTTCTTAGGTAATATCACGTAGCTCATATAAAATATAACGAAAAGAGATTTTTTAGCAAACATTTATTTATTGTAACGTGTAGGCCTACACAAATTTTAACAAAGTTCTACCATTAAACTATAGTTTTCTTATTTGCTGGTGGTGTATCATACAAACAGAACATGTTTTAACATATTGTAAGATCTATTGTTTATAAAATGTCTGGTTTCTCCACTTAAATTTGCACTAATGCCAGTGAAGTTAAAACATGACAGCTGTTTGAGAGTGAGCAGAATTCTAACTACAGTAGTCATGTAAGTTGACAAGTGGTTTATTGTTAATGGTACTTCCATATATTAGTCTGCTCTTTAATTGAAAGTAAATTACTTGAAAATCACTGTCAATATAATCAAATGTAACAATAACCCACCTAAGCGGCAGATATCAAAGGAGACAAACAAATTCAAACCTTATATACCATGCAAGCTTCAACAATCTGCTTCTAATTAGTAACACACATTTGTATTCTATTTCCGTACTATTTGGCAAATCTAAGTCCTTCGTACTCCCGTCACGATCGTACTTTCAATCTTGATTTGTGGAAAGATACAGAGGCACTTCCGATCCTATACCCTCAACTCTTCTTCAGAATTTCAAAACATGTGTGTATCGCTACTAATTCTTTAAAATGTGTAAAAGTAATGGATCATCAAATTGAACATTAGTTATCTTTTCCTATTTCAAAATGTCTTATTTATTCTGGATGTTTAAGTATGATTGTAGATTTTAATTTTCAAGAATTATCTGTGTATTAGATTCTGAGAAGAGATAAACTCACAAATGCATACAAATGTCCTTGATCCTAAGAAAATCACATATGATGGAGTAATCCAAACAGATCAATTTGACATAGTGAAAGTAATAAAATCTGTTCTCATTTCAAGCTCCAAGAAATTTGTAACTTCCAGCAAGTTTCAGAATGATTTCATAAGCTATTTGTTGTATTTTTTTAAAGCTACTTATAGTCCAAACAACTGTAACGTAACTTGCATTAAATTGGTCAAACTTTTTGTCACACTATTGATATTAATTGAAATCAAACACGTGTGACCTAAAAATATCTTCAAGCTTTCCATATTTATTATTTAATGGTATTCTATAGTTTAAATAGATCATTTATTAAATAAACTATTAGTTTATAAAAATAACCTAGGCCATATTATGTTAAAGATCCCAACAATCCCACATCACCCACAATGGTCAAGCCCCTGAAAAATAATCAAAAAGTGCTATGGTTGTTCCTCATTAACATTAATATTTTTTTTCTAGTGGTGTTTAACTCAGCATTTATTGTTGATTGGGATAACGTCCAAACTTCTAGACTGCTGTCATTTACTACATTATTTTTTATAATATATTTCTATAGGCCTACTTGTTCGTTTGTAATGGTCATATTGTCATTTCTTCTTCTGTCCTAGAAATTGTAATTATTGTTATTCTCAGTTCTGTTGTTTTTTATTTGTCCAAATCTCGTTACCATATTTCAAAGTTGTCAAAAAATCGACATTCACTTCACAAACTGACTCACGCCCTTCCTTAAACTGGATATTCATTTGTTTACCTAAGCATTGTTTGGAAGAACCATAATTTGAGCAAACGTTCATTAAATTAGTGTTGAAATCTTATTTACTTACTTTTGTTACGGGAAATGCAGGAACATTTGTCGTATTCATCGCAAAGCATATTCAGTGTTTATATTGTACCTGTGAATTCTTAGAAAACTTCCCATTTTGCGGTATTATAACACAACACAAAGAATTTAATATGAACCCTATTGTCCACAAAAGAATTTTGGAAAGGCAATTACAACTTTAAAAACACTAATTATAGCCACCCATTATAAATGTACCTTATTTATATGCATTATACGCATTTTCTGTGTGATTTGCGGGTGCGTAACCTGTAGTTATTATAGCCCATGGGGAGTTATGAGGCGGAAATGAAGGAAAGGGTAAAACATGGCCCAACCAAAACATTTTGAACATATTCCCTTAACCCTATTATTATGTAGGTAAAAGTACACTTCCTTTCACGTTTTGAAAGACTTCCATATGTCAACGTTTTTAAAGAATACAACCAAACCATAGAAAACTCAGAATGATCTCAACTCCAAATATATTGTCATTAAAGTATTATAACAAACTCCATGGCGCGACAGCCCTAGAAGGCCCTTGGATCACAAGTCGCCTGCTGTTCTCACATCTACGTGTGTTAAACACAGAAGTATACGATTATCCTACCAGTGTAGGGGTAACGTAGGGTCAGCATGTCGGGTCCCCGAACCGTTATAGCTGCTTTTCTCAACCTGGAGCCGCTACTTATTGTAGTTACCAATATTTCTCACAATGCTGGGGGGCACCGGTCCCATACTGGGGGAAATTCTATGAGAAAATGTCTTCCCCCATGGAGACTCGAACCAACGCAGGTCCCGTAGCTCTGCGTCAAATCCTGTTGCCTTAACCACTCGGCTACGGCACGGGCCTTTAATGAATTATACAATTCATGTATTTCCTTTAGATTTCAATTTAAGCAGAACTGAGAATAGCAATTGCAATACCTATGACATTTACATACAATTAAAATAAATGCAACATAAACGAAAACATATTTAAATCTCCAATATCTCATTGAATTTCAGTTAAGAAAATAATCACGAATCATGGGATCATATTCCAAATGTTATGTTATTGTTTTATGCCTAATGAATATATTCTTATAAATGTTGGAAAATTAAATCCAACTGTGTTCTATATAGAGACGATAAAGTAAAATTGCGCCCTCTATATCATGCCTTTGTATTATCCATAAAAGGAACGCAATCAGAAGCATTTCCTATTCTGCAAATTAAGTGTAATAAAAGTAAGTGCTAGTTCCACCTTCAGATTTATTTATAGTAAATCTGTGATACAGTTATTTCACATGAAGGACGCGTAATAGTCTACAAGTCTACATAATATGTTAATGTAAAAACATATTGAAAGATTCGTGTTGTATTTTTTTTGTTAGCAATATTGTTTTCAGTTATAAATAAAGGCGTATACAGATAATAAATGCTTCATTATACAGTTAGCAGCAATTATTGAAATGAATGTAATTTGAATAATTAAGAATAAGTCTAATCATAAAAAGACATTGGGCGTCAATGAATGGAAGACACGTAACAATAGACACTTAAAAATCCATAATGATACAAAAATTAATTTGGTGATTTTGGTATGCCTAAACATAAAGTCTTACTATCGTAAAACTAGTGCGGTGTTGTGGTTTTTCATAAGCTAAGTGACGATTCTTCATAATTGTATCGAAAGACATAATACTTGTGATCCATACTTCTTCCTCGCTAAAGATTGGACCTATTACAGAGGCCTGCAAAAAAGAATAAAATAATTCTGTGGTAAAAACGAAAATAGGTGTATCTGATTAAATTAGGTATGCTGAATTCGAAAATGCATTTCGTTTTTCTCTGTCACATCTGGTTAACTGGCAACTGTGACAAATGTTTTGTCATTTTGTATAAGAAAATAACTGTATCCGCCTTTTGTTAAAGTTTAAATTAGAAGAAAATATTTTTATGAATGTTTTATACAAAATTGTCCTTACGTACCACAATTACTTCACATTTAAATAAGAAACTTTGGCAAATGTTCCTATAGTATAGGTGATAGGATTATAAAGTTTATTAAGGCTCCAGTTACAAAAGTGTTTCAATAATGAAAAAAAAAAAAAAAAGATAAATTCAGGAAATAAATAGCGAAGAAAATACTTCAACAAGCAAGATAAAATAAACTAAATATTAAAGCATACTCGTGTTACACTCCTTGGACACGTACATTACAATTCTTCAGTCGCCTTTTTCCTATTTTCTGGAAACTTATGGGTCCTGGAAATTCTTGAGTGCTCTATGTAGTAAGGATCTTCACGCTAAATTGACCATCGGATATCATATTCATATCCCAATGACCCTGATAGCATCATTCTGCGTCTTTCAAAACCTGATGAAATCTTTCACCGCATTATTCACTTATTAAAATATAAAATTATGGAATATTCACCTGAAAGGTCCGTCTCCTCAACTTAATTAGTTATTTAACTGTAGCGATTTAGGGACTTGTCCCATCATCGGCAGGATTCAAAACTGGTGTTTCACTGAAGATCTGGTAGAGGGGTTTACATGTATCGGGTTCGTTTTCGTTTATTAGATGGTCGTTGTTGTGAGCTGCTTTCATGATTTCCATCTCTTCGAGTACGTTTATCTTCGCTGAATCTTATAAAAGTTGATTATTCACTAATGTCTCCTAAATTTGAAGAGAAATAATCCAAATGTGATGATAAGAGATTAAGCTTTAAGTTTATGTTACAACTAAGATGTTTAAATTTGTCCAACATGATACTTGTAATTTACTGGTGCAGAGGGTCCTTGATGTTGGCATAAAATTTCTACACAACGTCTTTGAATGTGCCCCATGCGTCTTTCTCTATTTCAGTCATCGTATCTGCGAAGACATCGTCCATCATCAGCTTCAGAATCTGTGGCCCGTCAAATACTTCTCTTATTTTAGCAGTTGACAGTATGGAAAATTTCGTGCACAAATACAGGAAGCCTGAACCATTTTCTTTCTAAAGCTTTAACAAACTGTTTCATCATACCTAGTTTAATATGAGGGGGTGGAGGCAAAGTAAGTCGGTACCATGAGGAACCAGTCGTATAGCTGATGGAAGAATCGGATTTTTTTTTGTAGCCTGAAATTTTGGTCAAAAATATCAGTCATCGTAATGATTTCTCTGCTCGCGTCATGTAATTGGTATTGCAAAAGTCATTGATTTTCGTTTCCCTTCCGACCAGTAATGCAGTCCCTCTACACAATGGTTGCATGAAACGTGAGGTGCAAATATTTTGTCTTTGTCTCCAACTTCTACTTTAAAGTAAAGAAAGTACATTTCTTCACAAACAAATCAATTTGACGCACTTTGGAATGGAATATATAGCAATCACAAATGTAACAGAAATTCTGAGCACTATGAAAAACTCTTGTCTTCCCCCCCCTCCCAAGGTACTACCCATATTGTTCTTAAAATGCTTAAACATAAAATAAAGAAAATTAATAAAAATCTGTACACACAAAAAACGCATGCGCAACACAGATGAAACCAAAGACACGCACGTAAAGCTAACTTGATATGATCACGACATGAGGCTACTGCCAACAGTTTTAAAGAACAGCTCAGCAGATAGTGTTATCTAAAGGGTGGGTGTTTCTTCACGTGTGCTTACACAAATGGTTTGAGGGATGTCCCTTATTGTTATCTAAATAATTTTCTCTAACATTTTCTTGTTTCTTATTTATAACTACTCAAAGTCTAGGTTACCTACTGCGAACGTACATCGAGAAACCAGAAACAACTGATTTATAACAATGAAAATGGAATTGAGCGTAAACAAAGAGTGGTATTAAACATTACAACATTTTTTCAAAAATTAGAACATTAATCTCTATCAAAATTGTGTATTTTATAATTTACCGCAAAATCATGCTGGGCTGTGTTATAATTAGAACATTCTACACAACTTTTATTGTCTTCAAATATTTGCATACCTACGGTATTAAATTCAATACATTTCATTTTGATATCAGATTTTTAACAACTGCATGATGTGAAGGCACGTGGCTTACGAGCTGACTGTTCTCTTTAGTTCGACATGTGTAAATTACAGAAGTGGATGGTCAGGCACATAAGGGTTCTGGATCTCCAGTCGTTATACCTGATATTCTCAACCTGGATCCGCTGTATGACCTCATGAACAAAATTCCATGTGAAAATGTGTTCCCTAATAGAGAATCGGATAGCATTACTGGTACTCTGCGCCAAGGCAGGATGTATTTCAGTGATCGGTCACGATGCAGTTACATGGAAAATGTAGCACAGTTGAAGCACAGTTCATAAGTGTTTAGTTTAGGTGAGATTATTACTGAACTAAATTTAATTTTTGTTTATCGGCCGCGGCGGACTAGTGGTAATGCTCCTTGCCTCTGGTCCCGAGGGTCGCGGGTTCAAACCTGGCTGGGGTCAATGGATTTTTTAGGACGGAAAAATCCAAGGAGCAAGTCCTCCGGGAGGGACTTTAAGCCGTGGGTCCCGAGTCTGAAGATTTTCAGGCTCGTAAAAGATCCTTGAGCCAGAATGAAAAGGTCTCTAAGCAAAATTTACCGAATTTTCCCGTCCTAGTACTACCTTGGTTTCCTAGATGTCAGTATGAGGCGGAAAGCTAACCACGGACCACTCGAATGAAATCTATACCAAAAAAAAGTGTAACTAAAATAGTATGGTTCAAATTCTAAATAACTCTGTGACTTATTGAACCGTAATTTCAATACCGTTATCGCATTGATTAAAGTTCCTACCTTCCGGCGATTGAATTCAGTTCTCCCACATCGAGTACTCTAGCTCCATCCGAATATTCAATCTCCGTCGTTATGACCATGTGTCTCCTTCATTTCAGGCCTTATGACTACGCCTAAATGACGGAAGAACTTTACATTCACATACCTTACTATTCCAAATTCTGCACACATATTTACCAACTTATTTAACAACACGTTTTCAAAATTTATCGGCTCATCACAATTTAGGAACAAGATCACAAGACTCTTTACTTTTGATACCACAACACAGGACCTGTCTGTACTCTGAATGTTACACAATATCTATGACTAAAGCATGGAACTCACTTCCCAGTTATGTCAGGGACTGAAATCGCTATCATTATTTAAATCAAAATTAACTGATACCTTAAGTTCGACACAATGAAAACATTAACTGCATAACAACTATATAGAGCATTCCATTAATAATCATCTAGAAAGCTACTTACTTTATTTTATACCATTTTAATTTTATTATATTCTATGTTTTTGTTAGTATTAGCTAGTATTAGATCACATCATCATTGTATTTTGTTTAGTCTGTATTTTAATAATATCTTAAAATTGTAATATGTACGTAATTTTTGTATAATTTTACTATTCGCTGGATGGGTGGAAGAGAAGGCCTTATGGCCTTAACTCTGCCAGCTAAAATAAAGTATTATTATTATTATTATTATTATTATTATTAATATTATCCTCCCAGCTACACCTAGATATTCCTAATAGCCTTAACCGAAGGGTATTCCAATACAATTTTGAAATTATTTCTATTGTTACCTATTCGACCTACAGATATCTCAATCTCCTTAACTTAATAATCTAGTCAAAACTTGGACAAATATTTAAATCATGGAGTTCCTGATTCTCATCTCTTAGATTGTCCATGTGAAAATTCTTATGTGTTAGCAATGAACCTACATATTTCCGGTTTCACATTGTCATAAGAACCATTTACCTATAATGGTTGCCTATTATAATTTTCCATAAGCCTATTTCTTCATTTCGAATTTTCCGTATTTACTTTTTTTTTGGGTATACAATATTCTTCTTGGAATTTAAATAGAAATCTGGATTTCTTACTACTTTATTAACATTATCATCTAAGCATATTAAATTCGCGTTATCGGCAAGCCTGGTAAATGCCGTTCATATCTAAACACAGATTGTTCAAATTAAATTTAGCATTGTAAATTATGTTGCAGAATCCAACACAGTGGATCCAAGAAAAACTTTGGATATAATTTTCCTTAACCTTCCGAAAATCCGATGTTGAAAAAAACTAAAAATTTTACAGACCCGAATAGTTTTCTCTAAAACTAATCAAGTTAAAATACAACATTTCTTATAAAAATATAAACATATTTTACAAACAGATGTTTGTAACGCCATTTCTAAACAGGATGTTTATTGTTTACTTTTCGTGGATGTAGTTTAGTAATGGTAGTTATTTTTGCCCTTTTTTGAGCAGGCAAGGTAAGACCAAGTATGGAAACTGGGACTATATATTTATTATACGGAGAACAAACTGCTAGATTATGGAAAACAAAATCTTTTTATTCCGCTGACTCTCCATTTCTCAGCAAGAAAGTGTGACATTAAATCTACTCTTTCATAAAGCAGTAGGTGGCTGGAAAAAAAAGGCATGGTTATTATTTTCTGTTTCTTAACTATAAATACCTCAGACTGACAAGATGCTATGGTCGGTTCTCACTCACACTCCACTCACTGGCACTATCGAACCCGGACATACGCTCTCCATTCATCCCTATCCTGAGCTGATGCTTTCCAATCATTCCCTGTATAATCTACTTCCCTCAAATCATAGTTAATGTTATTTTCCCACCTCATTCTTGGTCTACCAACTGGGCGTTTTCCCTCTGGCTTTTCTACAAGAAGCTTCCATGCACGTCTTTCATTCCCCATCGCAGTCTACGAGACTTAACTGTTCTTATTATATCTGGCTTCCTATAAAGACCATGTAGTTCATTGTTATGCAGTCTTCTCCATTCACCTGTCTGCTCATCTCTCTTTGGTCCAAAAATTGTCCTAAGAACTTTATTCTGAAAAACTCGTAATCTCATTTCCTCCCTTAAATTAAGAGTCCATGTTTCGCACTCATATAGCCTAATATAACTGGTAGAATAATAGTTTTATATATTTTCAGTTTAACGTTTTTTGAAAGGAGTTGATACATCAAAAGTCTCTGCAATGCGTAATAGCACGCATTTCCAGAATTGAGCCTATGTTTAATTTCTGTGTGTTTTACAACACCAAATCGGATTAGTCTATGATCATTACAAGTGCAACAAAATATTGAAGACAAAATAAATTTAAATGAAGAAAATAACAAAACGTACCAGTTCTGGATGAATAAATATATCTAAGCAGCAAAGACAAAAAAAAAGTTCAGATATGCCTATTTAATTATGGGCACGCCATAACTTAATTGGTTAAGTTCTGATGATCGGGAGTTCGAGTCCCGGGAAGATCAGGATTTTAAACTGGATTAAAAATTCTGGCGGCACCGTGGCCCTGGGGTTGACTCAACCTCTAATTGAAATCAGTACCAAACATTTGTTCTGGAGTGAATGGCAGGCGTCACGCAGGGCTGACATCTCAAACAGATTGTCTAGAAAAGTGGGCTCCTTAACTTCCTACTACCCCAAGAGCATCTAAGATCTGCAGTGGGATCACTTTACCTTTTTTTACGCTAAATGTGAATCATCTGTCCGAATTCTTATTCCTTTGATTTGGTAATCTATAAAAATTAAAATAATTGTATTCAGAAGAAAAAAAAATATATCGTGGAAAAAATAAAGATAGGCCTATAAGCACTGAGGAAACCAAGAAAAAAGTTGCATAATCGGTTAAGGCAGTGCCTAGAATAGAACCTGAATTCTCCCGAATGCGAGTATTTTAAGTCAGCAGAGACATATCGCTCGATACGTTATCAAAATAAGTAACTTCATATAATTTAACATTTTCCAATACTGTTATGTTAACACAGTCCCAATAATGGATCATATTATAATATTATAATGATATTGTGAAAAGAAAAATTAATGTCTGAACCAGGAATCGAACCGTGGACCTCTTCTTCTCCGTAGGAGTGTGCAGCCCACTACACCATTCTAGATTTGGTACAAACATTCACAATTCTTTCCACATACACAAATCTATAATTCTCGTTTCGTCCGCTGGTGTCACTACCATCGCCAACGGCCGGCTTCGTTTAGAAGTATCTATATTTGAGAATTTTACACCACCACTTTTATAAGCTGTAAACGATGTTCTTCAACATTTTCGAATACTGTTATTTTAACACGGTTCCAACAATGGATCATATTATAATGATATTGTGAAAAGAAAAATTAATGTCTGAACCAGTAATCGAACCGTGGACCTCTCCTTCTCCGTAGGAGTGTGCAGCCCACTACACCATTCTAGATTTGGTACAAACATTAACAATTCTTTCCACATACACAAATCTATAATTCTTGTTTCGTCCGCTGGTGTTACTACCATCGCCAACGGCCGGCTTCGTTTAGAAGAATCTATATTTGAGAATTTTACACCACCACTTTTATAAGCTGTAAACGATGTTCTTCAACATTTTCGAATACTGTTATTTTATCACGGTTCCAACAATGGATCATATTATAATGATATTATGAAAAGAAAAATTAATGTCTGAACCAGTAATCGAACCGTGGACCTCTCCTTCTCCGTAGGAGTGTGCAGCCCACTACACCATTCTAGATTTGGTACAAACATTAACAATTCTTTCCACATACACAAATATATAATTCTCGTTTCGTCCGTTGTTAGGTAGGTGTCACTATCATCGCCAACGGCCGGCTTCGTTTAGAAGTATCTATATTTGAGAATTTTACACCACTACTTTTGTAAGCAGTAAACGATGTTATTTAACATTTTCGAATACTCTTATTTTAACACGGTTCCAATAATGGATCATATTATAATATTATAATCATATTGTGAAAAGAAAAAATAATGTTTGAACCAGGAATCGAACCGTGGACCGACGAAACGAGAATTATAGATTGGCATATGTGGAAAGAATTGTTAATGTTTGTACCAAGTCTAGAATGCTGTAGTGGGCTGCACACTCCTACGGAGGAGAGGTCCACGGTTCGATTCCTGGTTCAGACATTAACTTTTCTTTTCACAATATCATTATAATATTATAATTTGATATAAGGAAAAAATAAGCTCACTCATTATATCAGGATAAAGAAAATTATTTATACCAAGTGCAGGCAATCGACAAAATTAGTCGCAATCATATATATTTTTGTTTTCTTCCCTTAATTTTGGACGAATTCAATATTATCCAAGTAATCAATTCATTATTCATTCATAGATGTCTACTCAAGGACAAACTCAAATGCTGTGAACTCTTTTCTCCGTTCCGATTCTTCCTCATATCTAAACATGATTATTTTATTGTTATGTTTATCATATTATGACTTTTTCTCCCCCGAAAGTTTAATCCGACCATAATTTCACCAAAATTAATAGAAAAATTATAAAATTGTCTAATATACCTATATTATAATAAAACTGTTAGCGATTTCTCATACATAACCAACTCACTGGCACTATCGAACCCGTAGGTTCATGGCCGCGCGGACATAAGCTCTCCATACATCCCTATCCTGAGCCAATGATTTCCAATCATCCCCTGTATAATCTACTTCCCTCAAATCATACTTAATGTTATTCTCCCATCTCATTCTTGGTGTACCAACTGGGCGTTTTCCTTCTGGTTTTCCTATAAGAAGCCTCCATGCATATCTTTCGTTCCCCATTCGTGCCACATGTCCTGCCCATCGCAGTCTATGAAACTTAACTGTTCTCATTATATCTGGCTTCCTATAAAGACCATGTAATTCATTGTTATCAGTCTTCTCCATTCACCTGTCTGGATTTCTCATACATGGTAGTACTAAATACTGACCTTAGATTAATACAAATAAGACTATGGACAAAGAAACATCTGTCACTAACTGAATTTATGTGAATGGTCGTTTATTCTGAAGACTACCACAGACAGAGACAAACTTATTTAAAAATCTGCAGCTTATAAATACAACCGACTTTTAAAATGTCGATATTCACACATGCCTGCAGTCATTTCGATTATTAATGGTTTTATTTTGCGCATGTCCTTCTACTAGTTTTTGCACATCCAAGATTAGGCCTTACTTAGAGACGTAGCTATAAATTTTTGGGGTCATTACAAGGCTTGACCTCTCACATTCCAGGCAATTTTATGCTCCGTCGCTTTGAATTTATATCTGCTGAACTGTTGGCGGATCGTGAATACGTGAAATTAATTACTCTCCTGCACAAACTGAAAGGGTTGAAAATAGTTCCACTGTGTTTTATAATATGCCATGGATAGTGCACGTTATCAAGGATGATTACCATTAAAACATTCAAATTTATGAATATAAACACGCAGTTGTATCTCATACGAAAATATCGTGATTTTTTTAACATATGCAGTGTTTAACAAGTTTACTACAATCCTATGATGGGATAATATAGGCCTAGGTTACATAATACGAAAAACAACTCTAAACTATGAAACCTAAAAACTTTTTCAGTCCTGGAATGACAGTTTCGAATTCACTAATATGCTATTATAAGAACCATTATGACAGCAACTTCGAGAACATGCAGTAAAATATAAATCAATAAATCCTGTTTTCATTCACCTATATTAAAGAATTTTCTTTGCATTTTAAGTGCGAGAAACAAACATTGTAATTTATTTAATATAGTCAATATAATTATTTAATAATCATAATTACAAAGAAATAAACGTTATCTCAATTAAAATCTAAATGTATTAAGTCGACGTTTCAATCTCCTTATGTGAGATCATTTTCAAGACAAGGTTATTTATTTCTTTGTAATTATGAATATTAATTACTCTCAGTGGAAAATATTAAAAAAGTATTATATAATTATTTAAGTAATAAGGTAAGTTAACAGGGGAATAAAAGCTTCAGAATCAAGAATTTTGCATACAAATCGCTATTTTATTTTCGAATGATTTTTAATCAATTAATCTACAAAAATAATCCAATATTTAAAATTATTGTATTATCAAACTTAAATGGTACCGGTGAAACTTCGTTCAACAATGATATTATTTACATTTCACCTTGCATATGGCGTATAGAATTGTTTATTTAAGATTGCACTTTTACATCTCAAAGTTTGGTAGAAAACTAACTAACTGATTGGCACTATCGAACCCATACGTTCATGGCCGCGCGGACATCTCTATCTTTGAGCTGTTTTCAAATCATCCCCTGTATAATCTACTTCTCAGAAATCATTGTTAATGTTATCCTCCCACCTCATTCTTGGTCTACCAACTGGACATTTGCCCTCTGGTTTTCATACAATAAGCTGCCATTCCCCATTCGTGTCACATTTCCTGCTCAATGCAATCTACGAGACAACTGTTTTTATTATATCTGGTTTCCTATAAAGATCAAGTAGCTCGCTGCTTTTCCACTCGCATGCCTTAGTATAATAATAGCCTTAATAATATCACTTATAACTAGAGCCCGGATGTATATGCGAAATGCATTAAAAAGTATGCGGAAATGATTTACATGTTAAGCGGCCTCTTCACAGACAATTTGAACGGTGTTTGATAATGCATAAAAAAATCAATGCCCATTAGGGCGAACCTTTCTTCTTCTTCTTCTTCTTCTTCTTATTATTATTATTATTATTATTATTATTATAATGCATAGAAATGATTAATCCGGGGGGGAAAATGTCTATTTTAGATTTATAATGCATAAATACATATTTTATTCCTAAATGTGATATTAAATTATAATTTTCCCTTCAGCCAATTACTAGTAATTAATTAATTATCACTTAATGCCTTTTAATTAATAAAGTCACTGCAATAAATTGGATATAACCGTAATTCACTGAAGAAGAACTGTGGTGTATTTCACATGCACATGTGACATCACGTGATGTAGAAAGAACATTTTCCTTGTATAAAACCTTCTTCACTGACTGACGAAGGAGCTTCACACAAGAAAACCTCATGAAAACCTTCCTTATGTACTGTAAAACTAGATTACCCACAAAAAAAGTGATTTAATTGATCTTATTACAATCTGTTTTTGTCCAAATAGGACAAATAAGACTAAATAAAATAGGACTAAATAAGTGTGCATATTTTCTACATTTTTCATGTATATTTAAAATTTTATTTTGCATACAAATCCGGGATCTACTTATAACTATACTCTATCAAATAATAAACGTAATAATTATATTAACCCATATTTTCTAATTATATATACGGTTCATATCGATTACTGAAGAGAAATTTGAAGGATTTTATTATTCCGATACTTGACACTTTTACTCCAACTTACATAGTATCACGTTTCCAAATTCATTCCCCAAAAACAATTTAAACACATTCACATTGGACATCTATTAACAGCACGTCATACACTGCCTTTAGTTTCCGCAACAAGAGTTTCCTAATGTAAGAAACAGGGATTACTCAAATACCTAGGAACAATAATCACAAATAGGAATGAGATGCACAAAGAAATTAAACATAGGCTCAATTCTGGAAATGCGTGCTATTATGCATTACAGAGACTCTTGATGTCCCAACTCCTTTCAAAAAAACGTTAAACTGAAAATATATTTCCGATTGAGGGTCTTTCCACTTTTCAGCGGTTGCCCTTTTACCAGCCGGCTGCTGGCCCTTCACATCCACATGTGTCAATCACAAAGGTAGATGGTCAACAGCCAGTGTAGGGGTGACATGTGGTTAGCATGTTGAGTCCCCAGCCGTTATAGCTGGTTCCTCAACCTGGAGCCGCTACTTATTGTAACTACCCAATTGCCTCACGATGCTGGGTGGGCACCGGTCCCCTACTGGCCGAAATACCATGAGAAAATTTATTCCCCCATGGAGACTCGAACCAGCGCAAGTCCCGTAGCTCTGCGCCAAGGCTTCCTACCTTAACCGCTCGGCTACGGCGCGGGACAACTGAAAATATATAAAACTATTATTCTACCAGTTATATTATATGGGTGCGAAACATGGACTCTTACTTTAAGGGAGAAAAGGAGATTACAAGTATTTGAGAATAAAGAACTTAGGAAAATTTTTGGACCAAAGAGAGATGAACAGACAGGTGAATGGAAAAGACTACATAACAATGAACGACATGGTCTTTGTAGGAAGCCAGATATAATAAGAACAGTTGTCTCGTAGACTGCGATGGGCTGGACATGTTGCACGTATGGGAATAAAAGACTTGCATGGAAGCTTCTTGTAGGAAAACCAGAGGGAAAACGCCTAGTTGGTAGACCAAGAATGAGGTGGGAGAATAACATTAACTGTGATTTGAGGGCAGTAGATTATTAGTGAATGATTGGAAAGCATTAGCTCAGGATAGGGATGTATGGAGAGCTTATGTCCGCGCTCCATGAACCTACGGGTTCGATAGTGCCAGTGAGTAAGTAAATAAGAAATCAGGGATTTCTCGAGTTAGAGCCATTTAAATTAAATATAAATTTATATTCGCTTCAACTTCGGCTTGAAATATCTCATTTGTAAAATCTGCATGTAGACATAATTAATTATATCACATAAAATGTGGATGCATAATTAAAGGTTTATGCACCCTTGTCATAAATTAAGGGCGAACCCGTTTTAAATGCTAGAAACAAATTATACGGGGCATATTAATTTAAAAGAATATTATTATTTTTGTAACTTACCCTAACGTTCAGTACTTGCATTTTATTCTTTATATATATATATATATATATATATATATAATTTTATGTCATTTAGACTAACCTGAAGTGTTTGGTCAGATGTTACAAATAAAATTAATCGTTTGAATTCTCCTTTCTTTATGAAAAAAAACAAAGACTCTGTTGTACAAAAACATTTAACTTGGTCTTACAAATTCCTGTCAAGTTTTAGTAATTTAGAAGGAAAATGTCAAGTTATTTTCAATAAAAAGAAATGCTTTTGGTGGCAAATCAACAGTAAATATAAGAACAAAAGAAGAGAAAGGAGACAATGAAGATGTCTACACTTTACAAATTCTTTCCTCTCGTCAAAAAGTCTATTAAGCCACATCCCTGAATAATTAAGCTGCCCATTAGCAACAGAACTAAAAGAACAATATCGCTTCAGCTTCTAGCTGGCAAACAAGTGATTACTTTCCACGAAAAATAAATAAATTAACAGAGTCGTGCGGATACAGCACAAACTCCCTGTGGTATCTTTTCAGTCAACTGTCGTTATTATATTCATTGCTTGCTTGAGAATTAAGAATCAAATTATTTTAATTATTTATTTTACTTAATCAAGGAAATTGACTATTAAAGAAAAGTGATACAATAAAAATGAACTAAGTGAAAGGAATCATAAAACGAGATTGCTTTTGCAAATATTTTCATTGGCAAGATTTTTGACTCTTATTCACCATAAGTTTTAACCTTGGAAGTGTAAATTTAATGGGGTCCGGAATTTATCATAAGTAATGCCACGAGTGATTTCCAAATTATCGATAAATTCACGACTCACGAAGTGAGGAGTGAATTTATCTAGAGAATTTGGAAATCAAGAGTGGCATTTGTTAGGACTATTTAACGAATAAAATTAAGCTGTTTACTCACAAATCATTATTTAACTATAGTTATTTTAAAATATTTATATATTAATGTAAACGGCGATGTTTGAAAACAAATGAGAAACGATATGTACGCTTCATCTGCTTCTTTTGTTTGTCACTGCAACCAGATCATACTATTTATTGCCAAAGGAACGCAATATTGTAAGAATGCTCTCTAGTGGAGAAAAAATGAAACACATCAAACTGTATATTAATTCATTTCTGATGTATGATGTAAATATGACAATTATATTTTTCTGGATTGTTACCTGGGGAAAAAATACATTTAAGAAAGTGCAAACAGTGGTTTCTTTTTTTGGTGGTATAATCAATTGCTACAAATGTTTTTATATTAACTCCCGCATACGGCATGTGTTGACATTCATGCACTATATATACAATCTGGTAGCCGTATTTCTCACAGGCTCAGTCACTGCAAAATAATGGTCAGACCTGTTCAGAATATTAAAAAGGAGGAGATTTGTTTAATATGGTAATTATAACACTGATAAATATTTCGTGAAACACGACTCAGATTGGTTGTAAAACAGAAATCATTGAAACGTGATTGGTCATTGACTCCCATTTGGGGCATGAGTTAAATAGTCATAATAATGCCACGATTGATTTCCAATTTATCTAGATAATTTGTAAATGAAGAGTGGCATTTGATAGGACTATTTAACGAATAAAATTAAGCTGTATACTCACAAATCATTATTTAAATATAGTTATTTTAAAATATTTATTTATGTATTTAATGTAAACGGCGATGTTTGAAAACAGACGATTGGTACGCTTCATTTGTTTATTTTGTTCGATCACTGCAACCAGATCACAATATTATTTATTGCCAAAAGATCGCAATGTTGTAAGAATGCACCTAGTGGAGAAATTTATAACCAACGTTGTAGGTATCAATTAATTTCTGATGTTCTATGATGTAAATATGTCAATTATATTTTTATGCGTTATTTCCTGGAAAATAATTCGTTTAAGAAAGTGCAAACAGTGGTTTCTTTTTTTGTGGTATAATCAATTGTTACAAATGATTATCTCTCGTATGCGCTAACGTGTTGACATTCATGCACTATATATACAATCTGGTAGCCATATTTCTTAGGGAGTCACTGCAAAAATAATGCTATGACCTATTCAGAATGTAAAAAAAAGGAGGTGCTTTCTTTATTATGATAAACTTTAGTTGGTAAATTTTAGGCGAAACACGACTGTGATTGGTTGTAAATAGAAAATAATTGAAATGTGATTGGTCATTGACTCCCATTTGGGGCATGAGTTAAATAGTCTTTATTAACGACCGCGGTGGACTGTAGTTATGCTCCTTGCCTCTAGTTCCGAGAGTCGCGGGTTCAAATCCGGCCAGGGTCGATTGATTATTTTTAGAACGAAAAATCAAAGGAGCGAGTCCTCCGGGAGTCCTCCGTGGGTCCTGAGTCAGAAGATTTTCAGGCTCGTAAAGGATCCTTAAGCCTGAATAAAGAGGCCTCTAAACAAAGTTTACCGACCTCAATGTCCTAGTAATACATTAGTTGCCTGCTAGAGTCTCACTGTGTCGGCGAGTTGACCGCATGCCATCCATGACATCTATGAGTAAATAAGGTAACTAAAAAGTAACTTGGTCTAGTAACTCCTCAGAAAGGAGAGGCTATGGCTCAATAATGTGATTTGCCATTACAGATTATACTATAGATAGAAGGTATAAAATGCTCATAAAGTGCTAAATACTAGAGGAAATAGTTATTTCATTTCATATCAACTGCACACAATGTTTAAATCAATCCAATACTCAGATAACTTAATGCACGAATAAGCTTTATACTCCTTTTTCTTTCTAGAAAGTCATATATTCGCCATATCCGTTTTTTCCCCCCCATCTTTACATTCTTGGTAATTGCTTATATAAATTTGTGTTAATTTTAGTTGCAAAGCTTGGCATCTAATTCTAAACCAGCTTAATATTCCTCGTTAATAATAAATTGTACCTTCTTTTAATCACTTATGACGAAAAATTATGGTCTTGAAACGTATATTGATTTGATGAGTACTGTAGTCTTACGAAAGCCTTACCGTGTAAACGACCATCTCCGTAACTGACTCCCAATTGGCCTTACCTGAAACAAGAAAATCAAGTGTAAATAAGAAATGCGTGGATATTATTTTAAATTCATTATTATTTTTGTTACTGTGCAGCAGCATATTAATTTGTAATTGAAACATACGAACTGGTCTACGTAATAAATTGTGAAGGTATATTGCTAGTCTTGACTTAAATCGTGTTAGTTAGTAGAGAGAAGCTAAAATACTGATCCACTTCTCAAACAATGAATTAACGCCCTTCCACGTAACAAGCAAAAACACCTCTACGTGAACTTATCCAATTAATGAACTAGGCTTAATGTAATATCAACAGGAAGTTTACTTAACATATAAATAGCTGCTATTATTTATAATTCAGAATTTAGTGAACGTTATCCATAGGCCAACAAGAATCAATTTCAGCACAACAAAACAACTGAACAAGTCAATAAATTTACATATCCTGAAAACAAAATGACAGACTTAAAACACTGATAAAAATATGATGCAATTACTTGCATAATCAGAAGACTAAAAAAAATATATTTATGTGTTATAAATACATTTTTGACATTGAGCAATGCAAGCTTAATATGACATGATAAGAAAAATAAATGTTCGGACGGGACTTAAACCCGGATCTCTGGATTGATACCCCAGTGCGGTTCCGAATATTTTTTACTTTATAGCAGTGAGGCTTTATCGTCCCGTCCGAGCATTTATTTTTCTTATCATGTCATATTAAGCTTGCATGTCAATGTCAAAAATTTAATAACATCGATATAGCGTCAATGGTACACTGCTCAAAACAATTAGAGGAACACTTGTAATAAATTGAATAAGTAATTGTTTTTTAAAGCTGTGATGCTGAAAGTTCGACAATATGTAAATTGAATTATTAATTTTATCATTGGATACAAATTTTAAAGATCCATGACCTAAATACAGAGACATTACCTCAAATAACAAATATAGAGAAATTTTTTATTTTGGAAGGCACTGGCCACTTCTAATTGGTAAGCTTCCTGACGTTGCTATAGTGACGAATGTTGATTATTGCCTTGTTTATTGAAGTCTCTGACAAAATGAGGCATTTAAATGAGGTTGAAGTGTATCATGCTCTACATCTTTTACGACAAGGTCAATCTCTGCGACAAGTGGCTAGAGAGCTTGGGGTTTCTCCTTCCGTGGTGTCCAGGTTACGCAATAGGCACAGACAGACAGGTCAGTATTGTAGAAGACGTGGCCAGGGCCGTAAATTTAAAACAAGCCCCCAGGATAACAGATACGTTGTTCTTTCTGCTCTTCGACAGCGTACAAAAACTGCAAAAGACCTGCAGAATGACCTTCATATGGCTTCCGGAGTCCGGGTTTCAGACCAAACCATAAGGAACAGATTAAGGAAAGAATATTCGTCCAAAAAGGCCCGTTAAAAAACCACGCTTAACAAATGGGCATAAGGCAGCAAGACGTACATATGCTGAAAACCATGGTGATTGGAACCTGAACCAGTGGGAGTCTGTGCTCTTCTCGGACGAATCCAGGTATCATCTTACACGTTGTGATGGTCGATTGAAGGTGTGGGGACGGCCAGGAGAAAGATTTTCTGCAGAGGCTGTATAGGAAATTGATAGATTCGGAGGAGGTTCCATAATGGTGTGGGCCGGAGTTACGTACAACAATCGTACGGACCTTGTACTTGTTCCCCAGCGACTGAATGCTGTCTGGTATATCGAGCACGTTCTGGAAGAGCATGTAGTACCTGCTGCCATTGGAGTAGGCCCTGGATTTCTGCTTATGCAGGATAATGCCAGAGCACATTATGCGGCTGCCACCAGGGATTTCCTGAGGAGGAATGAAATTGAGGTAATGGAGTGGCCAGCGGTCAGCCCAGACCTCAACCCTATTGAACACTTGTGGGATCTTCTAGAGAGGAAGGTCAGGAACCAACATCAAGCTCCACAAACTCTGCAGCAATTTGGAGATTCTCTGAAGGAGGAATGGGCGAATATCCCGCAAGAGGAAATCCAGAATCTTATTGGGAGCATGCCACGAAGGTGCCAAAGTGTCATCGAATGTCGTGGAGGCCATACACGATACTAACTCTATATAACGAGTGCTTAACTTTGAAAAATAAGCACAATATTCAATTGCTTACATAGCGCAATTATTTGAAAAGTTAATTGTCAGCGTTATTCATTTGTTTTTACTGACATGAGCAATAAATAAATAAATAATTAACCACAAATAATGTACTTTATTAATTTCATGTTTGTACCTTTATCCAATGAAAAAATATTTGCATATTTCATAGTGTTCCTCTAATTGTTTTGAGCAGTGTATAAAGTAAAATATTCTCTTTAATTTCCTTACTTGTGATAGGAGCTACCAGATGGCAGTGGAGACCGAGTTCCCACTACATCTCGTATTTAAAAAAAATAATGAGAATATATGAAAAGAAAAATGAATGTTTGTACTAGACTTGATCGGTGGCGTAATCGAAAGCGCATTGGGGTATCAATCCAGAGGTTCGGGTTCAAGTCCCATCCCAGCATTTATTTTCTTATGTCATATATATATATTATTCAATGCCATCAGTTTGTCATTTCGATATGTTTGGTTTTCTCTTCTGGCATTGGCGTACTCTAACCCACTTCTCAGGTTGGGGCGCCTGGAAGGCTGGGTTACGCTGCCCAAATAATATGATGCGAGAGACCTTAGCCCTAAACTTAAATGTAATGAAGTGAATATGCTAATGATGGCCAGGTGATGTTCGGGCATTGTTTGGGCCTTAAAGTTTCCTGACACGGGAGGAAAACCCCCGAAAAATCTCACCCAGGAAACTTGTCCCGACCGGGGATTGAACCCGGGCAAGCTTCGTGACAACGCAGAGCGCTACCTAAAGACCACAAATATTAAGCATATATAACATCCTAGGGATCGTGGGTTCCAATCCCGGTTAATTCTAATAATTGTATTTGATAGAAGAGAGAGAGAGAGAAAGAGAAAACTGAATGTAGTGTAAAGCTAGAGTGGACCCATTCACCAGGATTGATAAACAATGACGCCGGGCCCGCTTGCCGCCGAGTTCCATAGAAAATGTCATTGACAGCTTTATAGTATAAAATTAGCTCATAAAAACGAGTTATAATGAGTTAAGCTCAATTAATTTAGGCGGTGGAAATTTTGGACAGGCGTCTTAGCCAAGTGGTTTGAAGCACGATGCCTTAGTGCAGAGTTACGCTGGTTCGAGTCTCCATGGGAGAATAATTTTATCAAGAAATTTAGGCCAGTATGACACTGGTGCCCACCCAGCATTGCGAGGAATTTGAGTAACATACAATAGTGGTGGCTCCAGGTTGAGAAAACCGTCTCTAATGGTTTGGGGACCCGACATGCTGACCGATGTAGCCCCTATATTTGCAGGATTATCGTCCACCTTTTGTGATTAGCATACGTGAATGTGAGGCCAACAGCTGGCTGTTTGCCAAGGGCCTTCTAGGTCTGTCGAACTACTCAATTTCATATAAGGAAATAGCTTATATCATAAAATACAAATGCACCGGAATACATTATGGCTGTATATATTTTGTGGTTGGGAGACTTATATTAATAATCAATAAGTATATACCAAATATATCTTTATGGTGGTTTTTATTAAGAACATGTAATATGGCTGCTCCTCCTTCAATTAATTTGTTAGGCGAATTTTTAGACTATTAAATATAATGATTGGATAAAACTTTTTCCTTATAATGATATTGATATGTTATATTTTTAAAGCAGCTTATACTCATATTTTATACATACTTTATTATAGACAACATGGTCAAATTTATTCTGGCTTTTGCAAATCTTATAAATCCAAGCATTTCTCGAACAATATTGATAAAATATTTTTGTGTATATCAATATATGTTAAGTCTATAGTCTAATAACTAAACGGGCATCAACATCCAAACACACTCCTTCATATGTATCAACTATAAAATAAAATCTAAAGAGAGGAAAACATATTTTCAGATTTTTTCCAAGCGGTTGGTCAGCCTGATATGGTGGGACAATTCATTTCTGATAATAATCATTTCTTTGCTCACACTAGTCACAAAAAATTTTCCACATAAAGAATTCTATTTATTTACAGTTTATATGACAAAACGCAATACAATCTTCCTTGGAAGTTATAGTCTGACTATGATGTATGTCTTTTTTTTCTGTAAACATAAAAAAATACTTTTTTTAAAATTTTATCTTCGATATTATTAATTTGTTAATAGCTGTACAATATATTAATACACTTATTTTCATGATCAAGGAAGGATAAGTCTGTAACACACATACTGATATTTATTTGTTGCATTTGCTTAATGCAGAAGTGTTTAATCGACGTCATTAACTTCTAATGGCTATAAATGTAAACTCATGGCAACTTAGTTTCTTGCCGCGCGGACATAAGCTCTCCATACATCCCTATCCTGAGCTAATTTTTTCAATCATTCCCTGTATAGTTTACAATCCTCAAGTCATGGTTAATGATAAACTCCCACCTAATTTTTAGCACTCCTACTGGGCGCTTTCCCTCTGTTTTCCATTACCTTCTTCCATTCCCCATTCGTGCTACAAGTCCTGCCCATCGCAGTCTACGAGACTTAATTCATCATATTATATCTGGTTTCCCAAACATTTTTTCTAAGAACTTTATTCTCAAACACTAGTATTATTCTCTCCTCCATTAAAGTAAGAATTCGTGTTTTGCATCCATTGGGAGAATAACATTTTTATATTATTCAGTTGAATGTCTTTTGAGAGAGATTAGGATGACAACAATCTCTGTAATGCGTGAAAGCATGCATTTCCAGAATTACGTATATGTTCAATTTCTTTCTGCACCACATTCCTGTTTGTAAGTATTGTTCCTAGGCATTTGAATTCAACCACCTCTTCAAAATTTCCCTTCTTTGCCATACAAAAGTGCAAATACATGAACATTAATTATGTACATAGACACAAATATAACAAACAAATGTATATATATATATATATTACAATGATTCAAACTGTATTACAGTATTTGTAAAGTTAATCTTGTTATCTCTGTCCTCCCAGTATAAGTTCACAAACAGCTGGCCCACAGTGATGGACAAAATTTGATGTGATTAGTATCCATGACGTTCAAAGAATTGAATATGATACAGTATGGAGTTGGTAAGATACCTAGGCGATGAAGGTGACTACCTAGAGTAGATAGTCATGCCCAACTATAATGCGGAATGATTGAATAGCTACTTATTTTGGGCCATTCTGGCAGTGTATTTTTCAGGCTTCTTTCCAAAATTTGTTTTTGATCCGATTCTGTAGGTCATCACGGAAAGCTTCCCTCACTTTGTTGCGTATGTTTACAGCTGATCTAGTGTATGGGGAAGTGTAGACTTGGTTAGGGCAATACTCTTACAAGCCGGAAGGTCCGAGTACCGGTGAGGTCATGATTTTTAAACTGATTAAATCTTCTGCGGCAGCAAAGCTCTTGGATCTTCTAACATAAGTGAGTATCAGACGCTTGTTCTGGGGGTAAAGATAGCCATCACATATCATGTCGATTGTCTAGAAAGGTGTAAGCCAAAGTGCTTCTTTAAGTAGTGTATGTGATTGTGCAGGCAAATGTCTGAAGATTTCTGTTTTTTTTTCAGCTATCAAACCTGTCATTTAATTTCCCCCAATTCCGCAACACGAAGATATCCACGTTCATATAAACATAACGTTTATATTTTTGTACTGTTTGGTAATTTATACAATAAAAATGTGTGCTGACTGACTGTAAGATAACTTATGACATTACCTCTGTCAGAATAGATACAATGTTATCAACGTCATCATCAGGACAACAGCCTCACCTGAGCGCAGGAAAGATCTTCATCTCTATCAGTTGTAAATGCTAAGATTCTTCAAATCCTCAAAACTCCATCCAACCATTTAAACATTGGCCTTCCATCTGGCTTTGATTGATCACCCTCTTAGGTATCTCGTTCGTATCCATTTGCAGGCGTCAATCCGATCTCAATCTACTTGTTTTTATTGAGGCTACAATATCTGGTGACTTATAAAGCTGATACAGTTCCGAGTTGTATCTAATCCTTCTATCATTTACATTCAGCCATACATTTTACGTAATATCTTTCTTTCAAAATTGCAAGTTTCATTAATATCCAGTTGTGTCTATATCCACATTTCATAACCGAACATCAATACCGGTTCAATGAGTATTTTGTTTAAACGGCAATTAGTATCTCGAGTTAGGGTGAGGCAATGAAACGGCACGATTTTGAAAAATCACCAATAATATATTTACAAAAAGAGTATAATTATTTGAACATGAATCTTAAGTACATGAGTGGAAATTAATGTTTTACCTTAAAAAACAATCATTTTTTGAATATGGTGCCAGTAAGGTGACGTCCTTGGTTTTGCACACATTGTTGGAGTCTAAGATGAAATCCACCCATGGCGTTCTGTAGCATCTGCAAAGGAATGTTGTTAATTTCCTGCCGGATTCTCTCCTTCAGATCTTCTTTTGTTCTTGGTGCATTTTCCTCGAAGACTTTGCATTTAAGATAGCCCCAAAGAAAGAAGTCTGGGGCGGTCAAATCTGGCGAACGGGGAGGCCAAGGGATATCACCATTCTTGCTGATTAGCCGTCCTGGAAAAGCGAGTCTCAGCAAACCCATTGAGACATTAGCAGTATGGCTTGTTGCACCATCTTGCTGGAAGAGTGTTTCTTCATCTGGATCATACTGATCGATGCCAGGCAGACCAAAAGTTACATGTCAGCATAACGTTCAGAGTTCACCGTTACTGTGTTACCATGTTCATCTTCAAAAAAATAGGGTCCCACGAGTCCACGAGAAGATACTGCACACCAAACTGTTACTTTTTCAGAATGGAGAGGTTTTTCATGAAGATCACGTGGGTTATTTGCGGACCAATACCGGAAGTTCTGCTTGTTAACGTAACCACTAAGGTGAAAGTGGGCTTCATCACTCATCCATAAGTTATGCACTCTTTCTCCATTTGTTCCGATAACATTAAGCATCGCTTGGCAAAAGCGTATGCGATGATTGTAATCGTTAGGTTGTAGGGCTTGCACTATCTGCATTTTGTATGGGTGATAGTGTAGGTCATTCTTCAAAATCCGTCTCACTGATCGATTGCTGAGACCAAGTTGAGCGCTGTGCCGCCTTGCTGATTTTCGCGGACTTCGTGTTAATGCATCGCGCACACGATCAATGTTCTCTGGGGTCCTGATTGTTTTTTCACTACCACCAATTTTCTTCGTCGTGCTTGCAGTGGCTTCAAAGTTTTTCACCCACAGGAGGATAGCTTTCCTCGATGGCACGGGAGCCCGTGGCGGTAGATTAAACTTAAGACGGAAAGCACGTTGGGCACCAACCACACTATCCATTTTTTTATAATATGCTTTTACAGCAAACGCACGTTGCACGCTTGACCAACGCTCCATGGCTACTGAAATTTCCACTTGTCTAGATGCTCAAGGTCGTTTCCCCCACTCCCATAACCCCCCACTGCGCCCGTCAGCCGGAGTCCAAATCGTGCCGTTTCATTGCCTCACCCATTTGAAATGCCTTTGTAGACCAAAATAACATATATTCACTTTATATTAATTTCCTTACTTAAATGACCTGAAGGCGTGTATTGCTTCTAGTTATTCAAAAATATAAACTCTTTGAAGTTTCATTCCTTTACTTTCAATATATGATTCTATTGATATGTTGTCCTTTTGTACTGTCTACAACCATGTATTTTGTCTTCGTGCCTTTATTATTAATTATTATTATTATTATTTATTATTATTAATTATTACTTATTATTATTTATTATTATTATTATTATTATTCTACCAGAACTGGACATCATGCATTGGGAAAGAAATATCGCCCTTTATACGGACGGCCTAATAACATTAGATTTTTTAAGAAACAATTCCAAACATAATTTTCTAATAGGAGAAATACACAACAAACTAAGAAGCCTTAAACAACAACAATGGGTCATACATTTCTCATGGATCAAAGCGGACGCAGGATTCATCGGGAATGAGCTAGCTGACAAATATGCAAAAGAAGCTGCTCTTGAAAACAGCACAAACCTAGTATATACCAAACAACCCAAAACCTCAATCGTGAGCGCTGTCAAGGAAGAAGGACTTCAGCAATGGCAACAACAGTGGGACAACACAATCAAAGGCTCCCAATGCAAACGATTCCTTCCTTCTGTCATCCTCAGAATGAATCTAAACATCCCTATTAACCCAGCAACAACAGCAATTATAAGTGGACACGGCAAAACGAAGGCATATCTCTACAGGATTGGCGCAATAGATGATCCCACTTGTACCTGTCTTCAAGAGGAACAATCCGTGCAACATCAACTCTACAGGTGTCCACAACTACGAACTCAACGGGACGAGATGAAACTGGCCATTGAGCTGGAAAAAGCACAATGGTCAGTACCCGAGCAGCAACTAATATCAAGACACATAAAGCATTTTTCCAAATTTATTAGAAACATGGATTTTGGCACCCTATAAACAAATTGTATCACCAAACAAACTTAGTAAATATTGTATATATTGTAAATATTGTATTACCAAATAGGCATATATCAGGTTAAGTTATAATAATTAACAACATGTAAACAAGAACCATAATGCCAAATTAATTTATGTAAATAAAAACATAGTATGTAGTATTACGCTATGTAATGGGGCATACGCAATAAAGCCAATTAAAAAAATTATTATTATTATTACTATTATTATTATTATTATCATTATTATTATTATTATTATTATTATTATACTATATCATATATTAAAAGTTTATACTACGATCGAAAACGTCAACGACTGTATTGGAATTAACCTTGTTAAATGATAATTTTACACGTAAAGTAAAAATATTTTATATACGAGTATAACTTCCGCAATCAAATATTTTTGTTCCACGCCACTTCTATGAGTATTATTTATGCACGTACTTCAAATGTAAAAAGGTACTGTCTTGAAAATCGTTTCTCTTAATAACATTATCTCTAAATTTCTTATAACAATAAAAATGTAATTTAATTTTCGTACTTCCGCATTTAAGCATGGTTTTGTTGTAATATCTTCATGGTATTGGTCAGAGTTCGAACCTGTAGGAGGCGTGTTAAATGTTTCCGTATTATCTCCTAGTCTTATGAAGAACAAAAGAAAAAAGTACTTGCTTTATTATAAGTCACGACAGACTGGTCTTTCATGTATCCCCAATTAATCATAAAGCTATCAACATCCGCTTACTCTAAGCACTCGAGCAAATTATAGAAATGTTGATATTCATCTTCACTCCCGTTAATTTTCCGCTTCGGTGTTCGTACGAAATCTTAGAGAATGATTCGTCATAGTAAGGGAGGATGATATGGAAGACGGAGCTGTCACGAACTGCCCCTCACATTTACCGCTATTTTCCAAGATACCCACATCTCACAAGTTGAGAAGAAAATGCTGAACAATCGCACTGGGTTTCAAGTGTGGTTATGTCAAAGATATCCGCAATATACGTCTACAAAATGGACCGCAAAGCTTAGAAATCCATTATGTTATCTGGAATCTATAATTTATATAATGCCGCATCTCAAAGAAAGTTACAGCCTAATAAAAATGACACTTATATAATAATAATAATAATAATAATAATAATAATAATAATAATAATAATGATAATAATAATTTTTATTAAGACTTTTCTCTGCATTACAGTAGTTATCCTTTAGCCCAAAAGTATTTTGCTCCGCCACAGATTTCTATCCTTATATTTTTATTTGAGGTCTCTGCTGATCATGTTTCTTCTCACTTTATCCATCCACTTCTCTGGGATAATAATATAATAATAAATAATAATAATAATAATAATAATACGAATAATAATGTTAACATGGAAGGAAAACATGAAGACAGTAATGCAAGCTAGAGGGCTAAGCATCGAAGATGCCCAAGACCGTAGGCTTTGGAGGTTTGGCACGGGAAGACGGCAGCTGCTGTAAAAACCCGAAGATAGATAGGGATAGAATAATAATGTTTGGACGCCCACACAGAAGATGGTCTGAACAATCATCGGCTGGTAAGTTAAGGGTCTTCTAGGCCTGTCGCGCCATGGAGAAAATATTAATTTCTGACACATTTATATACGTAAAAAATTTAAGCAAAATTGATAATTCGGAATGCTCTCCCTTTGTAGTTTTAAAATTCCCAAAATTTTATTACAATTTTGCCTCCCAATTGCCATCCACCAAAGAATATAATTCACCCATATCCTAGGGATCACTAATTTACTTTTTTTTTTTTTTTTAGTTGGTGCTATTATAAAATTATGTGCTTAAATTAGTTATCAAGAAAATTCCAAACTGATTCAGATTTTTTGCAATACATTTTAGTTTGGAAGGGTTAAGTTAAGTCGATACCATGTGGAGATAAACAAAAAAAATATATATACAAAAATTGTGGTTGATGGGTGTCACGTGCGACTTGAGTTACATGATAAATAAACAAAATGTTAAACCGAACTCAATACTAATGCTCTGATTAACGAAAACAACGTACCAACAAACAAATCAATAATTATTATTTTTTGTTCAATATTACCACATTATCATTTCGACATTCTCTCCTGGTATGGCGTTATTGTAACTCACTTGTGAGATTGGGGCACCTGGAAGGTGGAGTTACGCTGCCCCGATGATAATACGAGATGATGATGGTAATGATGCGCCAGGAGAGGCCTTAATTCTAAACCTAATGAATATGCTAATGATGATAATGATGACCAAATGATGATCGGGGACCGTTTGGGCCTTAAAGTTTCCTGGCATTTGTCTTTCAGGTGAGGAAGAACCCCGAAAAAAAACATCATCCAGGAAAGTTTTCCCGACCGGGAATCGAACTCGGGCCCGCTGCGTGACAGGCAGCACGCTAACTCGAGACCATAGAGGTGGACAATCAATAGTTATAATAATTCTTCTTCTTCTTCCTTTCATGTGATAGACCTAGTGGTCTATTACGGTCTCAATCCAACGTTTGAAGGATCTGCCCAAATATATCTTGCCTAGTGGCTGGTAATTTAAGATTTGACGTGATATTCTTGTTCTGCTCATTCTTCTTACGTGAGATTTCCAGTTGTTTCTGTATTTTTGTACATATTCCATGACTGATTCTGTTTGTAATTCTTTGAGAATCTCATAATTCCTTTTATGGTCTGTTCTTGAGTAACCTGCAGTATGTCTCATAAATTTCATTTCTGCCACAGTTCGTCTTTGTTCATCTACACTGCGAATTGTCCAGGCCTCACTGCCGTAACATAATATGGGTCTGGCCAGTGTTTTATAAATTCTAGTTCGTTTGTGTTGCTGTACTGTGTTTGGCTTGAAAATATTATTTATAATTCCTGTTACTCTGTTAAATTTTATATTTTTTAATGAAGTCAAACATTTTTTATTTTTAATGAGATTTCTCTCCAAATTGCAAACATTGACAGAAGTGTTATTATAGGATGTATAAGACTTAGGTGCAATGGTTGACATTTATGAATGGTTTCACGTTATAGTTTAGGATATAGATAGCTAGGGGCGAGGAGGGTTGTGTGGTGGAGTTGCATAAATCACGTGATCACCCGTCGTCATGTCAATTAGCGGCGCTGTACAGTCGCTTCTCAACTATATTGGTTCACAGCTTGTTTTGACACTTGTACAATTGTAACCCCTGCCAGGATATGTGGAAGTCTGGTCTTACGGCTACCATTAACATTCCTGCTTGATTGCCGAGATCCAATAAAATTGGGCATCCCAATATTTTGTCTTGGCAAAATCAATGTTTTATATATATTTACTCACTGGCACTATCAAACCCGTAGGTTCATGGTCGTGCGGACATAAGCTCTCCATACATCCCTATCCTGAGCTAATGCTTTCCAATCATTCCCTGTATAATCCACTTCCCTCAAATCATAGTTAATGTTATTCTTCCATCTCATTCTTGGTCTACCAACTGGGCGTTTTCCCTCTGGCTTTCCTACAATAAGCTTCCATGCAAGTCTTTCATTCCCCATATGTGCAACATGTCCTGCCTATCGCAGTCTACGAGACTTAACTGTTCTTATTATATCTGGCTTCCTATAAAGACGTCCCGCGCCGTAGCCGAGTGGTTAAGGCAGGAAGCCTTGGCGCAGAGCTACGGGACTTGCGCTGGTTCGAGTCTCCATGGGGGAAGAAATTTTCTCATGGTATTTCGGCCAGTATGGGACCGGTGCCCACCCAGCATCGTGATGCATTTGGGTAGCTACAATAAGTAGCGGCTCCAGGTTGAGAAAACCAGATATAATGGCTAGGGGACTCGACATGCTGACCACATGTCTCCCCTACACTGGCTAATTATCATCTACCTCTGTGATTGACACATGTGGATGTGAGGCCAGCAGCCGGCCGGTAGGCTAAGGGCCTGTCGCGCCAGGAGTTTTTTCCCTATAAATACCATGTAGTACATTGTTATGTAGTCTTCTCCATTCACCTGTCTGTTCATCTCTCTTTGGTCCAAAAATTTTCCTAAGTGCTTTATTCTCAAATACTTGTAATCTCCTTTCCTCTCTTAAAGTAAGAGTCCATGTTTCGCACCCATATAATATAACTGGTAGAATAATAGTTTTATATATTTTCAGTTTAACGTTTTTTGAAAGGAGATGGGACATCAACAGTCTCTGCAATGCATAATAGCATGCATTTCCAGAATTGAGCCTATGTTTAATTTCTTTGTGCATCTCATTTCTATTTGTGATGATTAATGAAATTTAATATATATATATATATATATATATAGGCCTATATGTGTGTGTGTGTGTGTGTGTGTGTGTTCAAGTAACCTAGGTTTTACGACAAAATGCCAATATAGTACTGTATTTATCTATAATTCTAAATTTGTTTTGGAGGCTAAGCTATATCACATTTTGAATCACAATGGGTTAAAGCGAGAAGATGCATTTTCTCCTCTACTATTCAATTTTGTATTAGAAAATGCCATCAAATCTTTATAGGATTAAGAAGACCTACAACTCAATGGTGATAACAAGTTGTTAGTTTATGCTGATTATATAGAATTATTAGGCAATAGTGAGGAGATATTAAGGGCCTACATGCACACTCTGTTCAGTAACACATGAAGTAATCGTCAATAAAGCTTAATATATATTGACACATACAAATATATTATAAAATGGAAATGGACAGCTAATGACAAATAGGAAATTTTGAAGAAGAGGCTGAATTCAAATATCTAGGAACAATAATTACAAACAAGAATGAGGTACAGAATGAAATTAAATATAGGCTCAATTCTGGAAATGCGCGCTATTATTTTATCGTCCCAACATCTTTCAAAAAATCATTAAACTAAAAAAAATATATAAAGCTGTTATTCTACTAGTTATATTATATGGATGCGAAACATGGACTCTTATTTTCAGGGAAGTGAAAATATTACGAGTATTTGAGAATAAAGTTCCTAGGAAATGTTTTGGACCAAAGAGAGATGGACAGACAGGCGAATGGAGAAGACTTGATAGCATAAAGCTACATGATCTTTATAGAAAAGCAGATAAAATAAGAAGAGTTAAATCTTGAAGATTACGATGGGCAAGGCATATGTTGTAAACCAGAGGTAAAGCGCCCAGTAGGTAGGCTCAGAATGTGATGGGAGAATAATATTAACTATGATTTGAAGGAAATAGATTATAAGGGGATGATTGAAAGACACTAGTACAGAATAGGGATGTATGAAGAGCTTATGTCCACCCGACCATGGATCTACGGGTTCGACTGTTTCATTGAATTAGTTATATCACATTCTGAAAATAAAATAAAATAAATTTACGTGGGTTTCGTTTATCCGTTGATGATAATCGGTCAGCTTTACCAACAAATTCATTTTATTGAATAAAGGAGAATAAAAAAAAATAAGGCTTAAATATTAACTTTACGAACAAGTATTAATAAAATAATCTCCATAAATCGATAATGGAATCTCACACTTTCTGTCTGTCAAAACTGTATCACTGATTGAAAATAAAGTCTCGCGCGGCAGCTGACGGTTTAAGACATCATACCTGGTGCAGAGTAACGGGACTTGCACTGTGTCGAGTCCCAAAGGGAAGAAATTTTGTCGTAGAATTTTGGTCAATACTGGACCAATACCCATACAGAATCGTAGGGAATTTGGGTAGCTACAATAAGTAACGGTTCCAGGTTGAGAAAACCAATTATAACAGCTGGGGAGCTGACATGCTGACCATATTGATCCCTATACTGGCTGGATCATGGCCCACCACTGTAATTAAAACTAATGGATGTAAGACCAGCAGCCGGCAGATAGGCCAGGGCCTTCTAGGCCTGTAAAGTCATGGAATTTTCTTCAACACGGTTTAGGCTTTTTGCTACCCTATTTGACTACTACTCCTACCAGCCGTACGTTAATATAATGAGATATGAACACAAAAAAGTCAGAACCACGATATAAAAAAACTGCCTCATTCGGTCATATGTTCAAAATACAAATCAGTTTATGAAAAAGTATACATTAAATGTATAATTAATTATTCTATGAACAAATCAAACCAAGTAATTCTGCCGATAGAAACAGGCATTCGGTAGATTTTTAATTCAAATCTCGGGGCAAATAAACCTATGATTTATTTGAAAATGACGCAAATTTACGACACCTAAAATAACTCGGAGTCTCTCAGCAAAATTAGTAACGAATTTCACGCTCACTTTTTAGAAGCGAAGCTAATGGTCTGAAAGTGAGTGCTTAAAATATTGCCTACATTTTAACAATTGACGATTTGTTTTATTTTTCCTTTAAATTATTTTGATTCAGTAGGCTATTAGAAAAGAATGTCCAGTTAAGATTTAACATATCGCATTTAGACAATTTGGTTATATTTAGACCGCCTATTTGTGTTGTAATTACAATGTGGCCACATTCTATAGTTTGATAAATTTAATTTAATGAAAAATTGTAGACTTTCATGTCTTTTAGGCTTCTGGCGACGGTCAGCTTGGATTTCAGGGAGAGAAAAAATTAATAATGATAATAATTAATAATAATAATAAATAATAATAAATAATAAATAATAAATAATATTTATTTATAAAATAAAACTGTCAAAGTTCTATATGATTTTCATTTGTTATAATAAACATTCGTTACAGTTGTTTCGATACACTGACCTACTTCAGACGAAGGTAGTGTATCTAATTCGTCTGAAGAAGGTACAGTGTATCGAAACAGGTGTAACGAATGCTCATTAAAATAAATATGAAAATCATATAAAACGTTGACAGTTTTATCTACAAATATCATGGATTTTTATCAAGTAAACACCAAATCAATTGATTATAAAATAAATGTTTATTTAGATTGGCAAAATTAAGGCCATAAGGCCTTCTCTTCCAATTAACCAGTGAAAAATTATTATATGCATCCATCCATAGTAATACTGCCCGAGGGCAGGTCTTTCACTGCAATCATAGCATTTTCATGCTATGCTTTGAAGCTTTACTAAGGGATTATAGGTGTGGTATCTTCCCGTTGCTTTCCACACCGGTGAAGGATGATGATGATGACGATGAATGATGATGGCCGGATAATTTGCGGGGACCGTTGGGCCCTAAGCATCCTGACATTTGTCTTCCAGGTGAGGAAAACCCCCGAAAAATACCTCACCCAGGAGCCTGTCCCGACCGGGAATCGAACCCGGGCCCGCTGCGTGACAAGGAAGCACGCTACCTCGAGACTACAGTGGTGGACAATATTATATAGAATAAAAATATATAAGATCTTAGCATAAAATAAACTATTTTAAGTAAATATTTGTACAAATTAAACTAAAATTAATACGAAACAAGTCCATTTTATTAAAGAAGTAAAAAATCCGAAACCAACAATTAATCCGCTAAGAGACCAATTACAAAATAAGAGATTTAAATTTATTTAAAGGAAGATAATGTCCGGCAGTGCCTAATCTCTTGTGGCAAGATATTCCGATACAGGAATTAGAATAGTGCAGGGTTCTGTGTTGTGGGATGTCAGGTACTATGTTCTGGTGTGATCGTGTACTCAAATTGTGATTAGAATATAGGAAAAAGCTAGAGGATAGAGTAGCTTGATATAGATGTGTGTATAACAAAGTAGGAGAATGCATTTTACTACGATCATGAGATGGAGCCAGCATAGTTGGCTGAAGTATGAAGAAACGCTTGTCATAATCTTATAAGACACAAGGAGTACAACTAAAAAATACATATCTCTGATTCAACCGAAAATTAAACCCAATATCTTGGATTCAAATCCCGGTTCAGGCAGCAATTTCTCACTTTATTAGTTGTATTAGCCATTGTATATGAACAGAAAGTATGAATGCATTAATTTCAATTTTGAACATGGAGAAGTCAGATCAATGGAAGAGAGAAGCTTGGAGGAAATGACATGAACAAATAGAGAGAAATGGGGCTTGTCTATAGGATCTTGAAATGGGCACAGGAAGATGTCAGAGACATTGCAAACCTTAGAACGAAATGATGAATTATGAAATTATATTTACGATTAAATACGTGCTGAAAAGTAAATTGTAACAGCGTACGAACAGGAAGAAAACATCAATTGTTTTGGTAATCCCCGCTATTTATAGCCGTTATTTCCCGAATTCGAGTCTGAAACGGTCTAATTCGGCACTCAAAAAACTAAAAACAAAACAAAAATATTTTAACAAAAAATAATCTAGGAAGCCTAGTTTTGCCCCATATAATGGATTTGAACTTGATAAAATTTGCACGATGTAGGTTGATTTGTGACTCTGCTCATTAATTCTGCAGCTTGCCTGATACAAAGCTAAATGATAAACTGCAAAGCATTAACTTATGTGTTGGTTACAATAAATTGCACATCCAACTTTACATCAATTCTTGACCAGGAGTTGCAGCGAACAAATTAAATGTGACACGTGCCAACATTCATAATTTCATTTGGAGCTTGCATTTCTACATAAACTTAAATTACAGTTACATCAAGGTTGTATTAAATCTGTTTAAGCATGCGCACTACTTTATTATGAATTTGGGTGTTAAATAATATTAGTTAAAATTACCCCTGACATAGGTATTGTATCTTATATATGGAAAGAAAATTGGTTAAATGGGAGTTGAATATCATTTTTAAGGTCCAACACACACAGACACGCATTTGAGTAACACTAAGAAATTGGGTCTGGAAGCAAACATCAATAAAACTAAACATATGTTCACACATAGAAATGCAGTATATAATAGAAATGGGCTATTAATAACAAATCAGTCAAATTTTGAAGAAGTGGTTGAATTCAAATACCTAGGAACAATAATAACAAACAGGAATGAGATTCACAAAGAAATTAAACATTGACTCAATTCTGGAAATGCATTCTATTGTGCATTACAGGGACTCTTGTCGTCTAACTTCTCTCAAAAAAGTTAAACTGAAAATATATAAAACTTTTATTCTCCCAGTTATATTATAGGGATACGAAACATGGACTCTTACTTTATGGGAGGAGACAATATACGAGTATTTGAGAATAAAGTTCTCAGGAAACTGTTTGGACCAAAGACAGATGAACAGACAGGCGAATGGAGAAGGCTACATAACAGTGAACTACACGATTATTACAGAAAACCAGATATAATAAGAAGAGTTAGTCTCGTAGACTTCTATAGGCAGGACTTGTGACGCGAATGGGGAATGAAAGAGGGGCAGGAAACCAGAGGGAAAACGCCCAGTTGTTAAACTAAGAATGGAGATAGAGGGAAGTAGATTATACAGGAGATGATTGGAAAAAGATAGTCCAGGATAGGGATGCACGGAGAGCTTATGTCCCCGTTGTCATGAACCTATGGGTTCGATAGAACCATTAGGCTAAAAGTAAAATGTAGTCACACCTTATTATCCGCATTACTCTCTCTCTCTCTCTCTCTCTCTCTCTCTCTCTCTCTCTCTCTCTCTCTCTCTCTCTCTCTCTCTCTCCCTCTCAGGATATTAATTACACTGTGAAACCTATTTGTCAAATAATATTTTATAACCTATGTCACATGACGTTAATAAGATGTTCAATTTCCAAATATATTTATATATTAAAACTAATATCAAAGAAAACTTGAAATAATGGAGCAAAACAAAATGATAATCATTTAAAATAAAATCATTATGTAATCATAATCAGATTAGAGGGAATATCTTATTAAACTAAAATTCATTGGTTTAATTAATTGCTTAAAGGATTTGGGTTGCACAATATTGTTTTTTTTTATATTCTGATATAAAATGCATTTTTAATCTGTCCGTGGTAAAATAATTAACTTTCACTTAACATTTACCAAAGTATTTATTGTCTTTAATTTAACATGGTTACTTCAATTTATTAAAAGCTTCATAGCAATGTATATTTTTATGCGTAATTTGGAACATTGGAATCACTACATAAGTTACATAAACAACTGTATGATTAATTTCTACATGTTAGCCATTACTATTATCTTAGATTAAAAGTAAGCTAGACAATACAGTAACTGTATTAAAATAATCAGAAATTATTTAAGAGAGAAGAAAAACAAAACTAGTATAAAAATGTTTGTATGTGAAGCTAATGCGTAACTTATGCTTTGTAATGTAGAATTATTTATGAAACGGAGTACTGATGTTGAAATAATACTTTCATGAAAGGTTCAGTTTCACAGTTGAATGCGACGGAAATGCAAGGGTAACCCACAAAACAAATGGCGTGATATTAGAAAGATATAAATCGTTCGATATGGATCTATCGCTAAATTTGAACTGCGCATGGATCATTTCACGAAACGCCATAGCAAAAAACACAAATCGTACGATATATGAGATTCCAACAATACGAATTTTAAGTGAAGTCAGTTAACTTATTTTTAAAAAATGTAGCACATCAAATATATATCAAAATTGAATACAGTAAGAAATAATACAATAAGATAAATTATGAATGTAGAAAAGGATATTGTACAAGATATTGAAGAAATCCAACTACGATGGTACGGACATAATGAGAAGAAGAGACACAGAAACAATTGAAATTATTACCTCCTGGAAAAGGGAAACGTGATAGACCAAACCCAACGTGGAATTCAAGACAACATGAAGAAGAGAAATATGACAGAAGCAGACACGCAAAATTGGGAAGTGTGGAAGAAAAAAACTGTACATTTTAGTTGAGGATACCTATATAAATAACAGAAACAATCCTGAAATAAAAAAAATAATAAAAAAGTAAGAAACTATTCACAGTGTTTACAAAGAATACAGTCAATTCAAAAGATCCAGTGGACTATTTACTCACTTGAAAACGTTAACTAAGGATATGGATGTATGGAAAGCTTATGCCTGCACAGCCATGAATCTATGGGTCCGATAGTGCCAGTGAGGTAGTTAATTATAAATCTTTCCGACGGAATCCATACTCTGATTTTTTATGCTCTGAAAAAATCCACAGATCTCGGCCGGATTTGAATCTGGGAACCTAGTTGGATCCAGAGACTGGGATCAACTGAATCTATTTAGAATATTTAAATGTATGCAGTATAATGGTAAGGAGATCAATTTCTCATTAAAATTTCACATCAATAGGAAGCTGGCAAAAGTAATTTATATACCATATTTTATATTTTGCAATTTAATCAAGTAATATTCATTCATCCATAGTAATTCTTCCCGAAGGCAGGTCTTTCACTGCAATCATAGCATTTTCATGCTATGCTTTGCAGCTTTACTACGGAATTATAGGTGTGGTAGCTTCCCGTTGCTTTCCACATCGGTGAAGGATGATGATGATTGATGGCCGAATGATTTTCGGGGACCGTAGGACCCTAAGCTTCCTAACATTTGTCTTACAGGTGAGGAAAATTCCCGAAAAAACCTCACCGAGGAGGTATTTCAAATATGAAAATGAAATTTTGATGAGAGTGGATTCTTCATAAAGAGAGTCTATGCAGCAAGTGTCTAAGGAAGATACACTGGAATGTTTTGCAATGTAGGCACGTACGTGCCCTCAAAATGTCGTTCAGCACGCTTTCATTATCTCTTTCCAAAACACCTTAATTATATGGGTCTCGACCTCTGAAGTAATGAGAAGTGAAACAATGGAATTTCTCAACAATCTTCAGTGACACCGATCTTCCAAATGTAGTTAAACTCCTTACACATGTTTCAGTATATTGTAAAATGCAGTAGTCCTTGGATCTGTGAAAGATGTGATACGGTCCAATTGATAATAATGTAGCGAGTGTATAAAATACATTTGCTACATATTTCGATAGTAGATTGTTTTATTAGTAATTACAGACTTAGAATAATTAGGACAGTTAAATGTATTTTTTTATTCATTGCCCCAGGTTTGTCATTTCGACATTTTCTGGGGTAATTGTAGCCCACCACTGAGGCTCGGGCGCTTGGAAGGCGGGGTTACGCTGCCCTGATTGGGTGATGGGTTGATAGTGGTGCGCCGGGAGAATCTATAATTCTAAACTTAATCTAAGGCGAATATGAATGATAATGATTATGATAGCCATATGATGCTCGGAAACAGTTTTGACCTTAAAGTTTCGTGAAATTTGTCTTACAGATGATGAAAAACTCCGAAAAAATACTCGCCCAGGAAACATTTTCCGACCGGAAATCAAACCCGGGCCCACTGCGTGACAAGGCAGGACTCTACCTCGAAACCATAGCGGTGATTTTATATGAAAAAAAAACAGGAATACTCGTATGCCAACTAGTGGACCCAAATAACCGATAAAATCAGTTACAAAACTAACAAAAATTATTCACTATATATTAGAGTGGAGTGAAAAATATATCGAACAGAATGGCATGCGATTAAAAAAAAATAGCAATGTTACCATCTTTAAATTAAGGTTCTAAACCAACAATTTGTCCATTTATGGAGTTTTAGTTTCACTTCAAAGTTATTTATGCACCAAGGAAAATGTATCCCAATACCGACCACCACGAATTTTCATTAGTCAAATCAAGGTCAGTACTTAGCTGGGACATTGGATCAAGTGACAAGTTGATTGGTATGAGGAGTTGTGAGGATTGAGATTGTCTCGCTTTTCATCGAGCAATCCTACACTCAATTTTAAAACACGAGGAGGAAGGGGATTGGCATTCCTGTTTCAATAATTTTATTGCAGCCAAATAGGATTAAAGTAAGAATACATTTTAAATTTACATTTTGCATATTCACAAATTGTCTTTGTTCTTAATTATCTGAATAGAAAAAGAGAAGAAATACACCCAGAATTCTACAGCGTGCGTGGACAAAAGAAAATTTCGAAATGAGACACATCACTAGGTTGGCAGTCCACGGATTCCACCACCTGATATGCAAGAACACAAAATTCCATGAACCAAATATAGACTGTAAATGTATGCTATGCGAAAAAACATGTGACCGATATCACATTGAGCTAGTGACACTACTGTATGACCTTGATCTGACTAATGAAAATACATGGATTACATGTACCAGGTTCCTATATGTAGTTCATACTCCTGTCCAAAAATTGCTCTGCATACAAAATCAAATAGTTTTTCTTAAATAAGTTAAATGTATGATTTTGCTAGTTGGATGATTTACAACTTACAAGCTACAAAATTGTGAAATATGTACAGGTGAACATTTTTCTTGCTGAAGCATATTCAAGTTCTTCATGCCGCTTCCGGTGCAATAGAATTAATTTTGGATGTTGTATTCGCTGGGGCACAGTTCATTATTTATACCGTATCCCGTTGATTGGGATTATTTTGACTATTATGTGGCTGGTTTGATTTCGAAAACCATGAACTAGCGATCAGAATAGCAAAACAGAAGAAACTATAAGAAAAAAATACATTATTAAATTTAATAGCATACAAAAAATATTGAGTTATAAAAAATTCAAACTTAGGTCACGTTTACGTAACAAATTGCATGTCTACAACATTTAAAAATCAATATTCAAGATACAAGAAATCTGGTTATATATCTTAGAACAATATTTTCAAATTTAGAATTCTTCGAAAGTAGAAAAGCTTTATAAAAATTCATAACTTGGAAAGCTGTTCTTAATGTAAGGTCAGAACCCCTAATGGGACGTGAAGACCTTAATAAACATAAAAGCACAATGGATTCTTTTATCACATAAGTTTTTTATCCGTTTCTCTGCCATAAAGTATCACGCGACATATCAAGTATGCGTTTCCGGGCCCCAAACGTACACATAATGCTATTATCATTTTATATTTTTACAACGCCGGAACACTATAAAACTACTTACCATAACATTCATTTGCTTTTGAATTCCAAATATTAAAACTGCTGAGAATTTTAATGCGTTCTCATAGTTGAGCTAGAAATAACTAATGCAACTGCCTTTCTGTTTTATTTCATTAGCCATATATCAGAACAGCTACCAAATATAAACAACCTCAAGTCTTACACGAAACAAACTCCCAAATTTACAAAATGTTAATAATACTAGAAATCATAGCAGTACACACTTCTTGTAAGATGAATAACTGTTTAAAATTCTAACAAAACAGACTAAATATATCTTATTCGAAGATAATTGGAGAAAAAAAGAAAGAAAGAAAGAAAATACAAAATAAATAAAAAATCCAACATATAAGCTAAGTATGGAAAAAATTGTCACATTTCAAGGATTGAGAGTAAGGTTTATAAATGAGTTTAGATGGTTCGAAGCTAATTCTTAAAGCATTATCTATTCTTTCAATATTTTGGTTCACATTATTTTGATTTTCGTATTTTTAATTAATAGATATTCCCATATATATATATATATATATATATATATATATATATATAAGTAAAAATGTTCTCTTTAATTTGCTTACATGTTATAGTCAGCTACTAGATGGCAGTGAAGACCGAGTACTCGCGACATCTAGTAATATTGGAGAATATAATACATATATAAGAAAAATAAATGTTTGAATTGGATTCGCCTGGTGGTGTAATGGATATCACACTGAGGTACAGACTCAAAGATACGGGTTCGAATCCCGTCCAGGCATTTATTTTTCTTATCATACCATATATACATATATATATATATATATATATATATATTTATATTTGCGCGGTAGTGCGTTTTGTCGTACTTACAGCAATGGCGACCAATGACTGAAAGTTCAACTTCCTACATTTCGGGGTCGCCAACCTAAATAACTACACTTTAATAAAGTAACTATACTGTAATATTACATATTACAAACAACGTGTGGGAAGTAAAACCAGTGTCCTCTATGTTTACTACGTACATAAAATGATCAATACTAATAAAATTCATGTAAAAACCGTTGAAGTGAATAGTCATAAAATAAAATAAGTTAAAATGTACCTTCTTAGGTAAGAGCCGTCGTCCTCAACTTATAAGATATGTATGCTTTTTTGTCTGAAGGCCTTTCAGAATCTCCATTCCATAATGTACGTCAAGTAGTGTAGCGAAGAAAGACCTGCTGAATATGGAAAGGAGACAATTTTATAAGTTGAGGACGACGGCTCTGGCCTAAGAAGGTACATTTTAACTTAGGCTATTTTATTTTATAAGAGAACATACAATGTATATACAAAAAAATATCCAAAAAGTAGTGTTAATATACATTATACGAAACAAATCACTGCATTTTAAATGAACTGAACTTTATTTGAAACAATATAAAACAATAAAAATTTACTTTCCGCCATTTTATAACTGATTGGTGACACGGCCTCCTGTAGTTTCAATTAATAAACATTTCCCACACTTTTAACGTTAGTCAATTGTTTATAATGAACGCAAATATTTCCAACAAATATATTATTTTACTATTATTTATTATTTTGAAAACACCATTGCGCAAAAAATAACGTACAACGCGCTATCGCTCTATTTTTAAGCATTTTCCTCGCTTCTAGAAACCACTTCCCAACCTCGCATCGTAATGTACTATTAAGTTATTTTTACATTCTATTAACTCACTTTTAACTTCTCACCTTACAGCTACGCATCACATGGGCCTTACAGTGGCATTACCTGTCGGGGGAGCAATTTTGTAGTATGGATCACACACATTCTTTTTGACCACATAAGGACATGGAGGGTCTTCTCGAATGAGCGATGATCTCAATGTTAGGGACTCCTCCGAGACAACACAACATAAAGACGAAACACACCATTCACACACATTGGTACTAACTATGGCGAATATGAAAATTATGAGTAGGCCTATGATGTCCAAATGATGTTCGGGGACCGTTTGGGCCTAAAATTCCCTGATATTTATAATAATACTTTATTTATTCTGGCAGAGTTAAGGCCATAAGGCCCTCTCTTCCACTCAACCAGCACAAATACAAATAAATATTCGACAAATATAGATATACACTATACTAATTATAAACAGTTAAAGATACAATAAATGTAGCAATGTAAATGTCATGTACAAACAACATTTTATAGGGTAATAACAATAATGATACGATAATAATAATAATAATAATAATAATAATAATATAAATATGATACATTATACGGGAAACACCAATTAATATATATATATCTTACACTGGATAATAATGAAGTCGAGTTTAGAGCAAATATAAATTTAGATTTCTTTTAAAAGATGCCAATGTCCGGCAGCCCCTTATTTCTTGTGGTAGGGAATTCCAGTTGCGAGAAGTGGAGATGGTATATGACATGGAGTGATGTGATGTCCTATGTTGCGGTATATTAAGTAAGAGACTATGTTGTGATCTTGTGTTTAAGTTATGGTTTGAGGATAGATCTCTTATAGGTGAGAAAAAAATCCCGAAAATAAGCATCACCCAGGAAACTTGACCCGACCGGGGGATCCAACGTGGATCCACTGATTACGAGGCAGCGACGCTACCCTCGAGACCACAGCAAGATACTCATGTTATGTAATATTTGAATGTTAAGTTTTTATTTTCAACCCACTTGTGTTTAATGTTAAATTATTAGGTTATTCAAAGAATTGTAATAACGCTATTGGTTTGAATGAGGATAGATATCAATTAATTATATTTTTGTTATCAATTCAGACAACGAATGGTGTTCAATGAAAAGTCGGTCACTGAACCAAATATATAAAAATGAATGTTTCTTTGTTTGTTCGTACTTTATGCGCGGACATACCGTTGATCCGATTGTGATGGTTTTTTTTTTTTTGGAAATGTTCAGGAGATTCCCGGGATGAACACAGGATATAAGAGAGTTGTGATACTCAACTCCTACACCCTTAAAAACGCGAAGAAGTCCCTTTTTTACGCTTAAATGGCTTACGCTGCCTAAACCATAACAAATACACAACATTAAAGTACACAGAATTGAATATATCAAAAAATTCTACAAAAAAGTCCCCGACAGCATATATTTATCTTTTAGGCCCTACAGATAATTCACATTTTTTGTCTTTCATTGATGCCAAGAAGATCGGGATAAGGAGTTTCCCGGGCAAACGTGCGCTGCCATGCCGTTTATCCGATTGTGATGGTTCTCAGGATGTTCCCGGGAATGTTATAGGCTAGAAGAGAGTTTCAATGCTCACGCCTTCACCCTTAAAAATCACCATTCGTAGTGAAAAATGTAAAAAAAAAAAAATATCGTTTTGTACATTTAAATGGCTTACACTGCCTAAACCATAATAAATAAACCAAAGCAATGTACACAGAATTGAATATCTCGAAAAACTCCAAAAAAGTCCGCAACAGAATATGTTTATCTCTTACGGATAACTCACAACTATTTTTGTCTTTCATTGATGCCAAGAAGATCGGAATAAGTAGATTCCCGGGAAAGCATAGCAGTGCACAGCGGGTATTCTTTTACGGATAACTCAAAATAACGAATGTAGTCTTTCAACTCATTTATACGACGTAGATTTCCGGGCCAACGCCGGGTAAACAGCACGGGGTATCTAAAAATAATTATGATATAAATTTATATTTTTTTCCTTTTACTTATCCAACTAAAGGTAAAAACACATTATGATTTGTTTAGGCGTAGCCGGGTATTAGCTTAATACAAAAGGACACACCTGAAATCTTCTCAGATGTAGGGCATCACTTTTGGAATTTACTGTAATAATTTATAAATAAAGAAAATTTGGCCTTATAATTTATATTTAAAATATTCATTTACTTACTTGCAAACAAATGCGAGGATTTGTCCTTATGATTTACCTTGAGTAACTTGTGAAATTACTAATTAATGTCTGTCATGGGGTATTCATTTGTTCCTGAATGTCGCGTCTCTCTGTTAATTATACAGTACTGAATATTCAATTTATCAGATTTTGTAAGACCGCAAAATATCCAAATGAGACATGGTACGTAATAATATAAAAACAAGCATATTAGATATTTTAATTAAACGATCCAAATTAAAAAAATATATATATTAATGACATTCAATCAAATAAAGTTATTAGTTTACATACATTATTATTTTCTTGTTATATTTCATTATAATTTAAATATAAAAATTATTATTTTAGTGCAGGACTCATTTATCCAGCTATTCCATGAAAATCAATAAATTGAACAGGATATTAAATTAAATCTGGGGTTTTAATTCAGATTTGAAGTAATAGCAGATACTGACATTTTGTTGATTTGGTATTTTGTGCTGATATAATTAATGTATCTACATTTGGCTTTATTTTAGTATAAATTGTATTTATAGACGACTTTTATTAAAATTGTATCAATAAATGACATTCAGGTATTTACGCGGCTATGGTTTTCTAATTAATATTTTCATTTAAATTGTTCTATCTCTATCTATGTTTGGGTTTTTACAGCTGCTGCCGTCTTCCCGTGCCAAACCTCCAAAGCCTACGATCTTGGGCATCTTCAATGCTTAGCCCTCTTTGCTTGCATTACTGTCTTCATGTTTTCCTTCCTCCGCCATGGCCACTCCCAAGCCCGGATGAGAAAGGAGGAGGGGGATGAGTAACAACCTCGTTAAAAAACAGGGTTCAGTTGGCTCCAACTGATAGTACTCTGTAAGGGCCCCTAGCCAGGTGACGTCCGTCGCCGAGGCGTAGTCGGTAGAGTCCCTACCTTCCACTCGGTCGATCCGCGTTGGATTCCCGGCGGGGTAGGGGATTTTTAATCTCCACCCTGGGTTTGGTGTGTGTCTTGGCCTTGTGTCTATGTGTGAGAATAACAGAAAGTTAACAAAAAGGTAGAACAAGAAGGAAAACAGTGTAAACGAAAAAATAATAAATAAAGGTTACGGTGAAGACGTCAACGGCAGAGTCGGCGCAGAAGGGGATCTTCAACACGACGGATATGGCGGAAGAGGCAACCCTATCTCTAAGGCCGAGCGCCCACTAAGATGATCGTGATATGATAAGTGATACAACAAATACACTGATCCAACACGGACTATGACAGCAAAGTGACCTGACGCTCACTGGACTGATTCATAGTACAACATGTCGGAGGAGGACGAGGATGTTCTCGATCTAGTTTATTTAGCTAATATCAATTATTACAACAGAAGACGTAAAAGGCGATTCTGGGTGCATCCTTTTTGGCTTGCTAATGTAGAAGAAAGTGATGCTTTTAATGTGTTCAAAGAATTGAAATATGTATTAAATAACAATTGGAAGAAATATAAGATGTCAGAAAAAAAGGAAAGTAATTTATTTATGAAGTTATTTAAATTTAAAAAATAATAAATAAAGAAAATGACCAGCTTCATGGGCTAGTGATCAGCGTTTCTGACTACAGTTCATTAGGTCCCGGGTTCGATTCCCGGTCAAACCTTAGGAATTTTTCTTAAAGGGAATTATTGTGGTTGCCCATGGTCTAGAATTCAGGTTAAGAACTCTCCTGGTGCTTCAATATCATTTATCAACCATCATATCATCGGGGTAACGTAACTCCGCCTTCCAGGTGCCCCAACCTAAGAAATGGATTATAATTCTGCCAAAGCCAGGGAAGAAAGCCACAAATGTCATAAGAGACAACCTGGTGGCATTAGACAAAAAAAAACAAATAAATAAAGAAAATAGATAAATGAGCTATAATAGCTGCAGTATCCCTATACTGGCTGGATATTCCTCCTATGTGATTAACACATGTGAATGTGAGGCCAGCAGGCGGTTGCTAGGCCAAATGCCTTCTAGGTCTGTTGCATCATGGGATTTAAAGTAAATGAAAATTACAACAATTTAGGGCCGAATAAGAGAACACGACTTCACTAAGAGAGTCGCTTAGTTATGAATATTATGATAATCTTCCTGAATAGTGCAATGATTGTGATAAAATAATAATAATAATAATAATAATAATAATAATGAAATATGGAATTTCTAGGTTTGCTTCGCAGTATATTATATATATATATATATATATATATATATATATATATATATATCCCTGCATTATTCATAAACTTGATCAAATAGCTAGAACCACACTGCATTATAGGTAAAATGCTTATTGACCGACCATATCGACCCTGGACTCTCCAGTTAACAGCCCGTTAACCTTGCCCATTATACTTGACGTCCGAAGAGAAAAAAAATAATAAAAAAGTAAAATATGAGTTTAAACATTGTTAGCAATAAATCAATAAGTTAATTTATGTTTTAAAGTAAACAAGATGGCTTTCGCTTAAATTTTGTTATTGCAAATTTACATTACAATTACGTGAAAATTTAATATTTACATAACATTATTTACGACTATTTAAGTTTCCTTAACGCATAAAAAGAAGTTTTAATAAAACAACTACTAATTATTCAAGATAATTGTAAAAAAACGAACAAACGATGATTAAAAATGAAATGTCTTCTTCTTCACTTCCTCGTTTAGGCATTAAAGACTATTTAATGAATGAAATTTTTAATAAACAATGTTAGTAAAAGCAAATAATTTACTCACTGGCACAATCGAACCTGTAGGTTCATGCGCGCGAACATAAGCTTTCCATACATCCCTATCCTGAGCTAATGCTTTCCTATCATTCTCTGTATAATCTACTTCCTTCAAATCATAGTTAATGTTATTTTCCCACCTCATTCTTGGTCTACCAACTGGGCGTTTTCCTCTCTGGTTTTCCTACAAGAAGCTTCCATGCGCGTTGTTCATTCCCCATATGTGCCACATGTCCTGCCCATCGCAGTCTACGAGACTTAATTGTTCTTATTCTATCTGGCTTCCTATAAAGAACATGTAGTTCATTGTTATGTAGTCTTCTCCATTCACCTGTCTGTTCATCTCTCTTTGGTCCATACATTTTCCTAAGAACTTTATTCTCAAATACTCGTAATGTCCTTTCCTCCCTTAAAGTAAGGCCCCATGTTTCGCATCCATAGAATATAACTGATAGAATAATAGTTTTATATGTTTTCAGTTTAACGTTATTTGAAAGGAGTTGGGACATCAAAAGTCTCTGTAATGCATAATAGCACTTATTTCCAGAATTGAGTCTATGTTTAATTTCTTTGTGCATCTCATTCCGATTTGTGATTATTGTTCTTAGGTATTTGAATTCAGCCAGTTTCTCAAAATTTCCCTCATTTGTCATTAGCTGTCCATTTCCATTACATAATGTAGCCTATTTCTACGTGTGATCATATATTTAGTTTTATTGATATTACTTCCAATCCTAATCTCTTAGTGTTACTCAATAGTGTGTGCGTGTTGGCCTTTAGTATCTCCTCACTATCAGCCAATGATATATCCTCAGCATAAACTAACAGCTTATTAATAGCATTGAGTTGTAGGACTTCTTCATATTCTAGAGATTTGATGGCATGCTCTAGTACAAAATTAAATAGTAGAGGAGATAGTGCATCTCCTTGCTTCAACTTTTATTTAGTAATATCTAGGTAAATGGAGAAAACTACACATAACAGCGAGCTACTAATTTACGAGAAATCGGATGTAGTAAGAACAGATGATGCTCATAAACTGCGATGGGCAGGACATGTGGCACGAATGGGGGGTTGAAAGAATGACATAATTTATTATATGTCGCTTTAACTTAGAAGAAAGCGATACCGCTACAATACAAAAATATAGCCTACAATTTTATTAAACTTATCTGATTACTTTGTAATAATCTATGTATGATGATCTGCACTTTATATTATTTCTGTTAATATAGGCCTACAGCTTTTCAAAGAGGTGATATGTTTTGAATGAAATGACGGATGCATTTTCATTCTATCTGATTAAGAGAAGATATTTGTCATTCAATTTATAAAAGTATAAAGAATGTCTATAACTCAAGATAGTAATGAGTTGGGAAAATAAACAGCAAATTATGACGAGTCAAAGTTAATAATTAAAATTTAATTTTAAATACATTTATATTCATAAAAATTCACGCTCGAAATATATGAAAGCGCGTTTCCAGATGTGGAAACTGGCTGCACTGAGGACGTAGATTATTACTTCCCATTAAACTCGAGAGTGGGGAAGATCTCTGTACTAATCTAAGAAAAGTATCTAAAATATCGTACTAAAATAAACAGTTGTAAAGGGGCCAATTAAAACTAAGAAGAGTCTTAAAGGACTAAAAACTTGGAACTATAAAGGGAATCATACTTAGGCATGTGAAGAAAACAGAATCTTAAATGAGATCATAGAGACCACTCATTACAGATAAGATACAGCTCAAACTTCTTTTGGAGGAGTAAAAAAGATACAAATTTCTTGAATTCAAAGAACAAAGTCTGTGTGAGTCATGTGCCCTATATTTACTATCATTACCGAGCCATACAGGAAATCTCGTTGTCTATGATACAAGTAGATTAATTGACAAAAACTTAAACTTTTCTTCGTTTTTATAGATATGTGTAGTATGTATATATATATATATATATATATATAAATTAATACAAAACTGGACGTCCGCTTCCAATGAAGAAGAACACTTAATGACCGAAAGTAGAATTTTAGAATTACAAAGGAGAAGTATGAAAAATGAAGTAACTCCCAACGAAGATATGATCAACAACTATGAACTCGTAGCCAGAGATATATATATATAGCTATATATATATATATATATATATATATATATATATATATATATCTAGTGCACTGCTGTGGTCTGGAGGTAGCGTGCTGTCTTGCCACGCAGCGGGCCAGGGTTCGATCCTCAGTCGGGGCAGTTTTTCTGGGTGAGGTTTTTATCGGGGTTTTTCCTCACCTGTAAGATAAATGTCAGGAAAACTTTAAGGCCCAATCGGTCCCGAAATCATATGGCCAACATCATCATCCTTATCATTATCTTCATCATCATCATCCTTCACCGGTGTGGAAAGCAACGGGAAGCTACCACACCTACAATTCCCTAGTAAAGCTGCAAAGCATAGCATGAAAATGCTATGAGTGCAGTGAAAGACCTGCCCTCGGGCAGAATTACTATGGATGGATATACCTACATTTTCAAGATGTATATGACTTTACTAAACTCCAGTAAAATTAACATATTTTTGACATGATCCTATCAATATTATCATAAAATGTACATAAATACGGTATATCAAACTTCCACAAGTTCTTAGGTTAACTCCAACATCTCTGTGAATATGCATTTCATAAAAATCATGAAGATCCACAACTTAGATTTACTTTCTAACAAATACATGTAAAATATAATAGCAATCACAATGTTCGCCACACTTTCTATCAACTGAGTCATTCTATACAAAATATGAGATTTTCTAAGTGAAGTTCTGGATTTGTTTTATATTCTTTATAGTACATGAATGTCATAATAAATAGTTAAATGCCCTAATGTGAACTTCATACCATCATTGGTTTAACTGTAATGATGAAATAAATGTTTGGGAAGATAACAAGCAGTATCTTGTTAAAATATTATTGACTATCACATGCTTTATTCTATGAAAGTAAAAAATGTACGAATGAACTGATCATTATATATATATATATATATATATTGTCCACCGCTGTGGTCTCGAGTTAGCGTGCTGCCTTGTCACGCAGCGGGCCCGGGTCCGATCCCCGGCCGGGGCAGTTTTTCTGGGTGAGGTTTTTATCGGGGATTTTTCTCACCTGTAAGACAAATGTCAGGAAAAATTTAAGGCCCTAACGGTCCCCGAAATCATATGGCCATCATCGCCATCATTATCACCATCCTTCACCGGTGTGGAAAGCAATGAGAAGCTACCACACCGACAATTCCCTAGTAAAGCTGCAAGCACAGCATGAAGATGCTATGATTGAAGTGAAGGACCTGCCTTCGGGCAGAATTACTATGGATGGATATTTGAAGATTTTTTTTTTAGTTTTTATTCGAGTATATATTAAAATTCACAGTAAAAGAAACAAATGTTAATATTTTTAAACTGGATAATTTTCCTGTTGTATAGTGAGTTAAACCATTTCTTAATCTATTACAACAGTTTTCGTGTATGCGAAAAAGGTTAAGAGAAGCCATAAGATAGAAATTATATAAATTAAATTCTAGAATTTGTTGTTTGTATTAGAAGAAAAAAGTTTAATTTTCTGGGCCAATATTAAATTGTTTTTATTATCAGTGGTGTTTTTCTTTTCTAACAAATTGTAATTATTTAAGAGAAAATTTATAAATATGTAATAGAAGTTATGTTTTTGATTTTTTTTTCATTTACGATCTATAGTTTATTTCTTAATGTAGCCTATCAAATATTTTTATGTATCGAATCATACAACTTCAGGAATTGGGAATAAAATGTTGCCCCAATATTAAATAGATTCACTATAAGCTACAAAGGTATTTGGTTTGTTTTTACTTTATAAAATATATGTTATAAGAAGACAGAGAGAAAAGGATAATAATGTAATATTAGCGCAGGTTATAGAAACATAACTTAATCATCACCTTGTTCTAAGTCCATGTACAATGATTTATTTTTTCCTACTTCAAACTTCCTTGACAAGGTTAAATGACATCTGTGGTATCCTATATGAGAAGTTGTAGTGATTTCACAAGTCTGGTACGCTGATGTTATGACTGATACCATTCCTTTATAGCTCATGTATCTTAATTTATCGGCCTATACTATTGCTTCATTAAGAACACTTCAATGCTTCGGTATTATGGAACTCTGTCATTATATGACGAATTATCTTACTTCTGCCTTTCTTTACTTCAGTTAAATCACTCTCTCTTTGTAGGTTACTTTAACATGTCCAACGCCACGTGGGCAAGTGCCATACATTTACCGTAATCCAATATATTATTGTACAAAAATACTTAGGATCAAAACATTAAAATAAAATATTTATATTAAATAAACCATTTTGAAAATGCAAATTCAATGTACGCAAGTGAATTAAAAATAACATCAGTATATTCGTTTACTTCTGTTTTATTTTGAGACCCTCGAACGCCTTTGGCATATCGCGTCTTAAGATTTTTGTATGTAAATCGCCAGGTTTCATGACCTATGTCTAATGTGCATTATCATGTGTCTTGTGCAATATATATATGTGTGTGTGCGTGTGTGTGTGTGTGTGCGCGCGTGTGTGTGGAAAGCAACGGGAAGCTACCACACCTATAATTTCCCTAGTAAAGCTGCAAAGCATAGCATGAAAATGCCATGAGTGCAGTGAAACACCTGCCCTCGGGCACAATTACTATGGATGGATATATATATATATATATATATATATATATATTACACCAATGTAAAAATCCTGACATCACCGGGACTCGAAACCTTGACCATCCGGCTTTTAATGTATTTCTGTAATAAGTCACACTACAACGTGCCCCCTGAGTGGTTGGAAGACGAACGAAAGTCGATGGCCAAAATACATCTCTTTCTTCAAAGTGGTAATATTTTAATTTTTGAGCGATGGGACCTTCTCGGCATACGCTCGTTAACGCGCGCGGTTGTCCGCCTGGGATCCCAGGTTCAAATCCTTGCGGTTCATATGGGTATTAATGGTGGGCCATATCGGGATTTTTTGAAGATTTTTTGGATTTTTCTCGTGGTTCTCCTGTTTTTCGAATTTCATCCTACCAACACTCTCTATTGTCCCTTCCTCCCCTTCATGTCATTTCATTTTTCATTAATTCATTTCATATCACCATTCATAGTTTGATTGGCAAGTACAGATGTTGAAAATGTGTGATTGCGGGGGTATAGTGGGATCCCATGAGGGTACTGGCTCATTACTCCGAGCATGAGCAATAAAATGGACAGAATGGGTCAATGGGAGGGTTCAAAGACCCACCCAAAAATGGCGGTATGAGTCATGAGAGAAAACCTACTGTGCCGGATACTCGGAAGACCATCTACAACTCACGTACCACCGTAGAATATACTTCATTCCATTCATCCATAATATACTGGGATACTCCAATAGATCTTTCAGTTCGCGATGTTCAGGGCAGTCTGCCCTACAAGTCGGAATATAGAACTAAAGAAATGAGCGGTGGGACGCAAGTTAGAAATATCAATCTAAATTCTGTGGAAGGGCATTTTCTACAACGCTTGATTTGTGTCAAAAGCTCTATCAGACAATGTATGAGGTAGCGTGATTGCCTTATATTAAGTACATGTAATTATTATTTATCGTCTCGTTTTACGATCCCAGGCTAATTGGACATGTGTTACCCCCAAGTAGAAATAGTCATATCAATATACTTACTGACATTAACTGCCAAAGATCTGGGGCTAAAATGATAGACATATAGAATATGGGTTCATGTCACGAACTGGTATTCATTTCCAATTTTTTTGAGATGTTTATTTTACTTATTCAGGGCAACTTAATGGCAATATCAGTTTCTATAGCGAACGATTAATTAATATTTTAAACTGAGTTGAATCATGATATTGAGTAATACTAAGAAATTGGAGCTGGAAGTAAACATCAATGAAACTAAATAACTATTTGGTCACACATAGAAATTCATTATGTAATGCAAATGAACAGTTAATGACAAATGAGGGATTTTTTTGAAGAAACTGCTGAATTCAAATACCTAGGAACAATAATTGCAAACAGGAATGAGGTGCACAAAGAAATTAAACATAGACAATTAAAAAAACTGAAATTATACAAAAACTATTTCTCTCTCAATTAGCTACGTGCTGCAAGCGGTTAGACACTCGCCTCTCATCGCTGGGGTCCCGAGATCAAGTCTTGGTCATTCCACGTGGGTTTCGTGGTCGAAGAAACGGAGTTTGGGCAGGTTTTTCTCGGTTTTTCTCCCTTTTTCCCTGCCACAATTTCATTCCGCCATTTCTCCATACTCATTTCATTTGTGTCAGGCGTGGTCGGCCGGTACCTTTGTCAGTCACAGGGGTTCATCGCACCCCTATACCCGACCCTGAGTTGAGGATATTATTTATTTAATCTCTCAATTATATGGATGTGAATCGTGGACTCTTACTTTAAGGGAGAATAAAATATTACGAGTACTGAGAATTAGATTAGATTAGATTAGATTTATTTAGCCTGGTGGAGTTAAGGCCATGTGACCTTCTCTTCCACTCACCAGAACAAACATATATTACATCAGAATATAACAATGTCAATTAACTTTAATATTAAATACTAAATAAAAATTTTATCAAAAAGATAATATATATTATATTACGATCTATAATGCAACCAGTTAATGTTAGTTAAAATTAAGACTAAAACTAATAATAAAATGTATACAAGCAAGACATATTAAATTGTCCCTGTCTAATGTATATAAAAAACAAAGAAAAATAATGAGATATAGAAAACTAATTTTACAATTATACAATATTTAAAACAAAACAAATGAAAAATTTGTTATTCTTGAATTACGGTCTTAGGAAAATTTTTGGACCAAAGAGAGATAAATAGACAGGTGAATGGAGAAGAGCTACGATGTTTATGGGAACCCAGATATAATAAGAAGATTTAAGTCTCTTAGACTGTGATGAGCAGGATATATGGCACCGATAGGGAATAAAGGGGTTCATGGGAATTCTTAGGAAAACCAGAGGGAAAGCGCTCAGTAGATTAGTCAAAATGTGAGAATAACATTAAACATGATTTGAGGGAAATATATTATTCAGGGGAAAACATTCACTGAGGAAAGGGATGTATAGATAACGTATGTCCGTACGGCCATGAACTTACGGATTCTATACAGCCAGCGAGTTAGTTAGTTCTACCGGTAACAGATTACTGCAGGAGAGAAATTCCACACTCTTCTTCATCCTTTGAATGGGTCTACCAAGAACCACGTAAGTAATTAGCTTCATGACGCGATGGGCTTAGAAGGCCCTTAGGTGCTAGTTTCACATTCATATGTATTATTTACAAGAAAACAACAAGCCAGTATAGAGTTGACATGCGATCAGCACCTTGAAATCCCCAGCGGATATAGCTGGTTCTCTTAACATGGAGCCGGTACTTATTGTAACTGTCCAAATTCCTCGTGGACACAGAACCCATAGTGGCCCAAATTCCATGAGAAGATTTGTTCTCCTCCTAGCTCTGTGCAAAGGCATAAGACAACTCGGCTACATCAAATATACTGTTTTAAATCTTCTCCAGTTATTTTCTAATGTTATGGTTGAAGTCTACTTGCTGGCTGTTCAGTTTAAATGTCTCCTGGAATTTTATAATTAGTGCGAGTTTATTCCTAGCACAGAGCAAAAATAAACCCCTAAGATGAAAGAGAGAGAGAGAGAGAGAGAGAGAGAGAGAGAGAGAGAGAGAGAGAGAGAGAGAATAAAAGCTCACAACTTTCAAGTTTGCTAACTTAACTTACAGCATATTAGGCAAAAGTAACGAAACTAAGACAAAACCGACGTAATCTCTTACGAAAATTAAAAATAATCTCCAATTTTGATGCGAGGATAGACAACCAAATCTTTGCCTACATAGAAAATTACTACTTATTTAGCTAATTGTAACAATAACATTTTGAGTCTATAAATAATCTAATAAACTGAAAAACACACAAATATTCAATTAAAAAAAATTAATTTATAGGATAATTCAGTATCAGATTGAAATGTACAGTTCACAATGATTCAAATGCATTTTGTAGAAGTTGTAAGGGTGCTTGGTCACCCGCGTTCATATTTGAGATTTTTAACTTAGTTTTTTTTATTTATTTTTTGTGGTTTGCTTTGTAGCTTTCTAAAATTACTCTCAACCATATTTAAAATATGGTTACAATATTACAGTGTCCCGCGCCATAGCCCAGTGGTTAAGGCAGGAAGCCTTGGCGCAGAGCTACGGACTTGCGTTGGTTCGAGTCTCCATGCGGAAGAAAAATTGTCTCATGATATTTCGGCCAATATGGGACCGGTGTCCACCCAGAATTATGAGACATTTGGGTAGCTATAATAAGTAGCGCCTCCAGATTCAGAAAACCAGCTATAACGGCTGGGGGACTCGACATGCTGACCACATGTCACCCCTACACTGGCTGGATGATCATACCTATGTGAATGACACATGTGGACGTGAGGCCAGCAGCCGGCTGGTAGGCTATGAGAAAAACAAATATTACAGTGTAAAATATCCTGAAATTAAATGAGCGCCTCTAGTAAATAACATATTCTGTTAATAAGATCTACCGTAGAAATATCACTGTGGGGTAAGAGCAAATCTAACAAGTATCCCGGGTTAATTTAGATTCCTGACTGTTCATAGAGATGCTTTACTGAGAGTAGAGTCTCGAGTGGGGACCAGTTAGCTCCCTGATAGTTATGTCACTGATTTGCTCCTGTCATCGAGCAATAACAACCCAATTAATGAAAATTAAGTTTATAATATGTTTGTTTTGTCACTTGTTGGAATCTGTAGGTAAATAAGCGTAACTAAATTAGCCTGGTTAATAAACTCCAGCTCGGGAGCACCCGTATCCCCATGCGGCGCGGGACGTATGGGGCATGTACATATATGTACTGATATGCTGGAGTTTTATGTTACTGTGATGCTCAATTTATCCGCCATTTTATAAGATTATGTTTGAGCCTTTGGCATGGGTTCCCTGAAGTAGTCCCCACCCGGAGAACCGAATGGGGGACTATTTGATCTCCGGAAAATTTTACCCCAGTTGAACCCATGTCCGCATTTCTTGACGGTTGTATTTTTACGGTGAAAGATCGTCACTCTTTCGGCCAAGGTACTTTTTTCGTCTGGCTTATCACCTTCGACCAGTCCGGCATAGGTAACCCTACCGGCAGCAATGGTACCGCCGGCATAGCTCTCGGGACAGCTAATGACAAATTAGAGAAATTTTGAGGAAGTGGCTGAATTCAGATACCTAGGAACAATAATTACAAACAGGAATGAGATGCACAAGGAAATTAAACATAGGCTCAATTCTGGAAATGCGTGCTATTATGCAGTACAGAGACTCTTGACTTCCCAACTCCTTTCAAAAAACGTTAAACTGAAAATATATAAAACAATTATTCTACCAGTTATATTATATGGATGCGAAACATGGACTCTTACTTTAAGGCAGGAAAGGAGATTACGAGTATTTGAGAATAAAATTCCTAGGAAAATTTTTGGGCCAAAGAGAGATGAACAGACAGGTGAATGGAAAAGACTGCATAACAGTTAATTACATGGTCTTTATATGTATGAGAACAGTTAAGTCTCGTAGAATGCGATGGGCAGGACATGTGGCACGAACGGGGATTGAAAGACGTGCATGGAAGATTCTTGTAGGAAAACCAGAGGGAAAACGCCCAGTTGGTAGACCAAGAATGAGGTGGCAGAATAACATTAACTATGATTTCAGGGAAATAGATTATACAGGTGATGATTGGAAAACAGGATAGGGATGTATGGAGTGCTTATGTCCGCACGGCCATGAACCTACGGGTTCGATAGTGCCAGTGAGTTAGTTAGTTAGTTCTATAATATTATAAAGTATTGATACAATCCGCAGATCAGAATAATGCAAGTGCAGGGAGAAATTCAGTCGTCACAATACCAAATGCGCCCACTAATACAGGAACAGTTATACTTCATACATCTGTGTGGTTGATTTTGGGTGTATTCTGCTGAGGATTGTTCATCAGACTCGGAACTAGCGCGCCCCCTCAGATACTGAAAATTTTAGTTAATACAATCCCTCGTGACGTTAATATGCTGTTTACGGAATTCCTGCTCCTAGCTTTCTTCTGATCTGCGGATTGTACAGAGTAAATGATTGCGACACTGTAACCATAAGACTACTTTATACTGTCTTCTGTTAACATTGCACTCTTCGAAGTTGGAAATGTCATAGATTTATTTAATTACTGTAGAATTTTGTTTAAAACATACACATATTATTAACACTAAATTAATAAAATGTTTTATTTATAACACTTAATACCTGTATGGATAAAATGTATAGTATTTGATTACATTAATAACTAACTCCATTGTCTACAGCCGGCTTCACATCTAACTATGTTAATCATAGAGATGGATGATCATTCACCCAGTACAGGGATAACATGAGGTCAGCATGTTGAGTCTCCCAGATGTATAGCTTCTTTTCTCAACTTTAAGTCGCCACTCATTTTGTCGAGTGGGCACCGGTCCTATACATGCCAAAATTATATATTTTTCTGCTGGGATCTAACTAGCCCAAGTCCCATAGCTCTGCACCAAGAGCTGATGTCTTAAACAGCTCGGTTAAGGCGCGCAAGAATTAAATTATTAACAGTGAACAAAAAATATATTCTTACTACGTTCCCCAAGAAGCACCTTAAATTCTATTTACTTCGTAAATCGAATCCTGGCGGTTCGGATGGGGGCCATGATTTTTGGGGTTTCCTCGGGGTTCGCTCGTTTCCAAAATTTCATCCCATCAACATTCTCCACTTACCTTCCCTTCATATTCATTTATTCACTCATTCCTTTCACCTCATCTCATTTAGGAAAAATAGTCTGGTCTGGCAAACCATAAGTGTTTAAATTATGTGTTGTGGTTTTCCGGGGGAGGATACATTCGATAACTTCCTCGTGATTCTCAGCCTATGTAAAAACATAATGCAGAATAGGGCCTAATTGAGGGTTCCAGCCCCTCCTTGAGGCTCTAAGCCCGCCCAGAAAATGAGGATATGAGCCGTGTATGAATGTCTGATGTGTCGAAACCAGGAAAACCATAACAGATTATTTAACACAGTAGAATAGATTTCATTTTCATTCATTCATAACAAACAACGATGGTCCTATAATAAAATGAACCTACAGAAGGTGGCCGTGTTATTTATTGGTTTAATAACCCGACCCATACGTTATTATAATCTATTGTAATCTACTTCGTAGTTTGTAATGGAATAATGCTTCCAAATTATGTGATCTATGATTTATAAGTGGTGGTTATAATAACTATATAGAGGTTTGTGTGTACTATGTGTAGTGAGAATGTAGCGTCTTATGGAATGGAAGAGGAGAGTTCATCTAAAAAGGTCAATGATTGAAAAGAATATATATGAGAAAAAAATCATCGTAAATACCGATACCTATCTTGTAGAAACGGAAGTACTTGGAGGGACTGACGTCACGTTTTTGTTCAAGTTCCATCAAAATTTACGATAAAAGTGATGGTACAGGGCGATGGTTTCTTGAAGGCAATGATGTGTGGTTGCACCGTTCAGTGACTTGCAGTGCGCGCGGGCGATTTTCCGGTCCATTGGTGTGGCCGGCAATCCATACATGGTAGGGCGGGTGATTCCCTCTAGAGTATAATGCATCAACTCTGTCACATAATAGCCATTGGAGGGAGGTCTCCTCAGGGCAAAAAGAAAACTAACGACCCTACAATGGAGGGGTAAGTTATCATTATAATAATCATTTATAGTGTTTGGTTAAAAGGGAGAGAATATTAGAATATAACAATTTTATTAAGAGGGCTTGTCAGGTTTTAACTATTGTCACGCGATCTTAATGACTCCTCAAAGCCTGCTTTGGTTTGTAACAATTTGTACCAGGTACAAGACAAGTAAGCCGATTTTTCCCTGAGTAATTGCAGCTTGGATTTCATACAATTTCACCCGTGATTGTAACTTTCATAGCATTAATTTTCTAGGGAAAAAGGGATACATGCGAAATGCAAGAATTCTAATTACTTCTTTAGAGAAATTGAAGTCAAGTCCAAGCACGGATATACCGGTAAGAATTGTCTTACCAAAAGAAGGGAGAGAGAGAGATCAAACACAATGTGTTTAAAACACTAAAAAATTGTAAGACAAATGCTTATAAGGCCCTGAGCCAAATAACGGCATCTTTTCTTTTAACTACAATATTCAATTCTACAAAAATGGATACAGATGGAGACAGGTAACATATAGGATAGTGATGTTGAAAATAAACTATTAACTCGTGAAAAGTTTCATATTTCTATAATAATGCAACTTTTATAAATGATTGAAATTTAAGTTGGAGTTATTTTTCTCAAGTATGGTATGTGTTAAAATACACGTGCGAGCGCGCATTTCAAATAGTGGTAAACACACATACCTCAAAAATCAATTAACAATAAAAAAGATTAAAGGAGAGTTTTAAATTAAATATATTTGCCATAAAACTAGATATCCTACTTGTCGCGTGAGTTGGAAATAATGTAGGACTAAGTGTGCACATTTGTTTACGATATTTAGATAAATGTAATCCTAATGTATTAATGGACCAAAACATCGGTGGAAAGATCAAGACCATCTTCGCTAGGTTTACCGTACAGGCCACATGGCCTAAAACGAATTTGTTCATGATGATGAATGATGATGTATTAATGACATTGCGTCACAAATGTACGGTTATCTAAAAAAATTAAAATAAGACTTGTATATTACTTTTAATGGCCATATTGGAATTCTTTTGATGTAGCAGGCCTACATAATGCACAAAAATGAACATTTTTCTTGAATTTTTCTAAAGAAGTATATAATTGGAGCATGCAATATTACCAATTCTACTCGAACACAAACGTAACTATGTTAAATTTATCTTTCTTCTAATTTTTTCACTACAATCAGACGTTGAGACCGATGGTTATCCTATCCATTAGACCTATTTTTGGAGGTTATGACGTTATAAGTCTTCAGAATCTCCACTTTATGAGGTATACATACCACTGTGAATTTATTTTCTTCCAGCGGAGAAAATTAAACTATAAATGGTCGCAAACCCACCCATATAATCATAGTTCTAATCTGAATCTGAAATAAAACCAATAAAACAGAAGAATGATTGTTTCATAACACTCATTTATTCTTTAAAGATCACATTTTTCGAGTTCATTGATACAGAAATACTAGGAATTACCGCAGCCCTTTTCAAAGTTTTTAAAGCATTAAATTGGAATTCCTGTTTTGCAGTAATCGCAACATCTGAACTAGAAACGATTTCCTGAAGTTCATAGTCTAGCCAGTTTGTATTATTAACAATACCGGTATCGGAAAATGTTCACAATTCAAGACTATTGCAACTGCACACAGAAATGAGTTCCTGAAATACTTTGTCGGGAAGCTATAGATTCCATTTTATGTCTACACGACAGTTTACGTTACTCAGAAGCTATTAAATGTCCAGATACTAAGAACCTCAGTAATTTCAAGTTGTTTTCTTCTTTTAGCAACCTACGTACATTTTATTTGAACTTGTAATTTGTTATTTCCTTTCTGTGCTTGCAATTTATTATGTACATTTAAAATACATTCATACCGTTGAATTTCTTCCTATTTAGAACGACTTCCTTTTCCGTAAAAAACAATAAAATATATTTTATGTAGAATGTTACCAGATTAGTATTAGCAGCTTACTTATGGATCTTGAAAGTTATAGATTTTCACGCCAAAGATTAGATGTGAAGATGTAAGGAATGAATTAAAATACAGCAAATTAAAAAAGAATGTATGTTCGCCTAGAGACGTTAGAAGTTACTGGATCTGGCGACATTGTAGATTTGTAAACAAGTAAGAAAGAGGAGGGCGTTTGTACAGGTAAGACTGCGTGTCTACTTGTTATACAATCTACACGTTATTTAGTTCAACCCAAGCTATGCATGAAGTAACGCAGAAAAAATTTTGTTGTCAAAGAGTGAAGATTCAATTTACTTATCCATTTATACAACATTGGTTGGCACTTGCCCCGTGTTTTCACAAAAGTTTAATGTAAATATATAGGTCGTAACTAGATCGGAGGGTGGTTAATTTAAAATACCAGTAGCACAAAAAAATGTAAAATAGCAATGTTGCCGATATTCAAATCAAACGGTTTCTCTCTCAAAAACACCAACAAATTACGGAAAATACAAACTCTATTTTTAAAATTTCTCCAAAACAACAAGCATTAGCATCAAACTCAATGGCTATAAAAAGTGGCCAAATGTATTCCCGGCATAACTTTAAAGCTAAGGTTGAATGGGTCCTAGAATAAAGGATAAGCTATAAAGAGATTGCTACTACACTGCTAGAGATCGGGATTAAATGAACATTTATAATTCGGAACAGGAGCACAGAAAGACATGGTGAAGGGTCCTAGAAAATGCGTCGTATAGTTAATTACCAGTACGTGTTTATTGACGTTTTTTTTCTTCCGGTGGATGAGAGGATGTTGGAAACAAATGAACGTATAAAAAGTGATGATTAAATACAATGCAAAAAAAAATCTCATTTTATTAAGTTACAAATATAGTGAAAGTAACTCTTTTTATACACTTAAGACAAATTGCACCACAACATTATTTTCTTGTAAAATGGACTGTTACCATTTTTAGCCGTTACCCTTGTCTAATATAATTAAAGTATATAGGCCTATATATATATATATATATATGACATGACATAAGAAAAATAAATGCTCGGACCTCTGTATTGATGCCCCAGTGCGCTACCGATTACGCTACCGAACAAATCTAGTACAAACATTTATTTTTCTTATATATATATATATATATATAGGCCTATATACGTATATATTTGACCTGCAAACAAAAAGTTTTAATCTATATCAATTAGTCAATTACAATTGGAGAAGAATATACGATTTTATTTTAACCGAAAGACTGAGTTTGTCGATGACGATAGCATCTCCGAATACGAGATCTCAGATTCAAACCCTGGAATCCCCCCTCCCTTGCTTTCCTCAAGGCAACCCCTGTTTAGAATTTTGTTATCGTGATCCATTTCATCATCACAATTTTATAATACATGAAATAAGTTATTCTCTTCTCACTGCTGGGATCTCGAGATCGAATCTTGGTCACTCCATGTGGTTTACGCGGTGGACGAAACTGAGCTTGAGCAGGTTTTTCTCAGGTTTCTTCCGTTTTCCCCTGGCACAAATTTTATTCCACTATTTCTCCATACTCATTTCATCCATCCGCCCCTGTGATGGTGTGGTCAGCCGGCGCCCTTATCGTTCACAGACACCTATCTCTTCATCTCATCTCAGCCCTCGACCCGATCCTGAGTTGGACACGAGTTGAGGATATTATTAAATATTTTATTCATTGACTCAGCACACATAAATACAGACTAAGCCATATATTAGATTATAGTGCCTATATTTCTATGTCATGTTAGGCCTACTGAAGGTGTCCAAGTTTCTCATTTAATATTGGAAAAATATAATTTTGTGTTCTTTTAATATTTTTCTGTTCTTTTCAAATACTGCCACTTAAAAGACTAAAAACATTCCGGTATAAGAGTCCACTGTGAAATATATTTTTATATTCATGAAACATAATAATTCCAAAGCTGCACAACTTTTCATTTAATATTAGTTTTCTTAGCCTGATTTCGGTACTTCTCTATCAAGTAGCTATTCATCTATAATCACGAGACTGAGCAAACAAGGATAGATTCTCTTATACTCTTTTCATTATTGGGTAGTGAGTGATAAAGCATACTGTGAACTCCTTTGATGGTAATTTACTATATAATCCGTTAGTTGATTTATTATCTTATATATAAAAATTAAGTGTCTATGAGCGTATCTGTTTGTCCTTTATGGACCCAAAAACTACTTCACACCGATATGACGGGTTTTCAGGGACAATTAACGTATATAACATATTGCCGAGCGTAATTACTATTAGGCCGGATCTTAATAAAATGCCTTACGCTGTTTAAACCATAACAAATACAATACACCGAAATAATATACATCAGAAGTGAAAATCTAAAAAAAAAAAATTACAAAAAAGCCAACTCACAATAACTATTTTTGTCTTTCAGCTCATTGATGCCAAGGAGATCGGACAACGCCGGATAATCAGCACGGGGTATCTAAAAATTATTACGATATAAATGTATAATTATTTCACTTATTTAAAAGGTAAAGGTATCCCACTACAGGCCCTTGGGGTAGTAGGAGATTAGGGCTCCCACTTTTCTGGACAATCGGCATCTGATGTCAGCCGGGTTGTCTTTCATTTATTTCACAGGTTTTAAATATATACATCTTCCTGTGTCAAATATTAGTTTTGATTCTCTTCCCCCATCTGTATCGTTCCAGACACTCTCCTGCAGTCCCCTGTCCTTCATCAAATTCATATTTCGATCTATCTTTATCTTCTTAGGCTTCTCTCTTCTTTTCGTCCGATTTGGAATCCAGTCCAAACTCCCAACTGGCAATCTGCTCGTATTTTCATTCATCCTCTTCACGTGTCCAAACCATTGTAAATGTTTATTTCCCGCAAATTGTATAATTGTTTAGTTAAAGTTCTACTTTCTACTTATTCAACTAAACATAAAAACAATTTATTTAGGCGCACGCCGGGTATTAGCAAGTGTCTAATAAATAAGCGATTGTAACATCTGTACATGAAACAATGACAATCAGTAATTTAGTTGAGCACAATTGCAAATTACTGGAAGTAAATATCAATAAAACTAAATATATGATCACGCATATAAATACATTAGGCCTATATAAAGGAAACGGACAGCTAATGACAAATGAGGGAAATTTTGAGGAAGTGGCTGAATTCAAATACCTAGGAACAATAATCACAAATAGGAATGAGATACACAAAGAGATTAAACATAGGCTCAATTCTGGAAATGCGTGCTATTATGCATTACAGAGACACTTGACGTCCCAACTCCTTTCAAAAAACGTTAAACTGAAAATATATAAAACTATTATTCTACCAGTTATGGATGCGAAACATGGACTTTTACTTTAAGGGAGGAAAGAAGATTACGAGTATTTGAGAACAAATTTCTTTGGAAAACTTTTGGACCAAAGAGAGATGAATGGAGAAAACTACATAACCGTGAACTACATGGTCTTTATAGGAAGCCAGATATAATAAGAACAGTTAAGTCTCGTAGACTGCGACGTGCAGGGCATGTGGCATAAATGGGGAAGGAAAGACGTGCATCGAAGCTTCTTGTAGGAAAACCAGAGAGAAAACGCCCAGTCGATAGACCAATAATGAGGCGGGAGAATAACATAAACTATGACTTGAGGGAAGTAGATTATACAGGGAATGATTAGAAAACAATAGCGCAGGATCGGGATGTATGGAAAGCTTATGTCCGTGCGGTCATGAACCTACGGGTGCGATAGTGCCAGTGAGTTAGTTAGAGTGGCAAATTAGTAATAATTATGTAAAGTGATGAAAGCCTCTAATTTATACATGTGAATATTTACGTTTTATAAATCTACAATACTCTAATGGGATTAACATCACTTGAATGAAGTTACACGATAAAATATCGTAAATGTGTAAGCTAGTATTTAAAATTATTTAATGCAATTGTCTGAATGACTCGAATCCTCTCACTTATTCACAGTGGTGAAAAAAATTGGTTAAATTCGCTTCTCTATCTTTTATGGGAAAAGCACGGGCGATGACAATGATTTTAAATGTTCCACTATAATATTTGCGGCATGAGATACGACCTATATTTTGACACAAACAATCGTGAGCATTATAAAATCTCTGTAAAATTATGTTTTATATTTAATTCGTTAATATACAGACTTTTTTCCCCGATAGTGTATTAAATATTTTTTACTTGCTTACTTACTTACTCACTGGCACTATCGAACCCGTAGGTTCATGGCCGCGCGGACATAAGCTCTCCATACATCCCTATCTAGAGCTAATGCTTTCCAATCATTCCCTGTATAATCTACTTCCCTCAAATCATAGTCAATGTTGTTCTCCCACCTCATTCTTGGTCTACCAACTGGGCGTTTTCCCTCTGGCTTTCCTACAAGAAGCTTCCATGCACGTCATTCATTCCCCATACGCGCAACATGTCCTGCCCATCGTAGTCTACGAGACTTATTTTTTACAAGTGTTTTAATTGTATATATATGTTTTAGCTGTTGGACAGAGTTAATTTCTGACAACAAACTCGTATACACTACCATCTGAAGTTGTGTTTCTGTTGGTAGCTCTATTAGCTCATTGTTTGAAAATACTGTCTTGAATTTAACAAATATCTTTAAAAATCATTACCACTACCAGATCAAAACAGGAAGCTACCTTACATGTTAAATAACATGGAAACGACAAGACTTTGGACTTAAATCCTACCCTTAATCATTATTTCTGGCGAATTCATGATTCACTGATACACGTGGCTTTACAACATTGAAATTAATAGTAAAACCTGATTTATTTATATTTTATTTAAAAAAAGATTATAGTAAATAAATTATGGAAACATAGCACTTGAGATTATACACAATATTTTGATTTCACCCAAATCATTGTATATAACTAACTGGCACTATCGAAATGATAGGTCCATAGCCGCAAGGGCATAAGCTCTCCATATATCCCTATCCTGAACTACTGTTTTCTAATCATCCTCTGTATAATTCACTTTCCTCAAATCGCTTTTTTATGTCATTCTCCAACTTCATTATTGGCCTAAGTATTGGGCTGTTTATCTCTGGTTTTCATACAAGTAGTGTCCATAATCTTTTTTCGTTCTCCAATCGTACCATATGCTTACGATACTTTACCATTCTTAATATACCAGGTTTCCCGCAAAGATCATAAAGCTCATTGTTATGAGTCTTTTCCATTCACCTGTCTATTCGTCTCTCATTGATCCAAAAATTTTCCTAAGAATTTTATTCTGTAATATTCATAATATTTTCTCCTCCCTAAAAGTAAGACAAAACAATATAATGTAACTAGAAGAATAACAGCTTTATATATTTTCAGTAATTAAAAACATATTATGGAAGTATGTAATGTGTTTAGTGTGGGCCGTGATTCTGCGGAACATCTCTGACGCACTACATTAAAACAAGGAACAGTAGTTTGCAACTAAAATGTTCTCTTATCTTTCAAAAGCCATCACGTGTTTTAGGAATTCTCTAGTGTATAGGAGTTGTTCTGGCTAGAGGCTAGGAGGCTAGAATACGAGATTTAACAGTAAAAGCTGTGGCATCATGGTCCAAGGAAATAAATGTCACCAGTGAAATAAGGTAACCTGAGGTCATGGATTCATTATGTTGTACCGCTCAACTAACATATTCCAAAAATTGTCGGTTCGTTTTCACCCTTTATACTCGTACAACTAATGTTTTCCCTTTTACAGCATTACACGCTCGTTCGTGATTGTAATGCCTCCTAATACTGCATAAAAATAAGAACACATAAAACACTGAAATGAGAATGCTGTTATACCAGTATTATCCGTACAATAAAACCTCCATCAGTTTTGTGTCCCTAACAGAACAGTGCAAGACATACATAGGTAGTGTGTAATGCGATTATCAATTTGGATTTTGCTCACGCACTCTGAAACAAGAAATAAAAAGGAGTTTTGCATCGCGCCCCCTACTGACTGCTGATAAAATGACTCGATCATATTCAACAGAAAATGCTTGCGTGTATTCATACCAAGTTCTGTGTTGGGAAGTCTTTGATGATAGATTTATCATTTGCACACCACAATAAAAGCTATATCAACCGTGCCTCATGAATTCAAATGTTCTATCCACAAGAGCTTCAGAAATATAATAGTTAAAATAATTTATACGCCAAAATGTATATTAACTAATCACTGGCACTATCAAACCCGGAGGTTCGCGGCTCAAGAATATAAGCTCTCCATACATCCCTATCCTGAACTAATATTTCCCCATCATCCCCTATCTACTTCCCTCAAATCATGGTTAATGTTATTCTCCCATCTCATTCTTGGTCTACCAACTGGACGTTTTCCTCTGGTTTTACTACAAGAAGCTTCTATTCTCTCTATCATTCCCCATTCCTACCACATGTCCTGCCCATTGCAATCTATGCGACTTAACTGTTTTTATTATGTCTGGTTTCCTATAAAGATCATGTAGCTCACTGTTATGTAGTCTTCTACAAACGCCTGTTAGTTATTCAGTTATCATTTGTAACAGGAGTCATGTCCCAAATGTTGGAAGAAAAGATGTAATCTTATACCTTTTAAAATTGAACTCCATGACACGACTGGCCTAGAAGGCCCTTAGCCCATCAATCGATTGCCTGATATGTGTCATTTACAGAAATGGACGATCATACAACCAATATATAAAGGTAGATGTGGTCAGCATATCGAGTACCCCAGCTTTCTTAACCAGGGGCCGCTACTAATCAGGTACAGCTACCCAAATTTCTTACACTGCTAAGTGGGTACCAGTCCCATACATGTCGAAACATCACGAGAAAATTTATTTCCCCATGGGGACTGAGCCATGTAACTCTGGGCCAAGACATCATGCATTAGATCACTCGGCTATGGCGCTGAGCACATTTTGTCTTCTACCGTCTACCACTAATTCCAAGAATAATTAAAAAGTTCATATGCCTTCATTTTTAGGACTTAGAATTTCGTACGGTCTGACTAAAGAGCATCTGATCTCCAATTTTGATGGTAATATTCTCAAATTATTAGTTTTCATACAACTATAGTTACTATTCTAATCACATCACATTCAATATTTTATTAATATTCGTATGTTCATATATCTATAAAAATAATTTAACAAATATGACTTACTAGTGTTTTAGTATAATTTTAAATCTAGCTTAAACTATATAATCGTGGTTAATTGGAGAGAATAATAAAATGTTGGTAAACATGAAATATTTCAAATGTATTGTAGGTATCGTAAGCTAAGCTGAAGGGAATATAGACCAATAATCATAGTATTTTTTTTTCGCCTCTGGTAAAATATTTCACTTTACTGTTATTCGCCAAATGAAGACATCCGTGCTTAAAAATTCCAGGCGGGAGGTAAAGTGCATGAACTTTAGAAAATAGTTTTTTCTTTTTTAATTCAGTTGAATCTGTCCCTTAACCAATAATCCACACTGAATTTTGATTGATTTTAAAATTTTCAGTACACGGAATATGCCTACAATTATACAGTCTTACAGTATTAGGCTATATATTTTTTTCGAAATTACATACAGCACACACACACACATATATATATTTTTTTTGACATTTGACAATGAAATCAAATACGATATGAAAAGAAAAATAGATGCCTGTATCGGGATTTGAACCCGAGTCTCTAAACTCGGTACGTTTAGCGCTCTAACCATCTGAGCCACTCAGGTATCCTAACACAAATATTTATTTTTCATATATACAATTTACACGAGAGGTAGCAGGAAGTCGTTCCAACTGCCATCTAGTGGCCACCATAACAGGTAAGCAAATTTTAAAGAGAATATTTTTCTCGTGTAAATTGAGAATACTACATATATAAGGTCCACCGCTGTGGTCTCGAGGTAGCGTGCTGCCTTGTAACGCAGCGGGCCCGGGTTCGATCCCCGGTCGGGGCAGTTTTTCTGGGTGAAGTTTTTATCCGGGGTTTTTCCTCACCTATAAGACAAATGTCAGGAAAACTTTAAGGCCCAAACGGTCCCCGAAATCATATGGCCATCATCATCCTTATCATTATCATCATTCTTCACCGGTGTGAAAAGCAACGGGAAGCTACCACACCTACAATTCCCTAGTAATGCTGCAAGCATAGCATGAAAATGCTATGATTGAAGTGAAGGACCTGCCTTCGGGCAGAATTACTATGGATGAACATATATAAGAAAAAATAAATTTTATGTTATGATACTTGAGTGGCTCAGGTGGTTAGAGCGCTAAACGTACAGAGTTTAGAGACTCGCGTTCAAATCCCGGCTCAGGCATTTATTTTTCTTTTCATATCATACATATATATTCATTAACTCACTGGCACTATCGAAACTGGAGGTCCATGGTCGCGCTCATAAGCTCTCAATATATCCCTATTCTGATACTTTTTAAAATCATTCTCTGTATAATTCACTTCTCTCTAATCATGGTGAATTATTCTCTCATTTCATTCTTGGCTTATCTAATAGGCGATTTCCCACTGGCTTTCCTATAATAAGTTTTCATACCCTCCTTTCACCCTCAATTTGTGCCAAATATCCTGCCCATAACAGTCTACAAGACTTGGCTATAAGACCGTGGTCCATAACTGGTGTTTGTCCCAGACGTTTCACCCTCTTCTAGGTGAAGAACAGTTATGGACCACGCACTTATAGCCCGAAATCTTCTAATATATTTTTAACATCTTACTTTTACAAATTAAGAATTAGGTGGTTCTACTGACAGAAGTATCTTCAACAAAAATATTACTAATAAAATTATTTCATGTTTTTGGATTTAATATATTTATATTGAAAACGTAACAACTTATTATAAAGATTTAACATTAATAATAATAATAATAATAATAATAATAATAATAATAAATTTAAAAGTAATGTTATTACAAATAAAACACTTTGCAGCAATAGTTTGTTCTATAATAAATCATGTTTCCTCTCACAAAGCGTTGTGTTGATGTATTATGGTATCTGAATGATTATACCAAACACGAACCAACAACAATAATGATGATGATGATGGTAATAATAATAATAATAATAATAATAATAATAATAATAATAATAATAATAATAATAAATATGCATGGATCCAAAAATTGATCAAATGTAACGAGGACAAAGAACCATCTCAGTGGTGTCGAGGGAGCGAAGGAATACATGACGTCAATATTTCCTCTTAAATCATGATCCAATAATTTCAGAATTTTAATTATTTGGGATGTCATTTAGGCAATGACAGAAATTTAGATAAACACACTAAAATACAACGATTCAATTATCTATGTGGCACAATTAAACGCACTTATTGAATAAGACTAGAAAATAAACTATTTTGAAGTTTTACAAAGTATTGGCAGTTCCATCTCTTATCTATGGATGTGAAACCTACACATTAACAAAGGCAGATAGTAAACAAATACAGACTGCTGAAATGAAGATGTTGAGAGCAATAGCAGGATACCAAAGGACAGATAAAAAGAAAAACGAAGATATAAGAACAGAACTTAATATATTTAATCTCTGTGAAAGAATAAAATATTATCAAAATGCTTATCTTCAGCACGTATTACGAATTAATGAACAGCGCATACCAAGAAGAATGTATAATTATAAACCAAAAGGGAGAAGAATGTTGGAAAGACCATTGAAGAGATCGAAGGACTAATTCGACCTATAATGAGATCGGAATAGACCATTGGGCTTAATCCTTGTTGTTGATGATGCATCATGATCCAAGTGCACTTTACTCCGCTACTACTGAGGAATCTTGCTCCGAATCGAATTGCTTACCAGTTAATGGCTGGACTAGACTATTATTTTTCTTCTGATAGACCTACTATAATGCACTATTTTTCATTAGTCAGATCAAGATCATTCTGGAGTGTTAATCTCCTTCCCCCTCGTGTCTTAAAGCTCAATGCAAGATGCAATGTGAGACAATCTCAACCCATGCAACTCATACCATACAATTTATCACTACTACATAAACTGTGTCATTGATCTTACTAAAGAAGATGTGTGCACTATGCACTAACCTACACAATGAAGACAAAATGGTTCATACAATTCTAAATTGTATGGCGAGGCCATAGGCCAAATGAAAGAGGAAGCAGAAGTAATAATCTTAACATTTGTTGCTAAAACCGGTCAAGATAATCTTTCTCGAGATTTAATAGAAACAGATGAAGTGTTTTTGGGCACCTTCTGAATACCTCCGAGTTTGAACCAGGAAGGCGTAATGGGTGATAAAGTTTTAATTAAACTACCTTCATGGTGATGCAATTATAGATCTTGCGTTGATAATGTAGAATGTTTCTTACATGCTAAACTGGATAACACTAGATACCATAAAGAACATCTAATGTAATTAATATCGCATATACTTCAAATCACTGACAATAGCACATAAAGATATCATCTACAGTGTGAAATGAGTCAATTATATCCAATGCCAATCAGTTCAGTGGAACTTATTTATTCGAATTGAGAAATTCGTTATGTCTCTTTAGAAATGCTAGGTCGATGTCCTTAAAATAATATTTCCTTCTTATTCTTCTGAAAAAAGTATGTTTTTATGATCGCACATCAAACACTTTTCTACCATCCATAATGCAAAATTCAAGTGTAACTTATATTATAATATTAAACTTATTATTTACACAATTTAAACAGAAAATACGCAGATTTTTCAATCATATCCAATAGAGACTGGAGAAAATGTTAATTTTGTCAATCATTTTCAACTCTTAACTTACAGACAATGAACTTGTAACCTCCAAATTATACTCGCAGTATCAGCAAGATTTTTTTATTAAAATTATTAACATATGGATCAGAAAGCTGGACAATAAATGAAAGGATGCAGAAAAGAATCTTGTCGACAGAAATGGATGGATTTCGGAGAAGTAGAGAATATCTAGGCAACAACATATTCGAAATACACATATCAGAAAAAAAAATCGATGCACAAAATACTGTTATCGAATGGATAACAAAGAGAGCTCTACAGTGGTATGGACATGTACAACGGATGTCGGAGGACCAATGGCCTAAACATGTGTTAGATTGGATGGTACTAGTCAGAAGGAAGAGGGGGAGAAGTAGAGGAACATGGTATGAGGGAATATATGATGCCATGATGAAGAGAGGTATGGAAGAAGGACAATGGGAATATAGGAATCTCTAGAAAGCAGGAATCAAGGGCATACTGTTGTAAAGTGGAAATCCTGTATTAAGTATTAAGTAAGTAACATTGTAAAAATATTTCTGAATATTATAATATTATAGAAAATTAATCACTATACCTCTGATGCGAAAAAAAAAAACTGACCTGTTTATTTTGAATCCCAAACAGTCATCTAGGCCCACTATTTGAAATGTATCTAAAAAGCTGGTCATGAAGTAAAATATAATAATAATCACAAGTTGTGCAAGTAATAACTTGTCACTTATTTGTGCAAAAAATAATCACTGATACTTTACAATTTCTGCAGATTAGGATATGGAATTCCTATCACAGATATTGTCACACAGACCACACTTATCGTCTGCCTCGTGGAATTATTTATTTCTACATAGTTTGTGGTGGTATCCGTGAATCGCTAGGGATGTCACGAAGTGGCGAAGATCTTGATTTTTACCTGTCCAGGTCTGGTTCACCATGGCTTCCGTTGTGAAGAATTCTTCCCAGATGTTCGTCCTGTTTTTTGTTCCTCTTGACTAATGCTTTGATCCAGCTGGGAGTGGAGGGCAGGTTGAACCTCGTTCTTAGTTTTTCTATCAAGAAGGTCTCTTGGGCGAGCACATACACCAATTTGGAGAGAGTGTGTTTAGACACTCCTAGCGTGACCTTCAGGAAGCAAGCTTTGACGTTCTCTAGAGTAGGAGGTCTTTCGTGTGAAGTTTATTCCTAGGTCTAGACTATAAGTAAGTATGGGGACTATCTTAGAGTCAAAGATTACCATAGCACATTTTTTATTAAGTATCATATAAAGTAAAATATTGAAAACAATAAATACCTTGGCAGGTGCTGTCGTCCTCAACTAGGTTAAAAGTTCTAAAACTATAGGTCTTTCAGATACCGGCTTCCAATCTTCAGCAGAAGGGTGTTGTGCTAAAGATGGAAGTCCGTTTCTGAAAACCTACAGTTTTAAAACTTTTAACCTAGTTGAGGACGACGGCACCTGCCAAGGTATTTATTGTTTTTAATATTTTACTTTATTACTATGGACCTCAACGGGATTTTATTATGAATTTTATTAATATAAAACTGCTGTTCTTTCCGGCTATATCCCATATTTATAGTGTACACCAAGTTCATTATGACGGGGATAATGATAATAATAGTATTAATAATAAGATCATCATCATTAACTTCACGGAATAGGTTTTGCATGTTCCTATCTCATATCTGTTCAGCCCATCGCTTTCTTGGTCTTCCTATTGATCTTCGTCCTCCAAGATTATACATCAGTGCCATCTTTGGTATCCTATCTTCTGTCATTCTTTGCAGATGATCTATCGAATTGTTACTGTGTTCTTCTATTTGTTGAAGAAGTGGTTGCACTTTTAGTTCCTCTCTAATATCCTCATTTCATATATGTTCTTATCTAGTGCATATCCTTATAATTTGCTTCTTGGATTTTTGTTTTGCCTTTTTCTTTCAGTAATTTTCTTTCCTAAGGTCTACAAATAAATAGGCGTCCAAAACAAGATCGTAACCCTCTTTTTTTTTAAGTTGATTTTTGCAAGGAAAAAGTTTCACAACATTTTACTTTGAAAAAAAATATGAGAGATAAAACCTTGTTCTGGGTAGGTATTCAATTGTATATCGTCAATTTTAGTGATCTATTATTAGGACTTCCACCTCTGAAGCCGAGATTCTATCACAATATTTTCGATACAATGAGGGGATGAAGAACATTTTTGGATTCTGCTTTTCTCATAGCATTTTTTAAGATAGTATATTTTAAGATAAATGTAGTATGTTAAAGAACCATGGAACATCTCTAAAAAACCCATAATCCTATAGCGTTAACAATTTGTTTTTGCAGTTATATAATAATAATTCCTAAAAATGACCTTCTTGCCACTTTAAAATTTCGTGTATAGCTTAAAAAAATTCGCACATGGTAACACTTGTAACCTACTGAATATAATTTCATATTAGTTTTATTGGTCTTTCCATAAATCTTTTCATTTAACAAAATTTTAAAATAGGCCCTAAAAGTAGAGGAAAAAAAATTGGAAAAGTGTAAATAGGCATATTTTGTGTAACAGCAATGGATGTTAAAATACCGTAAACTCGGATTACTTTGTCCGTATTGGTGTAACATTGGTCCATTGTTCCATCATGGATTTTTTTTTTTGTTTCTTAATAGATAATAATGAAAATTGACCTAATTACTGCATTTTCCGGTTGGTAGCAGCACTAAGCACTAACTGTTATGTGATGATATACATATACATACTGTTCTGCCCAAGAGCAGGTCTTTCACTGCAAACTCAGCATTCTCCACTCTTTTCTTAACTCAGCCTTCCTTTATGTATCACATATACACCATTTATTTTAATATTGTCTATCATCTGATATATTTCTCTGGCTCTAACCTTCTTTCGGTTGACCATTCCTTCTAGAGGATCTGTCAGCAGGCAGTTTATTCTTAGCCAGAGGCCAATGCAGTTTACTTTCCTCTCCTTTGTGAGTTCCAGCATTGTTTGTCATGTTTGCAGCTTTATTAGGGATGTATATGTGTGGTAGCTTCCAGTTTCTTTCCACACCCTACTCTCTCTTTTGCATCTTAAAATCTTAAAAGATCTTAAGAAGACCCCGACTTGGAGGTGAGGAGAGTGGATTTGGCTAAGTTGGATCCTGCGGACTTCACCGAAATTATCCCCAGAGGTTAAATATCAGTTCCATCAGGGTTTCTGACCAGATCAGAGATCCGGAAATCCTAATTACATCTGATGACATTGTTAAATAATTTTAATATGGCGATTCAAAGTTACACCGCAAGGAACATAGTAACCCGAGTTTAGATACCTGATTATAGTACGGTATAAGATGACTGAAAAGTTAGTGGTTTTAGTTTACTTTGTCGTGTTTTGTGAGCGGTTTAATTCATCATGACTTGGTGCTGAGTAACGAGACCTGCACTGGATCGAATCGCCATGCAAGAAGAAATTGTCTCATGGAATTTCGTAAGTTTTTTTTTTTCTCGGTGAATTACAAACTATATATTCTCACATTTAAACTGGTATAACATATTGATATAGGTAAACAGTGTGAGAATTAGTGCTATTGTGTCAGTATACTGTACGTTTTCACGCAAATTCTGTGTGCCTAAAAAAATACATCAATCCTACATTCTCTATTAGGTGAAAGTACGTGGAGAATTATAATTTTTTATTAAGGCACTGAAACAGAGAAACAAATTATCTTACGCACCTGTAATTATATGAAATTCAGCATTGATAATTACTTATGATATGACCCTCTAACATTAATGAAAATATTTCATAAAGCCACAATTACATTCGATACTATAACCAAAGTATCTCGCTTGCATCATTTCAGATGATTCTGTATTGATAACTTTCTCATAGAAACTGACCTATAAAATTTCCATCATACACGGTAATTACTGATCATTGCATCAACTTTTACCATCAAGATAGGGCCTATTAGTAATAACGATTTGAAATCAAGATAAAGTAATATGTTCATAGGGTGGAACATAAATCATGTCAGTTTTATTTTAAAATAAAATATGTGTCATATTAATGTTATAGTATTTAAGTACATGTAGAATCGAAAGTATAAAAAATAATATTTCATTATTGTATCGGATTAAATACGATAAAAGCTTTTCACGTGTCAATAGGTCATGTCAATAAGATTAAACGGAGTTTTTTAATAGCAAGAAAAATACGATAATAAGAACATTGAAAATATTTCTTACTTTTTAACGTTTTTATACGCCCTGTTCTCTTCAAATAAGTGTAGAGTCTCTAATAAAATATAGGCCTAACCTAAAATTCAATAGCTAATATATTGAATAAATTGCTTAAGATGGCTCACATTGGCATCATCACGTGTACACCTATAATTAATTTAAGGTTACTGACTTTGCCCTTAGCCATCATTAATATGTAATATAGGCCTATAGAATCGTTACCTAACCCAAAAGAAATCTAATTAATACCTATGATAACAAAATAACAAAAATAGGTTAATACACTAATGAAATCGTAAAATATACAGTGAATATACCCAATTCACCAATTAATAATTAAGAGAGTCAACATGTTTCAACAGCGAAGCTATCATTTTCAAGACAATATATTGAAAATAGGTTAGTTATTTGGATTAGCATTTCAAGTTTTAAATGGTATATATTAGTAGTGTTTGTTCGAGTTAGCTGAAGTGTAATCGATAATATGATACATTGTTCAGCAACTTATTTTACAGAGTGTTGCAGGATCTCACCGATAGAACGTGCCATTTTTTGTTAACGAACATATACATACTAACATTTCGTTTATAAATTCTGAGCATTGGTCAAGATGCGCGCTGTGCCATGTAACCAACTCTTTTTTTTTTTTTTTTTTTTTTTCCCCACTAAGGGGAATGTTAAAGGTACGGTGTATGAATCTTAAGTTGCCACCAGAGTTCAGCTGATTGCCTAAATCAATTAGGCTATACGCTCCACTATATCGGACAGCATCTTCTTATGATCGACAGAGCCGGGCGATCGTTGCTGCGAACGAATCAACCCTGTGATTGGGCATCCAAAACATGACTTTCAGTAAAATGTATTTTGTGTACAACTGTTTTATTTAATGTTCGAACTTACTGGCAAGAATTTATTGCTGAGGTCCTGCAACATACGGTATATTTTTTCCTCGTGTCTTGATCTAGTTAATCCATTTTCTGAAATCTGCTTATGTTACAGATTTACCCTAGATGATGAAATTTAAATCGATTTCTTTAAATTAAAATATTGGTATAACTATGAAGAAAATTTTAATGTAAGGATAAGTATATTTTTCTTTTAATATATAAAAGCAAATAAATAAATCTATCAGATACCTATAAAATAGATCATCTAGGGGTAAGTGATCAGCATGTTGGGTCCCCCAGCCGTTATAGATAGTTTTGTCAACCTGTAGCCGCTCCTTATTGCACTATACAAATTCTTCACGATGCTAAGTGGACGAGTCCCATACTGACCGAAATCCCATGATAAAATGTATTTATTTTATTTATTTATTTATTTTCTTAGACATGATCATGTACATAGTCGAGGGGGCGGTGTTGGTGTCTTCGTTAGGACAGACCTTTGCCCTAAGTCTGTATACTTTTCTAATAACGAGACATCTCCTGAAATTATGTTTATAGAAATATACGCAAGCTTCAAAAAATGCCTTCTTTGTGTAGTGTACCAACCCCCTAAAATGAAAAAAATAGCAGAAATAGAATCCGCTCTACAAAACGCACGTATACAATATGAACACGTTATCGTCATGGGCGACTTTAATATAAATATACTAGACACTGACAACAGATATACACAACAGCTTATGTCCGCGTTCCAAGTTTGTGATATGACTATCCTTCCCTTACAGCCTACACATCACACCAATCATTCTGAGACTTTACTTGACTTAATTGCTACTAATAATCCAGACAGAGTACTAACCCACGGGCAACTGTCAGCTCCCGGAATATCAGCACATGATATTATATTCTTAGCATATTCACTGCAGTGCCTTAAACTAGCTCGTAAGACTATCACATATAGAGACCTAAAACATATAAACAATGCAGCTCTACTTGAAGACGCTATAAAATTACCCTGGCATACTATATGGACGTTGCATTCTGTTGACGAAAAAGTTGAGGCATTAAATAACCTTATATTACAACTATATGACAGACACGCTCCACTGAAAACTAAACTAGTGAAACGACACCCTGCTCCCTGGATGTCTGCTAACATTCGTGACTTGATGACTGAAAGAGACGCAGCATATCGGAAATATAGAGTCGACAAAACTGATATAAATCTTAATCACTATAAACGGTTACGAAACAAGACTACACAAACTATCAGAAACGCCAAACTTAGACATCTATACAGCCTTACTGAACCTAATAACAATAACCCAGATATTTGGAAAAATCTGAATAAAATGGGTGTAGGAAGGAAAGACACACAGGTAGAAAAACTACCTGTTTCTCTGAACACACTTAATAACCATTTTACAAGCACATTCTTTACTCCTAAAGACAAAACACATACAACAAGTGAACTACTATTGACAAATCCACCAGACAGAGAACATTTCCATTTTTCATATCTTACAGAAAATGACATAAAGAAAGCTCTCAAACGAATAAAAACAAAAGCAGAAGGTTACTGACCGTATAAATATCACTCTACTTAACAAAATAATCGACGTTATACTACCTACCATAACTCATGTTTTCAACTCCTCACTACAAACCTCTATATATCCCACATTATGGAAGCAAGCAATTGTACACCCCACTCCCGAAAGTAAAAACTCCCTTAACTCCTAACGATTTTCGACCCATTAGTATTTTACCTACCCTTTCAAAAACTTTGGAACGATTAGTCCACAAACAACTGACTGACTACCTAACTGAACACGACCTTTTAGATCAATACCAATCAGGCTTTAGGACAGGACACAATACAAATACTGCTCTACTAAATATATGTGAAGACATACGCGAAGCATCTGATAATCGAAAACTTACTATTCTTACACTACTTGACTTTAGTAAAGCATTTGACACGGTAGACTTGGACTTATTGTTGCTTAAACTAAAAAACCTCTCACTTTCTGACAGTGTCACGCAATGGTTCAACTCCTACCTTCGTGAGCGCCAGCAATATGTTGTAGGAAATTCTACATTACGCTCTTCTTGGACCTACCGTAAAGCTGGAGTTCCACAGGGCTCGGTGCTCGGCCCATTGCTTTTTTCAATCTATATAAACGACATATCTGACTCCCTAAAACATTGCAAACATCATTTATTTGCGGACGACATGCAGATCTACCTTCACTCAGACAAATATTCTTTAAATGACGCGGTAACCAAAATTAACGAGGACCTTGACTCGCTAACGGCGTGGACAGAGAAATATGGACTTGAATTAAATCCTAGAAAGACACAAGCAATCATTATGGGCCATCAGAGACTATTATCCTCAATTAACACAAATGCAGTATTACATGTGTCACTTAATGGGGTTCAGATCCCTTATAGTGAGACAGTAAAAAATCTAGGAGTGTTTATGGATAAACATTTAATTTGGAATAAACAAATAAATAACATTTGCAAAACTATCTTCTCAATAATACACTCATTAAATCGTATAAGAAATTGTTTTACCGTTTTCTCTAAGAAAAATGCTAGTAGAAACACTCGCAATGCCCCATTTTGATTATTGTGATACTCTTTTTACTGACCTAAATACTGTTCTTACCCAAAGACTTCAACGTGTTCACAATTCTTGCATACGTTTTATTTGTGGTATACGTAGATTTGATCACGTTACACCATCCCTGGAACAATTGTCATGGCTTCGTCTTCAAGATCGTAGAACCATCCATTCCCTATGCCTACTCTATAACATATTACACACATCTTTACCTTATTATTTATCGCACCGCTTCACTAAACTCTCTGATACACATAACTTAGATACCCGATCCCTTGAGCACAGTGTCCTTTATATCCCTCCTCATCATACTACCTATTATTCGAAATCTTTTACAGTTTCTCTTGCTAGAACATGGAATTCACTTCCACCCTATGTCAGAGACTGCCAAACTTTACCATCTTTCAGAAATAAATTGAAAATAAAATCACTAACAGAAACAACTCACTAATACTACTTTTTAAGAATTAATAATGCGTTTTTGCATTATTTAATAAAAATAGACTTAGGATTTGTTAATATATTTACCTAATGCCTTGTATAAAAAGCGTAGATTAATTCATTGTAGTGTATTTTTTTTCTCTTCTTTTTATGCATAGTAGATTCGAGCTGTTATTCCTTTTTTATTCATTGTATCATTAATTTAATTTTAATTGTATTTTAGTTTCATTCTATTATTAGACATTAATTTCATTATTATTCAATATGACAGATAATGAATTGTTCAATAACTATTATTGTAACTTTTTTTTGTATTCATATGTAACATGTTTGTCCTGTCTAATATGACTACTATTGTAATTTTTTTGTATTGATGTGTAACATATGTTTGTCCTGTTTTATATGACTATTATTGTATTTTTTTTTGTATTCATATGTAACATATGCTTGTTCTGGTGAGTGGAAGAGAAGGCCACATGGCCTTAACTCCACCAGGCTAAATAAATAAATAAATAAATAAATAAATAAATAAATAAAAGTGGACCCGCTAGGTCAGTTGTCGACAATGAACTAGACGACTCCAGATACAAGAAAATGAAGTAATGCATTTTTTTAAAAATCGATTATGTTCAAATTTTCTCTGGAGCTAGTCATCTTTTTTCTATTGCCGTTCGCTGAGAATGTGTGAATTCTTGCGCTTGTTAATTTTTACTCGTAAAAAAAAAGAAGCTTACAGTAGTTTTTTCGTGCATTGATATGTCTAGTTCGACTTCGCATTATCGGTTACGATTCATGAAAGTTATTTCATACGTAATTTGGATTATTTTATGTCTTTGGTTGTAGGGAAAAAAATCTGCAAGAAAGATGTTGGGCGAGAAATGTTATAGAAATCCAAGGGCGTATGCTAGGGCCAAGAGGTCTCTTACGTGGATGGATTTCAAGGCGGCAGAGTAACGGTCATCAATATTTAAACACTTTCTCTTCCGCGCTATCATCCCAGACCCATGTTGCTATTGGATTTCTTTTCTCTTTCTTATTTCCTTCGAGACTGTGCCGAGATGTACTCTGAAATATGCAGACGATATTGTTAGCCTCGTCACTTCGTCCAATATCTTGACATATGCATACAAAACGAAATGTTAGCATCTTGTAGTTTTTTTCTATTTCCCTTGCTTTTTTTTTATTCATTTCCTCTTTCTCTTTTCTTTCATTCAAACATGTTCCTTTTTCATATGTTTAGTCATTTACTCTAACTGCAAGTTTTTTTATAAGATACCCATATCACCACCCGTATCACCAATAGCAAAATAACATTTTTTGAAGTACTCGATCACGTTAAATTTAAAATTTAGAGTGAAATATTTTACAAAAGAATTGAAATGGAACAAGTTAAATTTTGCATGCAGCTAAAGATAATACTGCAACTACATTTGAGAAAAAGAAGAAAATCATTAGTTTACAAGTTGTTTCCTATTCCAGTCACCTGTAAAATAAGGGCACTGTAATCTTTGTTTTTTTTTTTTTGTAAAATATGTTTTGAAAGATATTCACATTGACGGGGCCGAGCATTTTTACAATGATTTTAAATTCTGTTGTAAGGGGTACCCCAACGCGCTAAATAATTATAAAAATCCTAGATGTGTATGTGCACTGTATAGATTTAATAAATTTATGCATTCATAATGTAGGCTTGTAGGTCTACAGGTATGTCAAAATGTTAAACAAATATAGTTTATTATTTTTAATTTTCTTCGTTGGTATTTATACCGTCCTTTCACTCAACCATAACTAAAAAAAAGGCCACATTATGATCTTAAAGCTATAATATTTATAACTTACATAAAGTCGACTAAAATGTCCGGTAAATAAATGTTAGGGTTACATATAACTTATGCGTATATTAACGATATATTAGGCCTGCCGCGCGGACATAAGCTCTCCATACACCCCTATCCTGAGCTCTTTTCAAATCATCCTCCGTATAATCCGATTCCCTCAAATCATGCTTATGTTACTCGTATTTCCCATCTCATCCTTGGCCTGCCTTCTGGGCGCGTTCCCTTCTTGTTTACCTACAAGAAGCTTCAAAGCCGCTCTTTAATTCTTGATAGAACATTAATTTTGAGTTGTGCCACTCATTTTCCTTTTTAAGGAAAAAAAAAGCATTACAGCATCAATACAACTAAGGAAGAGTCGGAAAATCGCGAATTAGCGAAGCTACTCACACTCTCCTAAAAAATAATACACAACTAACATCGAACCGATAGGTTGCTAGCGCGCGGACATAACTTCTCCATACATACCTATCCTGAGCTATCCTCCATACCTATTCTAATCATCTTCCCTCAAATCTGGTTAATGTTATTCTCTCACCTCATTCTTAGCCTACCTATTGGGCGTTTTCCCTCTGGTTTCCTCACAAGGAGTTTCCAATCCCTTTTTTCATTCCCCATTCATGCCACACGTCTAGTCCAACGCAGTCTATGAGATTTAACTCTTATGATATTTAGTTTCCTATAAAGATTATGTAGCTCTGTGTATTGAAGTACTCTCCATTCCCTTGTCTGTTTATCTCTCTTTGATCAAAAAAAAATCCTAAGAACTTCATTTTCATTTACTCGTAATTTTTTCTCCTCTCTTAAAGTAAGAATACGCGGTTTCGCATTAATATAACTGGGAGAATAACATTTTTATATATTTTCAGTTTAACGTTGTTTGAGAAAATCTGGCATGATATAAGTTTCTGCAATGTATAATAGCATAACACTTTGTTATCATTTAACTAAAAATATATTATTTCACTTTACAAAAATGTATTTTTTTCAAAATTGTGATACACTTTTCATTACTTTTTGCTAATTAAATATAGTGCTCTGTACTTGATGCATCAGCCTTAATTTGTTTGTTACGACTAATATTGCAAATGTCTGACTACACATTTATAACTGTTAGTTTATGTAATGATTGTTTTGTTCGCATATATTTTGGATATATTATTTTACTTATATTTTATCCTGAAGTAGCCCTAATGATTTGAACATTACATTAAAACCAGATCATTCTGAGCACTTCTACAGTCAATGATTTTTATGATTCACCCCTATTTAAATATTTTTATGAGGATGTTCTCTATTCACATCTCCTTGGCAAGACCTTATTCATACATCTATCTACGTATTTGTATATCTATATCTTTAGCAGCTACATTTTTTGTAATTAAATGCAAACAATATATGTGTAGGATACGTTTGTTAGAAATAATGAATTCCAGATTCAATTCCTGCTGCAACGCAAATAACTTGAAACGAATATTGGCCTAAGAAGTTTTATTTCGAATCTCATGAGGTCAAGAGTTATTCCATGTCTTTGGATATAGGCCTAGTTGTGAAGTTTTCCAGAATTGGTTAAGTGTATTATGATCTGTAGAGCCGTGATTTCATTCTTTAAAAAAAATGTTCAGTGCAATTTACAAGTAAGTGTTTTAAAATAAGAGCTCTTACATGGAAATAAGATTTTTTAGATTGAGGAATATTTATATAATATTTAAAATTTGGATTTCTTCTTGTAGAATAAACAAATAGAAATTTAAGATGTAAGTAGTCCTGGACGTCAGCCTTTAGGCTAAAAAAACAAGGTTTTGTGAAAATATAAAATTAGTCATCAAAATTTATAAAAAGCTTAAAATTTTAAAAGAAATTTACTTTTCACAACACGACCAAACATAGGCTATTATCGAGTTTTTTTCCCCCAAATATTTAAAAATTGTTAAAAAAATATATTGACATTCAAATTATATCTCCTACTTTTTACCAGGCAGTTCTACAGGATTAAAACAATAAAAATTATCGGATATTTCACAAAATGGTATATGAAGCACCTACAAATATATTATCAAAGTATACAACACAGTATTTACAAATAAAACTTGACCAGAAGGGTTAAAAAATGACCAGAAGAGTTAAAAAACGAAATTGGAAAAAAGTGCACTTTCATTGATGAATGAAGTAAAAGAAATTACTGTTTTAGTGAGAAATGCTTCCAAATTAACATTTTTTTCTTCAGCAGCCGGCTGGTAGGCTAGGAGGCTCATAGGCCTGTCGCCATGGGGTTGAATATCCGATATCTATTATAATAGTTTTCAGAACGTATTTTGTTTCAAAACATGATAATTTCAAAATTTGATGATAATATCAGTAACAAGTAGGTAATTTCCTAAATTGTCAATCATTCTTCCTGGAGCACTTCAAGTTTCGTGCTTTATCCGGTTTTGGATATAGACATTATAAGATGTGAGTTAGGAAGGAATTATGGTCAGTAACCTCCTTGGCGCCCAAGGTTCTTCAAGGTCTGTGGCAACCATTACCTTCACAATGATATTGTGTTACTTCAAGTCCTTTATATTTCAGTCCATTTCGTTTGTACCTAAGTATTATAGAATTCCTTCGATAAAATAGGCAAGTATTTCTTTTGCTCTGACTTACATCCTCCGGGCAAAGTTGCCAGATCTCATTTCACATCCAGTTATGCATATCCGCTAAGTTAGGTTACTGGCTGTTTCATAACAGCTAAAATATGTACAGAAGTGATATTACTATTTAATGGCTGACATGTAGATTACACTGGTCAACATGATTTTTGTCTCATGAGTACCAATAGTTGTAATCAATGCAGTTTTTTATCGTGTTTTCAAATATGTATTCGGAATTTCCCCATCACCCACAGTTTTTTTATTTTAATTTCAATTAATAGATTTAAATAATTATTTTTTAAATAAACTTTTTTCGTCCATTTGTCCATTGTAAAATAAAACCAAATGAGCTAACTCAATAGATTTCAGCTATGGTAAAGAGGTATCAAGGCAAATGGAATCCTAATATGCATGTTGGACCATCAAGAGGGATGCTCCACAGGCGAAATATAGCAGAAAATCGTTATTTCTTACTTTCTAGGTGAGTCCGAATGTTCGAATATTGTCTAGTTACGAATGTAGAAAATATTAAAGTCTTTGAAATTATAAATTCCTGTCTCTCGGAAACCTTGCGTGATGGAGAAAAACCGATATCATATTTGAATTCAGGAGAAAAATACTATCAGAATCACATATTTTTCTTTCTGAGACAAAAAAAAAGAGTATATTTTTTGTTGCTCAGTGTTATTTTTCAGTAATATATTTGTAGTAAGGGGTTCAGTGGCGCAAGCGGTTAGATGCTCGCCTCTCACCGCTGGGGTCACGAGATCGAGTCTCGGTCACTCCATGTGGGTTTCGTGGTGGACGAAACGGTGTTTGGGCAGGTTTTTCTCGGGGTATTTCCCCGTTTTCCCCTGCCACAAATTTAATTACACCATTCATACTCATCTCATCTATTTCGTTCATCCGCTCCTGTGACGGTGCGTCAGGGATGGTCGACCGGCACCCACGTAGATCACAGACCTCTATAAATATAGGGGCTTAATCTCATCTCATTCCTCGACCATTATTTATATTTGTAATAATGGTCCTTCAAAATGATAATATTAGGTAAACTATTTTGTATGCAGATGAGCATTTTAAAATTCAACACAGAAATTATTGGCTGTTTATATTGGCGTGACACACCTAGGAGGCTCTTGGTCTATCAGCCCCGGCTGCTGGCCTCAGATCCACATGTGTTAATAACAGAAGTGAGCGATCATCTAGCCAGTTATATGGGTGACATGTGATCAGCACATCGGGTCACCCAGCCGATATAGCCTTTTTTTTTAAATCTCATACCGGTATTTATTGCAGCCACCCAAGTTCCTCATGATGCTGGGTGGTCCATAAGGCCGAAATTCCATGAAAGTCCCCATGGGGACACGATCCAGCGGAAGACAGTAGTTCTGCACCAAGGCATTATGCCTTAAACCGCTCGGCTACATGTTTTGAATATTTACCTTTAATCTCTGGATGCGTATACAAGGGAACTTGAATAAGACTACTGGCAGTTGTCTTAAGTTTGTGAATTTTTATAACTTACTTTCCGATATAAGAAATACGTTCTTGGTTAGAACCTGTCACCTGTAAACTTGGCATCCATATTGAAATTGTTGTAGCGTTTGATGTGGTTGTGAGATGATAGAACAGCGAAGATAGGAAATAATCGCAAGAAGAAATTGAGACATCAAGAATTGTCCCTCTGGAAATACAAGCGTCAACTTTCCGAATTGGATTCGTAAGGGGAAACCGAAAGGAATAAGCTTCAATAGCTTATAAAGGGGGATCTGAATTCTATTGGGAATAGGAACAAGAGGGTGGGGAAGGGAGGGGGGGGCAAAGAGTTGGTATGGCAGACAGCGCGTTATAAAGAACCTTCCGTTAGCGGTAAAGGGTAAGTGATCTAAAGCGAACAGTTCTCCCCGCCTGGAATTAGAGAATAACATTACAGACCTTCCATATTATTAAATGTAAATAGTCCTATGAGAAATGTCTCAGCGTATATAAACAGAAATGCATAGCCTGCAGTTTAACCGACATTTATGTGGCATTCTACTGCAATCCGTTGCACACGTCTGCTGTAATTCTCAACATCTGATGCTGAACTTGTGTTTATACACGCATGGTAATTAAATGACAGTCCCATTACTCTATTCCCTGGGAATTATCCCAGATTTCCCTTCCGTACATAGATATTGACATTTTCTCAGCAACAAATGCGATATTTTCATGTCACAGTTTTATTTGCAGTAGCTTATGTTAGAATAGAATAAATTATTATTTACAGTATATAGCTTAAGAGTTATATTTTTAAATATTTATGTAGTTTTAGTACAAGTTTTGTTTATTACTCCGCTACAGTCGGAGCTCAATGTTCTGCCAGAATTGCAAAAAATAAATAAATAAAATAAAATAAACTGTATGCAATGTAACTTTATGGTCTGAAAAAAGTTCCAGTGTTTAGATAATAGGTAGTGTAATAATAATAATAATAATAATAATAATAATAATAATAATAATAATGAACATTCGGAAGACTGCAGGATACACACTACTAGATCACAAAAAATTAAGACATCTTAGAAGAATTACCGGTACACATCCAACCTTTAGAAAACAAAATTTCTGATTATAAGTCAAGATGGATGCAACATGTTCATCGAATGGAAGATAAAAAAAAAAAAGACTTTTGGATGGCGTTTCTCTTGAGGCCGAAACAGGTCAAACGAACGGCCTAAATTCGTGAATGTACTATGATGATGATAATATTCTATCTATCTTCGGGTTTTTACAGCTGCTGCCGTCTTCCCGTGCCAAACCTCCAAAGCCTACGGTCTTGGGCATCTTCGATGCTTAGCCCTCTAGCTTGCATTACTGTCTTCATGTTTTCCTTCCATGTTAACCTTGGTCTTCCTCTTTTCTTCTTTCTATTCGGATGCCATTCATGATGATAATATTGATAATAATAATAATTCCATACCATTAACCTCTCAACTTATAGGTACTTTTTACATGTCATACCGCACCCTGGCCTTAGAGTGGAAATGACCTGTCGGGAGAAAGATTTTAAACAATGGTTAACACAATACTTTTTTTGACTTCACAAAAGCTAGGAGCCTCCCCAAATGAGTGATCAACTCAACGTCGGAGCTTCCTCCGAGACAATACAACATTAAGATGAAACACATACATTCATACTAAATATGACAAATATAATAATGACGATTATAATGGCAAGATGGTGTTCGGGGATCGTTCGAGTCTTAAAGTTTTTTTGACATCTGTCTTACAGGTGAGGAAAACCCCCGAAAAAAATAAAAATTATATATATATATATATATATATATATATATATATATATATATATATATATATATAACCTATAGCCGATATAAAGTCATAAGGCCTTCTCTTCCACATAACTAGCATAAATATATAGGCTTACTACATTTAACCTGCGAGTTGTGTTTGCAAGATAACGAATTTATGATTGGTTAATCCCCTCCAGTAACACATGAACATGAGGACAGCAGCCAGATGGTGAGTAAAGCTTGTCGGGTGAAGCAAGAATTATTTCTTAATTAAATTATATGAATAATTCTGTTTAATTTAATCAATATCAAACATATATTTTAATAATTATTGTTAGCATAAATGATAAAATCTCAAGTAAAAGAGATAAATATATCGAGTGGCATACCAAAATAAATATAAAATTGTAAGGATAATGAAAATGGTCATAAAATATTGATTCATTTTATCACTGAATTATAATAAAGTACCGGTATATTACAATATTATTAACTATATAAAAATCTAAGTCCCTAAGTACAGTTTATTAGGTTGACCCGGTTCGCGATTGCTTTAGCGAAGATAGTCCTAATAGCGAAACTGAAGAAATCAAAATAATATTCTTATTATGGAGAAATTAATATGAAACCTATGATTGCTCCCTGCATTTTTATTTGCGTTCACCAACAGCCTTACATTCGTACAACTATTTCCATTGGTTAATTATTTTTAATAGATCCCCTTTTTGGAGGTAACAATCTCCACATCGTTTAAATATTTCTAGATAATCAATCTAGTTTTAAGCAAGTTTATGTTGTTTTGTCATGTATTTTGTGTTATTTTATAATTTTTGTTTTAAAAAAATGAGATTAAATTTAGACTACAGCTTCATTTATGTAGACTATTTAACTCATGTCCCAAATGGGAGTTAATGACCAATCACGCTTCAATGTATCTTGTTTCACAACCAATCACAGTCGTGTTTCACACGATATTTATCAATTAAGTTTATCATCTTAAAGAAATCATCTTAAGAACCGCTCTTACTTTTTATATTCTGAATCTTTCATTGCCATTATTTTTTCAGTGACTGACTCTCTAAGAAATAACATTGAAGATAGCAATTTATATATTATGATGTGAGAATCCTATAATGCAAATGGCTCCCAGATTGTATATATATATATATATATATATGTGTGTGTGTGTGTGTATGTGTGTGTAAGCAAGTACCGCTTGCGAGATATAATAACAATTGCAGTAATTGATTATAATCAATATTAATTATATCACAATAAAAAGAAACCACTGTTTGCACTTTCTTAAACTATTATTTCCCAGGTATTTACGTTCCAGATTAAAATAATTGACATATTTACATCATAGGATATCAGAAATTATTTAATAAATAATCTATAATCTTGGTTACAAACAGTTTTGATGTGTTTCAATTCTTATCCACTAGGGTGAATTCTTACAATATTGCGATCCTTTGGCAATGAATAATATGATTTGGTTGCAGTGATGAACAAATGAAAAATAACAAACGTTTCTCATTTGTTTTCAAACATGACAGTTTACTTTATATATATATTTAAATAATGATTTATGAGTAAACAGGTTAATTTTATTCGTTAAATAGTCCTAAGAAATGCCGTTCTTGATTTCCAAATTCTGTAGATAAATTCACTCCTCACTTCGTGACATCTTGAATTTATCGATAATTTGGAAATCACTCATGGCATTACTTATGACTATTTAACTCATGCCCCAAATGGGAGTCAATGACCAATCACGTTTCAATGATTTCTGTTTTACAACCAATCAGAGTCGTGTTTCACCAAATATTTATCAGTGTTATGATTACCATATTAAAGAAAGCTCCTCCTTACAATATTGCGTTCCTTTGGCAATAAATAGTATGATCTGGTTGCAGTGATAAACAAAAGAAGCAGTAGAAGCGTACCTATCGTTTCTTATTTGTTTTCAAACATCGCCGTTTACATTAAATATATAAATATTTTAAAATAACTATAGTTAAATAATGATTTGTGAGTAAACAGCTTAATTTTATTCGTTAAATAGTCCTAACAAATGCCACTCTTGATTTCCAAATTCTCTAGATAAATTCACTCCTCACTTCGTGAGTCGTGAATTTATCGATAATTTGGAAATCACTCGTGGCATTACTTATGATAAATATGTTTTTGAGTATATACATTAATAGCGCACATAGCAATAACTTTTATAAAAATAAAGTTAACTACTACTGCTGTAATACGAGAAATGTCAACATCATCATCATCATCATCCTGCAAGTATTAGGCCATGTGGCCAGTTATGGTCTCAAAGAAGAATTTTCCGTTGATCTGATACATCCGAGGCTTGGTTTGAGACTTGAAGCAAATGTAAATTTTTCGCCCAATGGGTTGCTGGCCCCAGAGGGGGGGGAGAAACAAGTAAAAGCTGTTTATTCATTTCCGGAGAGAGAGTTTATCTGTCTATGATGCGAAAAAAATATTAACTCGTAGAGTTATTTTTTTAATGCCGCCATTTTGACATTTCGATATTTCTGGTATTCTCTCCAGGCATTGCGTACTGTAACTCACTTCTGAGGTTGGGGTGCCTGGAAGGCGGGGTTACGCTGCACCAATATGATGGGCGAGTGTGATGATGCGCCAGTATATGCATTAATCCTACACTTAATCTAATGAGGTGAATATGATAATGATGACCGGATGATGTTAGGTGACGGTTTGGGCCTTAACGTTTCCTGACATTTGTCTTACAGGTGAGGAAAAACACTGAAAAAACCTGATACAGGAAACATCCCGACCGGGGATCGAACCCGGTACGCTGCGTGTCAAGGCAGCACGCTACAGCGTTTGGCAGAGTTAAAATTTCTGCTGCATATTAGAGAAAATTGCTAGTATTAAATACGATATGAACATCCTATTGAAATGAACTAAAATGACGATTGATTTAATTGCTGTCACTCCACTTGATTAATGTCCATGAAAGTCCCTGAGCTTATTAATTAGGGCTTGTTTTACTATCGAATGGTTACGTCTATTTAAAATTGTCTTAGTAAGATGTTAATTCGATAGTAACAATAAATTAACCTCCTTCCTCTTGTAGACAATACGTATGTAATAGCCTTGGCATTTGGACAATATTAATTATCCCTCACGTGTGAAAAGTTTGCGAAATGCCGATTTAATGATCTGACACTATTATTGTATAGATACCATTGTCTTGAGAAGCAATCGGTGCTAATTATTGTTCAATATAATTACACGATTTGAGCTGGAACTTCAAAACTCAAAGGTCTTCAGTGTGAAGGCTGAAAGAAAAATGCTAGATAAATGCTAAATATCAGGATATAAAAAAGTGCCTAATTAACAGTTTGAAGACAAACATAAACTTTATCAAAAAAAGGGTAAAACAAATGTTGTCTTGTAACTTTCCACGCTAATATTTACAAGGAAACTGTCAACCATTCCATGCCGAAACCTACCTTGAAATATTTCCCGTTGTGGTGTAGCAAGACCGTGTCAAAAATTCCGTTTTAACTGCAAGGTACAGAATTGGAAGCCAGAATTCTCAAATATCAACCCACTGTACGGAACATATGGTCCCCCTGCATGAGTAAGAACGGATTGAAGTGAGGTGGAACGCGGTGCGGACGGCAGGTAGTGAGGGTTATCCAATCTACCAATTCAGGTTTAGTATGGCTTTGCTATAGTTTAAATGAGATATTTGGCGCTGGGTTTTAGGGCCTTATAATTAAAAACGGCAGTTTTTTTTTTTACACGAACATTGTTAATCACAACGCTTCTCTGGAAGAAATTTGAAGGTAGGTTTCCACATGCAATGGTTGACAGTTCCCTTGTTAGAATAATTATAATATTGTTTATTCAATTGGGCTATATGATGTTCTAGAACCGTTTCGGTCTTAAAGTTAAATGACATTTCTCTTACAGGTAAGGAAAAACATCGGAAAAAAAAACCTCACCCAGGAAACTTGTTCCGACTGAGACTCGAACTCGAGCCTCACTGCGTGACAAGGCAGCACGCTACCTCGAGACCACAGCGGTGGCCTCATTATAGCATTATTTGATAAAAAAAAACTTGTTTTGAGCCAAAACACGATGTTTAAGATACTATTTTCTGCATAAAAACATCAATGATCTAAAATGTATAGTTTAATATTTATGAAAATGCATCATTGCCAGAGTTTGAATAACAAACTGGCTGGCACCATCGACCCCCGGAGCTCTACTTCTTTCCTATGACTCTTATAGACCAAGTCGGGCTCTCTTCCAAATCTGAGTTAGTTACACTTATTTCCCTACAGATTTAAGTGGCGCTTGGTCAGCGTGTCGCTTCAAAAGACATCTAGTAGGCAACTAAGACATCATTTGGATGGATGAAAATCAGTAAAATTTTGCTCAGTGGCGTCTTTATTCAGGCTAGAGGTTCTTTTACGAGCCTGAAAATCTTGAGACTCAGGACCCGTGGCTTCAAATCCCTTTCTTGGTCTATTCCTTTAATTTAGGTTTGGTTAAAACATCGGCCGTGGTGGACTAGTGGTTATGCTCCTTGCCTGTTGTCCCGAGGGTCGCGGGTTCAAACCCGGCCGGGGTCGATGGATTTTTTAGGATGGAAAAATCCAAGGAACAAGTCCTCCGAGAGGGACTTTAAGCCGTGGGTCCCGAGTCTGAAGATTTTCAGGCTCCTAAAAGATCCTTAAGTCTGAATGAAAGACCTCTAAGCAAAAATTTACCTAATTTTCCCGTCCTAGTACTACCTTGGTTTCCTAGATGCCAGTATGAGGCGGAACGCTGACCACGGATCACTCAAAGGACATCTATATGAAAACAAGTGTAACTAAATTAGTATGGTTCAAATTCTTCCCTATAGGGGGAGACCTAAATCTCTGTTAAGGGAAAACATGGGCTCACAAGAAGATTAAAATCTAATATATTGATCCGAGGGCCTACAACTCAAGTTGTCAGTTGCATTATTATGCAATAAGGGCCAACATGCTCACTCTGTTAAATAACACTAAGAAATTGGAACTGGAAATAAACATAAATAAAACTAAATATAATATGGTCACACATAGAAATGCATTATAAAATCGAAATGGACAGTTAATGACACATGCGGGAAAAAATTGAAGTAGTGGCTGAATTAAAATACCTAGGAACGATAATTACAAATAGGAATGAGATGCACAAAGAAATTAAACATAGGCTCAATTCTGCAAATACATGCTATTATGCATTACAGGGACTATTGTCGCCCAACTTCTTTCAAAAAACAATAAATTGAAAATATTTAAAACTGTTATTCTCCCAGTTATATTATATGGATGCGAAAGATGGACTCTTTACTTTAAGGGAGGAGAAAAGATTACGAGTATTTGATAATAAATTTCTTACGAAAATTTTTGGACTAAAAGAGATTAACAGACAGGCGAATGGAGAAAACTATGTAACAGTAAATTACATGATCTTTATGGTAAAACCAGATTTAATAAGAATAGTATCATAGACTGCGATGGGCAGGACATATGATACGAATGGGAAATGAAAGAGGAGCATGAAAACTGCTTGTAGGAAAACCAGAAGGAAAACTCTCATTAGGCAGGCCAAGAACGAAGTGAGGGAATGACATTAACCATGATGTGAGGGAAGCAGATTAACAGAGGGTGATTGGAAAAAATCTTAGGATAGGGGTGTATGGAGAGCTTATGTCAGCGCGACCATAAACCTATAGTGTCAGTGAGTTAGTTGGTTATTTGATTTGAATGAAGTAGATTATACAGGGGATAATTGGAAAACATTCGCTAAGAATTGGGATATATGGACAGATTATGTCCACGGCCATGAACCTACGATTCGCTAGTGCCAGTGTGTCAGTTTTAATAAAATGATTCTCGTGATGATATTTAATTAGCTGCTTGAATTCAAAATTAGCGATAGAAGATTAAGAAAACATCACTAAAGCTAAGATTGAGAGATTGCTCATGCTGACCACATGATATAATGTAGGCAGTCATTCTGCTATGTAGTGATAGCAACTATCTAATTTGCCATGGATTTATTCATTTACGAGGAAATACGTTAAAATTAAAAAAAAAATGTACCTGCTAGCAGGTGCCTTTTTAAAATTTTTATCTTATGACAATTCACCTCAACGGAATTTGATATGAATTTCGTTAGTATTGATTACAATGAAATGTTCAAATCATGAGTCCATTGAGTCATATTTATCATTTGTTTTAAATGCGAGATGTTGCGTCATTGGAGTTAAAAGATGCGTAGAAAGTAACAGTGAATGGTAATTGGCTAACGATGAGAAGCAAGAAGTCTCATGTTGTATATGGAGATTATAAAAGAATATCCTTTTAGTAAATGGACTGTAGACATAGCAAATAGAGCGAAACCTTTAGAATGCAGTAATAAGTTTAAAACTAGAAGACTCATAGGAAACCCTCAGAGCTTCTTTCCATGAATCACCACTCCAATAACGAACTATTTTGTTTTAATTTTAGATGCACACCAACGTCAAAAGCAGAAAGGTAACAAAAGTGCTTTGAATCAAAATATTATAAAAATAAATAAGTTTGAAGTGTTTAATTTAGTTTTTTGAATGAAAAAGACTGAGAAAAAATATTGTGCAACTTTATTTTTTTCGGTACCGGTATTCAATCTGCAGTAATATAACAGTTACAGTAACATAATTTACGGTTAAGAACTATAAAATAGTTACCTTGTAGGTCCGTCTTCTCAACTTAGGTTGTTTTATAACTCTGTAGGCCTTTCGGGACTAGTCCCATAATCAGCAGAGTGCATTAGGTCCGTACTTGTTGACCCTTGTTGAAGCACTGACTTGGTTGTGAGTATTTTGTACCAGTCCACACAATCCTCTGTCAACAAGTACGGACCTAATGCACTCTGCTGATGATGGGACTAGTCCCGAAAGGCCTACAGAGTTATAAAACAACCTAAGTTGAGGAGACGGACCTGCAAGGTAACTATTTTATAGTTTTTAACCGTACATTATATTACTGTGAACTAATACCTCAACGGAAACTTACCATGAATTTTACAAGTATCGATTATAGTTATAGCTAATGCATTATTGATTTAAAAACTGTCGTGGATATTCCAATAATAAAATAGACTAGAACATGTCAACCAAGAAAATGCTATCGAAAAGCTAAATGGAAAGAACAGTTAAAATATTTAAATATAATATTTGTATCATAAATATATTTGTAACATTTACAATATAAAAATAGAATACCTGAGATCTCAAGTCTTCCTCAACTTTAGATGTAGGATTTGGAGTATTTTCGAAGCATATATGCTTCATCTTCAGCTTGTAAATCGGTACTGGTTGTTCGTGAGAATTTTGTAGAGTCGGTTGACGTCCCTGGGCGACAAAATTTGTCACAAAATTCTCACGAACAACCAGTACCGATTTACTAGCTGAAGATGAAGCATATGCATCAAAAGTTCTGCAAATCCTACATCTAAAATTGAGAAAGACTGATATCTGAGGTATTCCATTTTTATTTTGTAAATGTTACATAGTATCTCAACGGTATTTGGTCTTCTTCTTCTTCTTCTTAAACTTAATTTGTAGGATTTTCATCCTGTTTATTTCCAAAATCACTCCTTGGAGGAAGACGTATTTTTTCGGTACCGGTATTCATTCTGCAGTGCTGCATTCACTGTCTATCTTCCTCTTGTTCTTCTCCCGTCCATTGGTCTATCTTCTATATGATCCTTCCAATATTTTCATCTATCTATAATAAATTTGGTTATGCCTTGAATATGACATTTGTCCCTAATTTCTGTGTTGTGTTTAGTCATGAATTTTAAAAGTATCGAAATTTATCTGTAATCAACACAATAAACAACATTTATATTTTAAGCAAACTGTGTAACGGTTGTAATATGACTATATTATTAAAGCTACCATAAATAAACCTGAATACACGCGGCTGCATTGTGCGTAGTTAAACACTAGCCCTCCGGCTCAGGGTATCATGTTGGATGAATCGGTTCCCGGACAGATTTTTCTCGGGGTTTTTCCGGCCAAATATTTAATTCCACTTCTTCTCCATACTCATGTTATCCATTTCGCTTAATTTTATATTTATATATGGTGCGATAGGTCTGGTCAACTGGCATCTGTGCATATCACAGACCTATAATGATGGGGCTTCTTCTCATACCATCCCTCGACTTGACAATACGCCAGACTCGAATACAGGGTTTACAAAGACAATCGAATTGGTTATTTGATTGCAAAGCTGCGCATGTCCACATTGATATTATGACCAGCCTCATGGGCTAGTGGTCAGTGTTCCGACTACATTTCATGAGGTCCCAATCAAACCATAGAAATTTTTCCTGAAAAGGAATTATTCCTGTGGTTACACGTGGTCTGGAACTTAGGTTAAGAACTCTCCTGCGCTTCATTATCATTTATCACCCATCATATCATCGCCTTCCAGGTGCCCCAACCTAAGAAATGGATTATAATTCCGCCAATGCCGGGAGAGAGAGAGAGAAAGCTAGAAACGTCATAAAAGACAACTTAGTGGCATTAAAAAATCATAAGCTTATTATTAAATGAGTGATTGTAGCCCTCCTTACGTATGTATTTTAATTGCTGTAATCATAAAGTAATGAAACTATTAATAACGAAATTTCACAAGTTCTTTAGCTATCTGGTGTACAATATGTTCATTTCACTTTACAAAATTATACGAAATATACAAAATGTTATACTTTTCATAAAAAATGTGTTTTTATGCAACTCATACAGGTTTTCGAGATATTTAATTTTATTTACAGGAGTAATATGGTTGTGCGTTCATCCCCTGCTATAGCCGAATTGTCAAGCCTTGGAGCAGAGATAAATGGGCATGCATTGATTCCAGTCCTCACGAACGAAGACATTTTCTAACCTTTTAAAAGGCATCTTGAGGAATTTGGGTAGCTGCTTCAGGTATAAAGTTGGGATACGACATTCTAATCACTTGTCACCCCTTTACTGGCTGGATGATCGATGCTCGTCCATCTCTATAATAATACATGTTGATATGAGGCCGGGGCACGCCGTAGCGTAGTGGTTAAGGCACTGAGCTACAAGCCGGAGGGTCGAGGGTTCAAGTCCCGGTGGGGTCAGGATTTTTAAACTGACCCAAACCCTCTGGCGGCACTATGGCCCTGGGGTCGACTCAGCCTCTAACGGAAATGAGTACCAGACGCTTGTTCTGGGGGTAAAGGCGGCCGTCACGCAGGGCTGACAACCCGGCTGACATAAAGTGCCGATTGTCCAGAAAAAGTGGGAGCCTTAACCTCTTACTACCCCAAGGGCCTCCGGGCCTGATGTGGGATCACTTTACTTTTTTGATATGAGGCCAACAGCCGGCTCGTTTGCCGAGTGACGCGCCATCTAGTTAGCTTTTTTTTATGGTTTCATGTATAAAAAATCAACTTTATATTAATATTAAATATAAAATGTTTCATTTACAGATCTCATGTTGAGTGAGAATTGTATAAAAATACAAAGCAATACTACAAAGTAAGGACAAATGAATGCACAAATCAAGAAACTAAACATCCGATCTGATATGGAGAGTGCCTGATAATTAGGAATCACACATTTACACTACATCTTCCTGCCCCCAATTAATATTTTTGTTAATCCAATCTCCATCGTCCAATTATTTTTTCCTCATGGTGCTTACAACACTGTTGCAGTAAATATAACACCTACTTCGTGAATGATTCGGTGAGTAACTGAAAATTTTACATCTTGGAAGTGAGTTACTAGCTCTTCTTCTTCGATGGGACCATCTTCCATGATCTGCCAGGCATGGGAGGCCCTGTTGGAAGTTACACTACCGCCTGTATAGCTCATGGAGTCATTAGTACTCACAAGCCCCACCACCACGTCAAGTTAGAGATACCAACGTGACAGGGCACCTCAGCAGAAAAGGCCTTTAGGAAGACCACAACTACGATGGAAGGATGTCACCATACCTCGGACCTGTAGTGAATAAACACGCAACAAGCTGCCAGCTTTCATGCGTAGAGGAAGAAGAAGAATAAACACCTATAGGCCTATATATATATATATATATATATATATATATATACATATATATATATATATGCTCAAAACAATTAGAGGAACACTATGAAATATGCAAATATTTTTTCATTGGATAAAGGTACAAACATGAAATTAATAAAGTACATTATTTGTGGTTATTTATTTATTTATTTATTGCTCATGTCAGTAAAAACAAATGAATAACGCTGACAATTAACTTTTCAAATAATTGCGCTATGTAAGCAATTGAATCTTGTGCTTATTTTTCAAAGTTAAACACTCGTTATATAGAGTTAGTATCGTGTATGGCCTCCACGACATTCGATGACACTTTGGCACCTTCGTGGCATGCTCCCAATAAGATTCTGGACTTCCTCTTGCGGGATATTCTCCCATTCCTCCTTCAGAGCATCTCCAAGTTGCTGCAGAGTTTGTGCAGCTTGATGTCGGTTCCTGACCTTCCTGTCTAGAAGATCCCACATGTGCTCAAATAGGGTTGAGATCTGGGCTGACCGCTGGCCACTCCATTACCTCAATTTCATTCCTCCTCAGGAAATCCCTGGTGACAGCCGCAGAATGTGCCCTGGCATTATCCTGCATAAACAGAAATCCAGGGCCTACTCCAATGGCAGCAGGTACTACATGCTCTTCCAGAACGTGCTCGATATACCGGACAGCATTCAGTCGTTGGGGAACAAGTACAAGGTCCGTACGATTGTTGTACATAACTCCGGCCCACACAATTATGGAACCTCCTCCGAATCTATCAATTTCCTGTACAGCCTCTGCAGAAAATCTTTCTCCTGGCCGTCCCCACACCCTCCATCGACCATCACAACGTGTAAGACGATACGTGGATTCGTCCGAGAAGAGCACAGACTCCCACTGGTTCAGGTTCCAATCACCATGGTTTTCAGCAAACGTACGTCTTGCTGCCTTATGCCCATTTGTTAAGCGTGGTTTTTTAACGGGCCTTTTTGGACGAATATTGTCTTTCCTTAATCTGTTCCTTATGGTTTGGTCTGAAATCCGGATTCCAGATGTCATATGAAGGTCAGTCTGCAGGTCTTTTGCAGTTTTTGTACGCTGTCGAAGAGCAGAAAGAACAACGTATCTGTCATCCTGGGGGCTTGTTTTAAATTTATGGCCCTGGCCACGTCTTCTACAATACTGACCTGTCTCTCTGTGCCTGTTGCGTAACCTGGACACCACGGAAGGAGAAACCCCAAGCTCTCTAGCCACTTGTCGCAGAGATTGACCTTGTCGTAAAAGATGTAGAGCATGATACACTTCAAACTCATTTAAATGCCTCATTTTGTCAGAGACTTCAATAAACAAGGCAATAATCAACATTCGTCACTATGGCAACATAAGGAAGCTTACCAATTAGAAGTGGCCAGTGCCTTCCAAAATTAAAAAATTCTCTATATTTGTTATTTGAGGTAATTTCTCTGTAATTAGGCCATGGATCTTTAAAATTTGTATCCAATGATAAAATTAATAATTCAATTTACATATTGTCCAACTTTCAGCATCACAGCTTTAAAAAACAATTACTTATTCAATTTATTACAAGTGTTCCTCTAATTGTTTTGAGCAGTGTATATATATATATATATATATATATAAACTAACAAACTGCGTAAATCAGATGCCTTTGAGAAAACAGAAAAGCTACTCCATGATTTTCAAATCATGTAACAACTATTAGATGGTACCGTCATGTTCACTTTTTTCCGATATCGGTAACCTAAATAAAAATAAATAATAAAGCATATGCAAATTAAGGATACATTATAAACATAAAATTATATGTTAGCAAATTATAAGTTAGCAAATTATAAGCTTAAAGGAGTGTACTACACCTAGCTTACTTGTGGGATTCTTGAAGATAACACACATTAGATCCTATTTAAGCAGTAAATGATATTACTTTTCATAAAAGCTGTGAATACATTGAACAGTGTAAAAGGAAGTGATGACCGAATACCCGAGTCCAAAGGAAAATGGAGATGATTCCGATAGCCAAACCCTTAACTTCTTATTAGGTAAAGTAACGCCAAACCCACGTAACAGACCTGATTCCATGTTACACTCTAAATACGTCATCATTAATTCAAAATCTCGATAATGTACGTCCGGTTTTTAACCAAGTTCATCTCTTATTTTTTATATTCTTTTCAAACCCTCTTCTGAAATATGGTACCATTAATACTACTACTACTGCTAATAATAATAATAATAATAATAATAATAATAATAATAATAATAATAATAATAATAATAATAATAATAATAAATGTGTATTCGTAAAGAAGGAATTCCTTTGACTACTGAGAAACTTACGGCTTCGTACATGCTGTCAACATTTCTTATGTGGCACGAATACTGGATTACTTAATCAGCCGTACTCACTGAGAGAATCTCGGGACTTCCTCATTCTCGAGCTTTTTTCACAAGTACACGAGACTCTCGTGCCCGTACTCCCTCTCAGCTAATCTTGCTTAAGAGGAGAGAGCGGGGAGAAAAGACAGCAGAGAGAGGGGAAAAGAAAGGGAGAGAGAAAGAAAGAAAGACAGAGTTTGACCCGCTTTACCCCGCTGTTAATTGCTATATTACACTCGTAGCTTGGCCAGCGAAGCGAATAAATAAAAATGCAGTGTTAATACTGCATGTTATTGCCTTGAGTGTACATCTCTCCTCTTTCGCTATTTTTCAACTAATCAGCATCAAATCTCGTATCGAGAATAAAACGTTGCTACGTATTTACCAATAATAACAATGCTGATGTATTTAAACCCCTTCTCAGGTTATAATAAATCACGTGATCAAAAAAAAAACTACACTCAATCTGACTATTCTAGCGCATCGCAGCACGGCTATATTTTGTTCGCTGCCAAGCTATAATAATCATAAATGAAGCCAAATAATATGTCCGCGTCGCTAAAACACATTGTCCTCCAGACACACCTCCATTAGATCACATTTTACCTCTAGACCCTGAGTCTTTCTCTTTTTCCCCTCCTCGCCGTCAGCGCCTAGTCATTTCGTGGAGTTGTACTTGCTCGCGTCCCCACCCACGTAACCCCCTAACCTGTCATATGGCCATGAACATCACTATGCCATGCCCGTTCACGCATACCGCGGACTACTATTCGGCTATACCTCTAGCATATACATAATGTAGTTTACATAATGATAACAAAGAAAATAAAATAATAATAATCTTAATGGAATGATGATGATGATGATTATTATTATTACTATTATTATTAACTTACTGACAATATCTAATCAGGGGTTTATGACCGCGCGGATATCAGCTCTCCATACATCCCTTTCCTGAGCCAATATTTTCCAATCATCTCCTGTGTAATTTACTCCTCAAATCATGGTTAATGCAATTCTTCAACCTTATTCTTAATTTAAATACTGTGCGCTTTCCCTCTGGTTTTCCTACAAGGATTTCGCAAGATTCTATTCCATTCCCCATTCGTGCCACATGCCCTGCTCTTCACAGTGTACAAGACATATGCTATGACATGAAGCTCACTGTTAGTAGCCTTTCATCTTTCCTCTTCCCTTAAAGTAAGAGTCCATGTTTCGCATCCATTATAATATAATTTGAAGAATAAGTTGTATTATCATTATTAGGCTCCTACCATTGATACATAAGAAAATATAATCAGTAATCGAACATTGGCAACAGTTTTTTATTGGATTTAATTTAAAATATTATAACATTTTTATGTTCTTTAACGTATTCTCTTTTCGACCTGGATTTTATTGAACTTTTTCCAAACAAATAGAACACAGGAAAAGGAAATACAGAATTTAATTGAATTCTTCATACTGACGCTTGCAACTAGTTTGCTTCAAGGCATAGAATTATGTTCTACAATGTCCAACTTTCCCAATACGTTTATATGAATAACACAAAAGTAAGTAGTTCAGAAAATATTAGGAAATATAGCCTATTATGAAATTTATAGGCTTATAATCATTAAAATGTTCCTTAACTACAATCCATCCATCCATAGTAATTCTGCCCGAGAGCAGTTCTTTCACTGCAATCATAGCATTTTCAGGCTATGCTTTGCAGCTTTACTAGGGAATTATAGGTGTGGTAGCTTCCCGTTTCTTTCCACAACGGTGAAGGATGATGATAATGATAAGGATGATTTTCGGGCACCGTTGGGCCCTTAGCTTCTTGACATTTGTCTTACAGGTGAGGAAAAACCCCGAAAAACCTTCACCCAGGAACCTGTCCGGACCGGGAATCGAACCCATAACTACGATTTAGAAACTAAAAAAATCGAGAATAAACAACTGACTATAGGTTAATTTGATGTATAGAAATATTATTATTACGTGATAGGGTAAACCCAGAGAAATGGTTACGCGTTCGCAGAGAATAGGCCTATAAATATATTACTTTTATTTTAAGGGGTAAAAATTGAATTGGAATGTCTGAAATGTAACATTTAAAATTAATCATTATGCATATTCTATCAAATTATATGATTATTCATTTCAAATAATAGCCATGTTGTCTGAATTGACTACATTCCCTTAGGTTTTATTCTCCACTCATTAAAATAAGCTAAGTTAGATAATGTGAAAATACATTTCATATTCATAAAATAAATCACGATTAAATAGATTCAGAGGTACTGGAACTTGTTTCTTATTAAAATCCTATGTACATAATATGAAAAGCTGATTTGCAATGCTTAGGTTCAATAACCGTACAGAATACGTTCTTGATAGGTAAGAGACCCAAAGACTGTCTATTGTTTTTGTAGCACTTAGGTGTGGTCCTTCGAACTACACTGGGGCGGAATTTTTCGTGAATTTAACATAAGTTGCTTGATGAAATCCATAGATTCCCTATATTTAATCGAGATGCATATAACCTATCTTAGAAGAAGGGCGTCATCTCATCTTTAAATTAACATCCCTGGATGTGGCTCTTAACCTTTCTAGGCAGTTCACAAAAGACAGTCCCTCCTCTGGATGTATGGTTCGACTTGGAACTATTATAATAAGCTGCATATATTAATGCGACCAAAATATGACTGGGTTGATACCTTATTTGGAGATGAGATGACGATGATGCTTTAACCTTGCGCTTGTGAGCCGGATATTGTCTTTAAGCTGATCTTGCAAGTCTCAGCTTTTAAATTAAGTTCATTGGCATCACTAACATTTCAAAGCCAAGTACAGTAGTTTTCCAAACATTCCTATTTATTCGCAGAGTCTTTAAGTGAAAAATCAAGATTTTTTATTTAATTGGTTTTATTTTAATAACTAACTAACTAACTCACTGGCACTATCGAACCCGTAGGTTCATGGCCGCGCGGACATAAGCTCTCCATACATCCATATCCCGAGCTAATGTTTTCCAATCATTCCCTGAATAATCTACTTCCCTCAAATCATAGTTAATGTTATTCTCCCACCTCATTCTTGGTCAACCAACTGGTCGTTTTCCCTCTGGTTTTCCTACAGGAAGCTTCCATGCAAGTCTTTCATTCCCCGTTCGTGCCACATGTCCAGCCCATCGCAGTCTACGAGACTTAACTGTTCAACTGGCTTCTTAAAAAGACCATGTAGTTCACTGTTACCTGTTTACAATTGTATTATGAGTTATTAAGAACAGGCCCTTCGTAAAGAGGTACCACGGATGAACTTCTATCGCCCAATATTTTTTTCTGAGAGGAATTTATACCTCTCATTCATTTTAGAGGAATAAATCGCTTTCGCACATATAATAAAACGTATAAACATCACTGTATTGCGCAAGATCTTTTTTTTTGTTCGTTTAATGGGTTTAAGTTCGACTACCTCTGCTATAAGGACGCCAAAAGGCCAAATCATAAGTCTCAGAATTTTGGTCATCATCAAATACATAAAAATAAAGTGATCCCACAACAAGCATTAGGTGGCCCTTGGGAAGTAGGAAGTTAAGGCTCCCACTTTTTCTACACAATCGGAACTTTGTCAGCCCTGCGTGACGGCTGTCTTTACCCCCAGAACAAGTGTCTGGTACTCATTTCCGTTAGGGACCAAAGTGCCGCAAGAAGGTTTGGGTCAGTTTAAAAATTCTGATCCCACCGGGACTCGAACTTTCGACCTACTCGAGGATATTCACTGTAGGCAAATTTACCTGATCCGAGATGGAACATTATCAAAGCTGATCACGCCATCCCTTCTTGGTCGTTTAATGCTTATTTTTCCTCGGGTTTTATACTGATACATATTCAAAGGGTACAGCTTGATCTATTCTTAAATGGTGCTCATGCCATTCTTATCTCAACAGTTGTAGTTTATTAAATATTCCTGTCAGGTGAAGCTCTTCTCGAATTTCATATGGTTAGACATTTCTTTAATTGTGCAGCAACACAGATCCCCATTAATATTTCACTTTCGAAGAAAGTAGCGTCTTCGAATTCTCCCCCAAAAATTGTATATAGGCCTATTGTTAGCATTGAACCCGGTTCTCTTGTCTCTGGAGGCGGGTTAGCTGTCTCGATACCTCTAATGCTAACGTATCAAAAAGTGAAACTCTAGCATTTTTGCTTCTACTGTACATCACGATATAAAGAATAATACGAACGAAATAACGTACTTAACCGTGTAGCTGTGTAGATATAAGAAAAGTTTCATATTTTATAAAGAGGTTGAGAATGCGTGAATTAGGCCTAGCAGTATTCCATCTAAATATTAGCATTTAAGACTGCATAGCAGTGTAAATAATTTATAACGACTGACTAGTTCCGCATCATAGCCAAGTAGTTAAGACAAAATGCCTTGGCGCAGAGTTACGGGACTATTGCTGGTACGAGTACCCATGGGGGAAGAAATTTTCTGAAGGAATTTTGACCAGTATGGAACCGGTGCTCACCCAGTATCGTGAGGAATATGGGTAGCTATAAGTAGCGGCCACAGGTTGAGAAAACTAGCTATAACTGCTGGGGGACCCGACATGCTGACCACATGTCACCCCTATTCTGACTGGATGATCTTCTACCTCTGCAATTATCACATGGATGTGAGGCTAGCAACCGGCTGGTAGGCCAAGGGCCCTTCTAGGCCTACAGCGCCATGGGGATTTTTAGTTAAGTATTCAAGATGTTCCGGATTGGATTCCCGGCTTTACCATAGATGAAATTTCTGCGACGAACTGCAGGTTATAGCCTTCTAGACCACCAAAGAAATTCAACAATAGCCAGAGAGTTAAACATCGTACCTATATCTGAATACCTTCAAGAATATAGAAAAAATTGGCTAGCCCATATTCAGCGCATGGATCGTCACAGAATACCAAAACAAATTCTTCACTACATTCCTCGAGGCAGAAGATCTGTGGGCCGACCTTTTCGGAGATGGCGGGAGACCGTAACGGGCCACTGGACCTAATACTTCAAAGGACGATGATGATTAAATTATATAGAATAGATTCCACTCAAAACCGATTAAGAAAACTGAGGAGATTGCATCACACTAATTTCGTTATTTCTTGTACAGTCAGTGACAACAAATCTTGCAATATTCAGATATGGGTGCTACGAATTTATTTATTGTTTCTATCTAAAATCTGTCTTTAACATATAAACTTTAGAAGAAAAATGTTGATGTTTTGTATAACATATTAGAAAAATCACATTCCACACCATGTGGTTCTAAGGCATATGAATTCGTTGGTTAGAGTACTCATGGAAGAAGACATTTTCTCATGGAATTTCGGATGGGACCGGGTGACCATAGAGAGGAATTTGGGTGGCTGCAATAAGTAGCGGATCCAGATTGAGAAAATCAGTTATAACGACTGGGGAACCCGGCACGCCGACCACATGTCATCCCTATACTGCCGGTGGATATCATCCGCCTCTGTGTTTAATACATGTGTCTTGTGGCCTGTTACCTCACGAGTTGTTACTAGTGAAGATACAGATTGTCATTTATCAATATGGGAGATACTAAAATGAAGGGAATAAGAGTAAATAAAGATAAATACAAACAAAATTAAAATGCCGGGTACTGCAAATTGGAATGGATATGAAATTGGGTATGCACAGGGGGAGGGAGGTAGAGAGGCAGGTCGTGTAGAAGAATATAAAGATTTGTCCGGAGTGTCACGACAATGGTTCATGCACTCAGATTCAAATAAAGATAGCACAACCCTGTAACTTGAAGAAAGCAGGGAATTACTTTTTTTATTTCAGGCACGGAAATTAAATTCCTATTTCACGTGCAAACTTAGCTTTACTCAAGATGACGATAAATATTTTACAATAAGAAAACAGTAACACTGTCATTTTGGTAAACATGGACACCAGCTGAACGAGCTGGCTCAGACGGTACCGCTTGATTTTCCTTTTTGAAATACTGTACTGATGTCGACGAATCTGAATTTGATTTTTTTTATCAGTCGCCAACTCGATGTTTGTCCGGTCTTTTGAAGATGTCTGTCGCAAAACTAGTCGAAAAGTTGAGTTTTCACACTGAAACACAGCCGTTAGCCTCTAACAGTTTACATTGCAAAAACATTTAAAACTATTTTAAATTCATTTCATTCATTCGTAGAGTTCTGCCCAAGAGCATGTATTTCACTGCAAACTCAGCATTCCTTTTTGTATCAGTATACAAACTACTTATTTTGATATTGTCTATCATCTGATGTCTTTTTCTGCCTCTAACTTTCTTTCCGTTGACCATTCCTTCTAGAGCATCAGTCAGCAGGCAGTTTCTTCTCAGCCAGCGGCCAATCCAATTTATTTTTCTCTTCTTTATGAGTTCCAGCATTCTTCCTCCTTCACCCACTCTATCTAGCACATCTTTATTATTTTTTTTATTTTGTCTGTCCATTTTACATATTCCACCCTTCTCCATATCCACATCTCAAAAGCTTCCAGTCGCTTTTCCTCATTTCCTCGTAATGTCCAAGTTTCTGCACCATACATTGCTATACTCCACACAAAACACTTCACTAGCCAGACCAACAAATTTGTAAGTAACTGCTTAAAATGCAATATCCTCTCTAGGACATGCCACAAAATTAAATATGAAAATCAGAATCTCCAAGAATTCTATAGGCCCCGACCGGGAGTCGAACCCGGGCCCGCTGCGTGGCAAGGCAGCACGCACACACCAATATATATATATATATATATATATATATATTCCGGTATAATAAAAATAAACCGAACTGAACGAAATGAGACATGAAGAATGCGACCAAAAATGTATTTATTTTCGATAGACCTCTATATAATTACTTTACTTTGTATACCAGATAAAAATTTAATTGTGAAATAAGTGAAGGAGCACATAGTATTCGGACACGGTTCAGTTCTTTATACCGCATTCCGTTCTTTCCGAAATGGGGATAGTTTTTTTTACTGTTGCAGTTAAGAGCCTCTATATACACCGAAAATGCAAAGATCCTAGACCCGATATAAACTAAAATGTTGAGACGTCTCATAGTAAGTTTGAAATAAAATCAAACTCTAATTCGATACATTATTTATGTGATTACATAGAGTTCGAATCCAGTTCTAAGGCAATAATTTACATATTAAGATCGCATTTCAAGAATAAGTCACTTCATATATAAGAAGTTCACTGAAGCATGAAGTCCGGATGGTCAGAACTTGAAAATGAGGTCATTTCCACGTTCCTAGTGAAATATATGATAGGTAACAGCATATTTTCTGTACTTCGGCAATAGAAAGTGAATGACCAGCTGTATAATATACTGAAAGAAAGTTTATTAACTTTATGGGAGGCTAAAAGGGCATCTGAGCCGGTCTGGTGGCAAGTGAAAATTAGAATTACCATGTTGTCAGCATTAACACATTGGTGACCTAGCTACCCAGTTCACTCTGGTAATATCTTACACGATCAATTAATAAATTACTTCTAATGATGATGCGCCTCGGGACATGCAAACACATGCGATTCTTAATGCGTTTCCAATCCCTTCACTTAACACCGCCCATATGTACATAAATTTGTAATTTCGCTATGAATACACTTTGGCTTTCACCCGTCATTGGAATTCTGTACTGCAGATTGGGGCCAAATACAACATACAACCTCCTACTATCACAAAATGTCCGTGTCGGCTTTGGTACCGATTACGTCTTAGTTTTAAATTCGCGTGAACAATCCCAACCACGCTCAGAACAATATTTTGGATAATGAACATTAGAATACTGGGTTTAAGTACTTTGGGAACCTGATCCCAATTCACATAGCTCTCGGAAACGAAACGCTTCTTCTTCTTCTTCCTTTGGCTCTATAGTCCTCTAAGAACCTTGCCCTTCTTCATAACAACTGCCCATTATACGAAAAGCTTACTCATGGCAAAATTATCAAGTGTAGGAATTCATGTCTTTGTGCTGTGACTTTAAACCGTCTAATGAAACAATCTGTTTAATTACATAGAGAGAACAATACTGTTGGTCTGTAACAATTATTTTTCTTCACAGAATATTTCTTCATATTCAAATCATCTTCCATATGGGATGATTTAATTAATATCATCATCATCATCATGAACAAATTCGTTTTAGGCCATGTGGCCTGTACGGTAAACCTAGCGAAGATGGTCTTGATCTTTCCACCGATGTTTTGGTCTTCCTTGGTCCCTATGTCCAGTTGGGGTATATTGGAATGCCAATTTTGGAAGTCTATTTCTTGCCATTCTTCTCAGATGATTTTTCCATTCTTGGATTTAATTAATAAATATATATAAATATATATATAATTTTTTATATGTAGGCCTATATAATATTGCTAAGGCCACTTCTCTCAAAAGCGTTTCAAATTAGTATTCATGAAATCTCATCTTCAAATCCACGTTGATTTTGAAAGCTTTTCAAGTTGAGACAGAAAGAGTATATATATATATATATATATATATATATATATATTAAAGAATGACACATATTACAGCATAATAATAATAATAATAATAATAATAATAATAATAATAATAATAATAATAATCTGAAAGTTCAAATTTCAAGAATATTAAAATTTTATTTCCAAAACCATCGGGAGTCAGAAGCGGTATTATAGTACAATAAGGGGGGGGGAAATAACAGGCCTATTCATTTATCGAATAAATATTTACTTATTTAAGAAGTGAATCCAAACTAAATGAAGTATCAAAAAAATACAACATGGAAATATCATCAGAAAAATAAAAAAACAATGGCTTTCAAGGGCGCTCATCCAGTTCGGACATAGATAATGCAGTATTAGAAAATAAACCAATAGAACAGATGGTAAGATATAGATAGCTTCCTGGGTTGCGAAGTATCATACACAGTGAAAACAGATATAAATAACAAATTAAATAAGTTTAATTATATAACAGGAACACTAAAAAGAACTTTGAAAAATAAAGCCAGGAAAGACTCTATAATAAAATTATACATTATATTATTACTTATGGATCCGAAACATGGACAGCGACAACGCAACAATCTGCGAGAATACAAGCTACTGAAATGGAATTCCTCAGACCAATAGCAGGATATCAAAGAACTGACAAAAAACACAACACAGAAATAAGATAACAACTAAAAGTAGAGGAATTAAACACAGCAATAGTGAAATATAGGACAAACTGGAAAGAGCACTTAGGAAGGATGCTGAGAATAGAATACCAAAAGCAGCATACAACTATTCACCACGAGGAAGAAGAAGTTTTGGAAGACCAAAGAAAAGATGGAAACAGCAGCAATTTGGAGCCAGAACAGGCTAATAAATAAGCCTAAACTGTGAACGAAGAAGAAGAATCCAAAATCTGACTCAAGACAGGACTTCCACTGTCCCGATATGCGGAAGCCTCTAATATTAGACAATAATTAAATGCCAGTAGGTTGTGGATTGGTACAACTGCAGTTCAGGTGCGGAAGAAATGTTATAAAATACGGAATTAAATAAGGAAACTTAATACTGATTAATGTGAATTAAGCTGAGAGTTGACACAGTCTAAGTTATAATTCATTACACGAGGTCCTGATAATTTTAAGTTGTACTCAGCGCATGTAAATTGGGGGCTGCTGCAGGGGATAATGAGGGAAGGAGGTGGGATGATAAACTGCAAACATAACTCCACTCGATGTGATACTATGCGCAAATACTGTGTGTTCCAAGTTTAACTGATTACTAGCTAGGGTCACGCTGATTAGAATTTACCAGCCTCCAAACTAGCAATATTACTACATGGAAAGAAAACAGATTAATAATCTCCTGGCATTGGTGTAATCTCATAACAAAACTAGCTATCCCAACAGTACAGTCTTCATCATCAGTATTGCAACAACATGCTCCTAAATATCATACACCAAGTTACTATCAATGATACAGTAAAAGAAATAATAGTAATTTACGTGTATCTATTTTGCATAAAACGGAACCTGTTCAACGCGGAAACGGAAGTGATTGAAAATAAATCTCCAAACATTTCCGGACCGATGCTCCATAGTCAAGCTCTAGCTCTTGTTAAATCCCTAAGGGAATAACGATTTCAAGGAATCTTCAGGTTGAATGGACAGTTTTAAAAGACTAACAATATAGTGTGGAATGAAATTTGCGGAGAATCAAAGAATGTGGACGAAAGTGTAGTTAGTGAGCGAAAACCGAACTGCATACTTGAATTTCAGAATACGCGCCTAAGAAACATTTTTATCGCTGACGAAATGGGACTGTTTTTTTCGCGCCTTACAGTCGAAGTCGCTCACATGTAGGCCTACTACATTTCACTTCTCAACGGCAGCGGAACTACAATTAATCCAAGGCACCTAAAAGCACATATACAGTACTCTATAATATAAGATTATTAATAAGTTTTAGTTTTTTTATAATGCGGAATTTTGTCCAATGTGGAAAAAACTGGGTCCAATGCGATTCCGCATTGAGAAAGTTTTACCGTATTACCGAATTTCATTTTAAAAGTATACACAAGTGTTCAGGTTTAGAGTAATGAAACAAAAAACAACAATAAAATAAAGAATTATCGAGATTTAATTTAATTATTATTGTGGTCTTCAGGTATGTGACATACACCACGTCGACGCGACAATCCAACCGATAAAAAGTAAAGTAAAGTGATCCCACTACAGGCCTCAGGAGGCCCTTGGGGTAGTAGGAGGTTAAGGCTCCCACGTTTCCTGGATAATCGGCACTTGATGTGAGCCGGGTTGTCAGTCCTGCGTGACGGCCGTCTTTACCCCAGAACATGCGTCTGGTACTCATTTACGTTAGAGGCTGAGTCGACCCTAGGGTCATAGTGCCACCAGAGGGTTTGGGTCAGTTTAAAAATCTTGACCTCACCGGGACTCGAACCCTCAACCTTCCGGCTTGTAGCGCAGTGCCTTAACCACTACGCTACGGTGTAATATCCAACCGATACCGCTACGTAAATTCGATATTTGAATGTGTGTGTGTATTCTGACGTCACCCAGTTTTCGTGCTTCGGATTCAGTGCTATGAAAATAGCGTTAATGTGTATGTTTTAAATTTACACATCACTTCGGCAGACCATTTTATGTGCATTATGTGTACTTGTATTTTGTATAAAGAGTAGGGCGCGTGTATGTGCAGTGTAAGTATGTTATATGAGAGATGTTGAAAGAGAAAAGGGAGATGCTAGAAGTTGGTGCCGGCACGTAGCCTAATTCGTGTCGAAAAGCTCTAGGGAGTAAAACAGATTTAACGTCCACATCCGTCGGACGGTTCGCTACCATCAGTACCACATATGGAGGATGTGGAATTTAATGTAGGCATATGATACATACTCTAAAGATCAAAAACTGCACTCCGCCATCGCTCCTAGCGCCGACATTGATAACTTTACAATTAAAATGTCCAACCCTGCTGGAAATCGAACCTGGACCTGTTAGTCAAAAAGTGGATATGCTATCATTTGAGATAGTATTTTTTAACACCCCATTGGAAAAGTCACAAGATGTAAGAACATACTATCAACTTGCTTTAGACCTATGATTGCACAGTACGTCTAATGCAATATCTCGATTTAAACAATAATTTGTTATAAGTTTATTACTAAGTACATTTTATATATCCTGTTGGTTGTCAACTTCTCATATTATGAGAGACAATGCTACATGTCATTGGGAACATCAGACCTCATTCATTAACAAACACATTTTATAAAGGAAATTATAGTATGTCAAATTATTCACTAGTAGGTGTGGGCCTAAATGCTATCCGGGAAAATAGAAATGAAATGATTGAGTGGAATAACATACTGTAGATTAGTAGGAAAGTGAGAGATAAAAGAAGAGAGGAAGAATCAAGCTTTTACCGAAGAAAAAAAGGAAGATTTAAATTCACATTTAAATAGTGGAAATTGTTGGCTCGAAGACCTGATTCATTTCACCTCATTATCTCAGTTTAACCTCTCACCTTATAGGTACATTTACATGCCACACGCCACCCAGATCGTACAGTGGCACGCGACCTGTCGGGAGAGGGATTTTAAACTATGGATCATGTACATACATTTTTTTACAACACAAGGACATGGAATGAGTGATCAGCTCAATGTCAGGATCTCCTCTGATATCTCTGATAAAAAAATTAACGACATTTTATTGCACAACATTAAGACGAAACGCACTATTCATACACACATTCATACTAAGCACGACCAATGTGATAATAATGGCAAGTGTTATTCAGGGACCATTTGGGCCTTAAAGTTTCCTCATGTTTGTCTTACAGGTGAGAAAAAAACCCCGAAGAAAACCATCACCCAGGCTTGTACCGATCGGGGATCGAACCCGGGAGCTGCATAGGAGACATTGATGCCACCCTGAGACCACAGCGATGAACCGAAGTACTTGATAAGAAGATAAAACATTTCCACTGTTACCGTTAACTTAAATTATTTTTCAAATAAAGAACAAAGTCAATTAATCGACTTCACTACGTAATAACTACAGGGCGGATTTATATGCACTGAAAACCATAAATATAGGCATCCAATTAAGCAGCAAAAAAGTTGAAAATATGCTCTTAAAATTTAAAAAAAAATGCACAAAAATGAATTTTCTTCTTACAGTAAAATACACTATTTTCTTATATCATGTTATGTATTTTTTATGAAGCAACAATTGTAATATTTTTACTTTTTCGCCCCTAATTGAAATTAATAATTGTATTTTATAGTGTCATTTTCATTAATCTCATAAAAATGAATAATTACTGAAATTTATTTCACCTTACTTTATTGTATATGGGGGCACGCCGTAGCGTAGTGGTTAAGGCACTGAGCCACAAACGGAAGGGTCGAGGGTTCAAGTCCCGTTGCGGTCAGGATTTTTAAACTGACCCAAACCCTCTGACGGTACTATGGCCCTGGGGTCGACTCAGCCTCTAACGGAAATGAGTACCAGACGCTTGTTCTGGGGGTAAAGGCGGCCGTCACGCAGGGCTGGCAACCCGGCTGACAAAGTGCCGATTGACTATAAAAAGTGGGAGCCTTAACCTGCTACACTTTACTTTACTTTTTTATTGTATATGAAAATGCATTCAATGCAGAATTATATTGATTTAATAATGTGATAAAGTGATAATAACTTATTTAAAATACATATTTGTCGCAGACTTGGCATAAGACAATTTTTCCATTTGTTGTTAATGTAGGATTCCCACTAATCCACTGATGAAGCAAAGATATTTTAGTGGATTTTTTCTTCGGCATTGGAAACACTTGTCTTGGTCCACTAACACTCACAACATGGTATTTGAGAAAATAATTTAAGCTTCGATTCCGGATTTGTTTTGTCACCGTGGTCAATAATGTACAACAGGCTTCCTTAAGTGAAATGAATTATATTTTGCACACTTGGAAGTATATTTCAGGAATGATTTTTGAGTCTTTGCCGTGTATGCCGACAGCCTCAATAAAACTGATATTCAAACTTCAAAGAACTTCGCCGGTTGAAAACGAAAACAAGGAAATTGCCACCAATAAACTGTTCATTATTGGCAAGCACGTTCATCTCTTCTGAAATCTTTCTTTCAGGAAATGGTTTAGGCCAGATTGCTTTATTAACTTGTTGAGATTTAAAACTGCAGACACCTGCTCGACACTGTCACTGTTGTGCGAAAATGCGAAATAGGGATGCGGGCTTTCTATGAAAACAAAATTGGCTTCAATTGCAAAAACATGACAATAAAGCGGAAACTTGTAATTTTATGGTGTTTGAAACTAATATTTTTAATATTAAATAGAGAAAAAAAGTATAATATAAGCGCACATATTAATGAAATATGCGCTAATCCCACGAATATGCATTTATATGCACTATAAAATGTTGCCATTTTGATTCCAAATGACATGAAATGCATTTTCTTCTTCCATGCATATGTTTATCTTTGAAGGAATAAAACATGCAAATATGCAGAAATCCGCCCTATAGTAATAACTAAAGGCGGTCAGGCTCTGTCTTACTCCCGCTCGAGTGCGGCTGAAAGGGAGTGCGGCCGCGAGAGTCTCGTGTATTGATAACAAGAACTCGAGAATGAGAAGTCCTGAGATTCTCCCAGCGAATACGAAGATGCTATATTAGAAATGTTTACTGCACGTACGAAGCCGTACGTTTCTCAATAGACAAATGAATCCCTTCCTTTACTAACAAATATTCATTATTATTATCATCATCATGAACAAATTCGTTTTAGGCCATGTGGCCTGTACGGTAAACCTAGCGAAGATGGTCTTGATCTTTCCACCGATGTTTTGGTCTTCCTTGGTCCCTATGTCCAGTTGGGGTATATTGGAATGCCAATTTTGGAAGTCTATTTCTTGCCATTCTTCTCAGATGATTTTTCCATTCTTGTTGGTATTTTTGGATATCTTCATTTAAACTTGCTACTCCAAGTTTTCCTCTGATAGTAGTGTTCCTTTGGTGATCCAGTCTATTAACTCCTAACAATGATCGTAAGAAGCGCATTTGGCTTACTTGAAGTTTATGAGAGTTTCTTTTATTTAAAATCCAAATTTCACTTCCGTATTTTAGAGCAGCTTTTGATGTGACGTTATGTAATCTTAGTTTTGTCTCTGTCCTCATCTGTTTACCAAAATGTCTTCGTATTACCCCATTCATTATTATTATTATTATTATTATTATTATTATTATTATTAATGTCCACCGCTGTGGTCTCGAGGTAGCGTGCTGCCTTGTCACGCAGCGGGCCCGTGTTCGATCCCTGGTCCGGGCAGTTTTTCTGGGTGAGGTTTTTATCGGGGGTTTTCCTCACCTGTAAGACAAATGTCAGGAAAACTTTAAGGCCCAAACGGTCCCCGAAATCATATGGCAATCATCATCATCCTTATCATTATCATCGTCATCATCATCCTTCACCGATGTGGAAGGCAACGGAAAGCTACCACACCTACAATTCCCTAGTAAAGCTGCAAGCGTAGCATTAAAATGCTAGAGTGCAGTGAAAGACCTGCCCTCGGGCAGAATTACTATGGATGGATGGATTATTATTATTATTATTATTAATATTATTATTACTGAAATATAAATCTATAAAACATTTAAAGATTATTACATATATGAAATCAGCAAAAAAAAATCAAAATATAAAAACCGAACTCGGATCTTAAAAAGTTTACAATTTCTTTTATAACGATACATATGATGCACTAAAGACATAAACCGAATTTCAGGTTTCAGTTTGATATATACTGTAATTAAAGAATAATAGATCAACCAATTTATCTTATTTTTGAAAGAAGCCTTTAGTTTGAAATTCATTTTTCAAAACATAACTATTCCCTGAAATTGAAAAGATAGCCACATCATATATAATTTTATGAATTATCGCTTGAAAATTGGTACTCTATTTATATTTTTCTAAACGGCATAAATTTAATATTAATGTACAATTGATGGTTTAAATCATTTTACATAAATAAGCTATTCCGTACTAACCAACTATTGTCTGATATTTTAATTATCGGTAGATGAAAGAAACCTCAGAATTTATAGTTTTCTTAACAATTTTGCTTGAAAATAAATTGATGTAAATTCTAAATACATATTTACTGCTGACGGATTACATTTTATTTTGCAATACTAAGTACATAATTAATTAATATTTTCACATGTAATATATAGGTTCATAAATGAAATATGTAGCGATTATAATTTTAAAATTTCAATCAGTAAAACAAAAATAATGGCATTTTGTGGAAGAAATACTCTGCGCGCAAAAATAGTAATTAGAGACTAAATTATTGAACAAGTATCCCACTTTAAATATTTAGGATGTGACATCAGCTATGGGTATGATAAAGATATTGAACACAAAACATCAGTTTCAAGCTATTTGTGGTAAAATAAATTGAACATTGAATAATAAAGCCCATAAACAAACAAAATTAAAATTTTATAAAACCATGGCTATCCCTGTCCTTTTGTATGGGAGTGAATCTTGGATTACCACTACCAAACAAGAAAGTAAAATCCAAGCAGCCGAAATGAAAATTTTAAGAAGAGTAAAAGGCTGCACTAAAATGGACCAGATAAGAAACGAGGATATCCGTGAAGAACTGCAGATCTACTCCATAAAAGAAAATATATTTAACAACAAGATACAGTGGAAAGAACATGTAGAAAGAATGGAAGAAAGTAGATTACCAAATAAAATCTTCCATTATTTTCCGAGAGGAAGAAGAGATGTCGGACGTCCTCGGAAGAGATGATCTTAGATCTATTAGTGAAGACGGAACAGGCAACTCTTGCCTAAACCAGGAAGTAAAGAAGAAGAAATTATACAGGCTCATATCCAAAGTATAAGGCTTGTAGAATGTAGGTTCCATCAGGTAAATTATTTAATACATTCTCTTTACCTTTCGCAGTCATTGTATACAATTATTTAGCTTATGAAGACTGTTCAACACTCACGGGAAATCTGATCCAACGGGACTTCCGGTCGCTCTCGCATTTGGCATCCCTTCCTCTGCCCAACTGCCTCCCTAGAAGCAACGAGACTGGGAGGCTCGGGGAGCGAGATTTGAGCAGGAGTGAATGTGTGCTTAACCGGCACTAGTAATACAATTTCAGTGGGGTCTGGAATTTTAACATAATCTTTAGTTACTAGACACTGAAAAATAAGACTAATCTAGGCAGGATAAATACACATCAAGAACTCGTATTTTGAAGGACCAAGTGAATTTTCATGCTAAAAATACAGACCCAACCTGGTCCTATCGAAAGGAATCTTGTGTGGAGTTCAACTTTAAAGAAGAATTGCTTCTTCTTCTTCACTTCACGGGCTAGGCAAAATGCCTGTTCCGCCTCACAGTTGTTCTGTCCATCTTTTTATATGCATTCCTACATTCCTTGAACCTCTTGGCTTGTAGTTAAATGCTGCTTTTGGTAATCTTGTTACGTCCATTCTTTCTATATATCTAAACCATTTTTCCTTATATTCTTTGATTTTATCATTTAATGGATATATATATATCTATTCTATAGTAATTCTGTCCGAGGGCAGGTCTTTCAGCGCAATCATACCATTCTCATGCTATGTTTTGCAGCTTTACTAAGGAATTATAAGTGTGGTAGCTTCCCGTTGCTTTCCACAATATATATATATATATATATATACATATTTAACTCTGTTATAGTTTCATTCTTTAACCCATCCATTCTTGTGCAGCATTTTGTTCTTCTAAGAAAGTTCATTTCTATGCTTAGAATTCTACTTTGTAATTTTTTGGTCATTACCCAAGAACTGCTGTTTTAAATAATCCCATACAGCGAAAATATCTACTTTTTGGAATTACATAGTAGTATGATAAAAAAGGAAAAGGGTTTCTTCCTCTATAAATGGGGTATGAACCTATTAGCTTAATTTAGCTTAATTTTCTTCTATAAAGGGTAAGTGAATATTTTCATATTGAAAGCATTGCAAGTACAAAAAGTCATGCGTAGATAATTTTTGAGTTGTGAAATGGTTAAATTAGTACACTACAATTTTGCAATTTTGGCAAAATTTCAGCAAGATATAAAATGCGAAGATAATTTGTGAAAAAATTTAAGGAGTTGTAAAAATTGTAAAGGTGGTGGTGTGATGACTTGAAAGAGGAGAGACAAAGGCCAGTCCAGTGGGTCTCACTGCATTCCAGCGAGCGCTTGCTGGAGCTGGAACACAATGTTGCCACATAGCACACAGTGTGTTTTTATTGTCGGACTTGTTGCACTTATAACCAAACATCGCCACGGGATACAACATTTCATCTCTCTGCTTTCTTTTGTATATTTTACAGCCTGTGACTCGCGACACACATATGACTCGAATAACTCACCTTTTTATATTTCTCCTCACAAAAGACAGAAGCCATGTAAAAAGAAATCTGCGGATATTATATCTCTGTACGAGATTTTCAGCATGTGGCATATATATGGGCTCAAAAATATGCAGAAATTAGAAAACTAAAACAAGTAGCGCTCTATTTGAGATAAGGAACCATATGCATAGGCCTATTAGAGGAGCGTAGAGATGAGGGCAAAGATTGTAAACTTCTTCTTCTTCTACTTCTACTTCATGAAATTAGGCATTTTGACCTGTTTAACATCAAGTGGGATTTAAACTTATTACTTTATTTTATTTCAAATCTTTAGCGTTGCAATTCAAAGCTGCGGGGTGAAATAGCCGATAGATTTTCCCACTTCCGAAGAAGTCCACACTCAGGATTTAAGCCCTTAAAATTCGATTGAATTCGGAACCAGGGGTGAGTATGGTAACCACATAACTAGGTGGATTATTTCATACCGGAGAGGGCGGAACTGTTGAACAGATATTATGTCTTCTCCGCTCAGAGACATTGCTCGATAGAGACGTCGTAACACTCTTGTTTTCCTGCACCCAGTTATGTAACATTGATTGTCGGAGATGTGTGTTATAAATAGGATAACTAGGACTAGATATTTTAATTTATTATTTTAAATAGTATTAATATTATAGGTTTCATATGATAGGGAATATTAGTTTTAGTTGGAATACTTAGAATAACGAAATGGTAATCAGATTTACCTTGACTAGTTACAGTTAGGTCTATATCAAATCATATACAGTTACAAGTTGAAGGTCTGGAAACATCCAGAACGAAATATAGCCTAGGATGAGAAAGTCGGGGTTTTCACATTCCAAAAGACAGACAGGACAAACGTACCGCTAGGGCCTATGAACTTACTATGCTTGGTGAGAGAGAGCGAGAGAGAGAGAGATAGAGTGAGAGTGAGAGATTACAGTTAGGCCTTCAGAGAGTAGTAATAAAAGTGGAGAGTAAATCGACGGTCAGTGTTCAACATGTAGTGAAAGCAAGCTGCTGATGTGGGGCAAGTCTGCACATCATCATCATCATCTTCTTCAAGGTATGGGCCTGTTGGCCCTTTTCGCTCCCCGGCGCACTACATGCCGCAGGCGCAGGTCGTCCTTCCAGCGACGTTTTGGTCTTCCTACATTTCTTCGGCCTAGAGGCCTATAATGAAGCAGCTGTTTTGATAAACGATTAGTCTGCACATATTTATTCTTAATAGGATTTTGGGGCCTTTGCTAAAGTCAGGATGAGCTTTAGGTCGGGATATTAATTAAGAAGTTATAAAAAAAATAAGATTCGAAATATGGGTTGTTTAAGTCGGGAATGGGGCGAAGTTTCAACATACCGTAGTCTAACCTCTCTCTTTCTCTCCCCACGAATATGTATAGGATAAGTTAGGCTAATTTATTTATCTGTAATTATATATTTTGTTTTTATAGTTTTAAATATAGCTGTTTATTTGTTTATTTATGTATTTATCTCGAATACCCTCTACTAATAAAGTCATCAGCCATACCGCTCGGCTAGTACTAATCCGTAGGTAATTCACGCTATCTTACTGTCACAATTAATCCATGTTCCAAAGGTCCTTTATGCCCTAAAATATGCTACCATAAGCGTAACAATGTGTTCTAGTGAAATAATTTTTACATTCACCACATCCGAAGTATAACATGTTTTATGTGCTATAGTTCCCATAATAACTATTTTCTATTTAAAACAGGCTATTGTAATAATACGTATTGCATGTCATACAAGAAGATAATGTTTACTTGAAGGTAGTGTATAAATTTGATATAAAATTAAAGAAGGGATGTCTGTATATTAGTTTGGTTACGTTTTAATGTTATAACTGTAGAAATATGAAGCGGGAGAAACCTGGTAAGTAGTGCTAACGGAGTAGCGTATTATATTAGTGGATTAAATAATCCATTTAGCGTAGTCCACCAGGAGTGACTTTTAAATTTTAGAAAATATGATGATCTAGTAGAAGATTTCCAGGCTGATGGCCGTGGTCTTGAGGCTGTAGTTCCCCGACGTTTCACCAGACATTTTTCAAGGTAACCCTTAAGGATGCCGGACGCAGTCTCTGGCGAAAATCGGAGAACTACAAGCCTAAATATCATGGCCAACAGCCCGGAAATCTTCTACAAGATCATCATACTAACTCGGGCCGTGAAAGCCTAAGTCAATATATTACTAGAAAATGTTTCGTTGAAATCAAAAAGAGATAGCCGCGTTACTAAAAAAATAACGGTTACCACAACAACTTTGAGATAATGGAATCGATCAAAACACGATTAATAAGCACGCGTTCAACTTGCTCATGAAATTAATTTGTATAAAATGCTTGTATTTCTAACAATAAGTATACTGTGATGAGATTATTGTCTGAGCAGTAATTGCATCCTTTACATCTTGTATGCAAGCATTTAACTACAAACCAATAGGTTCAAGGAATGTAGGAAGGCCAGTGAAAAGATGGACAGAACAAGTGTGAGGCGGAACAGGCATTTTGCCTAACCCGTGAAGTGAAGAAGAAGAAGACATCTTGTATGGGTGCAAGCTGTGAGGCCAAATATATTGTTTTGACAATATATTATCCGGAAATGTTTTAGAGTACTCTTCATAAGTAATGCCACGAGTGATTTCCAATTTATCTAGAAATTTGGAAATCAAGAATGGCATTTGTTAGAACTATTTAACGAATGAAATTAAGCTGTTTACTCACAAATCGTTATTTAACCATATTTATTTTAAAATATTTATATATTTAATGTAAACGGCGATGTTTGAAAACAAATGAGAAACGATTGGTACGCTTCATCTGCTTCTTTTGTTTATCACTGCAACCAGATCATACTATTTATTGCCAAAGGAACGCAACATTGTAAGAATGCTCTCTAGTGGAGAAAAAATGAAACACATCAAACTGTATATTCATTCATTTCTGATGCCGTATGATGTAAATATGACAATTATATTTTTCTGGATTATTACCTGGGAAAAAAATACATTTAAGAAAGTGCAAACAGTGGTTTCTTTTTTGGTGATATAATCAATTGCTACAAATGTTTTTATATTAACTCCTGGAAGCGCTTTGTGCTGACATCCATGCACTATATACACAATCTGGTAGCCGTATTACTTAGAGTCAGTCACTGCAAAATAATGGTCAGACCTGTTCAGAATATTAAAAAGGAGGATCTGTCTTTAATATGGTAAATTTAATATTGATAAAAATTTGGTGAAACACAACTGTGATTGGTTGTAAAACAGAAATCATTGAAACGTGATTGGTCATTGACTCCCATTTGGGGCATGAGTTAAATAGTCACGGAAAATTGTTCAGTGGCTCGTCTCTTAGGATAAAGATCTGTGTCGCCTGATATATATATATATATATTATAATTATTTTTTACATCGAGAAATGCAAGCTTAATATGACATGATAAGAAAAAAGTCCAGGCATTTATTTTTCTTATCATGTCATATAGGCCTATATATATACTGACCATTGCTCCCTAATTTAAAATAATCGGACCCCAAGCCAATGGCCATTGAATTTAAAATATTTATCTTGAGGTATGTATTATGCTTTTTCTATTGCTATCTTTAGAGTGGATTCTAACAACCCTGTCACGGCTACGGATTGTTAAAATGTTCACTGACCTTTAATTCCAATGATAACGAAAAATAAACAAATAAAAAGGGCAGTTCGCCTTTTGAATATGAACAGTGAACTATTATCAGAGTAAAACATAAAAATAAAAAAATAAAAATATAAAACTGATCGAGTAGATGTAAAGAATTGTCCCGAGGAAGATCATCCCCCCCCCATTTATACATTTTCAAATATATTTTTATTACGTATAGGATATGTAGTAACATAATTAAACATATTTAATTTTGGACACTTTTCCTCACGCTGAAAATAAAAATGGATTGTAAATATTTTGAGAAGGGGAAGATAGCACACAGTGAAAAAAAGAAAAGGGAAATCCAAAATTACATGGCGAAACACTGTGAGAAAGAAAGCTGAGCAATTGGGGAAGAGTTTTAGTGAAGTTAAGATATGTAAGAGATTGAATCAGTTGACAATCGTTTATGAAGACCTTATTCTGCTTAGAATGGTGACGTGAATTACTATGACTTCTTCAGACCTCACGACGTTAAGTATTTTTACTAATAACATCTAGCCCATGTGATTCCACTCAAGACCTAAGGAACTTTCTGGGAAAATAGAAGGTTAAGATTTCCACGTAACTAGACAAACGGCACGATATATTATCGAGGTTATCAAAACCAGGGTGACGGCCGCCTTTAGATCGAGAACGTACGTCTGGTATCTATTTCCGTTAGACGTTGAGTCGACCAAAGAGCCATCGTGCGACAGAAGGTTTAGGCCAGTTTAAAAATCCTGACCTTATCAGGAATCGATCTTGCGACCGTCCGGTTTGTAGCGTATTTCGTTAAATAACCATGCTACTGCTTGCCATGTCCTGTTGACAAAATTCATATTTGACAGGTTCGTAGTTTATTGGTTAGTGTGAATTAGTATCATTCCAGGAGTTCGATTCCCAGCAATTCCACAGAAAATTTTATCTGAGTGTGGGTTCAACATCGGGACCCATTCATGTTCATGGCTGAAAATGAGTAGCTATATGAAGTGAGAGGCAGCAAAATTCGCGTGACCCTTCTATTAAAGTTTTAAGAATTCTGAAACAGTACCTGATCTCTCAATCGTCCTCAATAACTTGCAGTGTTGTTTTATAGGAGGCTTTCGATAACTTAAGTATCATCTTCTGCTTTCATTTTGGTATTGACTGCTGTTGGTAATTATTTTGTACAGAGGGTTTATATTGCTGGATCCTGCATAGAGAAAACGATACATTGAAAATCAACGTTCTCAAAGAGTTAGCAATTATCAAGGAAACCACAAATAAACACCAGCTGAATCAGAACGCTCCCAGTGATATAACCCCTCTATACAAAATAATTACCAACAACAGTCAGTATCCAAATGAAAGCAGAAGATGATCCTTCAGTTATCGAAAGGCCTCCTATAAAACTTCTTCTTCTGCTTCATGAAATTAGGCCTTTTGACCTGTTTTCACATCAAGTGGGATTTAATGAATCCTCCCATCTAGTAAATGGGCGTCCAACATTTCTATGTCCTATTGGTTTGTACTTTAGTAACAGCTGAGGGATTCTATCTGTAGGCATTCTCTTGACATGTTCATACCAGTTGTTTCTCAAGTTGTCAATTATATTTGTTAAATTGAAAATATTTAAGTCATTCCTAATATCCTCACTTCTTTTCTTGTCCAAAATTGTCACACCTGCTACTGAACGTAGAAACTTCATTTCTGCAGTTTCTATTTTCCTTCTGTCTGAACGGTTAAGAGTCCAATTTTCACTTGCATATGTTAAGACAGGCACTGCCATAATTTTGTAAAATTTTAGTTGTGTGCTCCTCAAAGTTTTATTTTTCAGTGTCCGTCTTATAGTGCCACACATTCTGTAAAATCTATTTAATTTAATATTAATATCTTCCTTCTGGCAGTATGATACATTGCATCCTAAATAATTAAAATTGTTCACCTGTTGTATTATACTGTTATTAATACTGATTTTACCCTCATATGGTCTTTCCCGTTGAATGCCATTACTTTTGATTTACTTTCAGAGATTGTCATATTGAATTTATTTGCTATTTCGTTTAATTTATAAGCTGCTATTTGTAAATTGTCTTCTGAAGAGGCTCCTATAAAACAACACTGCAAATTATATAAGGTACTGTTTTACAATTCTTAAAACTTTAACACAGTTACCTCAACAGAGTTTCCTAATGCATTTTAAAAACCTCTCTATTGTCATCTACATGCCAGTGACAGCAACCATTTCAGTTAATCTTCACTCTTTGGCGCGATCGTACCACAGATTCAATATAAGTGAAATCTGGCTTTAGCAACATTTTTCTGTCATTCACCCGCTCAATAGAGCCACTAACTGAGAACAATATTTATCTAGTATAACATTCTGATCCGTGGAATGTACCTATTGTGTTGTAAACATTACCGAATAATCCGTATCTGTATATAGTTGCTCTATTCAACACGTGAGATACGATTTCCAACTTGTAATTTCCTTGCATTTGATTACTGCAATCTTATTCCCCATAGGGTAAGTAATCCGGTTCAAACAGTGACAAATCAATTCCATTTAGCATTACATCTGTTTTTAATTGGAATGCATAGCAATGTAGGTGTTGTGGTTAACCTCCATTTCCTTGCATCCAAGACAAATTCTCAATTACTCCTTTTGCAAGCTTACATATTCATAATACCAAGCATTCTATCCCTTTTTACAATTAGAAGTAAACTATAAAATCAAACTACAAGCTATTAACAGCAAATACTTGAGTTTTACTAATTAACAATACCAATGTATACATTTATATAATTTCTGGTAAAAATAATAAAACTTGAGCTAAAAAATTAAGGTATCACTTAAATATTATTGCTGTGTAATATGTAATATTTTATTCTAAGTTATGCATTACAATGTTTCTTGCTCCTGTCATGTTCTGCCATTTGTACACAACTTTATCCAATAGAATCTGCTGCAAACGTCGCCGTGCCTTGGCTACACAGGCATCATTTTACGAGAATTCCGTTTCAATTGACAGTGTTCATTTTTTTAAAATCCCCATTTTAAATATTTTCTCTAATTATTTTGTTGACGAACATTTATGATCTGAGCCAATTTCATTTTTTTTTCACTTATTTTCTGCGTTGAACTACATTTTTTTCGCAATATATAAATCTGAAATCTCGCCAGATGATTAAATTATTTACGAACACGAGTGACTCATCCATCCATAGTAATTCTGCCCGAGGGCAGGTCTTTCACTGCAATCATAGCATTTTCATGCTATGCTTTGCAGCTTTACTAGGGAATTGTAGGTGTGGTAGCTTCCCGTTGCTTTCCACACCGGTGAAGGATGATGATGATGATGGCTATATGATTTCGGGGACCGTTTGGGCCTTAACGTTTTCCTGACATTTGTCTTACAGGTGAGGAAAACTCCCGATAAAAACCTCACCCAGAAAAACTGTCCTGACCGTGGATCTAACCCGGGCCCGCTGCGTGACAAGGCAGCACGCTACCTCGAGACCACAGCAGTGACTCATATTTTGGTACAATTCACAGATAAAAATAGGTTATTTTAAAACAGTGATTCTCGAACTTTTTGATCGCTGATCCGTTTATACTTGAAAAAAAAACACTGATCCCCAAATTAATCATATTATAATAAATATCCGTATATGTAGGATAATGTAACATGTTCAATAGATATCTACATTGGAGATATGCGTATTACATTTATTTATATAATGTAATCTGCATAATGCATTGATAGTTGGCGTCGAAACAAAATGTAGTGTTAATATATTAATTATTTAACGAGTATGTGAATTTCATAAGTATTGTTGGCAGATCCAGGAGAGTTCGCGGAAAACGCTTTGATAAAAATTTAACATATGAACGAATTTAGATTGTGACGATCAAACTCCACGGTGCGACAGGCCTACAAGGTAATTTGCCTATCACCCGGATGCTGACCTCACATCCACATGTGTTCATCATGGAGGTAGACGATCATCCAGCCAGTGTATGAGTGACATCTGGTCAGCATGTCGGGTTCCCCAGCCGTCATAGCTGATTTTATCAACCTGGAGCCGCTACTTATTGTAACTACCCAAATGCCTCAGGATGCTGGGTGGGCACCGGTCCCATACTGGCCGAAATTCAATGAGAAAATGTCTTCCCCATGGAGACCCGAACCAATGCAAGTCCCGTAGCTCTACACCAAGGCATCTTGCCTTAACCATTCGGCTACGGCGCGGGACTATGACGGTCGAGAATAGGTCATATGAAATGAGTAGAACTTGACAATTGATAAACATAATACACTGCGCATTCTTAATTTTTCTTGATAGCAGAAGTGGATATATAAACCATCCATTGCTTAGCTTCAAAGTAATTTATGACATTCTTTGTATAATTACTATAATTGTTACATATTGTTTTATATAAGTTAGTAATTATATCAGAATTTCCCACGTTAAACTGCAAACAATTATATAATTTTCAACTTAGTTATAAAGTATGTAAACCCGTATATTCTAAGATGGGTACTGCATTTGAAAGTTCGGGAGTTTATTTCTTTTTAAAGATTTCAGAAACACATCAAGACAAAAAATACACGAGGAGGTGGGGCATCACAGAGACTTTTATCAAAAGTAATGCCACGAGTGATTTTCAAATGATCGATAAATTCACGACTCACGAAGTGAGGAGTGAATTTATCTAGATAATTTGGAAATCAAGAGTGATATTTGTTGGAACTATTTAAGGAATAAAATTAAGCTGTTTATTTACAAATCATTATTTAAATATAGTTATTTTAAAATATTTATATATTTAATGTAAACGGCGATGTTTGAAAACAAATGAGAAACGTTATGTTCCACTTGTTTATCACTACAACCAGATCATATTATTTATTGCTAAAGGATCGTAATATTGTAAGAATGCATCCTAGTGGAGAAAAAATGAAACACATCAAACTGTATATTAATTAATTTCTGATGTCCTATGATGTAAATATGACAATTATATTTTTCTGGAACGTTATTACCTGGAAAATAATACGTTTAAGAAAGCGCAAACAGTGTTTTTTTTTGTCGTATAATCAATTGCTACAAATGTTCTTATATTATCTGCCGCAACCGCGATAAGGTTACATTCGTGCACGGTATATATACAATCTGGCAGCCACATTCAGTAGGAGCAAAAAATGCTATGACCTATTCAGAATGTTAAAAAGGAGGAGCTTGCTTTTACAGTGATAAAATTAAACTGATAAACTCAAGGTGAAAAACGACTGTGATTGGTTGTATATAAAAATCATTGAAATGTTATTGGTCATTGACTCCTATTTGGGGCATGAGTTAAATAGTCCTCATACAAGCACTATCCTTTTCTGTAGGTTGAAGAATGGCACATTTTTTTCTCTGTCTGATTAAACCCACATGTAAAAATTTAACATCATCATCTTCAAGGTATGGACCTGTTGGCCCGTTCCTCTCCCCGATGCACAATATGTTATAGGTCATTCTTCCAACGTCCTTTTGGTCTTCCTACATTTGTTCGCCCTTGAGGTTTATAATGAAGCATCTGTTTAGATAAACGATTATTTGGCATTCTTTGTACATGTTCAAACCATTTACATTTATTTCTGCACATTCTCTCGTTTATATTATATATTTTTGTAATTCATCTCTGATATCTTGACTTCTCTTTTGATCCCTTAAAGATACACCTGCAACGGATCTCAGAAATCTCAGAAATCTCATTTCTATTGTCTCAATTTTATGTTTATCAGATATCGTTAAAGGTCAAGTCTCAGACCCACATGTTAACGTTGGAACGGCTACTGTTTTGTAAAATTTCAATTGAATTTCCCTCGTGGGTCTTATTTCTCAAATACCTTCTTAGTGAGCCACATATCTGTTAAATTTTCCCTAATTTCTTCTCCATATCCAAATTTTGCAGGTACGATATCATACAGTATAATGAAATTATAAATAACTACAAAACATCCAACTAATAGTAAAGATATTTTAACATCCTCATATTAGTATATATTAAAGTGCATAAAATCACAGTACAATCAAATATCAACAACCAGATTCAATAAATTATTATTGCTATTATCGTTAATATTTTTTCATTGAATATTATTCTGGTGCATAAAAAACTGTTAATTTATGAGATTTCTAGATAACCGCTCCCTGACTATCTCTTTTGATTATACCGATAGTGGCATTTCAAAATAAAGCCACCTTTACTCTTAATTCGGGGGCTGTATCAGCGCGCGCGTCTACTCCGACTGGGATCCCAAGTTCAAATCTTGGCGGTTCCTGTGGCGTATTCCGAGATTTTTTTTCTCCAAGTTCTCCCGTTTCGCGAATTTCATTCCACCAACAATCTCCATCCCCCTTTCCTCCTCTTCATGTAATTTCATTACTCATTCATTCATTTTATATTACCCTTTAGCTCATCTCATGTTAGGAAAAAATAATTTTGCTTGCGATCCAGAGATGTTGAAAATACGGGGATATAGAGGAGACTTAACGAGGGCGCTGGTTCATGACTCCGAGACTGAGTAATAAAAAGGGCAGAAGGGCCAAGGGGAGTGCTATAGTCCACAGGTCCAACCCAAAAATGGCGGTGTAGTTCATATGAGACCTGGTGTGTTGGACTTGGAAGACGACCTACTAATTACATAACACTGTAAAGTAGACTTTCATTCCACTGATCTCCATAAAACTGGGATAGCGCAATGTATCTTTCAGGTCGCGGTGCTAAGGGTACTCTGGCCTCCCGATCTGAATAAAGAACTAAACTAAATAACTTAATTCGAGAACATATACTTCTTTCAATTCTATAATGTAAACTTAATTTAATATATTAAATTAATTAAGACTATAATATGTCAGAATGTAAACTGAACTGTGCACGCCTTTCACCTGAACTCATGCATCGTCACTGCTTCATTCTGTTCTACACTCTTCTCCGTATAAAATATGAATTGTATTAATTCCTAAACTACATAACGAAAAATGTCCATCCCGTGTATTACGTCAAATTTCAGCAAAGTGTAGATGCTATGTTCAAAACGCATATAAATTCAGTTATTAAATTCCCATAAGAACATATACAATGAAGGGGTAAAGTCAATTACAGTTTCTACTTCTCTTATAGAGTAATTTGAAGATATGAAAATATCTCACCGCCAATTAGAAATAAAAATACAGTGTTCAAACAGAACACCTTGAAGAGTCCTTGTAAACCAGAAGTCTTGGGTCGATATTTAAGTAATTTGTTGGAGCCTGCAATTAAAGCTGTTATTGTGCGAAGTTGGCCGAGCAATTATATTTATCACGTGACATGAATATTGGTGCCTAATCTAATAAAGTACACATGTCTAGATCTGTATCTTAACTTCCTATTACCGTACTAAATTGTGAGAATAAATTGATGTAGTTTATCGAATTAACTGCATCGTATTTCAGACATAATTACTACATTCCAGAGAAATACAACACTACCGGCAAATGTTTTGCGAATCAAATACGTTTTTCTTTTATTTAGCGATTGTGATTTCCGCGCTGAGTATTCTGCATAACTGGACAAAAAATTAAGTATTTTAACTGAGAACTTCACTGCCAAAAAGATAATAACATTATTATTATTATTATTATTATCATTATCATCATTATAAAGCTATAAATAACCTATAGCCAAAATCCTTCAACATTTTATATGTTCTAAAAATTATGAACTTCCAAAATTTAAGTTTTTAATACCGACTCAGCGCTCAGATACAACTTTATCTAATATTAAACTGTAGTTTCGTTAGAACGTCAAATTATTTTGTACTGTTTAAAAAGCCTTGTGCAACACTACAGTATTTATAAATTATTAGGATAAAAAAAAAAGAGAGTTAAACGAGATGAGGTATAAAGATCTGCTCCTCGTCCAAGCAAAAACGTAGGCCTATATATATTGTATTCTTATCATGTACACATGGAAAATTCTTAAATAAACGTTGATTGATTCTGATCACTTCTTTCAGACTATATGCCACTAAATTGGGGTTATTTTTTCTTCTATTAGTTTTGAGCTCAATAAAAGTACTTTGTACGGATGTCATAACTTATATTGTAATTAGTGTAACTAATTGCTTCAGAAATGCATATAATTTCAGACTTCAAAAATATACATGAATTGTTTCATTCATTTTCTGAAACAATTATTTCAGAAGTAAATGGACATTTCAAATTTATTAAAATTTATAGGTATCTCCTTCCATTTGTAGCATTTCATCAGATTGGACTCTATATATATATATATATATATATATATATAGTACCTCTTCTAATTTCTGACAGTTTAAACTTCGAACAAAACTGCTGAAACGCATTTTCTCACGCGAGTAAACTCATATTATTTTAAACGTTCTTCTTCTTCTTCCATGAAAGCTGGCAGCTTGTTGCGTGTTGATTCACTACAGGTCCGGGGTGTGGTGACGTCCTTCCATCGTAGTTGTGGTATTTTAAATGTGAGAATAAATATTGCATACCATGTGGTTTTACTGTGGTTTCTGTTTAATATTGTGTATCCTGTCCACTCCTTGCTGGTTCACAACAGCGGCAGGGCGTGTCCCCGGATGGCGGATAGGGGAATTGTCGATGGAAAGTCTGTCCCTGCGGCTAAGTCAAAGTTGACTCGTGGATCATTCGTGGGGACGTCAGGAATTGAGCGACCTGGCTAACTAATAGTTCTAACTGTGGAGCCTGGTCCACGCTGGACCCACTACAGAGGCAGGTCATGTCAGAGGGCTATGGTCGGTAGACCTGATTGTTAGTCTTGCGGTTAAATTCGACGGACTCGTGGATCATTTCTGGGGTCGCACGAGATGAGAGCCCTATCATACTAAGTGGCTCCCTGTTGGAATATGGATGCACTCCCTGCTGGTCTGTACGCTGTCTCCCAGCTCAGTCTGAGGACTCGTGGACTATGTGTGAGGTCACATGGGGGTTGAACATCCTGGTGTACTAACGGACTCACAATGTGAAGCCTGTTCTACTGGCAGGCTGCTCGCCGGTCCCACAACGGCGGCAGGACACGTCCTCGCTACCTTACAGAGGAAAAGTAAATGGATCAGCGAAGCATTGGCAGTGCTTAGTAGTCCTTCCAGCTAAGTCCGATGGACTCCTGAACTAACTATGGCGTAGCCAGAAGGTGAACGTACTGGCGTACTATTAGCTCTTCAAAACGCTGAACAAAATGTAGCCTTGGAACTGGGAGATATGTTGACCTGAAACTAGAGTAGGGGCAAGTGAACAGCAATGTTGGGTGTATGGTCATTTAGCTCGTGGTAACCCTTGGGGTGGTTGAGGATCTAAATATGTACTGTTGTGTAATTGGCGCATATTTGTCATTTCTACCAACATTGTTTTAATAAAAAAATAAATAAACCAATATATATTTTAAGGACTAGTCTCATGGGCTTGTGGTCAGAGCTTCTGATTACAGTTCATGGAGTCCCGCATTTGATTTCCAGTCAGAGCAGAGAATATGAGCAATGAAAACTCAATGTGTTTAATTATATAAGACCTAAATTAGTGATTCGAACCAATCATTCCTTGAACTGGCATGTGGGAATATGCCGAAACGTCGGAATCAGTGGTCAGAGACCAATCTTGAATTCACGACGCGGAAAACTTTCTTAATCATTACTGCGTCTACTGGAGACGCATCAGGACTTGCAACGTCTACAACTACTAGTAGCGCATACTTATCCTGCTGATGATGGAAGTTAACTTCCTAAAAGCCTACAGTAATTATTATATATATATATATATATATATATATATATATATATCATTTTAACAAAGTTGAGGACGATGGCACCTGCCAACAGGTACATTTTAATTCTTAATTTTTATCTGATTTCTTAATCATACTTATATCCGCGAAAATCTACTATTTATGTGTGTGTGTGTGTGTGTTAGAGGATACATTGCTAAGGAGTTTTCAAATATGGCGACATTCCATTAAAGAGGTGCCAGGATTTTTTTTACATCTTGTGCAGAATTCTTATTTCATTAAAATGAGGCGTTTTTAATCAATTCAGTCTAAATGTAAGCATTTAGGCTTATAACAAGTTGTAATATAGCGTTGGCATTGAAACGTTATTTCAATATAATTATTCAATGTAACAATTCACATTCGCAAGTGAAATATCTTGATAAGCGTTGAGAAATGGGGAATTCTGATTTATTGTATTCAATACTGTAAAAACAAACTTTCTAAATGTATTTTTTATCACTGATATAAGATGCCGCAAAATTGATTAATTCTTCCGCATCAACATATAAATTCTTGCCGCGCTTTCTCTTGCAGGCGGGACATTTTCCCATAAACTTCAAAATGTTGCTATGGGCGATATATGACTCATATAATAATTGCATCCTTTTCGAATACATATGAGACTCTTTCACTTATAGCCCTAAGCTTTTTTTCAGCCACTCTTTATATGTTCATTTGTAGAGTGTATTTCACAAAAAAAAATATATACCTATGGTATTATATTTTCTTTGGCAATAAAAACCACCTTCTCCGAGCAGTTACATGAAAAGCTTTTCTCCATTGTTTACTAGGATAGGAGTTCAACAACTGTGAGTTTGGCCACATCCTGGATGGGAAAGGAAGTGAAATTTCCATGTATAAGTTTCAGATAACTTAGGCCTAATGATGATGGTGTAATATCTGTTGAAAAAAGTAATTTAAGGATATGTTATCCTTTATGGGTTCCTGCAAACAATTATGACGTGTAGATTTAAAATATTTCGTATTAACAATTTTCTTATAGTCCTTTTAACAGCTAATAGTCATTTTGAGATTTTGAAAACTAGGGACTTGTTCTAAAAGTGTAACTTTTAGAAACATTACCTTTATGATTAAATATGTTCGGGTAATTAACCTTCCAATGCGGCTTTGGCACAGGCGACTGAGAAAACACAGAAAGAAACCTGTATACATCGCAAGTCACTTCAGCTCACTTCCTGATAGTATGAAGAAACTGGAGATAAGTAGGCCTATGCCTCTCCAAGAAACTGTGGGAATAATGGAAGATGCAGTTCAGAGGGTCAGTGTTATACCAGGTGAGGCGGGTGGTGTAATTTCCACTAAACTACAATCTGTGCTGAATAAAAACCCTGGATACTCAAATCTTATTTTGTCCAGCTTATTTTAATGTTGAAATTGTAGAACACACTGAAAATATTATTCCCAGCACAATCCTTCTGTATCGATAACTTAGTTGAGCGATCTTTCTCTATTTATAAAAACATATTGCTAGATAATAGAACATTTGGAAAAGTAGGCCTATATTAAACTTAATTACGTTACAATGTGACTTAAAAGTTTGAATGGGAGGCACTTGTCTTAATTTGATATTACATAAAATATGGACCCTATTTATAACTCATTGGCATTATCATGGCCGCACAGACATAAGCTCTCCATACATCGAGCTAATGTTTTCCAGCTACCCCTTGTATAATTTACCATCCTCAAATCATATATATTGTTATCCACCCACCTCATTCATGACCTACCTACTGGGCGCTTTCCCTCTGCTTTACCTGTAAGGAGTTCCCAAGCCCTTCTTTCATTCCCCATTGGTGCCACATGTGGGCGCTTTCCCTCTGCTTTACCTATAAGGAGTTCCCAAGCCCTTCTTTCATTCCCCATTGGTGCCACATGTTGTGTCCATAGCAATCTACGAGACTTAACTGTTCTTATTATATCTTGCTTCCCATAAAGATCATGTAGCTCACAGTTATGTAGTCTTCTCCATTTTACTGCCTATTTGTCTCTTTTTTGGCTCAAACATTTTCCTAAGGTCTTTATTCTCAAATACTCGTAATCTTTTCCCCTTTCTTAATATAAGAGTCCATGTTTCGCATCTATATAATATGATATAGCCGGAAGAATAACGATTTTGTATATTTTCAATTTTGAAAAGTCAATATTAAGTCTTGGTAATGGTAACGGCGCTACTGAAACGCGTTGACTCTTTTAACTTTTTTAATTGGTGATTTGGGTTTTAATTGACTTTGTGTAATTCAATTTTGAAGTTTTTTGAGAGAAGTTGGGATGACGAGAACCCATTTGTCATTAACTATCAATTTCCATTATATAATGGATTTATATGATTATATATACACATATATATATATATATATATATATATATATATATATATATATATATATTATGTTTACTTACAGCCCCACACCTAGTGTTATTCAATAGAATGTGTGTTGGCTCTTAATACCTCCTCGATATAGCCTAATAATACAACATAATCAGGTTAAACTAGCAACTTTATTAATACAATTAAGTTGAACTTCTTCATTCTATAAATATTCGATGGTATGCTCTAGTACAAATTGGATACTGGAGGATACAGTGCATTTTTTGGTTTAACCAAATGTAAATTTATTATATCTACCCGCGCCCTATATATATATTTATTTATTTATTTTAAGCCGGATAGTATTACGATATGTCCCCCACCTTAGCCGAATGATTTAAAGCATGATGTCTTGGAGTCCCCATGGGGGAAGAAATTTTTCATGGAATTTTGGATAGTATGGGAACGTGATTGGGGAGGAATCTAATAAATAGCGGCTCCAGATTAAATTAACCAGCTATTACGGACGAGGAACCCACATACTGACCACATGTCATCAATGTTTTGGCTGTGTTATGAATGTGAGGCTAGCGACCGGCTGGTAGGCCAAGGGACGGGCTGTCGAGCCATGGAATAAAAATGTATCATATTTTATCTTTCATTAATTTATACTGTGTATTTTAAAATTAATGAAAGTTTAGCCTATTGTTGTCATAGAACGATTTATTGTGGGGGTTACTTTACATGATAAAGATATGCTTGTAAACAGAAAGTTTCAGTATGAGAAATTCCAGCTAACTAAGTCATGCTTGTGAATCTGTATTATGAATCCCTATAGTAATGTTTCAAAAAGTAATACATAGGAAATTTATTCAATGGTATTGTATAAAATTGAATTATGGCTACGCTACATTTCCATCGCTTGGTATATTCTTTTGTTCGTGATTTTTTAAACCACATGAATATAATTAGCGTACGTGATGAAAATGGTTAAAAACAGTATTAAATGTAGTATTTGTTGAGGTTTTTAATATATTTATAGGTGAGCCCTGTACGTGTTAAAAGACAGGAACTCTATTGACAAACACGATATATATTTAATTTTTACGGACCGAAATTAATTCTAATTATCTTCTCTCTATAAACTTATTTAGTTATTATCTTTATGATCGCTTCGCTAAAATAAACATACCTTAACTTAAAACCAGATAGAAATAATAAGACTTCAGCGATCAAAAAAAGTCATAATGAAAATTAACACTCGCAAAGGTCAAGACTGTCTTGCAAAACATTTCAGCAAAATCGCCATTTTTCCTTCGTACTATGGGCGCCCGGAGGGAGGATGCAAGAGCGTGCTTCCAACTCTCTCTGACCATTTTGCAATGTTATGAGAAAGATTTCTACACAGGTCGGGTTTACTACTTTCTCAAATAAAAGAGAAAATGAAAACTTTTGTTCGGATTCAACAGCTGTCTGTTTTATAACAATCAGCGTTACAAATTGTAATAACGAGAAAGGAAACTCATATTGAAATTCTATGCGGTGGCATCAGCACCAGTTCTACTATATGGATTAGAAACTTGGACCATAATACGAAATGACATAAACAAATTACAGGCTACAGAAATGAGGTTCTTGAGATCAGTTAAAGGTTGTACTAGGTTAGATAAATTTAAAAATGATGTAAGAAAATAATTAAATGTAATCTTATTAGAGGAGAGGATTCATCGTTATAGAGATCAATGGATTGAACACCTAGAAAGAATGAGCCCCAGTCGTATTCCTAGAAGAATTGTTGATTATAAACCTGAAGGAAGGAGAGATTTGGGAAATCCACGGAAACGTTGGTTGGAGAATATGTGAAGGCGGAACAGGCTTAAGAGCCTATTCCCTGATTGAAGAAGAAGAAGAAGAAGAAAAAAAAATAATTGTAGTAATGCGAATTGTAATAATTATTATTAATAATAATAATAATAATAATAATAATAATAATAATAATAATAATAATAATAATAATAATAGTAATAATATAACAACAATGCTTACAGATAGAACATTAAAAAATATCGTTCACACATTATAAAAAAGCAGTGTGCGCCCATGGTTCACACACAGAGAGGAAGAAATGGACGATCTTGCTAAAACGAAAACCTCAAAATATTGTAGAGTAAGACTGCTAATGACTTCATTGTTATAGGTCTATACAGAATATTAGAAGGGAGCAGTAGGCCTATACCAAATTTCAACATACTGTATTACTCCACCAAGTAGTCTGCGCTTGCGGAAAATATGTTAACTAACAAGCTGTTTTTCTCTTTCTGTTCCATACTATGTTGCCACTTCTTGTCCTCTGTATATGTTCTTTGTCTGGCAGATAGAGAGCTGACAAATACTATGGATTTTACTGGTCCGTCCTTTTAGGCGGTCATTGGCAAAATGACAAATTTGACAACTCTGTTACTATTCGGGTTACGTCCCTTCTCATTACATGTTGCCACTTGTGATTTATTGTGAAGCTGGTAACGGAGAGACGACAAATACTGTGATTTTAAATGATCCGACCGCTTGAGCGTTCAGTGCTTAAATGACTAATATGAAAACCATGTTAATATATTTCACACGTGTTTGGGGATTCTCCGCCCACACTTAAAATTGAATCATTTCAGTACGTGATCGAATGTACAGTCTTCTCCTACATCCCTTCTACAGATTTAATATGTCGGCGACACTAGCGCTAAAACTCTTCCCCTCCGCCCGTGCGAAGTTAACTTGGTTGTGTAATATACATGTCATCTTGAACAAATGTGAAATGAAGATTGTATCGACTGGCTTACATGACCTGAGTTCATATTGGTAGCCTCAAGACCACGATCAACAGCCCATAAATCTTCTACCAGATCATAATAAAGATAGTGACAGATAGTGACTAATTGGGAAAAGTATGGAATTTAATTTTCATCAAAGTTAAATTTTCTTTGAAAATAATATATGGGATGTATGCTCCAAATGCTACATATAAATACAAATCCCAATAAAAAACTGGATTACTTGGAAATGAAAGTATTCTACGTTAGTTTTGTGTTATCTTCACTTTATTCAAATGCATAACTTATACAGTAGTTAAAATGTTTTGAGCATTTTTGCTTGTAAGTATGGGAGTAAATAGTTTGTTTATTTTTACGGAGTGGGAGACTCCTTAATGGACTTATTATCAAGAGAAGCATGTGAAGCATTCCGTGCAGGTGTTGGGCCACGCGATCGACAAATTAACTTTTGAAACGGTGTGTCAAGTTATCAGGCGTTGGGAATTCCAACCACACTATCCTATCAACTTAAGAACCAATCCAACATTTTTCTGACACTTTTCTGTATTACTTCCGGCTACTACTTCACACAAAACTATCAACTCAAATAATTAAATGCCAGATTTGAATTCCATTTTATATCTTTCATATACCGTATTATTACGAAATGGGAAAATTATGTTCACAAGGCTTAATCATACAAAACTGATCTTATGAAGATTAGCCTCATCCTGTATATTGTGTGTGTTCTAATGTTAACCACTACACTTTTCGTGCTTCTGGTTCCGCGCTAGACGGACATATTACGTTAATGTTGTTTATTTTCAATTTACGTACGGTGCCACTTCGGCAGATCACTTTATATACATTAGTATATACGTACTTGTATGGTGTACGGAGAGGATGAAGGCTGAGTTAATGTTTAAGTATGTTATGTGAGACGGGTGATGAATACCAGAATGGAGAAGGTGAAACCATTTACCTGAACACAGCCTATTCCTGTAAAAAAATGTAGACACCCAGCTTAACGTCCCCATCAAATAAACGAACCGTTTCACTATAGTCCAGCCACTGATTCTCCGGCCCTGACGTTTTCACGACAGTGTTGCCGATTGGATATTCAGTGAGAGGGGCCGTTTTAGGTATGCGGCCGGCAGACATGCAGTTGACAACATCTCAGCAATTCCAAACTTTACTAGCGCGCTATATCGATGCCAAGAGCAGTGATTGTTTGTGGCAGACGTCCAATTCCATGTCAACTATTCCCTTATTGGCAGTAGAGGGCGAGTTTCTCCTTTTACTCTCGTAAACCTAAACTTCAGAGCCGGAGATTCAGCAGCTGGACTTTACATCCTACATACATGACTTCTCAACATAATTGTACTGCTAAGGTGTTTGAAATTTAATGTAGAGACCTGATGCACAATATAAAACTAAAACTAAATCCCACGGCAGCTGACCTCACATCCAAATACGCTAATCACAGAAGTGTACGATCATGAAGCCACTCCGAGACTTGAGAATAAAATTTCCAACCCCGCCTGGTATTAATTCCGGCTTCATTAGTGAGGAAGCAGGTATGATACCTTCATAGTTAGTGGGGCGGACTTTGTGTAAAATACAACAGACACGTTTTTAATTACTGTGGTAAAAATATTGAGCTGGGGATACGATATAAAGAACTCCCCTGTAAGAATATTTTTTTTTTACGTTCTTCGCATTATGAATTTTATCATAAGTAATGCCACGAGTGAATTTATCTAGAGAATTTGGAAATCAAGAGTGGTATTTGTTAGGACTATTTAACGAATAAAATTAAGCTGTTTACTCACAAATTATTATTTAAATATAGTTGTTTTAATATATTTATATATTAAATGTAAACGGCGATGTTTGAAAACAAATGAGAAACGATTGCTATGCTTCATTTGTTTCTTTTGTTCATCACTGCAACCAGATCATATTATTTATTGCCAAAGGACGCAATATTGTGAGAATGCACTCTAGTGGAGAAAAAATGAAACATCAAACTGTATATTAATTCATTTCTGATGTCCTATGATGTATATGACAATTATATTTTTCTGGAATGTTATTACCTGGGAAAAAATAAATTTAAGATAGTGCAAACAGTGGTTTCTTTTTTTTTGTGGTATAATCAATTGCTACAAATGTTTTTATATTAACTTCCGCATGCGCTATGTGTTGACATTCATGCACTATATATACAATCTGGTACCCGTATTTCTTAAGAGAAAGATACTACAGGAAAACAATAATATAGGCCTACTTACTGAAATACTAAACTGTCTTGAAAATGTGCCACCTCGTCATTACAATTATTATACTAGATGGCAGTAGTGTATTATGATGAGTTTATTTTTTTTGTTAACAGTTACGCCAACTATACAATCTTCATTTAACTGTATGAGTGATTACAGAAAGCTTTTTTTTTTTTTTGCAAATGCCCCAGGTTCTCTTTCGACATTCCTGGTGTTCTCTCCTGGCGTGCAGTAAAATTGTAAACCACTTCTGAGGTTGGGGCGCCTGGAAGGCGGAGTTACGTTGCCCCGATGATAGATGAGTGATGATAATAGTAGTGCGCCAGGAGAGTCCCTAATCCTAAGATGAATATGAATGATGATGATTGCGATGACCATATGATTTCGGGGACCGTTTGGGCCTTAGAGTTTTCCTCACATTTGTCTTACAGGTGAGGAAAAAAACCCGATTAAAACCTCACCCAGAAAAACTGTCCCGACCGGGGATTGAACCCGGGCCCACTTCGTGACTAGGCAGCACGTTACCTCGAGACCACAGCGGTGGACTAGAAGACTTTCTTGATTGACTCATTTTTATTAAAACAGATGCTGTAACATAACCTAATTTTTCTTTTTCTTTTAGTGTTGCTTGGTGTCATGCTGTCAATCATTTCATCTATTTTCTTACTGTTTAGCTTCACCAAAACGTTTGGATAAAGCCGCCATTTTCAGTTGATTATCTACAAATGTATGCAGAAAACAAATTAAGAAAATGCAAGTTTTATAGTAACGTAACAACTTTTTAAGTTTGAAATATTGGCAAAAAAAAACATGCTAGGGTAGTGATAAAAAACTGTGGAATAAGCTGTTATGATTGGTTCAAACACGTCATTCCGTACAGTTTTAATGTACAAAAGTAGTATTACGTAGTAAAAGTGAACTATTCGCAGTAAAATTCAAGTCACATTAAAATTTGGATCACGTAATACTTTTCTGACCACACAAGGATATAAAGGGTTTCCCCGAATGAGGTATTAGCTCAATGCGGGGCCCCTTCCAAGACAGCACGAGGATTTAAGACAAGACACACCAATCATTCACACATTCATGCTAAACAAGGTGACTGTTAGAATGATTATGAAGGCCAAATGGTTTTCCAAGACTATTTGGGCCTTAAAGTTCATCATATCAAGACATAGACATAAAATTGATCAAAATCCAAAAACCTATAGGAACAATAAAAAACATTCTTCTCCGAAAAATACGCCCAGATACAATTCTTAAATTTTATAAAACAATGGCTCTTCCAACTCTACTTTATGGCTCTGAAATGTGGACTCTTACTACCGGCAAATTAAATAGGGTAGTAGCTGCAGAAGACCTTCAGCGGGTTATACGCTTTATCACCACATGCGTAATGAAGATATCCGCAAAGCTCTCAACTCACCAGCAATAACTGAAACTATCCAAATATATCAAAATAATTAGCATGAACACCTCCTTAGAATGTCAAATAATAGACTACCTCTGAAGCTATTCAACTACAGATCCACAGGACGAAGGTACCCAGGAAGACCTAAGAAGCGATGGAGGGATCAATTTCTAACCTGAAGTGAAACAGGCCATGGCTGAAATTTATGATGAACTTCCTCAAAAGTGCAATTTATACTGTATTAATTTTAAATTGTACAGTGACAACACAATAATCTGCCAGAATACACGCTGCTGAAATGAGATTCCTCAGACCAATATCAAAGAACAGACAAAAAACATAACACAGAAATAAGACAACTAAAAGTAGAGGAATTAAACACAATAGAAAAATACAGAACAAACTGGAAAAAGGACTTATGAAGGATGACTGAGAATAGAATACGAAAAGCAGCATACAACTTTTTACCACGAAGAAGAAGAAGTTTGGGAAGACCAAGGAAAAGATGGAAAGAGCAGCAATTTGAAGCCGGAACAGGCTAGTAAATAAGCCTAAACCGTGAATAAGAAGAAGAAGATTAATTTTAAATCCTGTTAAGCATCCGAGAAACTTGGAAATTAATAAGTTTATTTCAGTTATTGTCTTCAGGTGATAACGTAAATTGCAACCGCTGATATTCCATCTTTATGACGTTTCAGCTCAATTACACAAGATACCAGAGGCAAACTACTGGACAATCTTGATTGAGATCTCATTCAAGTGTGAAATTGTTGTAAATGTGTACTGCACACAGACTAAGCCTTGGTTGCATGTACATATATACAACATACATTACAAGGTAATAAGTCTTCTGACAATACAAATACACATCCATTATATTTGCTATAATACGCAGGAATTAAATGATTCTAACAAATTCAAGAAATTATTACACTCAAGTGAAGTGTCCTAAAATAGGACTATCATTACTTATATATTTTTAAAAATTATAATTGGATAAAACAAATACTGCTATTTTAGCTATTGCGTAACTAACTCACTGAAACTATCGAACCGTAGGTTAATGGCCGTGCGGGCAATAGCTCTCCACACGCCCCTATCCCGAATTAATATTTTCCAATCATCCTCTGTATAATCTACTTCCCTTAAATCATTGCTAATGTTATTCTTCCACCACATTATTGGTCTACCAACTGGGGACTTTCCTCTGGATATCCTACAAGAAGCTTCCATTCCCGTCTTTCATTTCCCATTCGTGCCAAGTGTCCTGCCCATCGCAGCATAAGAGACAACTGTTATATCTGGTTTCATAGGAAAGACCATGTGGCTCATTTTTATACAGTTTTCTCCATTCGCCTGTTTGTCCATCTCTCTTTGGTGAACAATTATTGCATAGGCGAATTATTATTTATGATGTAATTAAGAGTCATGCTATTTTTTTCATAATCTTTAGATAAACTAAATTGCATGAATACATAAATGATCCTCGCTGCAAACCTTCGGATGCTCTTAGCGCTGGAGGTTAAATCTCCCACATTTTTAAACAAATTACTGCAAGAAGTACATTATAATGTGTTTCATAAAGGATGGCGCAAACTTAAATGGTTGAAAGTACACGATAATAGAAGCAACAATGTCCCAATAAACATGGGTCCGCAAACGAGCCGTTTGCGAGATAATTACAAATGTATGGTTACAAGCCGCCACTGACGTCATTGTTTGTAACATCGTACTAGGTGATTATTTCATTGGGCCACACATTCTTCCACGAAAACTTAATGGACGGAGGTACCTTAGGTTTCTGCGACGTCATCTTCCAGGATTGCTTGAGGATGTTTCCCTTCAGTAACGTCGGAGTTTGTGGTACATGCATGATGGAGCTCCGGCACATTTTGCTGCTGCTGTGAGACGGCATCTAACGCGCAGATACGGCCAAAGATGAATAGGTCGAGGCGCATCTGTACCTTGACCTCCAAGATCACCTGATCTAAATCCTTTGGATTTTTATGTCTGGGGTCACCTCAAAAGCGAAGTATACAGCACACTCGTTAACACGATTGCAGAACTGGAGCAGAGAGTTGTACATGCTTGTCAAAAATTCAGAAATTATCCAGGAATTTTCGAAATAATTCGACATTCATTGCAGAGACGAGCTCAGTATTGCATCCAGATGCAAGGAAGACACTTTAATATCTCCTTTAACAGGTAACCCATAAGTGAAGTGAACTGTGAAATGTGAACTCAATGAGATGAAAAATTAATAATAAAGGCTAAATTCAAATAAATTTCTACTAACTAGGACGATGTTTATAATGAAGTCAGTGGCGGCTTGTAACCATACATTCGTAATTATCTCGCAAACGGCTCGTTTGCGGACCCTTGTTTATTGGGACATTGTTGCTTCTATTATTGTGTACTTTCAACCATCAAAGTTTGCGTCATCCTTTATGAAACACCCTGTATATATATATATATATATATATATATATATATATATATATATACACTACATTTACGGTGTTTTAAAATAAAAATGTAAGTAAACATATAAACGTTTCAATTGTTTGTAATTGTGAAGAGAGAGAGAGAGAGAGAGAGAGAGAGAGAGAGAGAGAGAGAGAGCATTTATAACTCTAGGATTTTCCAGAAATAATTACTTGCCAATACGAGTAGGCCCACTGACTAGCGTAAAACAGAAATTCATAAAATTTCAGGTACGCAAAATCTCTGTTTAACTACTATTTTTTTTTCTCAAATAACCTAATAATGAAAATAAATGTAACTCTAAATAAACATAAGTTATCAATACATAATCTAGCAATGTTTAAGTAGGGTCTCGAGATCGAGTCTCGGTCACTCCATATAGATTTCGTGGTGGTCGAAACGGAGAGTATGCAGTTTTTTCTCGGAGTTCATAGCGTTTTCCCCAGCTACAAATTTCATTCCACCATTTTTCCACATTCATCTCAACCATTTCGTCTTATTTCATTCATCTGTCTCGACCTTGAGTTGGACAAGAGGAGGATATTTTCATTTGCTTTAATATAGAAATAGCAATAAGTTTTTTTTTTTCTGTTTATACTGGTTTTCCTTCTTGTTTTACCTGTTTGTTACTTTCTTTAGTTCTCACATAGACACAAGGACAAGACACGCACACCCAGACCCAAGGTGGAGATTTAAAATCCCCTACCCCGCCAGGAATCGAACCCGGGTCGCCGGAGTGGAAGGTAGGGACTCTACCGACGGACAAAAATAGTTTACTCACAACAGTAAATAAGCTAACTCGGCTGTAGCATATCTAAACAAAGAGGCCAAATATTAAGATACTCTATAATTGACAACTACTGCTCGGGACCCAGCTCCGTGTGTCTGAAAGGAATTTGCTGACTCAGCTGTTAGTACTATGAGACGCATAGAAGTGTACCTCCTCCCACTCCCCACACTTCTCCCCGCAAACACACAGAGCTTGGTCTCGAGCTGTACTATCTTGTTGTATTTGCAATAGGAAACCATAGTGCTAAGAAAGAAATTAAAGTTGGTGTTGAGATCGGATGATACGACTTTACACAATACAAGATATTCGACCTCTGCAAAATATTTGAATCGCCATGTTTAGTATAGCCATCAAAAGAGGAAATGCCGCTTGTATAATGGGAATATTGCAAATCATGTAATTGAAATTTAAATCAATAATATGCTAAAACTTCTGAGAATGTTGATTTGTGTGTGTGTATATATATATATATATATATATATATATATATGCGCATATGTGTGAGGAGTCTCAAGACAACCCTTGAGGATGCCGGACGCAGTCTCTGGCGAAATGTCGGGGAACTTCAAGCCTCTAGACCACGGGCAACAGCCCGAAAATCTTCTTCAAGATCTTCATAATAACTCCGGCCGTGAAAGCCTAAGTAAAGATTAATTTATAATTATTATTCTTGACTTCAAAATATTCGCAGGCATCATCACAAGATTTACGACCCGGAAAAATAGTCAATAATAACAATTAATTATTTAGAATATTATTAGCTGTACCATAGAAGCAATGTGTTGCCTCATGTGGTTTTGAACTTAGCGAGTGAATAATAGCATCTGGATTCTGCATCACTGCTTAGATCAAATTTTGATTATTGGCACAATACAGCTCATATAGTATAAATAATTCACGTGTAATTTGAAGCAGGCGGATTAACACCTAACAAGATATATGATATTTAAGAATTAGTTTGATGTTGCGCTTGGTGTTGGTAGGTGTGTTGGTAATCAGATAATCGGCTCGTAAGGTTGTCAACACATATACGTCCGGTTACAGATAACAGTTAATACTGCACCCAATTAGTGGATAATCCATGTATGTTAGTGTATATTAACTCACATCACAATGCATTACCTAAATGGATTATTTAACCACTACAAACTGCTAATCGGGTCCGACTGCCTCAATTCAACCTTGTACATATGTAATGCAATAATTCTGATAAGTTTACAATTCAATCCCAATAGGTCTACTATTGAAATTTTCAAAATAGTAATTACAAAGTCAGAAACAGATTTTTTAAAAAAGTAATTCATATTTCGATATGTATAAATCCATTTGTTTGTCGGTAAAACAGTAGTGTTTCACACGCTTTATATTAGCTTGACCTGTATCTATCTATCTATCTATGTAACGGAATCTTCCAACGCGATTTTCACCCACTTAAAATCATTGGATCGACTTGAAACTTTGTATACTTGTAGAGGACCCGTGACAATACAATAATTTCATATTTATTTTCTAAAATCCTGGCCATAATCATCAGAAAATCAAAATAAGTGTTTTTGTATCAATGTAACGGAATCTTTCAACGCGATTTTCACCCACTTAGAAACATTGGATCGACTTGAAACTTTGTATACTTGTAGAGGACCCGTGACAATACAATAATTTCATATTTTGTTTCTAAAATCCTGGCCATAATATAATCATAAGAAAATAAAAAAAAAGTGTTTTTGTATCAATGTAACGGAATCTTTCAACGCGATTTTCACCCACTTAGAAACATTGCATCGACCTGAAACTTTGTATACGTGTAGAGGACCCGTGACAATACAATAATTTCATATTTTGTTTCTAAAATCCTGGTCATAATCATCAGAAAATCAAAAAAAGTGTTTTTGTATCTATGTAACGGAATCTTTCAACGCGATTTTCACCCACTTAGAAACATTGGATCGACCTGCAACTTTGTATACGTGTAGAGGACCCGTGACAATACAATAATTTCATATTTTGTTTCTAAAATCCTGGCCATAATCATCAGAAAATCAAAAAAAGTGTTTTTGTATCAATGTAACGGAATCTTTCAACGCGATTTTCACCCACTTAGAAACATTGGATCGACTTGAAACTTTGTATACGTGTAGAGGATCCGTGCCAATACAATAATTTCATATTTTGTTTCTAAAATCCTGGCCAGAATCATCCGAAAATCAAAAAAATTAAAACTGGTATAATAGGTTGCGAACTTGTCCAGTTTTTAGTCGATCATTGTAAGAGCTCAGTTGGTAGAGCAGTGAACTCTTAGTAGTATATAATTTCAGTAATCCATACGTCGCTGGTTCAAATCCGGCTAGGAGGGTTTTTTTTATAGAAGAGTATTACTTTTAGCTCATACTACAATAGTATCGAATTGAAAGATATTTACATTTTTATCTTATTCTGTAAAATATTAAAACTAAAAAATAAAAAAATAAATAATAGTTTAAAAAAAACTAAAAGAACACGCTTTATTAGAAAACTAAAAAATGAAAAATAATTTTAATTTTCAATACGCTTGGGATAAAATAAAGTGGTCAACAAAAAAATCGTCTCCAACACATATAGAATAAAATTAGAGTTATCAACAAAAAGAAAATAATTTTACCATCAAAAGCGTGGGGTGCTTTTTATGATTTTTACATTTTCTTCTTAGAGAGCTTACTTTTACCAATATCTGTTTAATATCAAATATATTAATTGATATAGAGCTCCCCACGCTTTCAATGGTAAAATTATTTTCTTTTTGTTGATAACTCTAATTTTATTCTATATGTGTTGGAGATGATTTTTTTGTTGACCACTTTATTTTATCCCAAGCGTATTGGAAATTAAAATTATTTTTCATTTTTTAGTTTTCTAATAAAGCGTGTTCTTTTAGTTTTTTTAAACTATTATTTATAGATATAAGACTTCAGTAATCACAGCAAACTGAAGTGGTGATTATCAGGTGAAACAAAGAGGACTCACCTGTGTTAGAATCACGCAACCCTACAATCTTAAATTTATCTTTCTTAACCGGATTTGATAACTTTTTAATTAGCTATTAGTTGTATTCATGAGATGAATGTTATAGTAAAAATCGAACCTGGAACCATTGGAATATTAATCATACTAACTATTACACCACATACATGATCGTAAGATTAAAGAATGGATTTTTTCAAGAATGGAATATTTTATGTTGCCTCTTAAGACATCAAATCATCTTTACTATTAAATATAAGATTTTTATTACATGAATGTGTTCCTTTTCACCCATTCTATCCTATCCTCGAGTCGTAATTTTTAAAAAATATCCTTATATAATTGGAGTCCCGCGCCGCAGTCGAGCGGTTTAGGGCATTATGCCTTGGTGCAGAAGTACAGAACACGCGCTAGTTTGAATTTCCATGGGGAAAGAAAATTTCGGCCAGCACGGATTAGATAACCACAAAGCATCGTAAGAAATTCGGATAGCTGCAATAAAGTAGCAGTTTCAGGTGGCTGGGGGATCCGACATTTTGAATACTTGTCACCGCTATACTGGCTACACGATATCCACTCTGTGATTAACGCATGTGAATGTGAGGCCATCAGCAGGATGTTAGACCAAGGACCATCGAGGCTTTTCGCGTCATGTAGTTTTTTATGTGTATATAACAACAAAATATATAAAACCTGTCTCATATTACAGACCAATTAAGTGTAGAAGTTCCATTACTAAGCATATCTCTGCGTCTACGTTCCGCTATCAAAAGAAAAATGTTTTAGTGACCTTGTTAAATTGCTACCAAACGTTGTGATTTTCTTACTTAAGCTATAGCTATTTTCCAGTTCTTGGAGCTGTGTTCACTGCTAAAATAATAATTATTAAGTCAATTTACTTAACCAAGGCTATGGCTTCTTTCGCATTCATCAAGGCACTCCATGGGTTCCTATTCTCAATCGAATTAACAATTAATTGTAGAAGTTCCATTACTAAGCATCTCTCTCCGCCTACGCTTCGCTACCAAAAGAAAAAGGTTGTGGTGGCCGTGCTATATTACTACCAAATGTTGTAATTTTCTTATTTAAGCTATTTTTCAGTTCTTGGAGTTGTGAAATTCATATTTAAGCACCGTTGAGGTTATGTAATAAGACGGGAATTATAAAATTGGTACCTGGTAAGTCAGTCGTCCTAAACTAAATTATTAGACTTCATCGAGTTATTCAAATATGGAGGCCTTTCAAAAACAATGTTTCATCTTCTGCGTTTTAACTTGTTAAGTCAGTCGTCCTCAACTAAATTATTAAACTTCATCAAGTTATTCAAATATGGAGGCCTTTCAAAAACAATGTTTCATCTTCTGCATTTTAACAAGTTAAAATTTTAACAACTTAAAATGCAGAAGATGAAACATTGTTTTTGAAAGGCCTCCATATTGGAATAACTTGATGAAGTTTAATAATTTAGTTGAGCACGACTGTCCCATAAGGTACCAATTTTATAATTAACATCTTGGAGTTGTATTGACTGATGCAATTATAATTATTAAGCCCATTTACTTAACTAAGGCTATGACTTCTGTCGCATTCATTAAGGCCCTCCATGGGTTCCTATTCTCAATCAAATGAATCCAGTTCATAAATCAATATCCAGTTTCCTAAGATCCATCAAAGAAGTGCCCTTCACCTATGCTTACCTATGCTTCTATGTCTTAATTACACTGGTCAACATGATTTTTGTCTCATGAGTAACAATAGTTGCAATCAATGCAGTTTTTTATCGTGTTTTCAAATATGTATTCGGAATTTCTCCATCACACAGTTTTTTATTTCAATTTAAATTAATGGATTTAAATAATTACTTTTTTAATAAACCTAGATTTCTTCCTGGAAAATCTTGGCGCAATGAGCCATGAGCACGGGAACACTTTCATCAGGAGATTTCAGCTATGAAAAAGATATCAAAGCAGATTGAATCCTAATATGCTGGCCGATTATTGTTGGACGATCAAGAGGGATGCTCTACAGGCGAAATATAACAGAAAATAGGCATTTCTTACTTTCTAGGTGAGTCCGAATGTTCGAATATTGTGTAGTTACGAATGTAGGAAATATTAAAGTGTTTGAAATTATAAATGCATGTCTCTCGGAAACCTTGCATGATGGAGAAAAACCGATATCTTATTTGAATTCAGGCGAAAAAATACTATCAGAATCACATATTTTTCTTTCTGAGACAAAAAAAAAAGTTTCTTTTTTGTTGCTCAGTGTAATTTATTCTCCAAAGGCTTCCCATTTTAAATATTTTGAAAGCGTTTTTATTGAAGCTACATCTCAATCTACTAGATTTACACTGACAATATTAGGAAAATGATACAAATTAAGGTTCCTTCATCGCCCATTTCCATTCCTCACGGAATTATATTCTTCAGTTTGGTATGAATCTATTATATAATGTTTTGTTTATATCAATCTCCTTTGCATTAATTATTTGTGTGTCAGAGTACGTTTTATATTTTGAAATTTTCTCGTAAATTTGTTTTGTTTTATTTTATTTCGTAATGTCTTTAATTACCATCTTCAGTTTGGTATTAATCTATTCTATATTGTTTTATTTTATTCTCCCTCGTATTTTTTTAGGTGCCAGAATTTATTTTAGATCTTGAAACTGACGCTAAATTTTTATTCTTTTATTTGCCCTCTACGCTTGACAAAAATTTGTAATGTATATAGCCTATATGTATTATTTATGTAACTGAACTGCGCCCGAGTACGACCACTTGCTCATTCAATACTGTATATAAATTAGAGAATACATTTTTTTCTTATTTATTTTTATACACAAAGCCGAGAAAACAGGATACGGTAATCTAAATAGAAACAAATCCCTTACATTGACATTCTTTATAGTGTGGGTTTGATCTGTTAACGGTGATAGTAGATTTTGAATGTTTTCAATTATCAAAATTACTTCTGTCAGAATCTGTTACATTTTTGATCATGACACGTTTCCTTATTCTTTGTTTTATTTTCCTTTCAGGTGTTTAAATCGTACTTTTCTATTTCTTGACATTTTATTTATCAATATCGGTATCGATGGACTAATTTTTACATCTAAACCAATTTCCTTACTTGGGTTAAAATGACTTTTGAAGTGCTTACTGTCCTGTGATTGTCTCCTATTGATTGACGGTCTCGGTTCGGAAGTTCGCTGGTTCACACCCGGCTGGGAGGGGGTGGGCGTAAAAGCCCTGAGTATGTGTTATTTCGGAAGGGAAAATAACATTATGGTTCAAGTGTCGTAGAAAATCAACCTAAATAAAATACATGCCCAGCGATGCTAATCAACTGTGAGGTGTTAAAGGACACCTTCCGGCGGTACTGTGGTCCTGGGGTAGACTCAGCCTCTAGCGGAAATGTGTACCGAGCGCTTGTTCTAGTATAAAAACGGCCGTCATGTAAGGCTGGCAATATGGTTGACATCTGATGCCGAATTTATTTAGAAAGATGGATCCTTAACCTCCTAACATCCTAAAGGCCTCCATAGGCTTGTAGTGGGATCAGTTTTACTACTATTAGATTCGTGCCATCAAATATCTAACTTATAGCTTTGTCACGCAGCGAGCCCGAGTTTGATCCCCGGTTGGGACAAGTTTCTTGGGTGAGGTTTTCTTCGGGGTTTTTCCTCACGTGTAAGACAAATGCCAGGAAACTTCAAGACCCAAACGGTCCCCGAACATCATATGGTCATCATGATTCATATTCGCTTTACATTAAGCTTAGCATTAAGGACTGTTCTGGCACACCACCACCACCACCATCATCATCATCGCCAATCATATCATCGGGGCAGCCGTAACCTCGCCTCAGAGGTGGGTTGCAATTACGCCAATGCTAGGAGAGAACACCTTAAATGTCGAAATGACAACCTGGGGCATTGAATAAAAAATAATTCTCAAAATAATGTTATTATTTGAGGTTGAATGTAATCATTACTTTCTAAGGACATGTTATGCTACAACCTGACTATATCCTACTTACGTCTTAAATATATAAGCAAATAGATAAAATCAGATTACTGTGAAGTGGAAGAATTCTTTATAGGTAGAAAACTAATCAGTTTGAAAACATTTCTACGTAATGTCTTCCAGTAGGCTAAAGGACATCCACAAATGAACCCATGTCTCAAATAGAGAGAAAGTAACGACAGCCCGGAGCTAAATTGTTATACCGCAGAAGCTTCGTAACTGCCAATTAAAACTAAGAGTCCATTTCTGCCAGACTATATAGAAGTAAAAAATAATGATAATACATACATATTTAACTACCAATGTCATCTTCATAAATTGTGCCTAAGATTGAAAATGTTCTTATCCTGATTGGAAGGAAAAACCTCCAATTTGAAAATTTAGTCAAACTGAGGTCACAATAATTATCAAGGATGAGATATTCCTCCTTATTACAAAGCCAAATAATATACTACTGCTATTACTCGAAAAAAGAATGCTGCCTCATAATTGGTCAAAAAGGTGTGTCAAGATCTACTATGACTCGGAAATTTATTTAAAAAAATGAATAGTTTAAAAACATAATTTTAAAAATACAATAGGAAATTATAAATTATTTAAAAAAACAAACCCGATTACAAAAATACTTAAAATTAGAAAACTGAAGAGTAAAACAACAAACAAGGTTTTTTTAATTTTTTTTAGTTACTAAATTTCAAGAAATTTTATAGTCGGGTTTTACTTTATTTATTTTCATTTTTAATTTACTATTTTAGGTGACCCTTGACATCAATGATTAACTTGCTTATTTGGTTAATTCCAGTTAAAACATGTGAATGTGAGGCTAGCAACTGGCTCATAGGCCAAGGAACTACAAAGCCTGTTGTGTCATGAAATAAAAGTTAGTTATTTACATTACTTAATCCGTGAATAAATATGATAAATCAATATGAAGGAACACTTAAATATTGTAAATGTAAGGTTGTCCTCTTATGAAACGGGACTTAGGATTGCAAAATGGTTAAAAAAACGTCATCTTGATATTAAAACATCTATTTAATGTCGCTCAACTCTATATGGCTCGTGAATTATAATGTTTCTTTCCCGCTTTTTTTACATGACAGCCGCCATATTGTTTTAATACTATACTGGTGTGATAGAACGCCAATGCGTTCGATGCGGAGATGTATGAAAATATTCTGGAAAATGTATTCCTTCCTTCCGTCCAAGAACGTTTTCCCAATGGAACATTACTGTTCCAGCACGACAACCATCCCGTGCACTATGCCGGAAGATTTCAAAGATGGTTTCGGACGAGGCACGAGATCGAAATAATTCATAGGCCTCCGAAGACACCTGATTTTAATGTCATCGAACATGCATGGGTGAAATTGAAACAGGAGAGGATTAAGGAATATGCCCGCCAACCCCCTCGAAATAAAGACGAGTTGTGGAATCAAGGTTCTCTGGGAAGATCTCGCCCGGGAAAAGGAATACAATCCTTATCGAGAATTCTTCCGCGACCTCGTCGAATCGACTTCCAGCTGTAGTAGAAGCTGATGGTCTATGGACAAGATATTAAGTTCACTGATCTCTTTTTTTTCTTTTTTTTATTATTTTTATGTAAGGAAGTAGAACTTTAACTTCCATATATGATTTGCTGTTTTAAGGTCAGGTTCAGCATACCCACAGGAGTTGGGTATAAATTATTCCATTATTTTTTTATTAAATTAGATAGTCTCTGAAAATTTAAAATAAACATGCATTAATATTGTAAAAAAATTGGTGCTACCTAGGATCCAACGCTAGGCACTCCCTTTGATAACGTATTGGACCATGACTCAACCGTATGTGCTACGGGGACACGATGGTAGGATTAGCAGCCGTTGCGCTCTTGGTCTCACAGCTGTATCGTGTTTTTCGAAATAGAGGGAAACAATGTTCTCTTGTGAATCGCGTTATGAATCTAAGACATGTGAACGAGCAAGAGTTAATCCATTCTTTTTTGGGGGAAGTGTACGTCATCTAAGATAATAGAGAGTTAATTCTGAATATCGCCGTTCTTATTCCCATCTTTGCTGACTAATACATCAGTACAAAAATCTGATTGGTTTATATTTTGCTCTTAACTTTATTAATCTCCTTACAGCTAGTTATTTCCAATCTTAAATTCGCCGAATATTTTTTTTATTTATTCCATTATATTATTGTATATGTAATCAATTTTTAGATTTTTTATAAGCAGGCGAATGAACATTTTCCTAATTTCTTAAAATAATTCATCAAATCAAGTATTACATTATTGTGATATTTCAGAAGCTAGCACTGAGTTCAAGATCCTTAAAACGTTTTTAAACGCACGAGCTGCATTCAAATATCACCATCCAATTGGCCCGGTTAGCTAAGATCATATTTCGCCATTCTTTCATACACAAATCATGAACCATCTACGTAATTCAATTTACTACAATAAAAAATAATAAAATGAGTATAATTTACTTCTCCCCTTTATCTGAAGAGAAATTCAATACCAATAGTTTTCTTTATTATGCGCTTACCATTCATAAAACTTCTCCTCCTTTACAGGGGGCTCGTAGGTTTTCAGAAGGTAGTAAAGGCCAGTTAAGGCATTTTATTTGGAAAAACTTGACGGTTGAAATTTTAAGGGGTTCAGGTGACATTGCCCTTCTCAAATATCTTATGACCTTCCTCCTTTCTTATTGTTTTTCATTCCTTTTATTTTTCGGTAGCCGCTAGTCTTACACAAAAACTCTCCTTTGTAGACAATTGCCACTAAAAAGAAGTAATATCTCGAGGACTTTTTGGCCGCACATTTGTAACATCTAGAGCTGAGTTCTAATATTGACACGATAAGAACTCTAATTTTGGTATCCGTGATGGTTTAAAACAAATATCCCTTCTCTCTCTCTGATATTTATTTCCTCTCGAAGTCATATTTTTACATTATAAACTCTCTTGTTCTAACTAAAAATAAAAAAAGTATAACTTTGCATAATAACATGTAATTAGATAATTTTGTATCTACGTTAAAGAATTGTTTTTTTTTGTGGGGGTTTTCCTTATGTAGGCCTATAAGACAAATGTCAGGAAACTTTAGGGCCCAAACGGTCCCCGAATATCATCGCCATGTTTAATATGGATGTGTATGTGTGTGTCTGTTTTCTCGGAGGAAGCCTTGACATTGAGCTGCTCTCATTTGCGGAGGCCCTCCAAGTCCTGATGTCAAAAAGTATGTGTGATTCACGGTTTAAAATAAGGTTGTGTCACTGTAAGGTTCGGGTGGCGTGAGGCGTGTAAAAAAAATACCTATTAGCTGAGAGGTTAAACTAAGTTAATGGAATGGAGCATTATAGAATCAAAATACCAAAATTGCTTACAAGCTTATTCTCATATAATTGAATTTAATTATTAAGTAAAAAAGCTTAATTGATTTTATGGGACGAGAAGACCCTATAGAGTTAAATTTATCAGAGTTATATATGCTGTAAACATGTAGCGTATGTCTGAAACCTGCTACAAGACAATACAGTTCCACATTAACTTTATATACTGTAGCCTATAGGCCTATGTATAAAATTGTAACAATTGCAAATTCATTTTAATATTACAACAAACCGGTTTAACATTGGAACTAGTTGTTCTTCCATTCTTTTAGAGATCCTATTTTTTCAAACGACGTCCACAACTCCGTAAGATTTCAATGCACTGTAGTTTTCGAGATTCCAATAGGAGTTTTTTCTTTCATCTAACCGTATTAATATAAACTTGGAGGAAAGGGATTTATTTTTGCTTGTGGCAAGTTTGGAGTTCACCTCGGTGCATCGTCCCTCTCAATAAACAGAAACTAACCACATAATTTTGAAGCCTCGAGCTGAGGTTTACATTCTAAGTTATTACCAACTTTACAAGACGAAGAATACAATGTTGTTTTAACCAAACGTAATGTGTCCCAAGAGCAAATGTTTCTGTTTGATTTGTCACTTTACATTACACAACAAACAAAATAACTATAATTTAATCTTTCAAATTTCCTTCAGGCATCGCATAATATTCTAATTCATAAAATGTTTGTCTCAAAAATGAACAATTAAAAAAATCCTCTGTCACCATTGGGCATTTTACCACCATTTCTTCTGTTTTGATACAATTTCTACCATAATAGTAAGGGTTATTTTCCATCTTTTACAATCTTCCAGCAGTCTCCTTTTTTTTACCATTTTCTTAATTACCTTTAAAATTTTTGTCAATTGCATATCTGGAAGTCATGTTAAAATAATATTAGCCTATATCTAACAAAAATAATGGCATTTCACTTACGTAGGCCCAAATACAGTATGCACATGCGCATACGCGCACATTAAAACCTATTAACAGCAAATACATTTTCTCATGACCAGAATCAAGAAGTTCATGCATTTGTATATATTTTTCCATTGGCTCTAATTAAGTTCTGATTATCTTCAAGAATCAATTACATTGAAGATTATTAAACTGGATTCCATTTGCATGTTTCCAAAACTTTTGATTTTTTAATCAATGAATAATAAGTCTTCACATTGAGCTGATCACTCATTAGGGAGGCCCTCCATTTCCTTGTGTGGTAAACGTATGTATGTATGTGATTTATAGTTAACGATCCCTCTCCCGACAGGTCGTGCCACCATGAGGTCCAGATGGCGTGTGTTACCTATAAGGTAAGAGATTAAACTGTGTTAATGGAATTAATGAATAATAACATTCCACATTTCTATTGTTATGGCAAAGTTAGCTTTTAAGCACATTAAAGCTGATTGATGTTGGATAAAAGCCTAGTTTGAATTTGTACAATAATTGCATCATATTTTGTAACTGTCAGTATTTTAACGGCATATTCAGTCACTTTAATGATTGTTAGATGTCATTTAATGCAACTTCTCGACAGTAGTTTGACTGCTCTCATTTTTGCATTTATTATTACGTAACTTTTACTTATTTAATACTGATGTCATTTAGGCTCATGTAATTTTATTATTGCATATTAGAACGCTTATTTTAGGGTTTTTGAAGGCATGCATTTGTATATTTTTAGTACTTTTTAGACCATAAACTTCCTGTTCTTACTTTAACTTTCGAGTGACAGTTAAAAAAAAGTTATGCAGAAGGCATCAAAGGAGATATCAAACGAGAAAGAATTTTGAAACATTGCATTATACAAAATAAGCTAAAATTAATTACTGGATGTGATACAATGATTTCAGTTTCATCAAATGTCATTTTTATGTCCGATTGAAATTACGTTCATTAGAAGACTATTTTTTAAAATAATCTAGGCACAGAATATTTGGATTCTGGAACAAAATCTGATAAATTAAACCATTTTTATATCTTAAAATGACTTCAAGTCCCATATTTATTAATCATAAGAACGCAGGAAAATTATTTTACCGTATTATGATATTCGTTTCTGTGGAATGATCCATTAAAAAATGGCACTTGATCTATTAATTTCATGTGCTTTTTTATTCTTCAATCAAGACGAGGATTACAAATTTAAAATTAATTTGATTCAGAGAAGCTAAATCCATGAAGAGTCCCCATCCTAGGAAATCACTAGGCATATATAAGGACAAATCATTATGTTTAATGGGAACAAATGTAACAAATCAAAGAGATCCATTCAAATTATGAGAGTGTAAAACCATGGACAATTATTAGTTTTGTATTCTTATTCATCTTACTAATTGGATTATTCCACGATTGTAATCAATTGCTGTAAATGAATCTCATTAGCCAACTACATATTATATTTAGAGAAAGAGAAAAGTGACGTAATCTAATATAACAATCGTCATTGTTTTCTTCGGAAACTTTAAATCTACTTTCGTACACAGTTGTGCTACCGAACGCAATGACGATTGTTGCATTGCTTTACATTACTTAGAGTAAACAGACTAGAAGAAATTACATTATTTTCATTCTTATTTTTTTAGACAAAGCAACTAAGCTCTTATCACGTCTTTAGCAAATTCCGAAGAAATGAAACTATTGAGGTTGTTCTCATGAAAATTTTTTTGAACAGAATGTATATATCTCATATCTTTTTCACCGATGAGATCTAGTAGATACCAAAAATGTTGTTTTATCAGAAACAAACTTGGCATATAGCAATCAATTCAAAAGAGGAAGGTCGAGTTCGTTAACCAGGAAAATCGGACCATTGGTGTAGGAGTACACCTGAAACGAAAATTTAAAAATCCTGCAATTTTTAATATTTCGCAATGAAACTCATTATATGACATTGGAATAAAACGAGGAAGGTAGGTTACTCTCTAAAAATCAAGTAAATCTGACCATTAGAAAGCTGACATTAAAATAACGCTCTAGCAGCCATGTTTGCATCGTCGCAATGTATCAGTAATATTAAAATTTAATTAACTCTTAAATTGGCAATGTATCCTATAAGAAACATTAGTTTAATTTATTTATATGTTAATAAAGTAATAGAAAAAATAATCAGTAAAAATTATTTAAATTTGTGTCAAATCATACAACAATATTCAAATGGAAATAACTACGATTATGGTAGCTTTGTTTTCTCTTCATTCTGACGCGTTTAAATAAGTTAGCATAAGAAATTGAGTGTCTCCAATTTAAGGAAAGAAATATATTTTCCTCAAACCAGCGCAAACGGACGTAATTTCGATTTGCTGAGTGATTACGCAGTTCCTGCATGACGCACTTTTATTTTAATATTTAGTAATAAAATTCCAACTGAGCGTTTACGTTGATGACTGCGGGTATCTAAGTCAGATTAATCCACACATGGATTTGAACCCGGGACATCGCAAATACGAGTTTCAAACACTATTGCTTGAACCAATTCGCTGAATTATCCATTCGGAAAGAAGATGTAACAGATGAAAATAATGCATCTATTCACGATCACATTAATTGATTTATACTAAATTTCCCAATTATATAATGGTCTATTTTTGGTTAAATATAAAGTTCTTAAGTGCTTCAAAAAACATAATACTGGTAAAGCAACAATTATAAAATGATCATGTAATTTGGGCAAATAAGATATTGATGAAGATGGGGTCAGTTTGTCTTAATGATGGTAATATATGTTTTTTTCTTTTAGAAACGAAAACTCTTTTTAATACTAATAATGAATATGTAGGCCTATACTGGAACAGGAGACTCCAATCTCAAGGTACGCATTTTGTGATTAGTTACTCATATTAGTGCGTACCTCCTCCTAAGCCATGCAGCAGCACTGAAAATACAGGAAAACGTGTTTAATGCGGAACGTGAATAATGCTGGAATCGAATTTCTTGGTCCAGGTGAAATAGTAATTTTATGTGTATTTATTTTGCATAAAACGGAATCTGTCCAACGCGGGAACGGAAGGATATTTCTACACAATTCATAAAAAAACATTTTATAAAGCGGAAAGACAGAGAAATAAATTAGTTTCCACTTAATTGAATCCCGTTAGCCAAAAAACAAACAATAAGGAATAATTCGGGCGCCGGGTGAAGTAGAGATTCTACCTATACCTGAAATTTTATTTCGGCCTCACTGCACACCCGTTATGCGAAACACAGTTAACTGTCTTACAAATAACCATTGTACTGTAACATCTTAAATTAGTTTAGAGTTCTGAGACTGGTCTTTCACAGGTAGTGTTCTGAATTTACGCAATAATATGGCTAAAACATATGTACCATTGTCATTAAACGAAAAACTGAAAATGTTTGAAGATAAATCTTCAAATTTCCGGACCGATGCTCCAAAGTCAAGCTCTAGCGTTGCTAAATCGATAGGGAATAACGATTTCAAGGAATGTTCAGGTTGGCTGGACAGTTTTAAAAGAGGACACAATATAGTGTGGAATGAAATTTGCGGGAATCAAAGGATGTGAAGAAAGTGTAGTTAGTGAGCGGAAATCGAAACTGCATACTTCAATTTCAGGATACGCTCCCAAGAGACATTTTTAACGCTGACGAAACGGGACTGTTTTCGCGCAGTACCGTCGAACTCACTCATACATACTATACTTCACGTTTCAAAGGCAGCGGAACTACAATTAATCCAACGTACGTAAAAATACATATACGGTACTCTATAATCTTCTTCTACTACAAGGTTTAGGCTATGCAGCCTGTTCCGGCGAAGTTAAAAGTGGAGTCCATCTTCTACGTGGTCGGCCAACATCTCTTGTTCCTCTGGGATTATACAGAAAGGTTCTTTTTGGTATTCTTTCGTTGTTCATTCTCATTAAGTGTTCTGTCCATTTCTTATTATTTTCGCTGATTTTATCTTCAATTTTATATATATTTAATTCTTCTCGTATAGTTTCATTCCTTATTCTATCCGCTCTTGTGCATCCTTTCACATTACGTAAAAACAGCATTTCCGCAGTCTGAATCCTGCTTTTATCCCTTGATTTCATTATCCAATTTTCACTTCCATACAACAACAAAGGAACAGCCATTGTTTTATATAGTTTAAGTTTCGTATCTTTCCTTGTTTTCCGACCTAAGGTTCTTTTTATGGTTCCACAAATAGCCTGAAATTTATTTACTTTATTTTCTATATCTTTATTTTCTCTATAAGTTATATCACATCCTAAATATTAGAAATGTGATACTTGTTCTATTATTTTGTTATCCAGTACAATTTTGGATCTAATTCCATATTTACCAATAAATGCCATTACTTTTGACTTATTTATTGATATTTTACAATTATATCTATTGGCTATTAATTTAAATTTATATGCTAACATTTGATCAACCGGCAGGAAGAAGAAGACCAGGACGTCCACTCAAAAGACTTCTGGATGGTGTTTCTCTTGAGGCCGAAACAGGTCAACAAATGGCCTAAATTCGTGAATGTACTATGATGATGATGATGATGCTAACATTTGGAGCTCATTTTCAGATTCTGCTAAAAGTACAACATCGTCAGCGAATAATAAAGCATTTATTTTATCTTTATTATCAATTAATATTCCTTCATTAGTTAAAACGTTCTTCCATTCTTTTAGGATATCGTCCATATAAATATTAAATAATATAGGTGAGAGTGAACACCCTTGTCGTACTTCTTGTCTCTATAATCTAAGATTATTAATAAGCTTTATTTTTTATAATGCGGAATTTTGTCTAATGTGGAAAAAATTGGTCCCATGCGATTCCGCTTTGAACAAGTTTTACTGTATATCAAGTTTTCACCATCTATAGACTGGAAACGTTCTAATTATTATGAATGCTCTCCAGAGAAGCTCTTACAGTGTTTACAACATTTAATATTCCTAGATCATCAATTCAGTCAAAACGTTCTGCTTAGTTTACTTCGACAAAATTATTTATTTTTTGTATAGGCCTACAATTATGTTTAGTTACTTTCAAATGCTGAAATTAATTGCTGGTTAATTTATGTTGACAAAAGAATGCATTCTTGCTGCATAAATATATATTTATTGTATAATTATTTGGCGCAAGGTACCGCTATTCAACTACGCGAAAATAGTAAATGTTATTTATTATTGGCCGGCGAGAAACTTCATTTATTTACAATTGACATGAGCGACAGACGCCACATTCAGATGAACGTTGCGAATTCTAGTGCAAGTAATTACAATTTGAAATTCAATTTGCAATTATAAGTTACCGTAGAAAACTTTCTTTGTATCGAAAGAGGAATGCTAGATCTGAGTTGAGATATAGAATTAAAAATATAATTCGCATAATAACAGAGGGAAAAATGGAAAGTATTTTATCACAATACTTTTGCATCCATTTTTTTTTCGATTGTGGGAAAAAAACAATTTGTCAGAGGCCACACAAATTGAAAGAGAGGCAGTAGGCCGTACACCCGATGTTACACCATCACTCTGTAGCTGGGGTAATCTTATAATTATAAATTGGCTGCGGAACATACATCACTGTCCACATCCCAGCGAATTACTGTCTGCTTTTTGTGTTTTCTACTCTCTTCTAATACTGTTGTGTTTTCTTACAAGTCTCGGGCGTGAATCATAATTTAACGTTCCTTTATGTTTTTCCATGCATTATTTCGCCTCCACAAATGATGGTGTCGGCGACAAATACGATCTGAAAAAAAAATCTCTTACGTAAGTGCAACTGATTGTTGTGTACGGTCTTTTGAAAGGAACTTACATTTATTTTTTCTAATATTTCGAAATTTCTGTTCGCTGAGTAAAACTACTTAAACAAGCCCCTTAGAGCCTAAATAATTTATTAATTAAATAAAAATAAAACGTAGTTTTATTTGATTTCATAATAAATATGAAAATCAAATAAAACTACGTTTTATTTTTATTTAATTAATAAATATGGATTTTCATCAAGTAAACACCAACTCAATTGATTACCTAAATAATTTGATATCTGGAATGTATATCTGTTTACGTTTCTTTTAAGATTAAATTATCCTTGAAAATATGCAAAAATATAAGATAGACTTAATAATAATAATACAATTTACTTTCAAGGAAAGAGAAGAAATGCGACGTGGAGGTGCCCACCATTTTTCACTATCATGGAAAAAAATTAGTTTCATGGTAACTGTATAAGATACAAACATTAATTAAATTTCCTCACTAAACCGGTATATAGGCCTATAGCCTATATGTCCACCGCTGTGGTCTCGAGGTAGCGTGCTACCTTGTCACGCAGCGGGCCCGGGTTCGATTCCCGGTCACGACAGGCTCATGGGTGAGGTGTTTTTCCTCACCTGTAAGACAAATGTCAGGAAGCTTAGAGCTCAACGGTCCTTAAAATCATCATAATCATCCTTCATCGGTGTGGAAAGCAACGGGAAGCTACCACACCTTATAATTCCTTAGTAAAGCTGCAAAGCATAGCATGGAAATGCTATGATTCCAGTGAAAGACCTGCCCTCGGGCAGAATTACTATGGAATGGAATATATATTGTATTTCTAAGACTGTTTATACAAAATGCTAATAAAGGAAGCATACTAACATTTAATATTTAATTCTACTCCAAATGGAGAAACAGACATAAACACGTGTATAAATTGATTTAATAATACGAGCTAATTGATTAACAATATTAGATTATACATGACTTAATGTAATTATACAATAAAAGTAGTAGTAAGGAACACATCCTGATGTATTGATACATCTATTATTTTTTCCTCTCTTCAAGACTATGAAAAACTACGCTCCAACACATCTCAAGAATTCGGCATATTGTGGAATATAATAATAATGATACGCTATTAAATTTGGTGTTAAAATGCAATTAACAAAATTACGTGTCAAACTCAGCGCAAGCTCAACCGGAAACCAGACCTTCAATATGGCGACAGGAGCAAACTTCCATATCTGATTCATCCTTCACTAGGTCTAATACATCAAGTTAAGAGGTTGACAGTCCCTCTTTATGTCTCTGAGTCGTATGCTATATTTTTACGATATTATTTAATCGTTATAATGATTGAATGGGTCCTGATAACGAAATTACAATCCAGCATTGGCCTTACATTTAGTAAAAATTAATATATAAGCACTTTTAGGATTCTCACTGTATTATCCATGTCCTGTAAAAATGTGATAGCTCAATATTCAATATTGAACATTGAGCTCTCTTTTTAGAGGGCATAAGGGACGTAGTTAGAAGCCTAGAAGAGAACGCATTTACAAAATATAAATTAGCATTATTTTTGTAATTCACCGACGATATACAGTATATACAGAATTGGGCATACAACGGGAGGTTTTTAAAATAGTACCAACACTTGTGTTCATGGTTACAGATATATTGTAGTAGTAGTCGTCCTGGTCACTCCACTGGGAAGCATAGGACCTTGATAAAAGCTGGCCAACACACTCTGTGTTTGTCAATGTCTTAATATCATTCCAACTCATCCCTGCCTGTTCAGCTTTATCCCTGATGGTATTACTCCATGTTGCTCTAGGTCTTCCTCTTCGCCTTCTCAATCCTTGGGGATTCTAATCAAATGTCATTTTTGTGATGTTATCATCATACACTCTCCTTAACACATGATCAACCCACTTCCATTTTCTAAATTTTATCTCTTTACAGATTTATTTTTGATTCGTTTTTCTCCAAAATTGTTTATTTGTTATAATCTCTGGCCACAACATACCCAATATATTTCTCAGGCAACGATTTACAAACATTTGCAATTACAGATGTATTTGAGTCATGTTGAAATAATACAGTTGCATAGTTCACGTTTTAAAAATAATGTATATTTCGTCCTGATTCACATAATAGAGGGCGCGTTGCGTCCTTTGAAATATTTCCGAAAAACCGGATAAACTGAGCTTATTCTATTAAGATAATATGGTAACCATTTCTGCTGCCTGAATACAGTCTGACACAGACCAAATAGAGCTCTGTTAGACGATGGTCATTATTACGAAATATAAATTAGCAGTTAATTGTCATTTGTACAACAATCAATGAAAAAACACAAACTCCAAGCAATTGTATATATTTCAAATAACTAATTTATATTTGACAATGTACATAGTGCTAAGATTTTAAAAATCGTCAGGCGTTTATGGTCTACCTGTAAGAATCCATTATACCTTTCCTCATGCATTATAGAATTACTGTGGTCACATGGAAATGTTTATTCTTTCATTTAATTATATAAAAATTAAACTTGAAGTTATATATGATTTTCAAATTTATTACAATATAAATTTGTAACAGCTGTTGCGGTACTTTGTACCTTTTACAGACATGGTTGCAAATGAATATTTTATTTAATTTGAAGTTATATTTTATATGTAATAGGCCTATACTCCAAATTCAACAATCGTAAAAATTATGATCTTGTAGATTTCCGGGCTGTTGGCCGTGGTCTTGAGGCTTGTAGTTCCCCGACGTTTCGTCAGAGACTGCGTCGGCATCCTCAAAAGGGTTGTCAATATATTCGTAAAAATGTTTATCGCATTATTTGCCGATGAACTTAGAAACTGTAACATTATCATTATATGCCCAAATATCTCGAGCATAAATGTTCTCATTCAAAATGGTGAACAAATATAATTCCCAAATGATATGAGTGCAATCAAATTGTTTAAAAATGAATTACATTTTGTGAAATAAAGTGAGAATCTAAAAACAAGTTACAATTTATCACAAACAGGAATACAAGTGCAAATGGCATTGAAAGTATTTATAAATACAAGAGCTATTCATAGTTTGAAACAGTTTTTTAATCACTTTATAAACACTTTCATCATTGCGATAATATAGCCAAGCCAATAACCACACATAGGAGAGTTAATATTCAAGCACCATACATTTGGTTCTGCATGAATTGCTAGATTATTTCATTTGCTGCAAACTTAATTTGTTGGAAGCTATACAATGAGAATAAAAAAAACACATGTGCTATTTTTGATGAAGAATGAAACAAATTAGGTGCGACGTCAAAAATTATGTTGATTGGATGACCACATGCATGATAATATAATTAAAAACTTCAGTTTTAGTTGGCCTATTATATATTCTGTGAACTAGAAATATCACAGAAATTCATATTAAACATGCATTGCATATGGATGATGAGAGCACTTTTTTAAATAGCATAATCGTGTGATAATCGTAACAACCTTTTTATGATTTAATGTAGGTTTCCCACTTCTAAAAGAGAATCCTTTTGGAAGGGGTAATAATTATGCCTTCAATGCAACTAGGCCTATATGTTACCCTCTCCTTTCTCATTTACACATTGGACATCCTCCCTCCTCCCCGCCACTGGAATGAGTTTGTGAACTTTTTGTTAAAGCTAATGCATTAAAACTCTCATTCGTGTTTTGGTGTCATCTCCATTTCACATCAGCGTACTGCGGTTTACAGTGCCAGTCGTTACTATGGTAATTGGTATGCCACTGCAAAACGGATGAAACGGTGGCTTGTCATTTCAAATCACTACATCAACCTAAAATAATTGAAAACCTTTTTCATCCTTGTTTATAATGTGTAACAAAACTTTTGAACAATTGAGCCATATAGCGAGTGAGCCAGACAAACAGAGAGAGCTTTAGCTATGACACAATTTAAAAAAAAGAAAGTACTTTCTCCTAAAGGGGGCACGCGCGCCGTAGTCTAGTTGGTTAAGACAATACGCTACAAGTTAGGCCAAAGTTCGAATCCCGGAGGGGATAGGGTGTTTGAACTGACCCAAACCTTCTCACGGCTCAATGGCCCTAGAAAAATGAGTACCAGACGCTACATCTGGGAATAAAGGCAGGACTGACAACCCGGCTGATATCGAATGCCGATTTATAGAAAAGTGGGAGTCTTAATCTTCTGCTACCCTAAAGGGCCTCCCAAGTCCTGTAATGGGACCACTTTACCTTTTTTTAGCTTCTTCTAATACCTGCTATTCATTCCAGTAAAATACTCTATTGCACGATAGGTCTAGAAAGCTCTTTGCCTACCACCCGGCTGCTGACCTCACATGCAGATGTTCCTTTTACAGATGTGGACGATCATTCAGTCAGTATAGAGACATGTGACCAGCATGTCGAGTCCCCAACCGTTGCAGCTCTTTTCTCAATCTAGAGCCTCTACGAATCATAGCTATCCATATTCATCACAATTCTGAGTGGACATCAGCATGGTATAACTATAAGGGACATCGGGACTGACCGAAATATCATGAGAAAATTTCATCCTTCAATAGAATTCGAACCACTCCATGTCCCGTAAGCTCTGCGCCAGCACACATCGCACTATAGTTGGTTAGGTCATGGGTTAGAGTGCCGATATGGTCAGATTTTTAAACTGCCCTAAACGCTCTGGTAGCACCTTGGCCCTGCGGTCGAATCGGCCTTCAAAGTAAGTGTATACCGGATACATGTTCTAGGGATAAAGATGGCTGATATCTCGTGCCAATATCTAGAAATGTAGCAGCCTTAATAAACTACTACTACTACCCTTGGGGCCTCCTAAGTCCTGAAAGGGATTACTTCACTTTTTCTTCAGACCATATCTTCAACTTTTATTCTTGATTGTAGTAGATGTAAAGCAAATAAATCGTCCGGATCGCAAGAGACGTGTTTTCGTCCATACACACCTCTCCTCTCCCCTCCTCAGTCCGATAGCGTCAGTCATATTCTCACATCTTCAGTTTCATTTCTCGCGTCCCTACCCATGGTATCCCTTCCCTATCAGCTGACTTTTTACGTCACAAACCACGCCCGTTCACGCATATCACGCACAATTTATTTGGCTATAGTCACCATACATGCTAAATTTTATAGAGTAAGGTGTAATAATTATTCCTATTTATTTATTTATTTATTTATTTACTTATTGAAATGGAAAGACATCTTTCTTTTTCTTAGTTTAACAACTCCCTTTGTAGGTATGTTACAGGCCTTACATGGGCGTGAAGTATTGGGAGAGGATTTAAAACTCTATAGGCCTATCACATAGGACGACACATAAAGACGTGGATGAGTGATCAGCTCAATGACAACACGAACTTTAAAGGTAAGACGTATCATTCGCTCATATATTCACTAAACAAGGCGAATATTATATTGGTGAGTATGACGACCAGATATTATTCGGGAACTATTTGGACCATAAAGTTTCGTAATATCTGTTATAAAGGTGAGGAAAGCCCCGAAAAATTTCATACAGCAAATTTTACCACGCCATGGATGGAACCTGACTCCCGGGCTGAGGGACAGCGGTGGCCATGAGTCAAGTATTCGATAAATGAACATATTCCGCATCAAGATTAATTTAGAATCAATAAATGCGTATTTTCAAAGAATCTGAAGCAAACAAAATTATATTGTTGCAGAGTTGCCGCAATAATGCATTAATAAGTAAATGAAACGTGTTATCGCCCAAGCTCTCTCAGATTTTTATTCATTTTTATTCGTAGTCTTTAACTACAATGGTCATATCGTGACTTTTCAGTAGACCTTTGCTGTGTCTTGTCTTTCATGCTCTCACACTCTAAAGAAAAGATATCTTACATCTCTGGGTTGTACATTTAAATTCTCACTTGACAAACGCTGACACTAACAACTCTATACTAGTACCTTTTCCGAGTTAAGTTTCAGTTTTAATGTAAACAAACCAGATGTATGGACTGCATGTTCATTGGTCGAGTAATCATTTTACCTTTAAGCGAGTAAGAAAATGTAGTTTGCTCTCTAACACTCGAAATAAATAAAACAAATGTATTATCTAGCACATGTCTATATAAGTTAGATGGCAGAATTTTAAAATGCATAATTACAATTTTAATAGATTAAATAAGAATTTGTTTAATTCTTTTGCACGCACAATGCGTATTCAATTGTTTGCTTGTACACAATTTTTTAAGCATCACAAAGGAAGACCTTTGAAGAGCGAAGAGGAACAAATTATTATGAATATTTAACTGATGCCACAAATGGGAGTCAACGACCAATCGCGTTTCAATGAATTTTGATTTATAATCGTGTTTCATCTGGAATTTATCAAATAAGTTTATCATATTAAAGACAGCTCCTCATTTTTAACATTCTGAATAGGCCAGAGCATTATTTTGCAGTGACTCACTCTCTAAGAAATGCGGCTACCAGATTGTATATATAGTGCACGAATGTAAACATAGAGTGTTTGCGGGATATAATATAAAACATTTGTGGCAATTGATTATACCACAAAAAAACTGTTTGCACTTTCGTAAACGTATTATTTCCCAGGCAATAACGTTCCAGAAAAATATAATTGACATATTTACATCATAGGACATCAGAAATGAATTAATAGGCTATATAGTTTGATGTGTTTCATTTTTTCTCCACTAGGGTGCATTCTTACAACATTGCGATATTTTGGCAATCAATAATATTATGTGGTTTCAGTGATGAACAAGTGAAACATAACAAACGTTTCTGATTTGTTTTCAAATATCACCGTTTACATTAAGCATATAAATATTTTAAAATAACTATATTTAAATAATGATTTGTAAGTAAACATCTTAATTTTATTCGTTAAATAGTCCTAACAAATGCCATTCATGATTTCGAAACTCTCTAGATAAATTTGGAAATCACTCGTGGCATTACTTATGAATATTTTCAAAAACTTTAGTGAAAAATATCCAACATTAGACATCGAGGATGTGGTGAAAATAAGAGAGAATTTACAGGTGAGTCAGAATGAAGCATAATTTCTGCTCGTAATGCAAATGAAAATAAAGGATATCTATCGACATCATGGAAAAAGCATACACGTCTGATTAGGTAAGCCCATATATATTTTGTCATAAATAAATAAGAAATGGAAATTCCTAATTTATTGGTACCATCTTACCTTGTCTTATTTCCCGTAAAATACGATGTTGCCTAAGAACAATGGTTCTATCGATAACAGTTCCTTACACAATTCAGTCATATGGTGGATAAAAGTAGCACCAAGGTTTCCCAATAGAGAGAGTCAGCGGGCAATACCTTATACAAGTTTGTTTACAGTAGAACTGGAACTTAGCTCAGCTATAGTATAACTGCCATGTTCTGGTTTTATTATGAAGTAAAAGGATCTTTTCTTCTTCTTCTTCTTCTTCTTCTTCTTCTTCACTTCCTGGTTTAGGCAAGAGTTGCCTGTTCCGTCTTCACTAATAGATCTAAGACCATCTCTTCCGAGGACGTACGACATCTCTTCTTCCTCTCGGAAAATAATGGAAGATTTTATTTGGTAATCTACTTTCTTCCATTCTTTCTACATGTTCTTTCCACTGTATCTTGTTGTTAAATATATTTTGTTTTATGGAGTAGATCTGCAGTTCTTCACGGATATCCTCGTTTCTTATCTGGTCCATTCTAGTGCAGCCTTTTACTCTTCTTAAAAATTTCATCTCGGCTGCTTGGAATTTACTTTCTTGTTAGGCAGTGGTAATCCAAGATTCACTCCCATACAAAAGGACAGGGATAGCCATTGCTTTATAAAATTTGAATTTTGTTTGTTTATGGCCTTTATTATTATTCAATGTTCTATTTATTGTACTACAAATAGCTTGAAACTGATGTGTTTTGTGTTCAATATCTTTATCATATCCATAACTGATGCCACATCCTAAACTCAATATTAATGAATATCATCGATAACAATAATTATTTTTCAATGAATTTGTGCCTCGAATTTTCGTGCAATTACCTTACACTAGATGAAAATCCTGAAAAATCATTAACTAGGATTCCCAACTGAAAAAACAACCCTGGGCGGCCGCTTGAAAAACAAATATGTTTTTCTAAACATGACATGATCCTCATTTATTGTAAAATAAGTGGCTTATTATGTTACGGCAACATTGCTCTTAGAATAGCAAAATATGAATTAATTGTATTCTTGCAAGTTGGTATGCACACTGTGATCTTGTGACATACGTAACATATAAGTAACACACCTCTCAACTGATACATATTCATGAGTACTGAAATTTGTAAACATCCATTGTGCGAAGTAATGCTTAAGTCATTGTATTATGACGAATTTATTTCCTAGCGAATAGGGCGGTGTGGGATGCAAACCTGCATTTAAATTACAATTCCTAGTCTGAAATATTGTACTAAAGAATAATCATTTCATTTTAACAATAGCTGAATTGTTTCCAGGGGTCCTATGCCCCTAATGCATTCCTCAGAAATCATAGCATAAAACTTTTACTACTCATTTATGAAATAATTTATCATTAATAAACACAATGATTACTTATGTTGGTGGTTGCATTATGTGAATGCGTTTATTTTAATTCCATACGCTTTACTGCATTTATTATTTTATGTGTTTATACAGCTGTAATCACTTTTAAGAAAAAAATCTGCATTGAATTGTATCTGTTAGATACCAACTAAAAGTTTGAAGCAATTATATTCAGAATATCAAGAGGAAACAAGCAGTTTATTAGCAATAGGCCTACTCTAACATCAGCGATGTACCAATAAGGTATTCCGGAATACCTTATACCTTAATATATATTCATATCAAATATAGCAGTTTTAAATAATAATATTTGTTATTAATGTTTATATCTTTCAGAAATCTTTGCATGATCAGAATATAACTGACTCACTGGCACTATAGAACACGGAGGTTCATGGCGAGCGGACATAATCCTGAATGCATTCCTATATTGAGCTCAATTTTCCTGTAAAATTATCTCCCTCAAATCATAGTTAGTTATTTCTCATCTCCTTCTTGGTCTATCTATGTGGCGTTTTTCTCCTCTAGCTTTTGTACAAGAAATTTCCATGTCCCTCCTTCATTCCCCATATTATAAAAATAAAATGTTCTATAAAGGATCATTATCTGACAGAGTACAATAGTAGACGAAATTGTTTAAACCGATTTAGACCAGGCTAGGGGATTATTCAAAGTTTCTATGTGCTCAGACGTAACCTGAGAAGTAATAAACCTATTTTCTAATTATTGGTGGGAAATACCACTGAGATAATGTTGATCGAAACTTAGGGTTACCTACCTCAGCACCCTCTTGTAAGTTAAAATCTCACTTACAGTTAGTAATTCGTGGAGCGAGATTTGGATGATTATTTTTTCCGGTAGATCTACCTATATTTATTTGTTCACCTTTATAGAGTTATTCGTCTCTCCGGGTTAATAAACATTTATAATGTAATACATACGAAGAATACAGCAAAACTATTGCATCAACGAATTCAAAATCTATCTAAGTCTGCAATATCACAATTAATACACCGAGCAATAAGGTACATCTTCCTGTACCAAATATGGATTGTTTTGTTTGTGGGTGCTTCAATAATAGGTATGTGCTTCGAAATCTTCGTTATACAATTACTGCAGATTCACATTTAGTGAATTCTAAATACATAAAACTCTTGTCACTAGAAAATATTGTATAATTATTTACATTGATAAGTGCTCCTCTTCTTTGATGGCCTTTACGGCCGCCTGACTTAACCCCATGTGATTTGTTCGTACGTTGTTGCATCAAAGTTCGTGCATACGTGCCTCCTACGCCGCGTGAAGTTGCAGAACTCCCAGAAAGGATCACGACTACATTAGTTGATATTGGCCATAGGACGCTGGGACGTATGTGGCAAGAATTGTAATATAGAATCGACGTCTGCCGTGTCATTGCAGTTGCACCATATCGAGGAACTATAACGTAGGCACACGCTGCACTTGGAAAGATTCTAAAACCGTTGATTTAAGGGATTTAACACTGTCTGCCACATGTATTGCTGATTATGAAAAATTATTGATAACTTTCTTTAACCATTTTGGTCTAAGTGGGGTATCAGTGTCTCTTTCACGAGTTATTTAAGATGAGATCTTACTAAACCAACGTTAGTGCTTAAAGGGGTAATTTTTTTAAATTAAGTCATTATTTAATTAACTGTAACGTGAAGAAAATAATGTAAAGTTAAATATAAGAATGATGTTTGAAATTTTCGTTTTTTTTTTTTTTAGTTCATTCGTATATTCAGTGAGATGATAAATATTCTAACAATAACGAATTTGGTATTCGTAAGTGTAATAAATGAATGAGTTGAGCTGCTGATTATATACACTGCTTTTATAATGTAACTCTCTGTAGTCCTGTTTATAGGGTCAATGGTACTGACATTATGTAGACTACAGAAAACATACTTGAATCTTAATTTTAGAAATGTTGGATCTTGAATACTCAAAGCGGTACAATTGGATCGGTTATTCTGTTTCACCTCATACATTGGGAAGTGGTTAAATGAACCCACAAAAGAGACAATATTATTGCCATAATAGTGGTGAATTTGCCGCAGAATATCGAGTCCCTCCGGTATCGAAGACCACAGAGACAAATCTGGTATAAGTAATTCGCCATTGCATTATGATCTCACTTGACCCCAAAGGCAAAATTCCAAAACAAGCCACTCCCCAAGTCCACTGTAGTCGGTGCAAAAACTACTCAAACATTCAATATGAAAACTTTATGATGCCAGATATTCTCTTTTAAGTGAATTCTAAGTTAAGCTCAACATATCTGTAGGCCTATATTAATACGCCAATGTAGTAGGAAACCAAGTACTCTCTAGGAAAATGTATCATATTTACTCTATATTATGCATTTAGACATGTTATCAGAAATCGATAACTTTACTCCCATTCATCCGTCAACCTGAATTTCAGTTTTCTTGAATATTTAGTTCTTACTTCTACTTGTCAATGATAACCTTAGCTCTTTGGAGTTGTAGTTCATAGATTCATATTATTTATATATCTGTCTATGCCATCTATTTATACAGCAATCATTTTTTTAGTTGTTTATTCGAACTGGGCGGGCAGACTCCCCGAGCACCGCGATCTGAAATATCTATTGCGCTATCCCAGTTAATTAAGGATGAATGAAATGAAGTCTACTTTACAATAATAATATCTTCATTTTACCTGGCAGAGTTAAGGCCTTAAGGCCTTGTCTGCTACTCAACCACTCTACGGAGTTATGTTAAGTTGTTGATCGTCTTCCGGGTTTTAGCACAGCAGGTTCTTTTCTCATGACTTATACCTCAATTTTTTGAGTTGGGTCCACGGTCGCCAGGAGAGACTACAACCCTCCCGTTGGCCCTTTCTGCCATTTATCTTTGTTCTGGCTCGGAGTTATGAGTCAGTACCTTGGTAGGCCCACTAGATCCTCGCAATAACATATTTTCAATACCTGTAGGAGCTAACAAATATATTTTTCCTAACATAAATGAGGAGAAAGGTGGTATGAAATGAATGAATGAGAAATGAAATGGCATGAAGGTGAGGGAAAGGGAAATGGAGAGTGTTCTTGAGACGAAATTCAGGAAACGGAAGAACCCCGAGAAAATACCGAACAAAGAATCCGGTATGGTCTACCACCAACACCTGGAATTCCAGTTGGGACAGCCGAGCATATATCGAGATGGTTGATCAAACTTTTTGATCTCGATTTTTATAAAATTTCAATATATTTGTACGAAGACTGAATTGCATCTTTAGCACAAAATAAAGCAGCCATACATGGCGCTCACCGACAGCGCAGAGATAAGTAAAGTAAAGTGATCCTAATACAGGCCTCAAGAGGCCCACGAGATAGTAGATGGTTAAAGCTTCCACCTTCCTAGACAATCGGCACGAGATTTCAGCCCTGCGTGACGGCCGCCTTTACCCCAAAACTAGGGTCTAGTTCTCACTTCCGTTGGAGGTTGAGTCGACCCCAGGGCCATATTGCCGCTAGAAGGTTTAGACCAGTTTAAAAATCGTGACCCCTCACCGGAATTCGAACCCTCAACCTTCCAGCTTGTAATTTACCAATTACGCTAGGGTGTGCCTGATAGCGGAGGAATGCAGCCTTTTATTCTCTCTCTTCAACTGGAGCATAGAGCTAGCGTCCTTATCTACTATTGGTGAATTGTGAACATTTACGTCTGCATTTCTAATGGAGCTTCACCATAAATCAAAAGAGTATCTTAACCTTCCATTTATTACTATGATCCAGAATTTACGGTATTATAGTCTTAAGGTGATCATTCCAGATAAGTAGTACTCGGCTGTGATGTGCCACCGGAATTGATGCACGAACAGTGTGAAAGTACTGTAACATGTAAATTACCGCACACGCCCATTTGGTGAACACCAGTTCCTTTAACACCACATAACTCAGGACATGAGAACGCATGCTACGTTTACTTATGGAATAATAATGCACACTTTTTTTAACGCCTTCGCATTGGTTATTGATTGTGTGAAACATTATTTTTTATTTCTGACCCCAAGTTCAAGGAACTACGTGTACAGAGTTTTCAAAACCTAATACCTGAATATTTTATTTTTACGATGTCAGTGTTGTAATGTAATATGTATGGATTTTAATGCATAATTATGATTTTAGTCAATGCAACTATGAAAAACAACTTGCGTTAAGAATAACTAAGATGAAAAGATGTTATAACAAGATTCAAACTACAGAATGACAGTGCACTGACCAAGAAGTCAAGAAAGTTTGAACATTTTACATCCAGCTCTTTAATGATGATTTTCCCATTAACCCATATGAGGAAACATATCAATCACATTTAATTTTGAAAATTGATTTATCTCTTTATTAGTAATAATTATATGTATTTAATTTAAAGAATAGGCTATTCCGTTGTCCACTTAATTGAATTAAAAAAAAACTTCGAAATATTTATCCGTTCTGTATGTGGTGTGGCAAATTAGCTTAGGTGATGTCCTTATGTAGGGCTATATTTTTGGTGTAGTCATGTTCTTATTACATATTCACTGATTTTAATTTTTAATGAACTATGAAATAATTTATCAGAATGAAACTTTACTCCAGTATTTACATAGATATCTGGAAAACACCTCCAATTTACAGCTAATGTAAAAGTGAGAACTGCATTAAACTGATTTTTTTTAATTCTCAACTTTTCCAGCGGGGTTTTACTTTTTACGTCATTATAAAACTAGATTCTAATCATTATCTTTGTCCTTGTATACTATTTCACTTGATATATTTTTGTCTACACGTTGAATCATTAATATACAGAAAACAAATATTCAGAGATTATTCAGGGATGTTGGTGTTTTGATAGGATATTAGTATTACCATTACCACCATTATTATTATATTATTTTAATATAATAGTAACAGTTAAGTCTCGTATGGGCAGGATATGTAGCACGTATGAGGGATGAAAGAGGTGCATGGAAGCTTCTTGTACGAAAACCAGAGGGAAAAAGCCCAGTTGGTAGACCAAGAATGAGGTGAGAGAATAACATTATCCATGATTTGAGGGAAGTAGATTATATGGGGGACGAATGGAAAACATTAGCTCAGGATAGGGATGTATGGAGAGCTTATCTTCGCGCTGCCGTGAACAACCTACGGGCTCGATAGAGCCAGGGAGTGAGTTAGTTAGTTATTATTTTTTAAGTGGAGGGCAACAGAAGGAGGTGGAGACCAAAAGAACAGTGGGTTCAGGAGTGCAAAGGAGCATGGTGTCGAGAGGATTAATAGAGGTGAGGCAGAAAATAGGGATGTATGGAGGATAAACATTTACAATGGAATGTAGGGAAACTACAGTACTGTAGAGAAATTCATAATAAAAATCATTATTACTGTATGAAGTTAAGATATATTTCACCGGAGAAACATTACATATGATGAAGAGTACGCTATAAGGCACAGAGTAGAGGGATCGATACTTGATAGTGTAGGAATTTTTAAACTCTTCTCAACCTATTGGTGGCATCACGGTCCTGGGATCACTTCAGTCTCTAACGTAAATAAGTATCATACTCATGTTTTGTGTACAAACAGTCGTAATGCAGGTCTGACATCCGGTTGGCATATGTTGTCGGCTGTTTGCAAAGGTGGGGGAGTTAACCACATTTTATTCCAACGGCCTCCTGATGCCTGTAGAAGGATCACTTTATCCCCCCCTCCTATCTTTACGATTATGAATATTAGCGAATTTAAATAAGCTACACTATTTTAATATTACTTGGGAAACACAAGGTCGAAGGCTCGATTCTTTACAGTACAGGAATTTTTAAACACTTCTCAACCTTTTGGTGGCATACATTTGAGTTCAATATCTTCTAGACCTGTCGTACATATTTATAGGAAACAATATGCCGAGAGCTTCTATGAAGGAGGCATAAAACATTCGGCGTACACGACAAGGACCGTCACCGAGCAGGGAGTGGCCATACGCTTAAGAAGTTGATCAAAAATTGTTCACAATATTTCACTAAAAAAATTAAGTAGAAACAAACTATTTTACTCACTTTCTAAGAAAGATGTTGGAAATGTCCTCTCTACTGATTTATGTATTTTTTACATCGAGTAATACGCCTACATTTCAGGAACACTTTCTGGGGCAATGCTTGTGATATTCCATGTATTTTTCTTGCAATTGCAGTCTTTAATTCGTCCAGAATGTGTTGTTTATTACGATAAACAATTTGTTTCAGTGTGCCCTATAAATAAAGTCAGATACACTCGAATCCGAGGAACATGGCGGCCATAATCTGCGACTAATTATTCTCTCATTTAACTGTTATTATATCTGACTTCCTATGAAGACCATGTAGTTCACTCTTTAGTAGTCTTCTCCATTCACCTGTCTGTTCATCTCTCTTTGGTCGAAAAATTTTCCTCAGAACTTTATTCTCAAATACTTGTAAATATGTGCTTAAAATTTGAGTTCAATCTATCAAGGTCTTCTAGACCTGTCGCACTATGGGATTTATGAACTGGGAGAGTTACCACTGAATTTATGCCGATAGTTACGAATGGGGAATGAAAGAGGGGCGCGGAAGCTTCTTGTAGAAAAACCAGAAGGAAAACGCCCAGTTGGTAGACCAAGAACGAGGTGGTAGAATTAAATTAACCACGATTTGAAGGAAGTAGTTTATACAGGGGATGATTGGAATCATTGACTTAGGATAGTGATGTATGGAGAGCTTATGTCCGCACTGCCATGAGCCTACGGGTTCGATAGCGCCAGTGAGTTAGTAAGTAACAGCTTGAAAATAAGACTGCAAACAGAAGTTGATAACAATAATAAGAACCCAAGGTAAAAATCGTTTTCAACTAAAGTGAAGCATGCCAGGTACTGAATGTTTTCTCTTCATTTAAGGTATGGAAATAATTAACGAAAGTAATTTAATGAAGTGCTATTATGCATTGCAGAGACTCTTGATGTCCCAACTCCTTTCAAAAAACATTAAACTGAAAATATATAAAACTATTATGCTACCAGTTATATTATATGGGTGCGAAACATGGACTCTTACTTTAAGGGAGCAAAGGAGATTAAAAGTATTTGAGAATAAAGTACTTAGGAAAATGTTTGGACCAAAGAGAGATGGACAGGTAAATGGAGAAGACTGCACAACAATGAACTACATGGTCTTTATAGGAAGCCAGATATAATAAGAACAGTTAAGTCTCGTAGACTGCGATGGGCAGGACATGTTGCACGTATAGGGAATGAAAGACTGCATGGAAGCTTCTTGTAGGAAAGCCAGAAGGAAAACGCCCAGTTGGTAGACCAAGAATGAGGTGGGAGAATAACATTAACTATGATTTGAGGGAAGTAGATTATACAGGGAATGATTGAAAAGCATTAGCTCAGGATAGGGATCTATGGAGAGCTTATGTCCGCGCGGCCATGAACCTAAGGGTTCGATAGTGCTAGTGAGTAAGTAAGTAAGTAATTTAATGAAAGGTGAAATTAATATTTCGTAGGTCAATTTATTTTTAGGGATATTGGCTGACAGTCCCGATGTAATGGTCTACTAACCGGCTACCGGAATCACATTCCAATGTGCCATTTACAGAGGTGGACAATCATCCAGCCTGTCTATGGGTGATATTTGGTCAACATGTCGAATCCCTCAGGCGTTACAGCTAGTTTCGAGTAGCATATTATATTTCCTTTAACTTCATAATTATCTGAAAACTGCAAGCAAATTTTGTCCCAGGAGTTAGTTATTGCTTTAGTTACATCAATTGGCATTTTATTTATATATTATTTTTCAATTCCATATTTCCTTACAAGAAAGATTAAAAATAGTTTACAATTATATACTTTTTCTTTAATGGGCCTGCAAGTTTTAAAAGTTTTGCTTCTTTATATGTTAAAATATATTACATATTTCATGTTGAATATTAAAAACAAATATTAGGCCTCTCTTATAAGGGTAGTTTGAAAATTATTTGTACTTCTAAATAAGAAAGTTCGTAATCAATGCAATCAGTTAAACAATAAGACATTTTGTGAACCTTGTTGAACTATGTTATGAATTTTATCTGGTTAGTTTGCATTGGCTCGTGTACCATGAGACGAGAAGAGAATAGATATTCATGTATTCTGTTCTTTGCATTGAACGTCTGACTACATGTTGTGTAACTATATCTTACGTCGGAAGGAAATTGACTACCACAATACTGTTTCCCTTCCATTTCTCACTAAAAAGATGTAACTACCACCTTTATGTCATCTCTTAATGGATTCAATTCACTAGAAAATATACCTAGCAAGCAATTGTTCCAATATATACGTGAAGGGAAGAATCAAGATGGCGTATTTACAAAAGAGAAGTTGAACACGCAATTCACCAATAAAGCTTCAACCACACATAAATATGACACGGGTATGTTGCACAATGAGCTGTAATCGCAAAGGGATTAATATTTTTGTACTACACGCTAAGGTAATATAAAAAGACAACCAAACACTATCATGTTTATGTTAAAACTGAATGTTCATCTCGTTTCCATAAGATGTCAGCATCTAACAAATGTAACAAACGTAATAGTATTAATGTACACCGTGACCGGACCAACACTACCAATAAGAAATACAAAACTAATAAATTTATCGCAATGTTGTTTGTTGCAAAACAGAGATAAACTCAAGTTTTATGGTGACAATAATGAAATTACGCAGTTTTGAGTTGACAACAACGAAATTATGTAAATTCTCATGTTTATTAGGTTCTTTTGTTTGTTTTGACGTCTTCCAAAGAGATGGAGCTCCACCACATTATGGAAGGAAACTATGCTCAGGATTTTTAAACCGTGAAAAAAAAAAAACGATTCTAACCGGGTTTGAACCTGCAATAAACTTGTTAGTTTCTGTTCTATAACAAGTGAATGTCAAGACAGGCGGGAAACTAGTGATGTATATTGCTCTGTGTACATATTATAGTCTGCTTACTCGGACAAGTTTCGCGCCGTAGCCGAGTTGTGAAGACAAGTTGCCTTGGCGCAGAGCTACGGGACTTGCGCTGGTTCGGGTCCTCACAGGGAAAGAAAATTTCTCATGGAATTTTGGCCAGTATGAGAGCGGTGCCCACCCAGCATCGTGAGCATTTGGGTAGCTACAATAAGTAGCGACTCCAGGTTGAGAAGACCAGCTATAACGGCTGGGGGACCCAACATGCTGACCCCATGACACCCCTACACTGGCTTATGATCATCTACCTCTGTGATTAACACATGTGAACGTGAGGCCAGCAGCCGGATGGTAGGCCAAAGGCCTTCTAGGCCTGTCGCGCTTGGAGTTATTCTGACAACTGATGCATTCTACAGAATTATATATTCACAACTGTATTAACTTGCCTGTTATATACAAGCTCTGAAATTAATAGTTCCGTTGATTATGTTAACTATATATACTATGGTCTTGACGTAATTGCCCTCTACTTCAGCCTAGAATTAGCTTGCATAGTACTTATAAGCATGTAAATATACTATTTCCCCGTAGTCTGGTGATGAGTTATATCATTTAATTCCGACGTCCTTAAGTATGAAAAGATTAAAAAAGTTTTTCTTCATCATCATCTTCATGGTAGGCCGTCGCCTTGTTCCGCTCTCAGAATTCATCTTCCCATCGTCTTCTAGGAAGTCCCACATCTCTATAGCCTTGAGGTTGGTACAACAGTGCTTGTTTTGTTAACCTGGAAGAGTCCATTCTTAAAATATGCTCATGCCATTTTTGTTTATAGTTTTGTATTTTTTCATTTAGATTAAAAATTTTGAGTTCTTGCCTAATTGATTCACTAGGAATCTTCTGTCTGATCTATTCATGGCCCAATTCTCTGATCCATATGTCACAAGGGGAACTGTCATTACCTTATAAAACTTTAGCATTAAAATGAAAAGTTTTTGTTTTGTTGTTTAAATTTCTGTACTGTACTTCAGATTCCCTTCCGATGTAGAATAATTTAATAACATATCAGTAATTGCTATCTCCATAATGTTTAAGTATAAAATCTCTGTAATTTGTTAGCCATAGAAATAATATCACCTGCTTTGGAAATATGCTTTTATCTTTCTCATAACATTGATCATTACTGCAATCTAGTGCATTTTTTATGCTCTCTGAAACACCTGGTTATATCCCAGAGCAGTGTGTACAACTCATAGTACATTTTTCTGCGATTTTCAAATTGTAATGCGAAAATAATCGGACGATTGTATGTAGTTGTAATAAACCTTACAGCATATTCGTCGTCGAAAGAAGTTAATACATTTTAAAATTTACCAATGACAAGTACAGGAATGAAATATTAGAAGGAGTCTTATATGCAAAAATTATTAAAAGATTGCAATTATTTAGGAGTAGGGAAACTGTTGTTGTAAAAATTATAAACAGTATTACAAAAGGTAACAGGAGCAATGTCTTCATTTGATGACAAACAAATGAGACACTGTATAGTGGGCTTAAAAGGAAAATGTTTGTAAAAAAAAACATCTGTCCAACGTAAGAAGCACACTTTGACATTTAACTTCCGAATGTATTACTCCGCGCAGCACGTGTAAGAGTGCAGGCGAACTCTGTCAGCTGTTTGGTATAAACCAATAAATTAATGCACTATATCGTTCACTATAGTGCCAGGATTATGCTCCACAAACTTACAAAATACATTTAACACCGTTTTTCACCACTCTAACAATTTCCTATTGTGCTTCTAATAACCTTCGAAGAAATATGCAGATATATACTGTATTCTGATCAACTATAGTTAACATAAATAGGTTAAAATACGTAATTATATTATTCGAATACATTATCTATTTCTTCGCTTCCGCTGAACTGTGCTTTGGCCATTAACGAATCACAGTAACGACGAATAGTATATGTAGTTTATGGAAAAAAAATTCAATTTAAAACTTTTCTTTAATTTTTTGATTATTAATTAATTTTTTTTTTAGTTTAGTTTAAAATAGCAGTCATGTGCTTCGTATATTACCCGCCCATTTATTTTCCTGAAGTGTCTTTCTTTGGCTGGACAGAAAATACCCCGGATATTTATTTATCCCAACAACCTTCTTGGCACCAGAAGCCCATAAATGAGAAAATTAGTTATAATAGTGATAAATAATACACAGCTCTCCCGCGCCATAGTTCAGCGGTTTAAGACATGATGCCTTGGTGCAAAGCTTCCCTTGGGGAAGAAATTTTCTCATGAAATTTCAACAGTATCGGATTGATACCCACCCAGCATGAGGCATTTGGACAGCTACAATAATTAGCGGGTCCAGGTTAAATAAACCAGCTCTAACGAATGGGGGATCCGACTTGCTGATCACTTGTTCCCCGTATACTGGCTGAATGATTGTCCGGCTCTGTCATTAATAAATGTTGATGTGAGACCAGCAGCCGGCTGGAAATCCAAGGGCATTCTAAGCCTGTCGCGCCTTGAAGTACAAAACTACGCCTTATCAACATGGAAAAGGAACTAAGGTCTACCTCTTAATAGTTCCTTACAATGAAACCTTTAAGCCGACGAAATCTTAACTCTGATTTTTCATAAACATTCAACTTTTACAGTTAATTTATATCAAAACTACTTTATAGACTTGGTACCTTTTCCTTGTAATCCCAAGATAATATAATAATAATAATAATAATAATAATAATAATAATAATAATAATAATAACAACATATTTATGTCTTCTCTTACCTTGTTCGGCTAAGGTGGTTGTGAACAGCAGCGCTACAGCGGCGTACAGCAGAAGCAGCAGCCTCAGAAACTGCCCGCCCATCGTCCACGTGACTTCCGCTGTCCGCAATTTGCCCCGTTTTATAGCATAGCGGACAATTTCATGGGCCACTTTTTTAATTATCAGACGTCATTCACGATCCTGTAAATACAAGAAAAAAAAAGTGATTAGATTGTATAAATATGTAATTGAATTTTTTCTGCTAAGAAATATTTATAGCATTGCCACAAAATACATTTTTATAACAATTTCATAGAGGACGTATGCAATTACGATATTACATAATATTTCATCATCTGGTTTGTCTACAGCCAGTTAAAAATGTATATATATATATATATATATATATATATATTTTCGAAGTTCAAATGTGATTATTTCATAATATAATAAAATATTTTTAAAAATATTATTACAAAGCTAATTTTGAAAGTTTAATAATTATATCTTATTTATAAATATGTAAATTGTAGAGTACCAGTTTATCAACAAAATTGTGAAGGAAATTTGATGGAATATTTATTAGGTAGTCTCATAAGTAATGTTGGATAGGATGTTCAAAGTAATTTCGTGGTTCCGATAGAATTTTGAAGGTGTGATTCATTTCCAAACGGACGTGCAGTAGATGCAAATAATGGAACTTGTTCATAAAATGTTGAGGTTCGCGGATTCAAACCCGAGCGTACCTCACATTGCACGAACAACCATGACAAAAATTCAGTATATCGGTGGAATCGAACTACTACCACATCCAGCATATAGCCTTGACCTTCCGCCTTAAGATTGTTTCGATCCATGAGCCATTTCTTGCGTGAAATTTCGAAAACATTGAAGCTATTCAAGTGGGTCTCAACAAATTCTATGCAATATAAACCTGAGACTGGTGCTGTCGCGGGATAATAAACCTGGCTGAAAGAGGGCTCAAGACCATTGAATCTACTGGTATCTACATTGACAATTAGTTTAATTTCTTGTCAGAAACATTCCAAATAAAATTTTGTTAAAATGCATTACTTATGAGACAGCATCTGTAGAAAATTACCTGCGTTTTATAGTTTTGAAAAATAAAAATATATATCCATAGTAATTCTGCCCGAAGGCAGGTCCTTCGCTGCAATCATAGCATTTTCATGCTATGCTTGCAGCTTTACTAGGGAATTGTAGGTGTGGTAGCTTCCCGTTGCTTTACACACCGGTGAAGGATGATGATAATGATGATGGTCATATGATTTCGGGGACCGTTTCGGCCTTAAAGTTTTCCTGACATTTGTCTTACAGGTGAGGAAAAACCCCGATAAAAACCTCACCCAGGAAAACTGCCCCGACCGGGGATCGAACCCGGGCCCGCTGCGTGACAAGGCAGCACACTACCTCGAGACCACAGCGGTGGATATATATATATATATATATATATATATATATATATATATATAGGCCTATATAGTTTTATATTTGAAGGAAACTGCTATCATTGAGCTGCATGATCTTTATGGGAAACCAGATACCTTATAATATGAATAGATAAATCTCGGACTGCGATGGGCGAGGCGTGTGGTACGAATAAGAATGAAAGAGGATGATACAAAATTCTTGAAAGAAAACCAGAGGAAAACAGCCTGGTAGATAGGCCAAGAATGAGGTGAGAGAACGACTTTAACCATTAATCCCTATACGTTCGTCATTGATAACTTACTATGGTGAGAATGACAAAAGTGTTTTATAACTTTCTTTTAAAAAGAGAACACGCTCTATTAAAACTATTACTATTCAAATAAAGTATTATGACTCTCTAAGCTTTCTCAATCCCCATAAAGTCAGCCATAAACTTTACAAAATAAAGTAATAAATGATATCAACATATACATTCAAGCTTTATTACTTCAGTTATGAATGAAATAGCGGATTCTTAGAGTATTTGTTTGGCATTGTAGGCGTGTACACAGTCGTTACATTGTGATTTACAGATCAGCCGCAATAACTTTGTGCAAGTTCCAAATTCTAAATTACAGCCGTTCTACATTTCTATCAAAGTCATAATCATCAAAACTAACAACGATTGAGCCCTTTAAAGGCCCGACCCGAGATTCAAAAACAATTGGCCAGAACATCTTCTCAATGGACTCCTAACTTCCGTCCTTCCATTTGGTCTATTATAATTCGGAGCACTTCCAGAAAAATAAAATCTCAAACTGCATTTTACATATTATTGTTATGTGTCTCCTCCATTGTTCTCTATATTGTGAGATATATTGTAGTACAGTGTTAACTTGAAGGCCTCCTCTTATTGTTTCATTAGGGATATGGTCTCCTCTGATAATCCCGACTAATGATCAGACAAGGGAACTGTCAAACATTTTATGCCGAAATGTACCTTGAAATTTCTTTCCATAGAAGCGTTATGATGTACAAAGGCCGTCCATATATATATATATATATATATATATATCTTCCTTTTTTAATTGCAAGGCGCTAAAATCCAGCGCCAAATATCTCATTTAAACTGTAGTGAAGTAAAACAACTCTTGTATTGACCCTCACTACCTGCCGTCCGCATAACCTCCCGCCTCACTTCACTCTGCTCTTAACTCATGCAAGAATGCATTTCTCCCCCGTACAGTAGGTTGCTATTGCTGGATTCTGGCTTCGATTTCTGTGTCTTGTAGTTAAACACTATACATATTTATTGGACACCTTCTTGATACGTAACAACGCTTCTCTGAGAGAAATTTCAAGGTAGGTTAAATTCGACGTGCAATGGTTGACAGTTCCTTGTGAGAAATCGTATGTGTTGTATGTCCAATCTTCTGTTATCTCTCTTTCTGTTGTTTCTGATCCCAGGTTTAGCTGTTATTTTAATTAATTTTATTATCAAGATCCTCCATTCCATTATGTGATTATTATATATCCCAAATAGTTTAAGGCTTTAATCCGACGGGCTAATGATCTGATCATCTCACTATTTTAACCCGCAATTCCTTCATTTGCATGTCCATTGTTTTTAGTTGTGTTGACTGGTATACTTTCAAAGTTAATTTGGTTTTTAAGCTGTTTATTCCGATTGGGCGGGTAGACTGCCCTGAGCACTATAACCTGAAGGATTGAATGCGCTATCCCAATATATTATGGTTGAATGGAAACTGAATTGAATATTTTGCACGGTAGTGTTCCTTAGCAATGAACTACATGGTCTTTATAGGAAGTCAGATATAATAAGAATAGTTAAGTCTCGTAGACTGCGATGGGCAGGACATGTTGCACGTATGGGGGAATGAAAGACTTGCATGGAAGCTTCTTGTAGGAAAGCCAGAGGGAAAACGCCCAGTTGATAGATGGAGAATGAGGTGGGAGAATAACATTAACTATGATTAGAGAGAAGTAGATTATACAGGGAATGAATGGAAAACATTAGCTCAGGATAAGGATGTATGGAGAGCTTATGTCCGTGCGGCCATGAACCTACGGGTTCGATAGTGCCAGTGAGTAAGTAAGTAAGTGTTTCTTAGATTTGTTCTGTGATCCTCTGACTGCCCAGTTTCAATTCCGAGAGGAGAAATGAATTTTAAATATCCAACTCAGAACTTGTGTGTTTCTCTTGTCTTGAGATATTGTGTGTTTCCACAGCGATGGTCTTAACCTCCTGCTAACATAAATCTGAAAGGGCCGATACTGTGTACCTTTCTAGTGTATGGTTCAAAGTTCATTACTCCCTACTAACATGCGACCCACCCAATGTTTTAAGTCCCAAGAAGTTGTAACGAGGATAAGAGAATCAAAAAAGGACATTTTTTAAAATAATTTGTAAACAGCTAAATTATAATATAGCTACTAGCCATTGTCTTGAACGCATCTTTGCAAACATGAACACGATACCACTAATGGAAGGACATGCTAACATATGCTATACTTCATAAAACTCTTGGTATTTTTATACGTCATTGGGATGAAAAATAAAAGTACAATAAGGTTATGTTGGAATTTGCAACTTGTATAAAGTTTACTGCACCTGGACTGTAAATCACACATAACGGCCGAGCAAACGCCTACAATGCCAAAGAAACACTCTAAACATCTTCTATTTCATTCATAAGTGATGTAAAGTTAAAATGTTTATGTTGGTACCGCTTGTTGCTGGACATTTATACCCGACAAACACAATCACACGGGCACTGACTCTCAGCTGGAGTTTCTATATTTCTCACCTTATGTCCTGCTGTTTTGTTTTAAAGTTATTATTATTAAATTTATAGTTACATTTAAATTAGTAAATTAAACAAATTATTTTAATTCATATAAAAGTAAGTCCGTAGCGCATCTCTGAAGACGCAAGGCTAACAGAAGAGGTTGATGGCATTGGCTAGCTGATGCACGCAAGTTATTCCGCTAATCTCATATCTATTCCACTGCCTAATTATCTCATAAGGTTGAGTGAACCCTATTTCAATTTTAATATTCAAACAAAATTTAGAATGGCATAACCGAAAATCGAACTCGTACCACTGGGATTCCAGCCAAGCGCGCCAACAGTTGCATCATATATAAAGGTAAAGCCATCTCACCATAAGCCTTAGGAATCCCTTGGGGTAGTAGAGATGTCAGCCTGGTTGTCATCCCTGCAAGATGGCCGTCTTTGTCCTCAAAACAAAGGCCTGGTACTAATTGCCGTTAGAGACTGAGTCAACCCCATGGAACCGCCAGAAGGTTTAGGGCATTTTAAAAACCCAGATTCACCTGGATTTCAACCTCCGATCTAGCGTATTGCCTTTAACAAATTATGCTACGGCGTGTCTACTACAACTTGTATGCTATGGTTCCGATATATTATATAGAAGGCTATATTAATATTATATTTATAGTAAAGTATAAATATGTAATATATAATTAATATTGTTTACTTCGTTTCTCTATAAAAATGTATTTAACACTGAGCAACAAAAAAGAAACTTTTTTTTTTTTGTCTCAGAAAGGAAAATATGTGATTCTGAGAGTATTTTTCCTCCTGAATTCAAATACCGATACCATTATCGGTTTTTCTCCATCACGCAAGGTTTCCTAGAGACAGGAATTTATAATTTCAAACTCTTTAATATTTCCTACATTCGTAACTACACAATATTCGAACATTCGGACTCACCTAGAAAGTAAGAAATGACGATTTTCCTGCTATATTTCACCTGTGGAGCATCCCTCTTGATGGTCCAACAATAATAATCGGCCAACATATTAGGATTCCATTTGCGTTGATATCTCTTTTGCATAGCTGAAATCTCCTGAGTTAGCTCATTTGGTTTTATTTTACAATGGACAAATGGACGAAAAAGCGTTTATTAAAACATAATTATTTAAATCCATTAATTGAAATTGAAACAAAAAAAACTGTGGGTGATGGAGAAATTCCGAATACATATTTGAAAACACGATAAAAAACTGCATTGAGTACAACTATTGGTACTCATGAGACAAAAATCATGTTGAGCAGTGTAATTAGAATGTAATATTCATTTTAGCAACACATGTACAAGTGTGCTACTATGCATACTACTCGTACTATGCTTCTTGAGTGTATAGACTTACAATAATTGAATACACATTTTGAACTCATTGTATCCAGTACAAGGATTCAAATCTGTATTTAAAATGGGTCATATTTCTTTAAAAATGGGTAGAGTTACATCAAATCATATTTTAATTCAATTTAATTTAAGCTCGAATTTACAGTTAGATGTTTAAAATCACCTTTTTTCTTTTTCGAGATATTTTTGGGTTGAAAACCCTGACATGGTACGTAAAGTGATTTGCTCAAGAAGTTGTGATGTAGAGGAAGGAAATTCCTCAAGTTGTGGACTGTCAGATTATAATTCCCAGATGGAGGACTGAATTACACTTTAACTATATCTTAATTTAATTACAACACTTTGCTGCAAACTGCTTAATTAATGATATCGTTTAAATTTGATCAGTTTCAAATTCTAGATAATGTAATTTTATTTTAATCATCCTTATGCCTTCAGGTAACATTTAACTTTGATAATTACCACTGGCAATATTTAATAGATATTTTTCATATAACAATCCAATATACCTAAATCAGGAATCAGGTTCGCGTATTAATGTTTTCATTCCCAAACTTTACCAATATGACCTTTCGGTTATTCTGTCATGGTTTCTTAAACATTCTTTATTTGGCGTGTCTGCACGCATTTCCCGGAAGATGTGTTGTAAGACTGAAAACGTTAATTCAGGAAGTTTCTTTAGATATTGCAGGAATGTTGTAGCCTTAGGTTGACGAATGACATGTGTCATGAAAGAGAAGCGTCACACAGTATGAAACCTTGCAAGTAAACAAATCACTTTACAAAGTACATATTTGGCTCCCAGAGTTACACAATCACACACATCACACTAAACGGATTTTAGTCCACACAAGGATTAGAGGTAAAATCGAAAGTTATCTTCTTTCAATATACTAGACAAAAAAGTGTTAAAAATCAATCTTCAAATAAAAAGTTCGAAGAAAGTTAATTTTTAATATTAACTTTTATTTATTTACTCATGTTACTAGCTAATATCCGGCGTGCGCTGCTACACCTAAACAAATTAAATGTGTTTTTATGTTTAGTTGAATAAGTAAAAAAGAAAAATTATAAATTTATATCGTAATTATTCTTAGATACCAATGATGAATATCTGGCGTTGCCCGGGGAATCTACTTTCCCAATCTTCTTGGCATCAATGAGCTGAAAGACAAAAATGATTATTGTGAGTGATTTGAAAAGGATAGACATAATGTGTCGCGGTCTTTCTTTTGTAGATTTTTTTTTTAGATATTAAATTCTGTGACATTAATTTGGTGTACTTGTTATGGTTTAGGCAGCGTAAGCCATTTAAGCGTCCAAAAAGTGTATTTTAGTGCACCGATGCTTTTTTTTTTTTTGTTCCATTGCTATAATATGTAGGGGAGTCCCAGAAAAAATGCTCTAAATTATAAAAAAAAATTCTAACCGGCCAAGTAGTTTTTGAGTCCATAAAGGACAGACAAACGAACAGTCTCACATTCATATATCCACCGCTGTGGTCTCGAGGTAGCGTGCTGCCTTGTCACGCAGCGGGCCCGGGTTCGATCCCCAGTCGGGACAGTTCTTCTGGGTGAGGTTTTTATCGGGGTTTTTCTTCACCTTTAAGACAAATGTCAGGAAAACTTTAAGGTCCAAACGGTCCCCGAAATCATATGGCCATCATCATCATCCTTATCATTATCATCTCATCTTTATCATAATCATTCTTCACCGGTGTGGAAAGCAACGGGAAGCTACCTCACCTACAATTCCCTAGTAAAGCTGCAAGCATAGCATGGAAATAATATGGTTGCAGTGAAGGACCTGCCTTCGGGCAGAATTACTACGGATACATACATATATATATATATATATATATATATATATATATATATATATTATTTATTTATTTACAGTGTCCTGCCCTCGGGCAGGTTCTTCACTGCAATCATAGCATTTTCATGCTAGGCTTTGCAGGTTTACTAGGGAATTATAGGTGTGGTAGCTTCCCGTTGCTTTCCACACCGGGATGATGATGATGATGATGATGATTGAACAGATTACGTTCGGGGACCGTTTGGGCCTCAAATCTTCCTGACAATTGTTTTACAGGTGAGGAAAAACCCCGAAAAAAGGCCTCACCCCAGGAAGCTTGTCCCACCCGGGAATTGAACCCGGGCCCGCTGCGTGACAAGGCGCACGCTACGTCGAGACCACAGCGGTGGATATTTTTTTTAAAGATTGGTATTAGGACTTCGCCCTTTTTGCCTACTTCATTACCTATTGTGGACAAAAATGTTTGACGCATAGTCTAAAGACAGACAGTAGGCCTAAATTGTTTTCCTATTTCGAAGTTAACGGCTATTTTGTTATTTGGGACCTATAATTTCCATTTTTATTCAATTATGAAAGAATGGTGGCGAAAAATCATTGTTATATATGCATTGTTAACATCAATATTAACACTGTTTTTAATATTGAATCTACATTAACTCAGAAAAAGTTTTGCAAAACTCTTACATCAAGTAAAGAGATATATAGGGTAGAACTTAGGATCAAATTTGAAAAGTCGCCGCAACATAATCCAGGCTCACAGATTATAGTTAACGTGAATTCTGTATTAAATGGGATACAGATAAACAATTCCTTCCTGTCATTTGGTAAAAAGGCATTGCTACTTTCAAATATGCATCTATATTACATTCCTATGATGTAGAGAGTTCTAAAAACATTTTAAGTCAAAGAGAGTGTCGCTTAATCCCAGACAACTTGGACAAAAACCATAATTTGTCACTGTAACTAAAATATATTTGAAACGTCTACGCAGCAAGAGAACACACAGTTGTCTAGCTTTGAGGCTGGCGTTGGACTCTCATTGGATGTTTTCCCCATTATCTCAACAAACAGCCAATGAAAGTCCAACGCCAGCCTCAAGACTAGACAACTGTGTGTACTCTTGCTACGTAGACGTTTAAAATAGAGTGTAAAGTATTGATATCCGTATGAAGATGAATGTTGTCCATCCATCCACAGTAATTCTGCCGAGGGCAGGTCTTTCACTGCAATCATAGCATTTTCATGCTATGCTTTGCTGCTTCACTAGGGAAATGTAGGTGTGGTAGCTTCCCGTTGCTTTCCACTCCGGTGAAGGATGATGATAATGATAAGGATGACGATGATGATGGCCATATGATTTCGGGGACCGTTTGAGCCTCAAAGTTTTCCTGACATTTGCCTTACAGGTAAGGAAAAACCCGTTTAAAAACCTCACCCAGAAAAACTGCCCCGACCGGGGATCGAACCAGGGCCTGCTGCGTGACAAGACAGCACGCTACCTCGAGACCACAGCGGTGGACCATGAATGATGTAAAGTAGCATTAAACATTTACACTCTTATAAAAGAGTGTCTTCTGTTATGCAGGTATGTGAATGAATATTTAGACTACTGTATAATGCTTGTAAAAACCGAACATTCACGTTAAGTGGAAAACATGCATGTATAAGATGGCACAGGGTGATCTATGGCAATATGTACGGCACTCGGCAGTAAGTGGTTCCGGCATCAGCGTTTGTCGTTCTCGGTGAATAGGGTCCGCTATAATCCTACGATGCAGTTTTTTTACCTTTTCCTCTCTCTTTCATAGCCTTCAGGTTTATTAAACAATATGCATAATGTGAGAAAAGGAAGGGGCAAAAATGTGAAAATTTGGAGTATATGGACAATATATCGTCACGTATGGAACCTATTTTAGAGGAAGAAATAAATCAGGCACTGAAAAAAGCAAAGAATGGTAAAGCCAGTGGACCCAGCGGAATAATGACAGAATTATGGAAATATGGACCCCCCTTATTAAAAAGACTTATCTGTAAAATGTTTAATCAGGTTTTGGAGGGCGATGAAATACCAAAGGATTGGTGTATGTCATATATAACGTCTATTCATAAAAAGGGAAATCGTAATGACCCTGGAAATTACAGAGGAATCAGTGTGATGTCATCCATGAGTAGAATTTTTAGCAGTATCATCACAAACAGACTTGAACACACTATCGAAGGAAGAATGCTGGAAGACCAAGCAGGATTTACCAGAGGGAAATCATGCATGGATCACATTTTTAGTCTGAGACAGATAACAGAAAAATCACATGCTAAGGGCCAGGAAATTCATTTGATATTTGTTGATTTAGAAAAGGCCTATGACTCAGTGGCAATCAACCAAACTTTGGGATGCAATGGTTGATGTTGGTATCGATTTACCAACGATTTCACTTGTCCGACGGTTGTACCAGCAGTGTCAGGCTTCGGTTAAAGTGGGTAAGATGATATCCTCTCCAATCAGAACTACTAAAGGCCTGCGACAGGGCTGTAGTATGTCCCCTACTCTGTTCAAAATATACATCCAGCATATATTGGAGCAGTGGAATCGATATTGTGGCGGCATGGGAGTACCAGTCCAAGGTGACACAATACATTCATTTTATTTGCAGATGATCAAGTGTTGATAGCTCAGAGTCGTGAGGATGTGAAATACATGATGAGAAAACTTCTAAATGCTTTTGAAATAGGAGGATTAAGAGTAAACATGGACAAAACTTAATATCTTGTAGTAGGAGGAAGTGGACGAGATATATCCCAATCCCAAGGAATTATTAGAGCTGTTAAAAAATTTAAACATTTGGGATCACTTATTGATGAATCAGGGAGTTGTAAAGCCGAAGTAGATAGCAGGTTAGTACAAGCACGAAGAGCCATAAAAATGTTGAATGGAGTACTGTGGAGTAGGACCATGTCAAACCACACGAAGAAGAGGATTTTGAAGTCTGTTGTGGAAAGCATAATGACTTATGGTGCTGAGGGATGGACTTTGGTAGAGGGACAAAAAACTAAGATCTTGGCAGTGGAGATGGATGGAATAAGACGCAGTGCCAGGGTGTCCAGGTTGGAGAGAAGAAGAAATGAAGAAGTGAGGCAGATGATGGATATGGAGGAGACAGTGGTGGAAAGGATCGAAAGGCGAGCTCTTCAGTGGTATGGCCATGTCAGGAGAATGGAGGATAATAGGTGGCCCAAAACTCTTTTGGAATGGTCACCTTCTGGTAGAAGGGAACGGGGCAGGCAAGAACAACTTGGAGAGGAGAGATCCATAGATTGATGAACGACCGAGGTCTGGAGGAGGATGAATGGCGTGATCGGCAAGAATGGCGAATGGGAATACAGGGTAACCGCTGAAAAGTGGAGAGGCCCTCAAAAGTAAAAGTAAGTAAGCATAATGTGCAATAATTTTAAGTGCTGGCTCTTGCGGATTACTTTCGCCGGAAACAACAAGCGCTGACGCCGCGTTCACTTGCCGGGGTGTGCGTAGAGAATGGCATAGACTACTCTATATTTCCTGTCCAGTATGTCGATTTAATGTGATTTAGTTGGGTGGAAATGAATCTAGTTAGTAGTCTGGATATTAAGAGAAATTATTTAATTCCAAGGAGTATGTCGAATGATATAAACTTAATATCCACCATTCATTTACCATTAAATGCAGTACCTTAAATATAGTTTTTTACTTCCTAATAATTAAGTTGTAAATAGAAGTATAGTAGAAACATTTAGAAGTTGCTAAAACTCGAAAACTGTAAAGAACTGATTATTAACTAAGCTAAGTTAGAGTGATAATAAGCTCTAGGATTATACATACACTCAACAAATGCACATAACTTGAAAACAAACTCGTAAATTTTGTTGCTGACACAAGGAAATATAATCACATGCTTTATAGGAACATGCTTCCTTTGTTTGTCAAATTTACAAGCTTTCGCTCTACCGTCATTCTCCTTAAAGTGATTGTAAAACTGGAGAGGACTGGCTTAATAGTTTTCTTAGTATTTTGCGTAAAACAGAAGACCCTTGAAGAAGCTGGAAACACTTAAAACTTCGATTACTTAAAGAGTTCAGCAGACTATTTAATTGAGGTAATAAGACTTTGCTTTAGTGAATAATCGTACAAACGAGGAATGGCAATGCATAATGAAGACACTAATGACATTTCATGAACAACATTCAAGTTGTGATATGATTAGGGGACTCCATTTCTTACTACAAGATCCTATCAACATATTCTATAAAATATGCAAACGTCTATATAGATTATGTATGTATGTATATCTTATACACACATATTTGCAAAACTCACATAGCCCATACTAATAAAATTCATATTAAATTCCGATGAGGTCAATAGTCATACGATAAAAATTGGAAAAGTACCTGTTGGCAGCTGCCGTCGTCCTCAACTGTCTTAAAATAAAGTATTTAAAATGATGTATCGATAGTTCACAGAAAAAAAGACTTCCGGCTAAAATTAATCGACTAGAAGACCTTGAAATTATAAAATAAATCAACAATACATTGTTACTAAATGAGAACACACCCCAAACGTACAATCCACTATACAAGACAGTTACAAACCAGTCAGTTGCTCCTGGCGACGCATTAAGATCACAACGTCTACAGCGTCTTAAATATAACAACTAGTAACGCATACTCATCCCGCTGATGATGGAAGTTAACAACCGAAAGGTCTCCAAATGATATTTTAAATACATTATTTTAAGACAGTTGAGGACGTGGTCACCTGCCAAAGGTACATTTTAAATATTTTTAATTTGTATAGGCCTATTATCACATAACCTACTTAATTTTAGAAGAGAGGTAGATAAAGTTACTTTAGCTCAAATTCTAAAAAAAAAAGTCCGTCGCGCAGGAACTGCATCAACTAAGTGACTTCCTCAACAAGTTGAATTGTTGGTTTACGGAATATATCTTAATTTTGTTAATTAAACCATATTTTCCCAGTTACTTTGCGAGAAAACAAATATGGCGGCCGTTAGAGTGATTTTTAAATTTGCGACTTTCAGATAACTTCCCCACTCCAAGTGGACGGATTTCGCTGACTTTTGAAAAATACCTTTTTTGTTTTATTTAAATTTAATATACCGAGCTTCGTTTTTGAAAATTGAAAACTGCTGTCGCTAGAGGATTTTTTTTAAATTTTCGCAATAGATTAATCCCCACTCGTGGTTCTCATATTGCTGGTTAACAAAATAGACTTTACTTTTTTTTTATTGCTACGTGCCGAGTTTGGTTCTGAAAAAAATTGCGGTCCCTAAAGTGTTAAAATACACACATGTATAGTGGGGGCTGCGAGCGTTGTGCCGCTGCCTCTATGAAAGATAATTGTATACAAGGAAAGAAACATGTACTAGGGGCCTGAGTGGAGTAATTGGTAGCTGACTATCGTATAAAGTTAGAGATTTCTGGTTCATATCCCGGTTCAGGGATTTATTTTAATTTTTACACACACACACACACACACACACACACACACACACACACACACACATATATATATATATATATATATCACATAAAAAAATGCCTGAACACACACACACACACACACATATATATATATATATATATATATATATATATGACATGAAAAAATGCCTGAACCGGGATTATAATATAATATATGAAGATTATTATAACTATGTTATTGATAACAACCTCCATGTCTAAATTCCTCCGGAATTCGCTAATATCGTAGTCATTAAAGACGCCGCGTTAATAAAAATGCAGTAGCTTATGAGTTAGTGTATATTTTGAGACAAAAAAAAATTATACGAAAAATCTGACATCTCAATCACAATAAAGGGGGGGGGAAGAGTTTTGTAGAGAAGCATATGAAATTAAAACGAATCATATATCATGCTCATATTAAATAATGTACACAAATTCAAGATAGGGGATATAGAAAAAATCTCTTGAACGCATCACTGATATAATTTTATTTTAATATAAGCCTAGCAACAATAAAAGTGTAATGCACCGTAGCCGAGCGATATAAGGTATCATACCTTTCTGCATAGCTATGGGTTGCGCACTGGGTCGAGTTCGCACGGAAGAGAAGTTTTCTCAAGGAATTTCGGCTGATGTATGGGCCATTCTAATATTTAATCGTTAGGAATTTGAGTGTATATATATATTATATATATATATATATATACATAAATAAAAGCTGATCAACGTTGAGAAAACCAGCTATAACTGTTGGAGGAGCCGACATATGACCCCTATAGGCCTAGTAGCCCAGATCTATGACTGAAACATGTGGATGTGAGGCTATCGTTTGACAGATACGTCAAAGGCTTTCTAAGTATGCCTATGTCGTGTCCGTATAGATAATGGTGGATAATGATTACCGTACTCGCATCTGATTCCGAGGTTCGCGGGGTCAAACGTGGCAGAGGTCGTCAGGCTTTTTAGGCCGTAAAATCCTGAATATACGTTTAAATGGAATGGAACTAAAGCCTTTGAGTTCCGTGTCCTGTATTTCTGTATGTGAAAGAATATCAAAGCCTGTATATAAGAGTCATCTCAGCAAAAGTTTCGGCGCATTCCATCTGAGATTTCAATTGTATAACTTGACTGGGAAACGAGAAATTACATTTTAAAATGATGTCAATACAAACGAATCACAATGCTTACAAAAAAAAAGGTTGACAAAAGGCGACCCAAAATTTAGAATTTATAAAATTAGTGACTAAAAGAGATAGAAGAAAGAAAGAGAGAGAGAGAGAGAGAGAGAGAGAGAGAGAGAGAGAGAGAGAGAGAGAGAGAGAGAGAGAGAGAGAGAGAGAGAGAAATGGAGTCAGCATGTAAGGAGAATGAATAACAGAAATGTGTCATAAGAATTAAGAGTGTACCTAGAGGAAAACAGGCCAAAGCACAATTGATTACATGGAATGGAAAAAAGAGACAAGAGCCAAATTTACACAGGGAATAGAATTAACACTGGAAAAATCCTGAAGTAGAGAAGTGGTAACAACCTGGACTAAAGCAGAGAACAGAAGACGAAACAAGAATCATGTCTACAGTATAAGAAGAAGAACAAGAATAGGAGGAAGAGAGTTAGAGTGCATTTATACGTTTTGTCAACGTTAAGTGAATTTCTTGGAAATTAGTTTAAAAGTTAAAACATAATTGTGAATATTATAGAACTGTTCTTGTAACACAATGTTTGGTATTGAATGAAAGTTTAGGTACAGGGATGGAGAATTCAAGAAGTAATACAGAACAACTGGATTGCTGAATAGTAGAATTTGCTGTAATAAGCGTTCCATTGAAATATACTGTGAACTGCTCGCGCTAAGCAATTCTCAGCATTGCTTCACAATTTCAATACAGACTTCCAAATGTTGCTAACTCTCAACACAAAGATAATATTGCTCAAATATCCTCTTCAAAACGTAAACACATAAACCTCTAAGCTTGCATCGACTCAACATTATTAACTTTGTTCATTTTACAGTATCTTGCTGATATATCATGAAGAAACGATCTGCTGATATCATAGGCTAAATAGATTTAATTCAATGCTGTAAAAGGGAAGATGCTAAGGGGAAGGAGAGCCTCTAATTGCTTTAAATTATAAGACTTAGAGGAACCGACCTGTACATCTTCCTAGTGTCCAATCCCACCTTCACGTGGTGCAGCTGTTAGTAACCATATAACTTATACGTATAACTTATGTGGTGAACGGACGGGATGGGCTACTCAACAATTGCACTGGTCAGCATGGTGAGATATTGACCGATATGGTATTACTTCCACTTCCATACCATATCTCTTTTTTATCTTTCCTATCCAGTCTCTCTGGACTGAACACTTGTTGTTTTCCGACCCTGATGGTATTAGAGTATTCGAGGCCGAGGGGATCATTTCATCTATCTTTTCTGTCAAATTCTTCCTATAGGGCAGATCAGGCTCTTAGCTGTAGTGAAAGCAACTGATCTAAGGATGGACACCTGAAAAAATCCCTGGTCCTCCAGGTTGGGGGTTGATGCGGTTGGCCAGCTCCCTCCAATCAGAAAAAAATTGCAATGCTAAAAAACCTAATAGAGATAAGCCGGTCAGATTAAAAGGAAGACGAATCAAGGGAGAAAATGAGGATTGAAGACACTATTTTAGATTATATTAAAACTCAGCAATTAAGATGGTACGGACATGTCCAGCGAATGGAAGAGGATCGACTACCAAAATCTGTTTTGGAATGGAAACATGAGGGAAGACGAAGCAGAGGAAGACCTAAAACCTCTTGGAGTCAGGGAATATGGTTATATATGAAGGAGAAACATCTACAACCAGGATATTGGATGGACCGACAAAATTGGCTATTAGGAATCGGACGATGTCAAAGACATTAATCAACCAATGATCTATCTACAAAAATAATCTTGCTTGCTCTTCCATAGTTTAACATCTACCATTGTATATATTTTCATGTAGGGCCTACTCCCACATCAGGGACACCACCAGTCGCGAGAAGATTTTTAACTCTGAATCTCATTAAAATTGTTATGACAATAGTACGAGGACATGGATTGCATCCCCAGCTGAATGAATAATTCAATGTTAGGGCCACCTCTGAGACAACATATAAGAAAAGACACACAAGCTTCAGTCATGCAATCACACAAAAAGCGAATATGTATCACTACCGGTATATCACAGTGGTGGCATACAAAAATAATTGATCCATAGTAATTCTGCCCGAAGGCAAGATCTTTCACTGTAATCATAGCATTTTCATGCTATGCTTTGCAGCTTTACTAGGGAATTATAGGTGTGGTAGCTTCCTGTTGCTTTCCACATCGATGAAGGATGATGATAAGATGAATATGAATGATGATGATTGCGATGGCCATATGATTTCAGGGACCGTTTGGGCCTTAAAGTTTTCCTGACATTTATCTTACAGGTGAGGAAAAACCCCGATAAAAACCTCACCCAGAAAAACTGTCCCGAACGGGGATCGAACCCGAGCCTGCTGCATGCCAAGGCAGTACGCTACCTCGAGACCACAGCGGTGGACACAAAAATAATAATGTTAATTAATTATAAAAATCAAATTTTTACAATATAAAAATAGAATACCTGAAATCTAAGTTTTCCTCAACTTTGGATGTAGGGTGTGGAGTACTTTCGGAGCATATGTTCCATCTTCAGCTTGTAGATTCGTAGCATATGCTCCGAAAGTACTCCACATCCTACATCCAAAGTTGAGGAAGATTGAGATCTCAGTTATCTATTTTTACATTGTAAATGTTACATAGTAACCTCAACGGCGTTTCGTCATGAATTTTAAAAGTATCGACATAAAAATGAAGTCACATATAAGTTGATTTTTATTTACCATTTAACACACAGTAGGAGACTCCGTGGTTCAGGTGGTTAAGACACTCGCCCTCCTCCGCTTGGACTCGAGTTCGCGTCTCCATCACTCCATATAGGGATCGTGGTCGACGAGTCGGAGCAAGGACAGGTCTTTTTCTCGGTATTCCTCCCGTTTTCCCCTGTCAAATTTTCATACTTAAACTCTATCGCGCGACAGGCCCAGAAGACCGTTGCTGTACAAGCCGGCTGCTGGCATCACATCCACTTGTGTTCATCACAGGTAGACTGAGCATGTCGGGTGTTCAGCCGTTATAGCTGGTTTTCTCAACTCACAGTCGCTACTTATTGTTGCTACCCAAATGCCTCACGATGCTGGGTGGGCACCGGTCCCATACTGGCCGAAATTCCATGAGAAAAATGTATTTTCCCATGGGGAGTTGAACAGCTCTGTGCCAAGGCGCAAGAACTTCTCCAGACTTATTCTAGTCAATTTTGTCTCAATTTAATCTGCTCCTGAGATGGTGTGACAGGCCTATTCAGCCCGCATCCGTGTATATAGCAGATCTTCAATAAGATGGCTTCATCACATCTCATCCCTCGATCTGGTGTACGACGGACAAACTTAATACACATTAATTAAAAAAAAAGTGACTTTGTTCACTAGCTCTCTTCTGGTTCGCGCTAACTACAACTGCTTCACAACGTCCAAGCACCATTGTAATTTATGAACAGAGTTAATGAGCAATTTTTCATATTCCAACATGAGAAAAAAAAAATCACAATATGAACTCCTGTTGTATTGAATCGTGGAGTCTGTGGATAAAATTTTAATTTATACGCAGGCTATCCTACCCTTTAAAATATTTAATAATTTAAATGTATCAGCCATAAAGCCGTATTCAACAAAGCATGTAGAGATAAAAATAAATATTCTGCGTTAACACATCTGAATGCCAGTGGGAGAGTGCACATAAGGAAGTATGTCTCGTCGTACGCTATGTTCGCCTTTCACCTAAAGAAAGTGCACGGTACCAATTCATAGGAGTTTGAACTGATCCAGAACCAGTCTAGGTACCATTTAGTGAAGAAAATATCAATTCTAAGTTGCCTGATATCGAATGCGAGATATGGAGGATATAACTGACTTGCTACCTGGCTTAAATATGTGTAGGCTTATAGGATATTGTAGAAATGTATAGTGTTTTGCTCAGGCGCGTGAATTGTGTTCGTGTCCTTGTGATTTAAGCATTGATATGTTATTTCCAAGACTCGAATTTTGTAAGATCTAAAATTGTTTTAAAATAACTTATAAAATGATGAAAACCCCGTAAAACGGATTTAAAACTTTAAAAATAACCTAAAAATCTGAAAAATATTAACAAATTTAAATAGTTTAAATTTACATTGACCACTTACTTACTTACTCACTGGCACTATCGAACTCGTAGGTTCATGGCCGCGCGGACATAAGCTCTCCATACATCCCTATCCCGAGCTAATGCTTTCCAATCATTCCCTGTATAATCTACTTCCCTCAAATCATAGTTAATGTTGTTCTCCCACCTCATTCTTGGTCTACCAACTGGGCGTTTTCCTTCTGGCTTTCCTACAAGAAGTTTCCATGCACGTCTTTCATTCCCCATACGAGCAACATGTCCTGCCCATCGCAGTCTACGAGACTTAACTGTTCTTATTATATCTGGTTTCCTATAAAGACCATGTAGTTCATTGTTATGTAGTCTTCTCCATTCACCTGTCTGTTCATCTCTCTTTGGTCCAAAAATTTTCCTAAGGACTTTATTTTCAAATACTCGTAACTCCTTTCCTCCCTTAAAGTAAGAGTCCATGTTTCGCACCCATATAATATAACTGGTAGAATAATAGTTTTATATATTTTCAGCTTAACGTTTTTTGAAAGGAGTTGGGACATCAAAAGTCTCCTCGATGTCTAATAGAATAAATGATGTGAAAACTATTATATTTGTAATTCATAAAAACAAAACAACTGAGTATCTGTATGCCATTAATTCATTTTTACACAGAACCAGTCATAAGCAACTGAAGTAAGAAATTCTACTTCTTTACCTTTATACTAGCTCTAAAAGCAGCACCTTCCACCTGCTCAGGACTATACTTATTCCTTTGTAAAGCAGATATATATATTAATTCTTGTAAGTTCACAAGACAGGAGTTAATTTTGCTTAATACGCGTAAAATTTCCTTCATACGCGTCAATTTTATTTCATCCTCTAAAACAGTACTGAAAAATCTGCACATTGCAAATGTAGGTCTACATCGGGAAGAAAGAAAAGAAAATACACTTCCTGATTAGTTTTATTTGTAAGATCGAAAATGTTTCTCAATTTTACAACTATTATTTCTAAGTACTGTTTATTTTAAAAATATTTCCAGAAAACTTTTCTTTTTCTGTGTACTAAACTCCATAACGCGACAGACCTTGACGTACCATCCGGCTCTATGCTCACATTCACCTGTGGACTATCATCCAGTCAATATAGGGTCGGCATATCGAGTCCCCTAGCCACAGCAAGTTTTCAGAACTTGAAGCTACTATTTATCGAAGTTACCCCAATTACCAATGATGATTGATGGGCAACAGTACCATAAACTGGCCTAAATTCCATCAGAAAATTTATTCTTTCCAGGAGGCTCGAACCAGCGTAACTCTATGTCAAAAATGATGCATTATGTCGCAATATATTATATTGTTTCAGTAATGTTCTCTTCTGGGCACAATTTTATAAGGCAAAATCCTTAACAATTACGAGTAATCCGAAGTATTTATCATCTATGAAATATTTATGTAAAAAAAATAAAAGATATGAAATATTTGTTAGAAGATGTATAATCATCATTATTCTAGCAAACATAATGAAACACGCTATAATTATTGATGTAACTTGAAGGTAAATGACTCAACAAACAAAGCATTTTGATTATAATCGATTGCATAAATATAACTTACGTGGCGTTAAAATACGGTGTACATACCATTGTAGGCATCCCATACTTCAAACAAAAGGACAACTTATATACTCGCAGTTAGAATTTCTTTGTATATAAACACTCTAGAGAATGGTAATGTTTTGAATACAGAGTAAAATACATGCGAAAGAAATAATTGTCATTTGGAAAGTAATTAGAGATATAAATTTGCATGTTATATGGAATTTGTATTGTACATACGTAATTATTTCATAAAAACGTTTTTTTTTTAAATGTTACAGCGAGAAACCATCCCTAAGAGACTTCTCATTGACATTTGACATTAGTTTTCACATCTCTTCTGCTCGCCATTATTATTAGCATTCCTACTAAGCTCTATTCCGTAAGTCTGGCTTAAATGCTATCTCTTTATTGCATAATTACACATTTCAGACAAACGGTCGTAATTTAAACTGCACGTTCCCAGTCAAGTATACCTATTTCCGATGCATACATTTTGTAATTACAGAATGCATCTCTCTCTCTCTCTCTGGAGACCTTTCTCCATTTACAACACCACTATGTGCCTGTATTGTTACATAAATTGCTTCCAAAGCATATGTACACAAGGCTGCATCGTATTGCCAGAGAAAGATAACCTACGTCATCAGTTTCCCTTTGCTCTTAATGCTTGCAAACTACGATGACTATGATGGTTGCCGCTTTTCCCTTCAAGCTAAGTCGAAAATTGTTTCCTCTGTTATGTTTCTGAAGCAGATGAACTTGTAGTAAATGTTCAACACCCCTTCTACTCTCTTACAACAATATTCATCAATTCTCATCTCCCTCCGAGGCGCTCCTATCACATTTTTCCTTCCAAACTTTCATAACGTGTTCTCAAAAATAATAAAAAAGAATAAAGTTTTACCCTCCTCTATAGTTTCTTCATTTTGTTTCTACCGAAAAAAAGTCAAAAAGTTTTTTAAGACTCGAAGACAGTCTTAATGAAAACAAGTTTCTTATGACTTTTAATTCTAAATTTTCTGCCGTCTCCTCTCCTCTCATTTTATAAAAATAATGAAATCATGTTACAGTCCTCTTTTTTTAGATATAACTTTAAGGGAATTTTCTATAACAGCATTTCTTCGTCTTCCATTAGAATGAACCATGCTGTCGTCAACAAGTTCTAATGAAACATTTCCTACAAGTTGATGAGATCGATAAATCGATAAAGACCATTTTTCATGCTTTTATTTTTCTTAAGCTAATGTTACAATAGTTTATCCTATTGAACTAGAAAGGTGTCCAAAATTAAGCCACAGAATATTTATATAGTAGGCCTACATAGAAATAATGTGAACATACTACAACTTACAATAATTGCAAATAATACTAAAACAAGATTTAATAAAATAGTTTTCACTTTATTTGCTTATAAAGTGACATTTTCAAAATTAATTTTATGTAGTTTTCAATAAAACAATATATATGACCGTATCACGTATCAACCAAGTATTAACACTGTAAACTCAGACAATTGGAGCAAGACCCACGTATTTAATTTAAATAATATGTTTTGGTGTATATTATATGTGAAGCTTGGATATTACTACTGTTTTTGTAAATATCATATACATCGATGCACTGTACACTTCAATAAAATACAAATAAAAAAATTATGTTGTATTCTTGATAGGAAAAGTTGAAAACATATTTTAGAAGGTTAAAGCGATCAATTAGTGACGCTACAGTGCCTGAAAAGAACATATGGACTACCGTGCATTATTAAATAAATATAATAGAAGGAAATTAGTTATCTCTTAATTGACAAACTCCAAATTCTCATACGAACAGTAATGACATGCTGTTATTGATGTGCATTGTTCCGAAGTAATTTCTATCCCACACCGTGGACGAGCAGTCTAAAGCATTCTGTCTCCGCGCAAGGCTGTGAGACAGGTGCACACACACCTTGTTGTAAGCATACTTATCATGCAACCAGCATCGTGAGGAATAATTTAGATATCAGATGAATAAGCGCAGTGGATCCAGATTTGCTAAGACGGACTATAACGACTAGAATATTCGATCTACTGTAGTTTATGATGACCAAATGTCCCCCATAGTGGCGGATCGTCTCCTCTGTGAAGGCTAGACCTGGAATTTCTAGGCTCTTTAAATATTTAGTCACCTAAAATAGGTTATGAAGCTGTAAAACAGGTTCTAAAAATATTACTTTAGGCTTTTAAAATGTGCAATGCAACAAAATGGACATATTAATTTTTGAACCAACAAACTAAATAAAGCTATAGTAATTAGCCAGCTTGTTCACAAAGTAAAATTGTCACGTTTTTATGTTATTTCGATGCTCTGATAAAATTCCGAATACTCAGAAAATTTCCAGAGACCTGGTGAACTACAATTATTTAAATTTAAAGAAAATAAATTGTTAACCTTAAAATCATAAAATAGATGCTAATGGTTAAAATAGGAATTTTGGGTACAGTTAAAACTCCTTTCAGGTGGATGTAACATGAAGCTAGGTCATGGCGCGACAGTAGGCTTACTGGCCTCACATACACTCATGTTTAGTTACAGAGGTGATCGATCAGCATGTCGGGTTCTCCAGAGCATTAATCTGGTTTTCTCAACCTGGAGCCCCCTTTTATTATAGCTACCTAAATTCATCATAATGCTGGGTGGGCTGAAGAAGCGATTCTTTTCCCATGTTGTGTTGACGTTTTGAAGCAGTAATTCTCTTCATGCCCGATGTTCTAGTAACATTTTGAACAAGGATTGGTGTCCCAAAAATAATTACTGGTTCAGGTTGGGTTTGATTTTCGGTAGAGCCGGATTCTCTTCTTAGGGTCGGAAGTTGGTACACTGGATAGGAAAACACTTTAAAATCACTGAAAACTTTCTTGTAGTTATAATTACAAATTTATTCACTTTGTAAGTTCCCAGCAGATTAAGTAAATTTAAGTGGTATTATTCTTCACTATCAATTAAAATATATTATTTTCTTTTCTGGAATCAATTATTCTTGTATTAAATATTACATTTTATCTTGAGAACTCTTCTTGCTTCTATCTTGGTGGAAAGTTATATGCAGAATGACTAGTGTAATTCTTTTATAATTTTAAGGAACATTATTACATCAGATGATGATAATTTTAAATTCTATTGGATAATAGTCCATTAAATATAAGGTTATAACAGAAAGCTTTATAATTCTGACAACAATGACTTAAAACAATTTTTAAAAGCATTCTTTAGAAAGACTGTTATGTAATACAATTTCTTTAATTGTTACTGAGACATTTTTATTCAACAATAACCAACAATGAATTATTTAGATGTTTTTTATTTACTTAAGTTATATTTAAATATTAAAAGTATTTTAAAATACATTATTAACTTTAACTTTTATATTTATTATGATATCAAAATCCTGCTTTAGGGCATAGGTCCTATATATATATATATATATATACTGATAATTTTTCCCCATTTAGACTCGAACCAGCGAATGTTCCGTAGCACTGTTAAGGCATGATGCCTTATATCGCTTGGTTGTGGCACGGAACATGTACATCGTAAGTTTCTATTTATTCCTTCTGGAAAAAATAAGCACAAACCTAAAATCAGATGTCTAGTGCCCGGGGTGGCGGACAGGGTGTACGGTCGGAAGATCAGCTCGTTTGTCATCCGGGCTAAGTACGATGGACTAGTGGACCACTAATGGGGTCAGCATGAGATGAGCGCCCTCGCACTATGTCCTCTCTGTTGGAGCTTGCGGATTCTATGCTGGGCTCACAACAGCAGCAGAACTCGTCCCCGGATGCCGGACCGGGGCACGACCCAGATCAACTCAGTCGTGCTTCGTTTACTCCTGGTTCAGTCTACCGACTCGTGGACAATCTATGGGGTTGCCAGAGGTAGAGCGCCCTGGTGTACTAGAATGTTCGTACTGAATGCTGTGAAGGTCCCTCATTGATCCCACAAGCGGCGGCGGGACACGTCCCCGACTATTAGACTCGGGAAAGTCGATGGATCTGCGACCCATTTTCTTGCCTAGCAGTCCTCCCGGCTAAGTCTTATGGATTCGTAGACCAACTGTTGGGTCATCAGGGATGAGCATCCTGGCTTACTATTAGCTCACATTCAACTCGAATGTTTCACAGTCCAGAATTTTGGAATGTAGAGTAAGGGGACTCTGAAAGCTGCGTAAACCGCTCGAGGTGACCCAGGGGGTAGTTAGAAGGTTCCAGGTGATGGCACAAGTAGATGAGCGACCATAAGCCCTCTGGTATTCTTTTACATTCTACGCCTGTAGTGCCCGGAGTTTTTTTTATGTTCCCTTCTGCCATTTTTATTGTTTTATTTAAAACATAGAATAAATTAAATGAAACTATTTTACAGGACCGATTGATAAAAGTAATGAAACAGCAATGTTAACAATACAGTAAGTTACATGGACAACTGCAGAAAATAAATATAACTTATTCACATCTTAAAAATACATAATAAAAATAATTCTGAATGTTTGAAAACGGAATTAAAAAATTAATTAATTGTCTAATAAATGGAGGGGAAAATATTTTCGAGAATTTCGTGAGAAGCTAAATGTACATCCCCTCACAGGTAGATACACAGAATCATTAGCAAACTATTAATGAACGCAAACATAATTTATAAAGGAAAAATAAATAAAAATATTACAATAAAACGATGCGACATTACTTTATAAACACTAGGAACTGTAGTTACCAGAAGATATAACGTTGTAAAATGATGTTCTTATGCAAAGAAAACGAGGTGAATAATTTTTAGGATTTGTGGGGAGGGTTTCCTAGAGGGATATTTTGAAATGTCTGAAAAGTTGCTGAGATCTGAAGAAAATTGTCCCTCTGTTTCCCAGCCGTCTCAATGACTTCAACTTTCAATATATTCTGCTGACCTTGTCTTGTATTTGAATTCAACAGTACGGTCGAGTGCAATGTGCTATCGCCTTAGAATATCGTCCTTAGGAACTCTTACGATGTTTTGTAGGGCAGAGACAATAAAGCAAGAGCTGAAGGAAACCTGTTTGGTTGCGCATTTTATCACAGTTCTTACATTGCTCAGTTTCCAACTAAGCTATTACGGTTCCTAGCAAATTAAAGAATATAATGTTGAATATTGGAAGAAATAGAAATGATATATAAATTAACATATCTTCGGTTTTGAGGCATTTCTGAATAATATATGATACTCCATGAATTGGTAATTGGTTTCCACTAAGAAAAGTTGCAAAGTATATGAGAAATTCATGGTTAAAAGTAAAATTAAGGAAAACTACAATTATCAGAATCTCACGAAATATTGGAATACAAGACTAATCAATCATAGGGAGAACTGTAAGTAGACGGATGATCAATTTCATCCACAAGAAACGAGTTTTGGAATATTACATGCCTAAACCTAACTAAAGTATTCACTACTTCAGATCATCGTCAGGTATCAGGAATTTAGAAGTATCTACTTCAATTGCCACCAATGAAATGCTAATTTATGTAGATCTAAAAAATTAATGATTTTTATAAGTGTGGAAATTTGAGTTGGGAGGGTTGTTTTCTTCAGTGTCTTTTAAATATTTTATTCGATATACCCATGCAACTGTCCATGTACATTACTCTTATAAAACTTTATTTTCCAATGGCATAACTTAAATCATAAGTTATGGATAGAGATCCGTGAAAGTGGTTTCATTTTTACGGAAATTTAGTTTTAAAATTTCAAGATTTCGATATTATATGGAATTTGACGATATTATTCTAAAAAAATGTAAATTTGAATCTTTTTAATCCTAGTTTAGCATATTAAACCCAATAAGATTGATATATACGGGATATAAAATTGATAATTATGTCTGCAAAAAAATTAGGGGCAAAGACTTATCTTACACGTTAATATAATTCGTATTTTTTGGAATTCATATTGGCCATAGAACTTAAAATCTACGGAACGACCATATTTGAGCATGAGAAGGGCAGAAAATATTACCTCTACGTTGTGAACTGCGTTGCAACAATTTCCCTTAGCAAGAGCGCATGGAGGAAGCAGATATGGCAGTTAAAAAGAAGATGGAATCGGAAAACAATGTTTAAAAATGCATTATGAAAAATTCGCGAATAGAACAAAAAATCTCCGGAATTCGTTGAAAATTTTAAATTTCGGTGTTATCTCGCGTTATCGTAGGATTTCGCGTTATTTCGCGATTCATACTTTTTTCAGGTTATGGGAAGTAGGCTACAGTAAAGAAATGGTACTAGAAAATGACAAAATTAGAGCATTTTGCGTTATCGCGATTCGCGAATTTCACGGATTTCTAGTTATGGTTTTTTTTTATTTTTCATCTACAGAAAATGGCATAATGTTTGTAGTTTAACTTTTTAACTTATCAGTCAATTGATTTTTGGAGGGTTTTCTCTAATACAACTAACATTAATATCATAACTGTAAACGGTTAAGAAATAATTTTCTGTAATAAAATAGAACATCAATACATGGCTACTAAATCTCCAACATCAAATCATTTTTTGGAAAACAAGACGTACAAACACGTTACTTTTGAAAATAATGTTGGAACAATAAAAGTTAATTTATTGAAGTTGAACCATACGGCATTCTCAGAAAAGTATAACATAAAAAATATGAAATGCTGTTTGTAAAAGTGCGTAGTTCTATAAATATTAGGAATAAGGACTAACATTTTTTATATTGGAAAAGAAAATGTACAGAAAATACATAGAATACTCAAGCCTGTTTCCAAAATAAACTGTAAGTTAGAGTAGCTACGGTATTTGAAACACAATGAATATGAAATTTAAATTACTTACTTAGAAGTACTCATTTTATTATTTTTTCGAGAATTATGATACCTAGAAAGGATTGAGTGGAACCGTATATTTTGTAACCCTGATCTATTCTGAACCATTTTAAATCATGATTGAGTTTCAAAATAATAATAAGATCCAACTAACATACCCCTCTGAAACCTGGACACTTATGATGAAAGATCAGGAGTTTTTAAAGGAAAATCACTGAAAGATAAATGGCCCCAATTCTGAGAATGGGATACAGAGAGCTATACAAATGTTGGGTGAAGCCCATATAATTCATTTCATTAGAATAAACAAGCGAGATAGATAGGTCATGCAGTGTAAATGAATAACAGAGACTGCACAAGAACAATAACTTCGACTCCTAGTATCTTAAACACGATAGATGGAATGCAAAACGGCGTGAGGAAGAATTAATTCAACAATCGGAAGACTAGCCTAGGCTAGAGGGGGTTAGCGACATCTGTAAGAGGAGACCAGAACCCAATTCGGACTGTAGTGTCAATGATAACAAGGACAGTAAGTAATACGACAGCTGAAATTGCGTTACTTTAAATTGAGATTGATCTTGAGAGTTGAAACAAATCTGGTACAGTGTATTAGCACACTTATTACTGAAGTGAACTAAGTATCTCATTCATTTGAAAGTAAATGGCACGCTTTTAACAGCCTTTTAATTTTCTTGCATGAAAAGCACTGGGCATTTCTATTCAATTAAGTGTGGGGGGGGGATGGCAATCAGTCACAAGTGAAGCTAATTAATTCACTCGGTCAAACGGTTAACAGCATTTGAATTGATGACAGCATGTCAAGGACAGACAAAAGACTCATTAGATGTGAAATACATGGGTGCAGAAATGATGACGGTGATCATCATTTCTAGGGTCGTAACTTCTGTCACCTGGTGTACAATATACGAAACTCCATTGCGTGATGAGAAAGAAAAAACTAATTAACTCCTTTCGAAATGTTTTTGTTGTTGGTTTTTCATGACAACTGTTCTAACTTCCGTTGACATTACGAATCTCACCATGTCCAAAATCTGTTTACAAGATAAAACAATAGTGTTTCCCTCGTTTATTAGGATATTATGTAATTAAGTTTTTAAACTTCTAACTCTGATAATGGCTTGCAAATATTACTGTATAATTTGAATCAATTAAATAAAAACTAGGGCGTGGAAACAATCTCAATGATTTGAGAGATAAGTCTTCAAAGTATATATTAAGATTAGCTATCATGATTCACATACAACTTCTGGATTTATCTAATATATTAATAAAATATATAAATATGTATTAAATAATAATACCCTATTCCTAAAATTGGGATATGACCTCAAGGATCCAGAAACAGTTACAACGATTATGAAAGGTTAATATAAAAAAAATAGAAAAGAACGCAATATACAGTTCTACAAAGTACTGTAAATAACTAAAAACAAATTTTATTATTATTATTATCATTACAATACAAATTAACATCAACCTAACTATTTAAGATTCTTGGCCTTCATAAAAAATCTACTCCATCCTATTTTAACTGTCCAACCACGTGCTGTAACAGTTTTTCCACCTTCCTCCTTAATTGCCTTCCCACACAATGTTGTAAGTTCCAATAACAAATTTACATTCAAAATTTAAACAGGGTATTTTATCATTCGGAGTGATATTTGCCCAATACAAATATACACTATTTTATCCATTATAGAGCTTTAATTTTGAGTAGTAATTCTTCATTATATATATATATATATATATATATATATATATATATATAATCCAACACATTTTTTACATAAAATATTATTTTAAAATGCAAATAAGATGCAATAGCTATACATTTTAATAAAACATGTTTAGTAGTGGATCTCTGTAAAAAATCATTAAGTCTAGAAGAAATCAAACTGATACAAGGGAAGTCAAGTTACGAAGATGTGTTTGACTTGGCAATTCGAAGTAATGGTGGAAGGGGGTCCCTAACCGGCATGGCAGTGATATAAAATATTAAAAGAAGCGATAGTCGGGGGATGATTGTGTGACCGCATTTGTACTGAATGGATGTGGCACTTGAACATGTATTGATCACTCGGTACAACCCGCAGCGGTTTTCTCGAAATGTCCCCAGGGATATGTAGCTTACAGTACTACACCTGCAAACTACATTGGCATGTACACGTACGCTCAAGTAAGTTCACTGAATTGCAATAAGACTTATTTTCTCATGCCACGTATGGGTAAACTTCAGCATTCAACAAGAGGACATACAAATGTGCCACTACATCCAGGCTCAACTAATTTTATTAAAAGTACAGTAAAGCTTGCTTAATCCGGAACGTTAATAATGCAAAAATCTGTCCAATGTGAACAAATTTAAATGGCCCCGGCAAAATAATAGTAATTTTACGTTATTTATTTTGTATAAAACGGAATCTGTCCAACGCGGAAACGGAAGAATATTTTTATACAAGTCATGAGAAAAATGCTTATAAGGCGGAAAGGTAGAGAAATAAATTCGTTTCCACTTCATTGAATTCACATTAAGCGAATTAACAATAAGTAATGACTGATAACTCCTGCCTTCGGGAGAAGTAGAGTTTCTACCTGTATCTGGAATTTTCTTTCGGCCTAAATACACACAGATTTTGCGAAATACAGGTTCATTTAACAAATATTTGGCGTGTGACATCCGTCTCACAAATAACCAGTGCAATGTAAAATCTTAAATTATTTTAAGATCTGAGATCGATTGTGTACATATCTTTCACAGGTAGCGTTCTGAATTTACGGAATAAAGAGGTTAAATGGCGTGTATCATTGTCAGTAAACGAAAAAGCGAAAGTGATTGAAGATAAAGAAAAACAAACTCTCAGTACGCGAAATAATGACTAAATTTAAATAATTTATGAAATTTTAAAACACAAAGAAAAAATAATGAATGAAATGGTCAAATGAAGAGCAAAAAAAAAAAGTAAATAAATAAATAAAAAGAATCCAAGGAGGTGTGGGAGTGTTTTACAAATCCGCGATCAAAAAAATATCCAAATTTCCGGACCATAGTTAGTGAGTGAGAAAACCGAAACTGCATACTTTAAATTCAGGATTTTTTTATTTTTTGTATTATTTGTATTTTTTGTATCTAAGAGACATTTTTAACGCTGAAAAACGGGACTGTTCTTTCGAGCGTTACCGTCGAAGTCGTTCGTACATACTATGCTTCACTTTCCAACGTCAGCGGAACTACAATATTAATCCGAGGTACATTAAAAGACATACAATGCTCTATAATCTAATATTGTTTTTTTATAATGCGGAAAGTTGTCTAATGAGGAAAAAGTAATTGGTCCAATGCGATTCCGCTTTGAACAAGTTTTACTGTACAAGCAATATACGGCCGTTGATTTGGTGTAGTTGGTCGAGTTCCTCCCTACCTCATCCGGCGGTCCGGGTTTATTCCCGGCGGGGTAAGAGATTTACAAACTTCATCTTGGTTCTTGTGTCACTGTGAATCACCCAAGAATTCAGACTACCTGTTTCCTACCTACAGGTGACCTGCAATCCAATGGGGGACGCAAGTTGTACAAAAGGACGGAAGAAAAATAAAATAAAATAAAATTTCTTAGGCATAAATATTTCTACAAATAATAGTTGGAATCATAATACTGTTGACAGGTAGTAGGGCCTACTGTATGTTGTTTAGCAGTACCCGTTAACATATGAAGGATGAGGGATATAATGATCAAAATCAATTTTTTTTAAAGAATAAGGTTTTCTGGTATCATTTCTCTATGTACGTGTAACAATTAGTTGTTTTCACTTTATCTGTAACAAAAGAGTTGATTTATGTTTAGTCATCAATTTAATTAATTGTTGTAAGGTCAGATTAGATTTACTACCTATCGTTTTAATCATCAACATTCATCTCAGATCATTATTGCAGCGATTCAAATTTAGAAGATAAATGTCGACAAATTTTGCTCAGGGGCATCTTTTGTCAACATACGAGTTTATCTATACGTTGTAAATATATAACAGTATCCACAGGTTTATTTGGTTTCCGAAGAAAGTTTTACGCCTTGAAAGAAACCATTGATCCATTCTGGGTTTGAACCGACGAACCTCAGTTACAGATGTAAGAATGGTAACCACAACATCCCGAGGCCTACATAAGCTATAAGTATGATGTGTTGGCAACATTTAAAACGCTAGGTCCCTATAACGTATTCTTTTTCATCTCATTTTATTTCTTCTTCAATTTTTCACTGAATATGTTGGAATTAAATTGCTATCATTATATTAGGTGAAACAGGGTAACTGAACAACATTTATCTGATAACATACTCTTCAAGGCAGAAGCTAATTTATGCTGCTGGCATTAAACATAATTCAGTTCACAATGAAATCGGATGACTAAAAAAACATGTTTAAGTCAGTTGAATAAATCAACTGCATCGGTGACAGTGATGTTACATAGTTTTCATTTCACACATTAAAACGTTTAAAATTGTTTCACATGTAAAAGTAACCTGTATGGGAAAATAATTCAGTACACTTCAGCCAGACAACGTAAATAGTCCTATTCGTGAAATGCTGCAATCAAATTCCCTCACCCGATAAACTAGAGCTCATTTTTGGCATCCTTAATCGGTAACCCCAGGGATTCCCAAAATATTTCAAGGGGTTCGGCAAAAATGTTCCGTAATGGCGGGTTTCGAGGTTAGGTCTATTATTGTTTCCATCATTTCTGCAGCATTGTATTATTATTATTATTATTATTATTATTATTATTATTATTATTATTATTATTATTATTATTATTATTATTATTATTATTATTATTATTATTATTATTATTATAGTATTACACTGAGAAACAAAAAATAAACTTTTTTGTCTCAGAAAGAAACATATGTGATTCTGATAGTATCTTTTTCTCCTTAATTCAAATATGATACCGGTTTTTCTCCATCACGCAAGGTTTCCGAGAGACAGGAATTTATAATTTCAAACTCTTTAATATTTTCTACATTCGTAACTACACAATATTCGAACATTCGGACTCACCTAGAAAGTAAGAAATGACGATTTTCTATTATACGTATTTCGCCTGTGGAGCATCCCTCTTGATGGTCCAACAACAATCGGCCAGCATATTAGGATTCCATTTGCCTTGATATCTCTTTTCCATAGCTAAAATCTTCTGAGTTAGCTCATTTGGTTTTATTTTACAATGGAAAAATGGAGGAAAAAACGTTTATTAAAAAATAATTATTTAAATCCATTAATTGAAATTAAAATAAAAAAACCGTGGGTGATGGAGAAATTCCGAATACATATTTGAAAACACGATACAAAACTGCATTTATTGGTACTCATGAAACAAAAATCATGTTGACCAGTGTTATTAATATTATTTTAAAATTAAATTAACCCTGTAATGCCCTTTGTTACATATGTGTATAACGTCGGGAATTTATTACATTATTTCCACAATGTGGAAATTAATATTTACCTGGAATGCCTGATTTATAGCTATGTAACAACGTAAGGAATGCATTTCATTTCGCTACAACTAGGCCTACAAGTTGTTTAACTTTTAAACGTCACGAGAGTAACTTTAGGTTTTAACGTTATGGGTTAAGTTAATTTAAGATTATTAAACCTTTTGCTTGGAATTAAATGTTATTCATATCTACTGTATGTATATTTAAAAGTCAGTTGTTCTCCCAACTCAGATCGTTGTGGGAGGGGTTCGCAAGTCGGGAAAGTTTGGGAACCGCTGGTCTATGCCATAACAGCACTTTAATTATTTTATATATTTTTATTTCCTACCTTGAATACTTTGGGCGCTATTTGTTTAATTATACTTGATTATTTATTTAAGTAAATAATGGGGTTTTGCTTACTTACAAGCATGTTAACAATAATTTAAAAACAAAATGAACTATACAAATGCAGCTATTTTAAAACTCGTCATATGTCTGATGTTACTCGGTTAGTTCATAAAGAAGATATAAGCATTTTTAGAAATACTGTTGAGGCTAGGTTCCATGTGAGATTGTGATGGAAGAGAGTACGTATAAGAAATGAACACAGCATCGCTAAATTCCAATTTTTTGTGGCTACTTACGTTATATCGCATTTTACATTGTTACTTGATTTTGGTAATTGATGGATCAAATCTTCAACGGTTTAATTTTACTTTGAACACGTCCATTGCTTGCAAAATGCATTCTAAAGAACATTTTGTGGCTGCACACATCGAATGTGTGATCAATTTTAAGGTTTCTTTTGTCTCATGACACTAGCATTGTTATTCTGAAAAAGAAGTTTGAGGAGTACTTTGCCCTCGGACTGTACCGTAACCAGATAATAATAAAAGTGGATGTTCTCTCGGCCTTCGTCGTACAAAGCAACAGAACATTACAGAGAGAGATAGAGAGAGCGAGAGAAGGAAGGGCAAAGAAAAAACTCATGATTTTTTTTCCGGCTGTATTTTCTTGCAGTATCATGCTTCCCTCATTACGCAAGCAGAAAGAAAGAGGAGGCTTTCCTTCATCGTATTATTATGTGATGATGAAAAAGAAGGAAGTAAAAAAAATATAAGACGGTTGTTGCTCCAGTTATGGTTCGGTCCCTTAGAAAAACACAACCATCCACCCCCTTAATAATATTTCTCAATAAAATGAAAAAGCAGAAAGAGAACATTCTCCATTCTCTTATGATGAATCTTTCAAGGAAAATATCCCGTTTTCTATTTTTCTTTCTTATCCATAAGAATATGAAGTGGGAAGAAACACTTGCCCTTAATAAATTCACGATATTGTTTCGTATACAATTTTTTTTTTTTGGATTCTAGAAGAAAATATTCCATTTACATTTCCCAAGCAATTTCCATGAACATACTGCATCCTTAAATGTTTAAACTTCAGGCGGTTATGAAATTGTAATATTTTATGATTTAGTTAGAATAATACTTCTTACAAAATTTTAAACTTTAAAATCACAAGCTTACGTACAGTGTGTCTGAAAAGTAAATTGAATTAAAACTTATACTTCTTTCTTTTCTTCCTTTTTCGAGAGCCCTGATCGGGTTTGTCCTTCTTCATGATCTTCCAATCATCCATTTCTTATACACCTCTTTATATACTAATTCCAATTTTATAAAGTCGTTTGTAGCATTCTGCAGTCGTAACATTGGTGTTCATTTTCAACCCCGTTCTTGAATCGATTATTTCTATATGGCCTAATCATTGGGTTATAATCTATCAGACGTAACGTTATCTGGGTGTGTACGATGTACTGTTATGTTCTAATATGGAAGGTTTTTAGACAATTGGCCAGTATTTTATTTAACCCAGCCCTTCAAGAAATCGGGTGATTAGCGCCGAAATTTAAATCGGGGCGTGAAAGAGCCAACAAAATTTGTTCAAAGGTACCGGTATATTTTATTCCAGTTTTGCGATTCTTTCGCGTGCCATAAATCTACGACACAGATGCATGGATTTCCCTCCGAAGGAATCCATTTTCGGACGTTTTACGTCTTTGAAAAACCCCATGGATCCCGGCGAGTTGCAAGCCGTAACTTCAAAACCAGAGGTGATCATATTAATCACCGGGGCTGGCATTTTAGACACAACATTTTTAATTCGGCGAAAGGTTGTTGGAGTTTTAAAAGATAGCAAATGTCTAACCAGGGATATTCTTACAGGAGAACTCAACCAACACATCATTCGTTCAACAAATTTGCTGCGCATGACACGGAGACCTTTTGAAGAGGACACTGGTTTCAGATAACCAATCTTAACGACATTTGTCAGATATCGGTAGCTGTATAGTACTGGAAAACCTTCATTTCGTAATAAGAAAGTTGCCTCATTGCGATTAAAACATAATAATAGAATATTGGGAAAAAATTCTCTCAACGTCATTTCAAAATTGTTAGCGAAAATACATTTCTGTCAATCTTCTGAGATAGTTTATCGAAGTATAAAAATGGCTTGATAGCTGCCCGTATTTTAAAATGTAATCCTTACATGGCATTCTAGAGGATTTTTCAAATTCACTCTACAATTAAATTTCACGACATCATGTTGGCAGCTATGGGAAGAATGTAAATTGAATTCAGGTATCAGAGCACAAGGGAGGAGAGCGAGATTTCACAGTGACGGCTGCAGCTTCAAACTCACATTCCGGATGGATTGATGGTCCTAGCTGAAAGAAAACAAACTAAAATAGGTTATTTAATGATATTCTAAGATCTACAGTATATAGACCTAGTCATTTTCCACAATCGATATAATATTCATTATGTTTTTTAGTGCGATAACATAATATATGAATTCATATCTTAAATATAAGGTTTGCAATGGCTATACAGAACGAATTTCAGAAGTGAAGAAAATCGTTAATTAAATTATTATTCTAAAAAGTGTGAATCACGGTCCTAGTTTTGTGTAACATATGTTTGATTGTTTCCACGAAACATATTAAAAAACAAATTCCTCCACAATGGTTCTAAAAGCTTGGTCGTGGTTCAAACTTGGTTTTTGCAATCTGCTCTATTTGGACATAACTAACTTATATTAATTAGACAACAATTTAAAATACTTTGATAATGGTCACACAAGTATTATGAGATAGGGCACTAGAGAGGTCTGAAAAAATTGAATACCCAACTTGAAATAAGGAACGTAAGAAAGTGAAATCTTCTTCCTCGGCTTTCCCCCGGTTATAGGTTTGCCGCCTTCAGTTTTCATTTATTTTTTTTCATTCCCATCTCCTTCTTCCAAATTTCTATCATCCGTTATAGTTCTGACATAGGATTTCCATTTCCATCTTGGTCTGCCACGTTTATCTCTTCCAGGAGGTGACCATTGGTATATATATTTTTTTGGAATCTTTCATTTTCCATTCTTTGTGCATGTCCATACCATTTAAGAGTTTGATTTTCAATCCTCTTAACAACAGATGTGGTGACATTCATTTCTCTCCAAAGGAATTCATTTCTTATTTTTTCCTGTCTTGTTTTTTGGAGGCTTCTTCTAAAATAATCGAATTCATGTGTTCTAATTTTATTCTTTTGTAATTCCGTCAAGGACCAAGTTTCACGTCCATATGACAAAATATTCTGTATTATACTCTAATACATGTTCATTTTAGTTTCCTTTGTAATATTTTTGCTCCAAATTATCCCTTGTAATGTCTAACTTGCATTTTTTGTTTGTACATCTCTTTCACGTGTTCACATTTTGTTTTTATTTTCCCTGTTTGGAGTATGAGATCATCCATATCCTTTCCCAAATAAATATTAAAGATATTTTGTATTAGATTAATTTCGAATCTTTTTAGACGCCCTGAGAAAACCTGTTAATAATTGGTTATCTGTATTTTGAAAATTTGTGTCTTTAATATCATTATGATTGAAAAAATGATCTTAAGGATATTGAAGTCAACAATTTTTTTAAAATACAGTCTCAAGCATTTATTATTGCATCTCTTAAGTTTCGCAGGACCCTTAATTAGGTTTAAAAATGATCAAGTACAAAGTGCATTCTATTTTACTTTCATGATGATTTATAAATATCAGTATTTTACTTACCAAAAACTCGGTAATTTTAACTCTGTAGGACATTGATTCCCAGCCTATTTTACAGGCCTAATACGTGCCCACTTTGTAAACAGTTAAAAATGTGCAGTGTAATCCATTTACACTCATATGCTACACATATTACCGTTAATTATTTCGAAATACCATTACAGGTATAAGTACCTTACTTACTGGCACTATCGAACCCGTAGGTTCATGGCAGCGCGGACATAAGTTCTCCATACATCCCTATCCTGAGCTAATGCTTTCCAATCATTCCCTGTATAATCTACTTCCCTCAAATCATAGTTAATGTTGTTCTCCCACCTCATTCTTGGTCTACCAACTGGGCGTTTTCCCTCTGGCTTTCCTACAAGAAGCTTCCATGCACGTCTGTCATTCCCCATACGTGCAACATGTCCTACGAGACTTAACTGTTCTTATTATATCTGGCTTCCTATAAAGATCATGTAGTTCATTGTTATGTAGTCTTCTCCATTCACCTGTCTGTTCATCTCTCTTTCGTCCAAAAATTTTCCTAAGAACTTTATTCTCAAATACTCGTAATCTCCTTTCCTCCCTTAAAGTAAGAGTCCATGTTTCGCACCCATATATACTATAACTGGTAGAATAATAGTTTTATATAGGCCTATTTTCAGCTTAACGTTTTTTGAAAGGAGTTGGGACATCAAAAGTCTCTGCAATGCATAATAGCATCCATTTCCAGAATTGAGCCTACGTTTAATTTCTTTGTGCATCTCATTCCTATTTGTGATTATTGTTCCTAGGTATTTGAATTCAGCCACTTCCTCAAAATTTCCCTCATTTGTCATTAGCTGTCCATTTCCATTATATGCTGAACTTCTACGTGTGACCATATATTTAGTTTTACTGATATTTACTTCAAGTCCCAATTTCTTAGTGTTACTCAATAGTGTGTGCGTGTTGGGCTTTAGTATCTCCTCGCTATCGGCCAGTAGTACTACATCATCAGCATAAACTAACAGCTTATTAATACCATTCAGTTTTAAGCCTTCCTCATTCTCTAAAGATTTAATGGCATGCTCTAGTACAAAATTAAATGGTAGAGGAGATAGTCCATCTCCTTGCTTCAACCCATTCTGGATTTCAAAAGTGTCCGAGAACTGTTTGCCTACACGCACCCTACTCTTTGAGCCATTTAGACACATTCGTATAAGTCTAACTAACTTTTTGGGAATTCCGAACTCCAGCAGGATACTATATAACTTCTCCCTCTTAATTGAATCATATGCTTTTTTGAAGTCTACATATGGTTGATGTACAGTACCATTATATTCCCATTTCTTTTCTAAAATCTGTCTTATACTAAAAATCTGATCTGTTGTAGACCTGTTTCTTCTAAATGCACATTGATGATCTCCTACAATGTCATCAATACAGGGAGTAAGTCTGCTTAGTAATATATTTGTTAGAATTTTGTACGAAGTTGAAAGTAATGAGATGTCCCTGTAGTTGTTGCAATCAGTTTTATCTGCTTTCTTATAAATTGGTACGATAATTGATTCCTTCCATTCATCTGGAAGAGCTTCTTTTTACCCAAATCATACTAAGCAACCAACGTATCTTGTCCATCAATTTTTCTCCCCCTGATTTTATCAGTTCTGCTGGGATCTCATCTGAACTTTATGCTTTATACATAGAACTATTATAGATTGAAATAAGTGTAAGTTGTGTTGGTAATGTTAACCATGATTAGACTATGCTTTTCCCTTAATGAAATGCTGCTGTTTGCTTCTAAACATAGTAATCTACTTTACAGTAAGGCCCACTAAATTTAAAAGAGCATTCGAAACAAAATGATTTATTTATTTTTAGAGACACTCTCAGCTACAAAAATATTGAAATACTGTATCACACTTGACGACCTTGACTATATATTCTACTCATATCCAAAATTTTCAATTACTACTAAAATCCAAGCATTAGTACTGTGCATAAATGTAAACTAACTACATATGTTAGTACTGATGAACTTCAATTGGGATGCAATTTAATTTATAGTATAGGCCTATCCAACTAAAGTGAATTGAATAATTTTAATTATATTATAGCAAATGTGTATGAATTCAATATCACATATTTGTATATACATGATTGTACAACGATACTCTGAGTGTGAATGTGAGTACAGTTTTGATTGTATCTAATTACATTCATATCTAAATGGTGTAAAACACTAGCCTATGGATTATCAAGATTTTTTCGCCGCCTAATTTTAGAATTAAATTTAAGTAATTTAATGTTGTTGTAAGCCCATGTTTTCCCTTAACAGAGATTTAGGCGCTCTACCCCTACAGGGAAGAATTTGAACCATACTAATTTAGTTACACTTGTTTTCACTTGAGTGGTCCGTGGTCAGCGTTCGGCCTCATACTGACATCTAGGAAACCAAGGTAGTACTAGGACGGGAAAACTCGGTAAATTTTGCTTAGAGGCCTTTTCATTCAGGCTTAAGGATCTTTTACGAGCCTGAAAATCTTCAGACTCGGGACCCACGGTTTAAATTCCCTCCCGGAGGACTTGCTCCTTGGATTTTTCCATCCTACAAAAATCCATCGACCCCAGCCAGGTTTGAACCCGCGACCCTCGGGACCACAGTAATTTAATACAATTACTAAATTTACTCTATAAATTTCTCTAACAAAATGTATATATACTCGTGTGTGTGTGTATATTATATATATATATATATATATATATATATATATATATATATATACTAGTTTTATAAATTAGTTAACAAATTACAGTATTCTTTTACGAGAACCGTCCAGCATGCAATTTTATTTTCCAAGTATTTAATGTCAATTGCAAATCTTAATCAAAATTAGACCACCGTTGTGGTCTCGAGGTAGCGTGCTGTCTTCTTACGCAGCGGGCCCGGGTTCGATTCCCGGTCGGGACAGGCTCCTGGGTGAGGTTTTTATCGGGGTTTTTCCTCACATGTAAGACAAATATCAGGAAGCTTAGGGCCCAACGGTCCCCGAAAATCATCCGGCCATCATCCTTATCATTATCATCATCATCCCTCACCGGTGTGGAAAGCAACTGGAAGCTACCACACCTATAATTCCTTGGTAAAACTGCGAAGCATAGCATGAAAGTGCTATGATTGCAGTGAAAGACCTGCCCTCGGGCAGAATTACTTTATAATTGAATCAAAATTACGTTGTATTCACAAATTAAAGAAAGTTAATCTTAGAGTAAATGTTTCGGTAATAAAAGATCCAAACTTGGTAAAACTATGTTATAAAAATATTTCAGGGTCTATATTTCGTTAATAAAAATAAATTGCAAGCTTAATGTAATTTTAACATAACATTTACTGTATAAAATAAATTGTAGCAAAGAATATCATTTCTAGGATTTCTGAGTCAAGAAAGTGAAAAATAGCAGCAGGATCTCCACCCATATCTTTACAAATCAGCAAATGCGGCAATTAATTAAACACTTGACATAGTGTGTTGAAGATAGACGAGCGATGCAATTTCTTAGAGTGGTTTTCTTGCAACGCACAGAAATCCTCTGGATTAGAAGACAAAAGAAGAAGAAAAACGAAGTTTTTACTTGCACGACACCATATGGCCATCAAGACAGATTCCCTGCATGGGCGTGGTTAAACGCACGAATACGTGCACCAGTGCAAACCAACAAGAAGTAGTTCCATTAAATACAGGATCCACCTTAATATAATGCAACATGTACAGTTGCCAATCACACTGACAGCCTTCTAGACTCCTTGCCCCCTCGCTGGCTAAGAAGCATATATCTGGAGTTCAGTTTCAGGCTTCCATGAAGAGATTTTTTCTGTAAATAGGATTCCATTCGAGATTAGGTATGTGTTAGTTTTTGTGACATGTTTCCATAGTATAAGGAAAACGGTAGCACAAAGAAAAAAGTAATAAAATACACAAAATGATAGAAATTAATGTACAGATAACATTTCTCTGTTTCCTATTAAAGCCATGGAACTGCGAAGAACGTTCGTATTTTGTCAGTTGATGTGTTCCAAATCCCGAAATAAAATTTCCCCCATTGTCTAAAAAATAACATCACTCTATCTTCAAAGCAAGATATAATAATCGATCATTTTATGGCGATTTTTTAAATACAGACCAATTATATTTTTTTAACGGAAATATTTTCATTGTCGGGTAGTGTTATACGTACGAGCTCATATTTGAAATAGGTATTGAAATTGCGGTTGGGGGTTAAAGTGTGTATTCAGTTCTAAACAAGATGGATCAGTAGTTCACTGCTGTATCCTAGGGGTAATGTGGTACTCTAAGATGCAGCGGGCCCGGGTTCGATGGCTTGGTCCGGAGAAGTATTTAGGTTGTGTTTTTTTTTTCCCCCGGTGGTTTTTCTTTGTCTGTAAGGCAAATGACAGGTAGTTTAAGGCCCAAATAGCCCCGTAACACCATATAATGTTTCCATCTAAAGATCCCAATACCCGATATGATGTTAATGTTAAAGTATGTATAAATGGGATGGAATTAAAAGACCAATTGAAGTTAATTAAAATTGTGATAAATGCATTAAGTGTCAATTACAATTTAAACATTTCAAAGAATAAAACTAAAATTTTAGCATTTAAAGGACATGATACCTTTAGAGCAAAAATAGTAATTGATAACATTTTAGAGCAAGTGAACAATTTTAAATATCTAGGTTTCAATTTATCATATGTTAAAACTGAAGATATAAATGACAAAATAAATTTAATCTAATGTGTGACGCTATTAAAAGAACCCTTAAAAACTTATGGCTTATGCTTAATGGCTGTTCCTGTATTGATGTATGGATCAGAATGTTGGACGATCACTAAAAGACAAGAACAAAGATTGAAAGCAGCTGAGATGAGATTTTTAAGAAATATAGCTGGATATACTCTGCTGGATAAGAAAATGAATGAAGATATAAGAAAGGAACTAAATATTTTCAAACTTACAGACCGAATAATTAAGTATAGGAACGACTGGAAAGAACATATTGATAGAATGCCAGGAGAAAGATTTCCAAAATTATTGCTAAATTATAAACCGCACGGAAGGAAAGATGTTGGACGCCCACACAGAAGATGGTCTGAACAATTTTAACAATTCTAGCTTTCATGAAACTGGAACAAGCCAACAGGCTTAATCCCTGGATGATGATGCATTATTATTATTATTATTATTATTATTATTGTTTACTGGTGGTGCAGATAACTTCTCTAGTAACATGACAGGATATTGGCATGAGCTAGTAGTTATAGGGATACAAATTATAAATCAACTTCGGTCTGCGCATGCTCGGAGTACTTGGCAATAGAGTTCCCGGCATCACAGTGAATAACTAATCGGTGTTTTACTGTCCGCCTCCCACTTTGTGGATACTCTGGTTGTGAGGGAAGACAGCGAAGAGGGAGTGAGTAACGTAATGTTAAGGGGGGAGATGGTGACATAGACGTGTCGTTGTGCGGTTACGGATAGTAGCGGGCGGGAACTAGTAAGTACAACCTACGCCTTTAATGTTTTTATTTAATCGGTCTAGCTATAGTTACAAAACTAAGCTCAATATTTTATGGTTTGAGTACAGTGGTAAATAATATTTATCCATTGTTATATTATAGGAAAGAAACCAAGGAAGATAAACATGAGGATTAAAGATGAGGCCATTGAGCAAGAGGAGAGCTTCAAATATTTGGGTTGTACTATCAGTAGTAACATGAACTGCGGTCAAGAAGTAAAGCAGAGGATAGCAATGGCAAAAGAAGCTTTCAACAAGAAGAGAAGCATTTTCTGCGGACCTTTGGCAAAAGAATTAAGGAAGAGGCTAGTGAAGTGTTTTGTGTGGAGTGTAGCATTGTATGGAGCAGAGACTTGGGCCTTACGACGGAATGAGGAAAAGCGACTGGAAGCTTTTGAGATGTGGATATGGAGAAGAATGGAACGTATAAAATGGACAGACAAAGTAAGAAATAAAGATGTGCTAGACAGAGTGGGTGAAACAAGAACAATGCTGGAACTCATAAAGAAGAGGAAAAGAAATTGGATTGGCCATTGGCTAAGAAGAAACTGCCTGCTGAAGGATACTCTAGAAGGAATGGGCAACGGAAATAAAGTTAGAGGAAAACACATCAGATGATAGACAATATTAAAATAAATGGTTTGTATGCAGATACAAAAAGGAAAGCTAAGTTAAGGAAAGAGTGGAGACTTGAGTTTGCAGTGAAAGATCTGCTCTTGGGCAGAACACTATGAATGAATGAATATTGAAGACAAATGCACTTTACCACTAAAGTTTTTTAAAGTCAAAGCCATGATCGTGGTTTACATTTATTTTTGTGACTAACGGCCGTGGAGTTTCATTTTTAAAAGTTACATGGAAAGAATAAAAGTCTATAAAACCGTGAACATGGTTTATTACTTTTGCAATCGACTGTAGACCTTTATTCAGCTATATGCAGTACGATATCGAAGCAAGCTGTGTCTAAATTGAATGTGGTGCGGTTGCTTGTAGAAGTTGTAATGTACAGTATATAAGAACATTCTGGAGCGCAGTGTAAGGTTCTAATACTTATCTAACTTAACTACTATACCTATACAAGTTACATTAATAGGCCGCAACGTAACCTTAATAAGGGATGCGCTCTAACATAAGGTCTCCATTTACCTTCAAGGACCTTACTTTGCTGAAGTAATCTTAGAGATTCTCATTATTACCGCTCCAACATGTGGCTCAGTTTTAACACAAAATCACTTGGTGATATTAGTATTTCCTTATACCAAACACAGATTTAAAATTAAGACATTTAATTTATTTTAGAAAATGAAAACGAATGAAAAGCCTTTAGATGCTTATGCTCCCTGAACTAAAATGTTTATTTACCGTTACCTCAATTCCAAGAGCAAGTAATTTGTTAATTTACTTTTTTTTTTATGGTGGTGATAAAACCCGAAGCATGAAAAATGGAGTAGGTTGTATTGGAACAAATGTGGCTGATACAAATAAATCTTCTTCTTCTTCTTCGGCTTTCCCCCACTTATAGGTTTGCCGTCTTCAGCTTCCATTTATCTCTATCATTCCAATCTCCCTCTTCCAAATTTCTATCATCCATTATGGTTCTGACGTAGGTTTTTCATTTCCATCTTGGTCTGCCATGTTTATTTCTTCCAGGGAGTGACCATTGATATACATTTTTTTTTGGCCATCTTTCATTTTCCATTCTTTGTATATGACCATATCATTTAAGCGTTTGATTTTCAATCCTCTTAACAACAGATGACATTCATTTCTCTCCAAAGGAATTCATTTCTTATTTTATCCTGTCTTGTTTTTGGAGGCTTCTTCTAAAATAATCAAATTAAATTGTTCTAATTTTATTCTTTTGTAATTCCGTCAAAGACCAAGTTTCACGTCCATATGACAAAATATTCTGTATTATGCTCATATAAATTTTCATTTTAGTTTCCTATGTAATATTTTTGTACCAAAAAAATACAAACAAATCTAAAAATATAATAAGTCTACATATATACAATTAGCAAATAACCATCTTTGAACGTATACTTCACAAGATACGAAGAACGGTCGTTCCATACCCGCTATAGTAAATATTCTTACTGATCAGCAATTATATGTTTAAAATATTTTTATACACCTTATTATTTAGTGAACATATTTAATAGTAAAGGAATTAATCGACATAGAAAAATAAGAGTAATTTTTTTTGTTCGATAGTCGCGCTGCAAAAAAACACTTTTTTAAAATTACTTTCTGGCAACAGCATGGCAAGATATGTGTACACCGTTAACAGGTTTTTAAGTCGACACGTAGATAGAAATTATATTCTTGTGAAACATGGATTTTTGAGATCAAAGGACAAAGAAGAAAAACATTACGAACAGCATAAGTGTTTTTTGAGACTATTTAACTCATGTCGCAAATGGTAGACAATGATCAATCACGTTTCAATGAATTCTGTTTTACACCAATGACAGTCGTGTTTCACCTCGCTCTTTATCGATTTCTCCTTAACAGCTCCTGCTTTTGTGATAAAGAAAGCTCCTCCCTTTTTAATATTTTGAACAGGTTAGACCATTATTTTTCTCCAGCAAATACATTGAATTGTACCGATATTAGGTCTAGGCATTGTTTCCTAGTATCTAATAATGAAAAGGTATTTTATTCAAACGTAATATTAGGCCTAAATACAAAAAGAGTAATAACAATCCAAATTATACCGAGTTTATATTCAAACTAATCAGGAAACAATTTTTTGTATAATAGAATTAGAAATAAATTGATAACTAGAACAATAGACGATTTTGATATATAGCTTAATAAATTAAGCTATATCATAAAGTTATTACTCAGGAAAAGCATGTGTGATTCAGGGGTTTTCCAGTGGCAGCGTGTCGAATACAATGGGGAAAAGAATCTGAACTGTCCCTTTGTAACAAAAGACTCGGCCAGGTAGGTACCTGTCAAACTCGACACAAATCCCCAAGCTAACAGGTGACATTTCACACAATAAGAAATTGACATGACAGGTGACGTCTTTATCGGAGACGTGTCATTAGCAAGACGTTATACGAAAATAAATATAATTATCCTACCAACATAAGAAAAATATACGGAAGATTCGAACATCCCAGTAATTAGAATGGGCGTAAACCAGCCACAAAACTTGTAAAATGGGTAAATTTGTAAGGAGGTCCAAAGCACGTGTGGGCGGGATCACCAAATACCTAATACCCAAATAAATTAGTCGCGAGGAGAATCGCACATCAGTTAGTTGCTGGCCCTCAGCCTAATAGACCAGTTAGTCGCTGGCCCTCAGCCTAATAGACCAGTTAGTTGCTGGCCCTCAGCCTAATAGACCAGTTAGTTGCTGGCCCTCAGCCTAATAGACCAGTTAGTTGCTGGCCCTCAGCCTAATAGACCAGTTAGTTGTTCAAACAGTGCACACATCAGTTAGTGGTTAGCCTTACTTCAAACAGGGCACATTGCTAGATCATCTCCTACATTGTGCTTTGGGGTTCTAGAAAGCAGTCGGAAGGCCGACCAGTGTATATACCTAGTGAAATAAAGTAGTCAACTGTGTTAACTCCACGGTAGCCTCCAGTGATTTCATATTAACGTATCACGTTAATCTTCCTTGCGTTATTCCCTGAGATAAGTTTCCTGATTGCTCACCGAACCCTACCTGACTAGACTGCGAGCATAAAATTCTCACATTCCGAGGATTCCTTATAATAAACCCTTGGATTAAACCATCCCGGACTAATCCTGTCCCAGAATATAGCAAATAATGAATAGATTCAGTGATTTTACTGAGTTGTTTATTCAGAATATAAATGATTAACCTATAATGTTGATTATAATAGCTTGATGTGTTTCATTATTTCTCCACTAGAGTGCATTCTTACAATATTGCGATCCTATTTGGCAGTAAATAATATGATTGAGTTGCAGTGAATGTACATAACCTCACATTTCTAATTTGTTTTCAAACATCGCCGTTTGCATTAACTATACAAATATTTTAAAACACCGGTAACTATATTCAAATAATTATTTTTTGGTAAAGAGCTTAATTTTATTCGTTAAATAGTCCTAACAAATGCCACTCTTGATTTCCAAATTCTCTAGATAAATTGGAAATCACTCGTGGCATTACTTGAGCAGTTTTTGGAGTAACCTTAAGATACAATATAATACGTGAAAATATTATCTAACCAGAATAAGAAAACATAGTATATGAAATCCAGGGTAATTAAGAGAAATGGAGAAAAGTATGTGACGTGAATGATATACTCAAAATGGCCTGTTCTATAGTTGGTAAAGTGACGTGGAACTACCAAAATATGATGGACAGATCAGTATAGAATTAGATTCGGAACGGATCTTGGGCCCAATCCTTGATTGGGAACAAGAATAGAATTTGTAAATGTTTTGACATCCAAAGTTAAGTTGTGCTAGAAAATTCCAATAAGTTCCAGTAGGATTGTAATTTTGTTGTTCTTTTGTCTTGTTTACTCCAGAAGATCATGATTTAATTTTAATGATATTACGAAATGACAGTTTTGGACAAATAAGTCCTGCTAATGAAATTCCAATCCTGAAGACCGAGAAAAACCAGGGGAAAAAAACCTGAATCAGATTAGAAGTCTAGTCACTGGTATGTCAACCCGGAGCCTCCAAGTACGAGTATTAAACACTGCTTCCTATGCTATCTCGTTCGGTGAAATTAAGTTAGGTAAAATCAACATAGAAATTAAAGAATATTTTTATTATGCAGAATGTGGAGGGGAAAAAATTGAACTCCATGAAACTCCGATGCAAACACGTACTCCTCTGATTACTTTGCAACTTTTAAACTTAATAGCATAACAACCGAGTCTTGGACAACCTATCAAACCGATTTTCACTGTTTATTGTAAATGATCAACTGATAAAATCAATAAATTAACAGACCTGTATCAACGCAAATATATTAGTTAATAACTAACTCACTGGCACTATCGAACCCCTAGGTTCATTGCCGCGCGGACATAAGCTTTCCATTCATCTCTTCTGAGCTAATGTTTTCCAATCATCCCCTGTATAATATACTTCCCTCAAATCATGGTTAATGTTATTCTCCCACCTCATTCTTAGTCTACATCTGGGCGTTTTCCCTCTGGTTTTACTATAAGAAGCTTCCATGCACCTATTTCAATCTCCATTCGTGCCACATATCCTGCCCATCGCAACATTTGAGTTAATAATAATAATAATAATAATAATAATAATAATAATCTTCTTCACTTCACGGGCTAGGGAAAATGCCTGTTCCGCCTCACAGTTGTTCTGTCCATCTTTTCACTGGCCTTCCTACATTCCTTGAACCTCTTGGCTTGTAGTTAAATGCTGCTTTTGGTAATATTGTTACGTTCATTCTTTCTACCGTCATTTAATGGATATATATTTAACTCTGTTCTTATATCTTCTTTAACAGATCCATTCCTGTGCAGCCTTTTGTTCTTCTAAGGAAGTTCATTTCTACGCTTTGTATTCTACTTTGTAATTTTTTGGTCATTACCCAAGTTTCACTCACATAAAATAATGCACGACTGCCAATGTTTTATAAAATTTTAATTATTTGGGTTGCAATTTTACTGTAGGCCTAAACACACAAGCTGAAAGAGACGTAAATTTGAAACTGTTAAGATTTCTAATGATATCTGGAACTACACATAAAACATTATTATTAATAATAATAATAATAATAATAATAATGGTATAATATCAATTATTTAATATGACAGTGGATGTGATATAAGATTGGAAAATGTTAAGCGAATTACAGATATTTATTCTTCTGTTAAAAAGCAGTTCCGTAAAGGAATGAAAATTTAGTAATTTCTGTGATGTGTAAAACAGAAAGAAGGTGACTTTTTTGTATAGCCTATAAGAACTCGGGAAAACTTTTTCTCATTTAGGAACGAAATACTTATAAAGCTTATACTACTTAGAAAGTATGAAACGCAAAACAATAACTTTCCTACGTGTTTATAAACTTGGCACAAAAAGTAATTTAGTAGCATGTTTAAAACTAACTTCACATATCATTATATTCCTGTACATAAATATCTTTCTCATAATGTAGCTATGACTTTTTTCTCCATCTAACTGATAAAAAATAGAGATAACTTAAGGAGAGTGCTAAAAGTGCAAGTATGTTCGATGACAGATAAAATAGTCAGCAACATGGAAGTCTGCGAGAGGGCTCATTACATAATTATTAAATGGCAGCTTAGTGTAACACTGGCATAAGTATACTTCGACTCATTAATTTTACTAAACTGTTAGCTCCAACTAATGAAGTTATCGTGGGATTTACAAGGTTATTTGGTGTAAAGACTCTGAAATATGGATCATTATTTCGTAAGTTGTATGAAAACGTTTGCGCTGCTCCAAGCATTGAACATATATATCCCAGTACACCCAGGCATATTAGTTCTGCAACTATCACAAATGTATATTCCAAATTTTATAAAACTCGCTGGAATTTACAATAATTGTGTTTCTCAATTAAAACTGCTATCTAATCAAAATTTAAACCTGGTTCAAACATCTGAGTAGACCAATCTAACCAGTGTTTTTTTCTGCTTTTTCTCGGTCGTAAAAGTAAATTAAGTGTTAGAATTTCATTATCACGGCTCATTCCATCGTATTATTCATTTTATAATGATAAAATAAATTATATCAGTGAATTATAACAGAAAAAAATACAAGACAAATGCGCAGCTTCCGATTCCAGGCACGGTTTATAAACAGCAAAAAATATAATCGTTGTAATCAGCCAAATATGTATTTAGTTATCCTGTTTCTCGTGGACCTAATGAACCTTTTAGCAGAATGACTAACTGATATGCTCCTATAAATTTGAGTTTAAGGGTGGCTTTCTGGTTTGTGTCACTATTCATTACACTTACATGCATCTTTCAGTGTTACCCATACGTAAAGTAAAACAGTAGGCCTATCTTCATTTCTTCTACTAAGATCCCATTTTGCATTGAAACTGACATGCTTGTATTTTTATATATTTCAAAACATATTTCAATATGACATAAGTCTGCACATGCAGCATATAGTGCACCGGGGAGCGGAACGAACCAACAGGCCCGTACCTTGAAGATGATGATGAAGTCTTGTTTGAACAATAAAAACATAATTGGAGTAACAGTCCTAAACAAGTAAACTGGAAGTAAATATCAATATAACTAAATATATGGTCACAAGTAGGAATGCATTATATAATGGAAACGGACAGCTCATGACAAATGAGTGAAATTTTGAGGAAGTGGCTGAATTCAAATACCCAGGAAAAATAATCACAAATAGGAATGAGATGCACAAATAAATTAAACAGAGGTTCAAATCTGGAAATGCGTGCTATTATGCATTGCAGAGAGACTTGACATCCCAACTCCTTTCAAAAAACGTTAAACTGAAAATATATAAAACTATTATTCTACCAGTTATATTATATGGATGCGAAACATGGACTCTTACTTTAAGGGAGAAAAGGAGATTACGAGTATTTGAGAATAAACTTCTTCTTCTTCTTCTTCTTCTTCTTCTTCACTTCCTGGTTTAGGCAAGAGTTGAAAGTTTTTAGGAAAATTTTGGACCAAAGAGAGATGAACAGACAGGTGAATGGATAATACTACATAACAGTGAATTACATGGTCTTTATAGGAAGCCAAATATAATAAGTACAGTTAAGTCTCGTAGACTGTGATGGACAGGACATGTGGCACGTATGGGGAACGAAAGACGTGCATGGAAGCTTCTTGTAGGAAAACCAGAGGGAAAACGCCTAGTTGGTAGACCAAAAATGAGGTGGGAGAATAACATTAACTATGATTTGAGGGAAGTAGATTATACAGGGAATGATTGGAAAACATTAGCTCAGGATAGGGTTTATGTTCGTGCGGCCATGAACCTACGGGTTCGATAGTGTCAGTGAGTTAGTTAGTTAATTAGTCCCGAACAAGTTAAATAAAAACTTTCAAAACGTGCAAGATCATAGACAGAATAAACTATGACTTGTACACGATGAACATTAATTTCTTCGCATAAATGGTTTTACGCACACATCACGCATGTACACATCACGCATGTACCATAGACATCACGCATGTACACATCACGCATGTACCATAGACATCATCCTTAGACTTTTGAAAATTACAGTGTATTTTGTAATGAGTGTGAATAAGGGAACTATAATATAAATTGTAATTGTGAGAGACTCAGAACAGAATACTTATATGTGCTCGTAAAGTGAAGATTGTAAAACAAATTAAAGAAGATTGGATAATTTTTCTCACACCACCGCACCGCTATGTGCAACACTATCGTTTCATAAAGTACATAAACATTTATTAATTTTAGCTCAAGATGGTGACGAAACGAAGTACTATTGAACTAATATAAGGGAAAACAAATTGTTTTATATATCAAGAGAATAGTAAATGTATTAAGCAATTCTTCAAAGTGCACCGGCGGTGCTGGATCAAACCGTTATTATTGATAACTATTTTGATTGGAAAGCATAGATTATTCAAATTCTGACATCTTTGCCCGGACCCATAGAGGCAAAGAGGAATTCAACTTTCTTTCCTCAATTCTCCCAATACGTAATGTTTTCTGACTTATAAAATACAATCGTGAAAGCTTTGGGATAATGGAACTAATACCCGCTTGAGTAAGCTTTTGGAATTTGACTTAGACATGTGACTAATGCTAACTACTGAATGAATAGGCCTCATTAAAAAAAAAAAAACAACTAAAGCTTTTAATGCGAGTCAAAATTTAGTCAGATATGATATAAAGATAAATAAATAAATATTCGCTTTACGAAGAAAAGAAATCATAGTTGATCATCTATACAAAAAGAAAATATGATATAAATCAACTTACATACACACATACATGATAATCACTCAAGTCCAGCCTCGGGTTGGGGGAAATACTGTCCTAGCGTCCCCACCCTGGCTCACTGGACTAAACAAACATTACCAGCTCTCCTGAGCTTTTCTGACCAGACTCCAACGGTGAATAAGTAGATGATCCCCCGAAGTTAGAATACACAGCTATTTATGAGAGTTCACAGGGAGAGGGGGAATGCGCGATAGCACAGGGTGCGCACTAGGAAAGGGAAGGGATAGATAGGAAAGCATTTGGCACTGTTCATAAAGATGACACTCGAGATGGAGACGCGATGACGTATAGTTTGCACAGTAAAACGTAATTCCTGTATCGAAATGTCCATTTCGGTACAAAAAGATTTTTTAATGTTGTTATAACCTATCTAGGAAATGGAAGTTTATAAGGTAGTGACAGATTGTGCGATGGCTGATGAAGTAGCCTATATAATGCACAATGTGCTGATGAGATCGATGCCTGTATTAAGTCTAAGTTTCGGGGAGTGTTAAGAAAGTAATTAGGTGAGGATAAGTGTTTAGTATTATGTGAAATGTAGACGATTCCTATTTTATTACTGCAAGTCAGATTACATAGCGGACTCAAGACTAATATTGCAGAGTGCTATAATATCGATTTAACATTACGAGTTCCAGAAATTCTCTGCAAACTGGAGTGGATTGACAGAAAATTACACAATTTACGGAAATGTCTTTCAGTTTTATATAATTAAAGAATAAACTTACTGTAGGAAATGGAACTAATTACAATTTTAAGGATATTAATTTCGTTTTTGTGAAACCACATGGTCAAATCTCAGGACCATGTAGGCCTAATCTATTTTTTTTTTGCCGTCAAAGTAAACGTTGGACTAGATTTTCAAATTCTCAATCTACTTTATAAATACTAACTCAGTATCACTATCAAACCCTTAGGTCCATGGTCGCGCGAACATAGATCCCTACCCTGAGCTAATGTTTCGAGTTATAATTTACAAATACAGTAATCAGTATTAGATAATTAATTTAAGAGAAAACAAAACGGCTTTGAACGCACGCTTGCTATAAAGTCAGTGCGATAATTCTTATAAAGAGCTTTCTGATGTTGTTTACAGATGTTAAGTGAATATTTTGATTCTCCTGTACCAATACCGACCCTCCGATTTTTTTTCGGTATAGTACGATTCTACTCGTTGCCTATAAATAAATACATTTCGCATAACTTCTGGCAATGAAAGCTAGCAGTTGTTGATATCCTTAGTTGTATTATTACAAATTAAAGATTCTCCTTTTCTTTATCTTCTTTAATCAATTGTGTAAACATTGTATCCTGGTTTACTTTTCCTTTTGCAAGCAGTTTAAGTGGCCCACTCCACCGCAACACGCCTATGTGGATCACATACATCCTTATTTTATCACATGAACTTAGGAGCCCTTCCGGATGAGTGATCAGCTCAATTTCGGGGCCATTTTAAAGAAAACTCCAACATTTAATTCCACTCATACATTCATGCTGAACAAAACGAATACGATATACATGGGGTTCTTCAACTACTTGAGCTCTAACATTTCTGACATTTGTCTTAACCCATTCGCCTCAAAAGACGAGATAGACTCGCTAGAAGTTAAATGGTTGGCAAGCTAATATTTTGTTAACATTTATGAATAGTAGAGGAATGTTTTGGCCTTCACACTTATTGTGATCTCAAGTACCGTTATATTTTGTTTGTTTTGAATGCCTGAAAATAGACAATATTAATTTACAGTAACTTAAATCCGGTTTCTAGGAAAATGTATTGAGCATTTAAACTTGAAGCAAATGGGTTAAGAGAAAATCCTTACCCCAGGAAACGTGGTCCGACCGTGGATCGAAACCGGGTTTTTTGCGTCTGATATAACGAAATTATCACTCGACCACAGCGGAGGTATTATAATAAGTTAATTCCACTAATAAATTAAATTATATTTATCTGAAATAATATTAAAAGTGACCGAACGAGTGGATCTTACGGTAGTGTTTGATTCTCGTATTTGGAGTTCCCAGGCTCAAACCATGGTGTTGGCCAATTTGTATTTCCCTCCTCGTTTTCAAGGCATGTTGAATTGGAATTTCATTACAACATATTTCATCGTAAAAACTATTTTTTTTATTTAAGAATATTCCACAATACAGTGTTTCTCCTTCAACCCAAAGTGATTTGTCGCCAGAGGTTCCTGTCTAAAGCATCTTCTTCCCTCAAATCTCTAGCTTCCATACTTCTCTTCACTCCATCCACCCATCGTTCTCTAGGCCTGCCTCTTCCACTTCTCCCATTAGCTTTCCAATTAAGGATCTTCTTTGGTATTCTCTCGTCTTCCATTCTTACGAGGTACCCAAACCATTTCATTTTCTTCTGTATTTCCTAAATATACTCCTTTCAACTTGCATATACTTAATATAATTAAAAATGTATAAAATTCTAAAGAAAACAATGACAAAAGGAAATGAATAAAACTATTGAAAACGACAAAATATTCTAGATACCATTGTATTTGAAATATTAAAGTGCCTATAAATATTTAAAAAATATTACACAGTGCGGCAGGCCTAGATGGCCTATGACCTACCACCCGGCTCCTGACCTCACATCAACATGTGTTAAACAGAGTTAGATAATCATCTAGCGCCAGCCAGAATATGGGTGGCACGTGTCACCATCTCATGAGTCGTTACTACTGGCTTCCTCAAACAAATATATTGTAGCTAGTCAAATTCTTAAGAATGGTGGGTGGGCAGCGGTCCCAAAATGGCCGAAATCTGACGAAGATATTTAATTCCTCTTGGGGACTCGATTTTGCGCAATACCCGTAGCTCTGCACCAATGCATGGTGCCTTAAACCACTCAGATACGGCGCGGGATTCTATTAAATAAAAATATTAGATCATGTCATAGTATAATTTATTATTATATAGGCCTATTATGATTTTGGTACTGTAAGTTAGTAGTCGGCCTCAGTGGTTGGAAGCTATTTTCTTTGCCTCTAGTCACAAAGGTCGCGGCTTCAAACCCGGCTGCAGTCCATGGATTTTTAGGATGGAAAAATCCAAGTACAAATCCTCCGGAAGGGACATTAAGCCATGGGCACGGAGTCTAAAAATTTATTTTGAATCTCAAACCTAAATTAGTGCATCTTAGCAAAATTTAACCGAACTTTCCCATACCTTTGTTGCATCCTAGATGTCTTATTGAAGTGATGTGCTTACCAGATGTTTCTCACTGACATCTTTAGGGAAATAATCGTACCTAAATTAGCTAAGTCGAGAAACTAAGGGGCACCCATATCCCCGTGAGAGGCATCTGGCGTATATATTGTCTGTCCAACGAATCTGTGCCCCCGGAAGACATGCGAACTAAAGCCTACTTTTTTTTCTGCCTCGGCAAATCATTTCCCTCCCTGCATTCCTATCTCTCTCTTGCACTTGCACTCCAACTCAACTCCAACCTTGGATTTTTCAATATTCAAGAGCCATGGCACTGGGTGAAGTTTGGCAACATCGATGGCTGCTGTTTGACGTAGTGGGAGGGGAGGGGAGTGCGGTGAGTATAGAAGTATACTTTTCTAAGAACTATGTCACTGCTGTAGGGACAGAGATCCGTTGGCTCGAGTATACAAGCAACTTAGTAAAAATTGATCTCATCTTTAAAATCTGAGGGGGAAATTTAGATCAAGGATATTATAATATCATCAGTTTTGCGCCATTTAAAATATTTGTTAATGTCAAAGTGAAGAACAGTTTAGAGAGAGAATGTAAGAAATGACACGATATGAAGAGAGAGGAATTATTGAATAATGCAAACCATAATAGGCATGACATTGTTCAAGTAATTGATATACTACTATTACCAAGAAATGTCAAGCTGCGCTAATATGAATGATAATCATATTTATTCTCATGAATGAAAATGCAATTAGAAAATGACTAGGGAAAATCTGAATTAGGAAATAATGTATTGTTTGCCATTTGCAGCACGTTTACCATCCTGCAAATAATATTAAAGACAGATGTTATCATTACTTGTGCTCATTTTTACGTTAGAAGTAAAATTAAAACGAAAAGTGAACCCACTATAGGCCCTAGGAGGCCCTTGAGGCTCACCTTTCTGGACATTCGGCACGAGAGATCAGTCGGGTTGTCAGCCTTGCATGAGAACCGAGTTTACCGTCTTAACATACGTATGGCACTCATCGACGTTAGAGGCTGAGTCGATCCCAGAATCATCGTTGACGTCAAATGTTTAAAAATCCTCATTCCGTTAGACTCTAACCCGAGAGCTTTTACCTTGTAGCAATACTGACTTAAACAACTACGCAATGGTGGGTCCCATTTAAATTCCTACATACATGATCCGTAGGTGTTCTAATTTCATTTTTCACCATGGCTGTAGCATTTTTCAAGTGCTAGCATATAGACCTACCTTTTGTTTTGAACAATTTTGGCTGTTTTATGGTATTTTCTTGGATGCATTACGTTTATAATTTGGCTAAAGGAACAATATATCCTTTATATTTTTTTCGATGTTTTATATTTAAATATTGGAGCAATCTCGTTCTCCATTCTTACATGTTATTTATAATTACTTTCAAAGTACAATGTTAACCTTTTACAAACCCAAGATTGTGCACCAGATTTCTGCATTAAATTGCAAACCTCTCCGCAGTACTTATTATGTTGATAAGACACATGATACTGTTGAAAATGATTCGTCCATCAGGATGGGGACGTTAAGTCTGGCGGCCCCCTTGGTGCTTTTCGATAGGAATAGGCTAGGTGTCGGCACTGGGTTTCACCTTCTCCCTTGTCTTTATCATCATGCTTCATACAACACACCTTTCCCTACACAAACATACACATACACTTATCCTATACTCCTCTCTGTACACAAAAGAACACATAATCTACGTAAAGTGGTCTGTCGAAGACGTGCTTAAATTTAAAATGGATCACATTAACGTCATCTATCCGCCCACGTAAAGTTCAATGGATGGTATTAGAAAACACACACACACACACACACCTTTTACAAACCTTATTACCACAAGCATTTTTTAATTCCTTCCTAAACTGTCATTGGTTATTTTTTCCAATACCGTAAGTTTCTAAAAAATATATGTATTGTTCTAAAATGTAGATGTCATAGATGAAGTAAGGATACCCACAGATTTATAATGTTTTTTTTTCTATTTTCTTTTCCTATATATCTATATATATCCATCCATAGTAATTCTGCCCGAAGGCAGGTCCTTCACTGCAATCATAGCATTTTCATGCTATGCTTCCAGCTTTACTAGGGAATTGTGTAGGTGTGGTAGGTTCCCGTTGCTTTCCACACCGGTGAAGGATGATGGTGATGATGATAATGATGAGGAGGATGATGATGATGAAGATGATGGCCATATGATTTTGGGGACCGTTTGGGCCTTAAAGTTTTCCTGACATTTGTCTTACAGGTGAGGAAAAACCCCGATAAAAACCTCACCCAGAAAAACTGCCCCGACCGGGGATCGAACCCGCACCCGCTGCATGACAAGGCAGCACGCTACCTCGAGACCACAGCAGTGGACATATATATACTAGCTAATACCCGGCATGCGCTATTACACCTAAATAAATTAAAATTAGTGCGCTTTTATGTTTAGTTGAATAAGTAAAAGGAAAATAATTATACATTTATATTTTTAGATAGCCCCGTGCTGATTACCCGGGAATCTAGTTATCCCAATCTTCTTGACATCAATGAGCTGAAATATGAAAATTAATGTGCTTTATCTCTAGTTAAATAAGAGATACTAAAAATGTATATCGTAATTATTTTTAGATACCCCGTGCCGTTTACCCGACGTTGTCCGGGAATCTGCTCATCCCGATCTTCTTGGCATAAATGAGCTGAAAGACAAAAATTAATGTACTTCTTATAATTAGTTGAATAAGTAAAATGAAACAAAAATTATAAATGTATATCTAATTATTTTAGGATTCCCCGTGCTGATTATCCGTTGTTGCCCGGGAATCTACTTATCTCGATCTTCTTGGCATAAATGAGCTAAAAGACAAAATTCGTTATTGTGAGTTTTCCGTAAAAGAATACCCGCCATGTTCTGCTATGCTTGCACAGGAATCTACGTACTTGTCTCGATCTTCTTGGCATCAATGAAACACAAAAATGGTTATTGTGAGTTATCCGTAAGAGATAAGCATATGCTGTAATGGACTTTTTTGTAGAGCTTTTTGAACTATTCAATTCTGTGTACATTAATTTTGTGTATTTGTTATGGTTTAGGCAGCGTAAGCCATTTAAGCATCCAAAGAGCTACTTTTTTCACGTTTTCCACTACAAAGGGTGATTTTTAAGGGTGTAGGAATTGAGTATCACAACTCTCTTATAGCCTATGTTCATCCCGGGAATCACCTGAACATTATGCAAAAAGCCCCATCACAATCGGATCAACGGTATGGCCGCGCATAAAGTATGAACAAACAAACATTCATTTTTATAGGCCTATGTTAGATATATATTTGTAATCAATTATGCATAAAAGCAGTATCCTATGTAAAAGCTGGAATTATTAATTTAATTTTCATGTATTGTTTTTCTATCTGTTGCAGATAAATTACTCGAAAAGTTAACTTTTCTCAAAAATAATGTATGTAGTAACATTATAAGAATTTTGTAATATAGCAATATTTTAAGTGTGGTAAGGATTTTGTTTTGTAAGGCTGTGCATTACAAATTATCAATTTTACAGCTCCCGGGCTTTCATAATAGTGACATCTGCGCTGCTGAGAATCTTTTCTTATTTTTCCGAGTTCAGTGCCCGCAAAATTTATAGTCTCTTCACGCAGAGTGGAAAATCTTCTATTTAAGTATTCATTTGTATGCTTAACTTATATTGCTTTGTTAGTTTCTAACTTGAATCTCCGAAACTGTCTTTTCGTGCACAATTCACAATGAATGCAAAGTACATCTACTAAGCATAAATGTTTCTTTAGTTGTAATAAAATAAAGCTAAAAATTGCATATTTTTATTCTTTTGAAGTAATATATGTTTATCCATTTAACATTCCTTAAATAGAATAAATAATGTTTCTAAGCCAAATTTGTAATTGTTGTGGGCACTAAGTATCGACATAGACCAAAATGTCAAGAAACAGAGATGCCACTGTTTTCTTTTGGCTTTGAATTAACTTATTCTTCCCGACTTTTTTTACTCAACATGCCATCGCTAAGAACTAATTTCTAAGCTCTAAAACTATAAATATATGTCAACAATTAAAACCTTGAATGTAGTTATTTTAGTATCACACAACAACAACAACATCTGGCATAGGACTTTACTTCCCTTCCAAATGAAGCGAAATTCAAGATTTTTTTACGAATATAAATCCATCGGCCCGGCCGAGTTTGAATTTCGAAACCAAAGCTATGAATTAACTTATTCTTCCCGACTTTTTTACTCAACATGCCATCGCTAAGAACTAATTTCTAAGCTCTAAAACTATAAATATATGTCAACAATTAAAACCTTGAATGTAGTTATTTTAGTATCACACAACAACAACAACATCTGGCATAGGACTTTACTTCCCTTCCAAATGAAGATTTTTTACGAAACTATAAATCCATCGGCCCGGCCGAGTTTGAATTTCGAAACCAAAGCTATGAATTAACTTATTCTTCCCGACTTTTTTACTCAACATGCCATCGCTAAGAACTAATTTCTAAGCTCTAAAACTATAAATATATGTCAACAATTAAAACCTTGAATGTAGTTATTTTAGTATCACACAACAACAACAACATCTGGCATAGGACTTTACTTCCCTTCCAAATGAAGCGAAATTCAAGATTTTTTTACGAATATAAATCCATCGGCCCGGCCGAGTTTGAATTTCGAAACCAAAGCTATGAATTAACTTATTCTTCCCGACTTTTTTACTCAACATGCCATCGCTAAGAAGTAATTTCTAAGCTCTAAAACTATAAATATATGTCAACAATTAAAACCTTGAATGTAGTTATTTTAGTATCACACAACAACAACATCTGGCATAGGACTTTACTTCCCTTCCAAATGAAGCGAAATTCAAGATTTTTTTACGAAACTATAAATCCATCGGCCCGGCCGAGTTTGAATTTCGAAACCAAGGCTAGTATTAAAGGTGGTCAAACTCTGTCTTATTTCTGCTCGCTCTCGTCGCTAAGAGGGAGTGCGGCCACGACAGTCTCGTGTACCTGTAACAAGAGCTCTAGAATGAGAAGTTCTGGGATTCTCGCAGGGAGTACGGAGGATGACGTCATGTAGTGTTCGTGCCACATAAAATGTGTACTGTGTGTAGGAACTCGTACGTTTCTTAATAACCAAAGGCATTCCTTCATTTAGCAATAAACATTTATTATTATTATTATTATTATTATTATTATTATTATTATTATGAACGGGATTCCCGTTGGATCAGATTTTCCGTTAACAATGAACAGTCTTCATAGGCAAAATAAAATCAATGCCCATTAGGGCGAACCTTTCTTCTTATTATGAAAGGCAAAATAAAGTTTACAATGGCTGTGAAGGATAAAGCGAATGTATTAAATAATTTATCTGATGGAACATATATTCTACAAGCGACAGTGCGTATGTAATTATGTACAATGTGACTATCGTTTCAAGTTCAGGGAATAGTTACACTTCGAAAAATGTATTTAAAACAAAGGGATATTTTAAAAAATATATATTTACAGATATTTTATTCTTAGTTACTGTATATCAAACTGAAAGCCTTTGCGCAGAGTTACGGGATTTGCGCTGGTTCGAGTCTCCATGGGGGAAGACTTTTCTCATGGTATTTCGGTCAGTGGGGAACCGGTGCCCATCCAGTATCGTGAGGTATTTGGGTAGCTACAATAAGTAGCGGCTCCAGGTTGAGAAAACCAGCTATAACGCTGGGGGACTCGACATGCTGACCACATGTCACCCCTACACTGGCTGATGATCATCTACCTCTGTGATTGACACATGTGGAAGTGAGGCCAGCAGCCGGCTGGTAGGCTAAGGACCTTCTAGGCCTGTCGCTCCAGGAGTTATATATATAGCCATAATAAATAAACAAATATAAGTTTATAAATCAAGTCCCGGTGAACTAGCTAAGTATTGCTGTCCCATAATATTATTTCTGCCATCTTTGAAGTAAACACCAGCAAGCTTAACTTAATGCAGGTCGTAAGAGAGTTAGTTGAACGTGCATTCGAATTCATTACCAAAGATTTTTTAGTTTCAATTACGTATTTAATTAATTTCCTGTTTTTCGTTTTCTCCTTTTTTTTTTAAACGATAGAAGCAACCTCTGAAGAAAGAAAAAAAAAAGGAGTTAAAAATAAATAAATAGTAAAAAATTGAATGCAAACAATTTCATTCTGAGCAGAGAGGATACTTCATTTTGAATCCATCGTCTAATTCTTCTCAGTCAAAATGATAAAGTTTATATAGAGTGATATTAGATGTGGAAATATTGCCGCGATGTTGCATAGTATAAAAGCTGATTACTGAATGAGTCTTTGTAGACAATAGCAGTGGCATCTACTGACACTTTCGATAAACGTGTGCTTAGATCTAAGGTCTATGTACATGGAAGCGCTTCTCTCTCTGAAAAAGCTTTATGGCACGTTTTGATTGAAACTAGATTTTGATGAGAATAGTCGAGGCTTTTGGAAATTCGATATCAACAGATTGGCTTTATAATTATGATGAAGAGGCGGCAAGCCTTTCCAGATAATCTCTTTTATCTTCTACCAACTTGAAGCAAGCGTGTAACGCAAGGGGGGGGGGGTTATTACATCTCCTGTAACTTACTTGCACAATATATTCCGGATTTTCCTCTGCCCTTCAAAATAATTTCATTACATTCTATGGAAGTAAAAATGCCAAACAAATAGGTAATAAAAGTCGGCAAAATTCTTCAGGAAAACGATTACCACTTTACCTAAAATTAAGTAATTAGATAAAAACAAATAAGACGCATTGTAAGGTAAATTAAACGTTATATAACATAGTTTATGGCATGCTTTAGACAATTCTGTGAAACTATTATTTTTTATTATCTTCCCTGATTATCTCATAATCTGTTAATTGTAAAACAAACGAACTTATGTTTCACTTAAACAAAGGATTTACGAACGTTAATTGAATAGTTTTAGGAATTTCTTAGAAAAAAAGGATGGTGCAAGTTTCCGCAAGAAAACCTGAAATATACAAGAGAGAATATTCACGTTCAGGAAAATAAATTTGTAAATATTTCAGTACCGGTATTTAACACTAACTTTATTATTATTATTATTATTATTATTATTATTATTATTATCATCATCATCATCATCAACAACAACAACAAGGATTAAGCCCAATGGCCTGTTCCGATCTCATTATAGGTCGAATTGGTGCTTCCATCTCTTCAATGATCTTCCCAACAATCTTCTCCCTTTTGATTTATAATTATAGATTCTTCTTGGTATGCGCTGTTCATTCATTCGTAATACGTGCTGAAGGTAAGCATTTTGATAGTATTTTATTCTTTCACAGAGATTAAATATATTAAGTTCTGTTATTATTTCTTCGTTTTTCTTTTTATCGGTCCTTTGGTATCCTGCTATTGCTCTCAACATCCTCATTTCTGCAGCCTCTATATGTTTACTATCTGCCTTTGTTAATGTCCAGCTAAAACAAAAAAAAATATTAGCTCTGAAAGGAAAATGTGAAATAAGAACAAAAATAGTGATAAACAATGTAATTATAGACGAAGATCAGAATTTTAATTATTTGGGATGTCATTTAGGTACTGACAGAAATTTAGATAAACACGCTAAAATACAATGATTCAATTATCTATGTGGCACAATTAAACGTACTTTATTATTATTATTATTATTATTATTATTATTATTATTATTATATGTTCAATTCTTTCTCTTTCATTTTTTCTTTCGTTCTGTCCATATTTCATTCTCTATGAAATTATTATGTAATCCACTAAGAAAGAACTCTGTAAGCTTAAGGAACAATATTGTTAAAAAAACCCAGACATGTACCTTGAGAACCTTTTATCCACGTAAAAAAATCATCAATGTTCTTGATATGAATAATATTTGTCTAGGACGAACTTTATCCTACCTTGTTCTTTGTCTGAGCGCATAAGTAGAGGAAAATTAGTATGAGAGGGATCTTCTTCTCTCTCTGTCTGCAGGGGTTTACTGCTGCCGGTGCATTTCCATTAATTTTTAATTAACCTAATTAGGGGAGGAGGAAAAGGGGTGGAGAACACCTCTAAAGTAAGCTAGTGCGTCTGGTTAGACCCCATGTAGACTTGTGGATCTACCCTACCCCCATACAGCTCATGCATGCCGCCTCCCCCATCATATAAGCCGAGTTTCTATAAACATACAAGAGTGGCCTACGTTTTATCATAAATAAATTAATTGGAGGGCTCCATGTAAACTTTCATCACGACTTGGTGTTAATAATAAATTAGTTTACTTTTTCTTGGTTTAAAAACCACGTTTTATTTACTTTTTTGGTCAACATTACAACTTCTATTCTTGATATTGTTTTATCTAACATTGATCTCCAAAGATAAATATTTATAATATTAATAGATTATACCAAATTAGTTATTTTCTAGCTATAAACCATTCATAGCTAGAATTGTTTATAGCTAATCCGTTGTCCATCAATACAAGGCATCCTGCCTTGGTGCCGAACTACGAACATTATTTTGGTTCGAGTCCTGGTCGTAAGAAGACATCTTATATATAAATCTTTGTCAGAGTATGTGCCCATTACTCCCATTGAGAAAATCAGTTTATAACTTTGGGGTATCCAAAATGCCAATCATATATAACCCATGGATGATCGTTCACATCTCTGAATGACTCATGTAGATGTGAGGCCAGTAGCCAACTGTTATGCCAAGGACCTTCTAGACATCTTATCTCATGGAGTTAAACTGACAACTGCAACCATTTTTATAGATTTTTACTTGACACTAGTGCACATCTCTCTTGGTATTTAACATTAAGAATATATTCATACACATTATATACAATATCATCAGTAAATTACAATATAGTCTACTGTGATAATTTGTGCACTTTTTATGGAACGACTCAGGGGGAAAAGGGGACGGTAATTTGAATTTGGTTCATGAGTGTGCCAAGTGATACTCAAAAGTACAGAATCGCCTGATAAACTTGGAGATATGTTACAAATTCCAGCTCACGGGAGTTCGTTAAGTGACGTCTAGGCATTTATTCATTTATAATCGATCAATACTAATAAAATTCATGTTTAAAACCGTTGAGGTGGATAGTTTTAAAATAAAGTTAAAATGTACCGTCTTAGGTCAGAGCCGTAGTCCTCAACTTATAAAATATGTATGATTTTATCTGAAGGCCTTTCAGAATCTCTATTCCATTTTCAGCAGGTCTTGATGTTCTCGAGAACACCAAGTAATGTAGCGAAGAAAGACCTGCGTTGAAAGTTGAAGACGACGGCTCTGACCTAAGACTTTAACTTTATTTTATTTATAATCGAAATAATGTGACTTTTGTGAAACAGCAACTTTGGAGTGAGAAATGTTAAGATTCTTCAATGAACGACCTTATGGATGAACAGGTGTTTATTAGCAGAAAACATCTGTAAAATTAATGTTTCACAAAAGGCTACTGTTTGAATAAAAAAGTCCACATATGGAAAATGATTGCGTTTTTTATGTCAGCTTATAATGATAATCCAGCTGGTATGTTAAGCACATGCGCAAAGAGGGATTATGTCAAGTGAAAAGTATTTAGATGCCATCGAGTTTCAAACACGCGACCTTCCGATTGTGGCGTGAGGCCTTATCCGTTCACGCTAACACTGAACCACTGTTTCATTATAGATGTTTCACGTATTTTGCCCATACGTCATTCAAGTAGCACGTGTATATGTATGTCTCATTATTTTCTGCATAATCAAGTAAATATAAGTACTATGCAGAAAATAAACATGAGTTCTGAATTATAAAAACACTTTGTTTTTGTAAAAATCGTCTTTTATTTTAAAATTCTTCCAATTTCCATCGTAAATAATGCAAATGTTGTTTAAATAGTTTAGTAAGTTAATTAAAATACGATCTATAGGATTAATATCATATTTAATTTTATAATCAAACTATTAAAAGTATGGGAAAACAAACCTGCAATCCATTCAAGTTTTGATCTATAAATACCTAGAATACATATTTTCACCATTACTTATTTTTAACTAATTTTCTGTCATGTTAATTTAATTTTTGGTACGTAAAACTCAATAAATCAAATGTGGAAATTAAGCTATTTTAGATGTTTTTTTTGCCAGTATTCATTAGAATTTCACAAAAAATCGCTATATATTAAAAAGCATTATAATTTATGTAGGCGAGGCGATGTAGAATCTATTATTATTATTATGCTTGTAAGCAATGGACTCTTACTTTAAGGGAGGGAAGGAGATTAGGAGTATTTGAGAATAAAGTTATGAGGAAAATTTTTGGACCAAAGAGAGATGAACAGACATGTGAATGGAGAAGACTGCATAACAGTGAATTACGCGGTCTTTATAGGAAGCCAGATATAATGAGAACAGTTAGGTCTCGTAGACTGCAATGGGCAGGACATGTGGCACGAATGGGGAATGAAAGACATGCATGGAAACTTCTTGTAGGGAAACCCGAGGGAAAACACCCAGTTGGTAGACCAAGAATGAGGTGGGAGAATAACATTAACTATGATTTGAGGTAAGTAGATTATACAGGGGATGATTGGAACACATTGGCTCAGGATAGGGATGTATGGAGAGCTTATGTCCGCGCAGCCATGAACCTACGGGTTCGACAGTGCTAGTGAGTTAGTTAGTTATGCTTGTAAGCAATAAGGAGAAGAAATTGTTTCGTAAATACAGGAAGGAAAGAAGAAATAAAAGGAAATCTGACTTGTTTACACGTTTAATCGTGCCAATTAAAAAAAAAAATCTTAAGCTGATACACATAGCATACCCATTGGTCTACATACTAAAAAAAATAAATTGAAATAATAACGTAAGTAAATAAAATAAAAATAACACGTCATTATACGACCACATAAACATCATAATATAATTAGACCTACATTTATTTGTAAAGCATTGTCCCTCGATTCGATGCGCTTCCGTCAATGTCGACGTAACCTGTAGAAACACTGCTGGAAGGCGTTTTCTGGAAACAAGTAATATATTTCCTGTAGTTACGTGGTTTTGTTTATTTAATCATCACTTTTTTAAAAATTGAATAGAATTGCATTTCCTTGTCAAATTAATCGTACCGGAAAAGAGGAAACTATTAACAGACAAAGCATTGAGTAATGAGTTTTGTGTCCTTAATATGAAATGTGTGGATTTTGAGTGAAGTCAGGTGCTCTGTCGGTAACAACATATGTTCAGTTGTCATGCAACTTGCAAAATATTATATTATCTTTGTTTCAAGAAAATGTCTCGATTCGACAGAACTCACCTATACTTATTATAGCTAACTACTGTAATGTCTTGAAATGAACCTTATATTTTCTGCCGAATGTGATGTTAATTTATCCAAGTAGTTCCTTTATAAACCAATTTACCTCTTTAGCAAAATAAGTTTTTATACATGCAATATCCCTGAAAATTCAATACAATGTTTAATAAACGATTACTACCTTTTGATCGATTTTATAATGTAACGGTTGCTACTTTATATTCGATTCCAACTAAACTATCAAACATTTAAGAATTAAATTAATGTTTTTACTACCTCACCTCATTTCCTTTTTCTTCTATACTGCAGTTTTGGAGCTTATCGTCATCTTCAGTAGCCTCTGATCGACCGGTGTTATGTCATTTCTTGGCGGTTTTCTTCTTACTTCTGAAGTAAGAAGTAAACCGCCAAGAAACGATATAACACCGGCCGATCAGAGGCTACTGATGATGGAGATAAGCTCCGAACTGCAGCATAGAAGAATAAATAATAGTTTTAAAAAACTAAAACAACACGCTTTATTAGAAAACCGAACTAAAAAAATGAAAAATAATTTTAATTTCCAACACGCTTGGGATAAAATTAAAGTGGTCAACAAAAAAATCATCTTCAACACATATAAAATAAAACTAGAGTTATCAACAAAAAGAACATAATTTTACCATCAAAAGCGTGGGGTGCTCTATATCAATTAATATATATTTGATAATAAACAGATATTGGTAAAAGTAAAGTCTCTAAGACGAAAATGTAAAAATCATAAAAAGCGCTTTGATTTTCTGCGTTTCAATTGGTGTGACTTACTATCTATTAAGGGATATGAACATCAAATTAGGACAAAGACTGCAAAGAGTTCAAAATGCTTGTGCCCGTCTCTGTAAATCATACCACATAACTCCAGTATTTGAAATGTTGTCTTGGCAGATATATTCCCACTACTTCTTATACTCCATTTGTCTACCTTTTCTCCTCTTTATCTTTCTACTCGCTTCCATTCACTCTCATTCCACCATATCTTAAACACATGATCGAGAGATAACTTAATTCTAGTGTACCTCTACATCGAACATCTCACTATTATTCACCCTTCTATGTTTCGGTTGTCCGTCTCTGCAATTCTCTCCCTTCTTATATCAGACACAAAAAGTTAAAAAAATAAGCTCACTACTTACTTCCATAGAAAATATAACGTGTAACCAAATTATAGGCATATTTTTATTATTTTATTTCTGCACATTTTTTAGTCAGGTTACATATTATTATTATTATTATTATTATTATTATTATTATTATTATTATTATTATTATTATTATTATTATTATTATACTAGATTCAATCGGGGCAACATAAAAGTTCCAAAAATTACGCATACACGGTATATTATTATTATTATTATTATTATTATTATTATTATTATTATTATTATTGGTAGTAGTATATTAACTTATTTTATATTTTCTTTATAATTTATTATGGTTTTAGAATTTCATGTATTTTTAATTTAACTGCACATAATTCATAATTGTTAATATCTGTAGGCCTCTAATTTAACCCTGGTAAGTTGAAGAAAAGAGATTATGGTCGTCACTCTATTAGGTAAAATAAACCATTATTATTATTATTATTATTGTTATTGTTATTATTGTCCACCGCTGTGGTCTCGAGGTAGCGTGCTGCCTTGTCACGCAGCGGGCACGGGTTCGATTCTCGGCTTCGACAGGCTCCTGGGTCAGGTTTTTTTCCGGGCTTTTTCCTCGCCTGTAAGACAAATGTCGGAAGCTTAGGGCCCAACAGTCCACGAAAATCATCCGGCCATCATCATCATCATCATTCACCGGTGTGGAAAGCAACGGGAAGCTACCACGCCTATAATTCCCTAGTAAAGCTGCAAAGCATAGCATGAAAATATAATGATTGCAGTGAAAGACCTGCCCTCGGGCAGAATTACTATGGATGGATGGATTATTATTATTATTATTATTATTATAAAACTTTTACTACAGTAGAAACCAAAATTTTGAATTTGATTTTCAATTCATTATTCTTCTTTCTGACCATACCTTAGCGTAACTTAGTTCTGTAAAGTTTTTTTCTTTCTACTAGTTAATTTACTATAACATTTGAAAGCTTCATATACTTTATTAATTTTTTAAAAATTACTTGTTCTAAATCTAAATCTCTCATCTCTCCAGTCATTGTGATATATCATAAGCTAATAATTGTTATTGTTGGTTATTAGTACTCCAAATTTCATTATACTCTTGTCAATTTTTTGTCATATAGGGTTACATTATAAGAAGTATATTACTAATTTGTCATCAAGGAATGTCTTTTCATTTTGTTTATGCGTAGTATGGTTTGATTAAATATGCACGCAAGTTAATACATTCTGCGTATTTAATTAGGTTTAAGGGATTTTAAATGCCGATGAAGTTATGGAACTTATGGAGGGTAGCATGAGGTCACAAGTTGAGCAAGAGTTTGCAGTAGGATGTTGCTCAGATTTCTGACAGCACAAGTCTCAAGAGTCAAAGTGTGGACGTTAATCTCTCGTTACTTGCAATGAATAATTTGAAACATAGCGCTGCTGCTGCTTGTGAGAATCAAGCCCCTGGCAAAGTGATTTTCAAATATCTGTACAGTCCATGCTAATATTCTCTTGAAGACCTTAAATATTTTATTACTCACAAGCATAATGCTTGGAAAGCAATTAAAAATATAAAACAATAAATAATATAGTCAACTCGCGTCTAATTCAGGGTCGGATCGAAGGAAGAGATGAGATGAAGTCCCTATATTTATAGAGGTTTGTGACGGGTAAGGGTGCCGGCCGACCACACCTGGGGCGGATAAATGAAATGAAAAACAATATACTGTTTCATTATTAAAATGTCCACTCACTAAATTTACTTCTTATGATCCCACATGCCGTTATCAAGGAATTCCTTGATAACGGCACATGGGATCATGCTGAAACATCGGAATCAGTGGCCAGAGGCCGACCTTGAATCCATGACGTGGAAAACCCAAGAAAACTTTCTTATCATATATATATAAAGTGTGTGTGTTTTATGGGAAGTCTCAATATTTTGATTCTCATTTTGCAGCAATGATCACTAGGTACAAGAAGCAATAGATATAAACATTATGATGGTGTGTAGTAGTAGATAAATTTATAATTATTGGACTTGCCTACTTTTTGGAATTAACCTCCATATATATATATATTCAATTCTTTCGCTGCATTCCATAATATTTATCATAAGTAATGCCACGAGTGATTTCCAAATTATCGATAAATTCACGACTCACGAAGTGAGGAGTGAATTTATCTAGAGAATTTGGAAATCAAGAGTGGCATTTGTTAGGACTATTTAACGAATAAAATTAAGCTGTTTACTCACAAATCATTATTTAACTATAGTTATTTTAAAATATTTATATATTTAATGTAAACGGCGATGTTTGAAAACAAATGAGAAACGATAGGTACGCTTCTACTGCTTCTTTTGTTTATCACTGCAACCAGATCATAGTATTTATTGCCAAAGGAACGCAATATTGTAAGGAGGAGCTTTCTTTAATATGGTAATTATAACACTGATAAATATTTGGTGAAACACGACTCTGATTGGTTGTAAAATAGAAATCATTGAAATGTGATTGGTCATTGACTCCCATTTGGGGCATGAGTTAAATAGTCATAAGTAATGCCACGAGTGATTTCTAAATTATCGATAAATTGGAAATCAAGAGTGGCATTTGTTACGACTATTTAACGAATAAAATTAAGCTGTTTACTCACAAATCATTATTTAACTATAGTTATTTTAATATATCTATATATTTAATGTAAACGGCGATGTTTGAAAACATATGAGAAACGATAGGTACGCTTCATCTGCTTCTTTTGCTTATCACTGCAACCAGATCATACTATTTATTGCCAAAGGAACGCAATATTGCAAGAATGCTCTCTAGTGGAGAAAAAATGAAACGCATCAAACTGTATATTAATCAATTTCTGATGTCGTATGATGTAAATATGACAATTATATTTTTCTGTATTATTACCTGGGAAAAAATGCATTTAAGAAAGTGCAAACAGTGGTTTATTTTTTGGTGGTATAATAAATTGCTACAAATGTTTTTATATTAACTCCTGCAAGCGCTATGTGTTGACATCTATGCACTATATATACAAGCTAGTAGCCGCATTTCTTACAGGCTCAGTCACTGCAAAATAATGGTCAGACCTGTTCAGAATATTAAAAAGGAGGAGCTTTCTTTAATATGGTAAATTAACACTGATAAATATTTCGTGAAACTCGACTCTGATTGGTTGTAAAACAGAAATCATTGAAACGTGATTGGCCATTGACTCCCATTTGGGGCATGAGTTAAATAGTCGTTGGAAATATATGTCATATATGCATACATAACAGAATAATAGAAAGTTAACTATGAAATGAAACCAAAACTTATGTAAAATCATGTTTTATTTCGAGAGCCAATTTAATAACGCAAGTACATTTTAAATAGGAACATTTTTTGGACCAAAGAGAGATGAACAGACAGGAGAATGGAGAAGACTGCATAACAGTGAATTACACGGTCTTTATAGGAAGCCAGATATAATGACAACAGCTAAGTCTCGTAGACTGGGATGGGCAGGACATGTGGCCCGTATGGGGAATGAAAGACGTGCATGGAAGCTTCTTATAGGAAAATCCGAGGGAAAACGCCCAGTTGGTAGACCAAGAATGAGGTGGGAGAATAACATTAACTATGATTTTGAGGGAAGTAGATTATGCAGGGGATGATTGGAAAACATTGGCTCAGGATAGGGATATATGGAGAGCTTATGCCCGCGCGACCATGAACCTACGGTTACGATAGTGAGTTAGTTAGTTAAGTACATTTTAGAAGTTACAAACCATTTTGTAGGCTTTAGAAATCACAAGTATATTTTAAAAATACAATTAATAAAAAATATTTCTATATAATATAACAAACATATAACACTATAATATGTTAATTTGCAACAGAAAATGATAAATTATCATAATGTACTTGAGGACGTTGAAGTTTATTTTCTTCTTGTGTCTAGAAATAATGACCAAATGTATTTGAACATCTGGGTCTGCATTCGACCAGCCTTCCTCTAACCTGATATGATCTTTATCTACATCCTGGTTTCTTAATATTGCTCCAAGTTGTTGGATCCTCTAAAGCTGATAGTCAGACATCGCATTTCCGGAAGGTACTGAGAGAGACTTAACCTCCTGGAGGGAAGTGGGATTTTGGGAGATTGTTCGCTATGACCCAAGTTGTAAAGTACAATCCCGGTATTTAGCTGTAAACACTACCAACTTGCTGGAGATTGGTGACCTCGGCAGATCCAGGTTACTTCTCTCATGACAACGACTCTACCGTTTGCTTTATCTCTAAAATATATGAACACGTTCCATGTCACGAATATGATATGAAGTGAAACTTTGGCTCATTTCACAGTTAACGATTCCTTCATATCTTCATGAATTTACTCCCCATGATATGTAAATAAAATTATATGAAATTATAAAACAGAAATTAAAACCACGTAAAGTATATACACAGTGTTTATTTTATAGACTAAACCTAGTGCATTTATTATATAACTTACATAAAATAATTTACCTAATAATAATAATAATAATAATAATAATAATAATAATAATAATAATAATAATAATAATAATAATAATAACAATAACAATAATAACAACAATGATAATAATAATAATAATAATAATAATAATAATAATAATAATAATAATAATAATATTGGACATGCAATTTTTAAGGGGAACAGCCGGATAAACACTTGCAGGTCAGGTTAAAAATATAATTAGGAATAATTAAATATTTTCAACATAATAGAAAAAAAATGTGGACACCATAAAAGAGACTAGATTAACAAGTTGGAAACTAATAGATTTCCCAAGTTTTTACAGTAGGAAATAGAACTGCAGGAAGACCTACAAGGAGATTAACCTTATCTAAATACTTTTTAAAAAATCTGTAGGAATTATGCAATCAACTTCAATGAATTTCGTATTATGATCTGTGAAAATTATGGGGATATTTTAAATGTTTATACTTTTTTTAATCTGTTAAAGAGAGACACTAATCGTATTACTAAAAAAGAATCGAAAATATATAGTAAGAACTATAAGATGTATAAATTAAATAAAAAAATTGCTTTAAAATTCATGATGACTGAACAGGAATCCCGCCGTAAACCATGCAGGTAATGATGATGATGATGATAATAGGCTTACATCAATAATAGTAATTCTTACGATGATAGTAGTAGTAAGTATATCCTATAAGACAACCATTGTGATTAAAATTAATATATAATTAATTGCATGGCAACTGACGTAACATTTTTAACAAAATAACATTTAAATTTTTTAGCCTTAAATGGCAGGACACTACTTTTTTTTTCTTCAAAACATTTACATATAACCTTCAATCTCCTTAACAGAAAACATGGAGTTTCTATCTTTAATAATCGTACTTAAAATGTACGGTTTTATCCCTATATCGGCAACTGATGTAACTGTAGATTAACATCATAAGTGAGAGTAAAATAATCTCTGGGAAGTTTTCAATTTTATTTCAGCAAGCGATTGTGAAAATGTTATATATATATATATATATATATATATATGTGTGTGTGTGTGTGTGTGTGTGAGTTACAAAATGTCCCGCGCCGTAGCCGAGCGGTTAAGGTAGGAAGCCTTGGCGCAGAGCTACGGGACTTGCGCTGGTTCGAGTCTCCATGGGGGAAGAAATTTTCTCATGGTATTTCGGCCAGTATGGGACCGGTGCCCACCCAGCATCGTGAGGCAACTGGGTAGCTACAATAAGTAGCGGCTCCAGGTTGAGGAACCAGCTATAACGGCTGAGGGACTCGACATGCTAACCACATGTCACCCCTACACTGGCTGTTGATCAACTACCTCTGTGATTGACACATGTGGATGTGAAGGGCCAGCAGCCGGCTGGTAAAAGGGCAACCGCTGAAAAGTGGAAAGACCCTCAATCGGAATCGGAGTTACAAAATACATGTTTTGAGTTTTATATTCTAATAAACTTTAGTTACTAATTATAAAATTGAAGTTAACTGGCGTAAAAACTAACGCTTTGCATTGCTGTAATTAGAATAAATAAAAATTCCTTGTTATATATTAATTTGTTCATATTCTACAATATTTTGGGATGTAGGCACTTGAAAATCTTTTTAATAGCCCATATATCATGCTTGGCATAACATTCAATAAACCCTTATTAATTATTGATGTCCGTCTTCCGAGTCGTTTATTCGTAATATTAACCATTTTCGTAAGAAGGGAAACAATTTTAATTGTCGCGTGTTTTGTCAAGAAGATTGCTTAAAAACGTATTGATGACGGAACGGGCCAACAGGCCTAAACCATGAAGATAATGATCATGATGATAGGCCTACAACAATAATAGTAATGATGTGATAGTAGTAAGTATAGCCTACAAAAACAAGCATTTTCTTTCTTTCTTTGACCCAGTTTAACTCTCGCAAAAACAGTCATTATGGTTAAAATATTAATGCAGCCTATTCATAATGGAAGCAGAATGTTTTGTTAAAAACTGCGTAAATAATAAATAAAAATATAAACTGAACTGAACCTACACTGTCATTATATAAAAAGAATCCACGATAATTTAAATCAATGTTTTAAAAATTTCCATGGCACCTGCCCGTTAGCCTCATATCCACATGTGTTAATCACATAGGTAGGAAATCACGCAATCAGCATAGATATATGTTGTCATCATGTCGGATCCCACACCCGTTATAGCTGTTTTTTAACCTCGAGGGGCACTTATTGAACCGATCCAAGTTCCTTTCATGCTAGGTGGGCACCGGTCCCATACTGGCCGAAATTTCATGAGAACGTATATGTAAATTATAACACTTTTTTAAACAATTAATGTCTGTCAGCACTATAATATTTATTTTCTTAAAGATAACAGGAGTAAATTTATACCTGTTTTTATTTATGTTCATCATACTGTAAATGTTGAAGTAATTTTTAAGTTTATTAAGTTTAAATGTATCTGTTACAAACAAAGAGGTCCTGCATTCGATTTCTAGGTTGAGCATAGGTCTACTAATTCAATTTTATAAGAGGATTTGTTTAATTCGATTTTATTTTTAAAATATTCAACATCTTTAGTCACTCGCGTCTAAGCAATGTGGATATCTATTGTATTCATGTGTGTTAAGAACTAAGGACAACAAATTATGGAGAAAAATTTAATAACTTTTAATACATTAAACACTTTGAGCTCTAAACGTAAATTTTTAATTAAATATTAATGATGAAATGGATCGTTTAATGAAATTCCAACGAGTACTTGCTTTGAAAGAGAAGAAACTACAAATAATTGTCAGTTAAATAGATCGGTTTGCGAATTTTGTTTTATAAATTACCTAAAACTCTTGTCTGGTGTTCCAGTTTACCTCTGGTCGTAAGAATTAATTTTTAATAAATGTTTTTATATTAACCAGTTGATAGAATATATTCGCAGACCCAGAAAAACACGTGAAGAAATTTAATATTCATGTAAATAGGACATGCCCAAAGGCCTATGCTGTAAACTGATGATGATGAACACTGTACCCACGTTCTCTCCTGTATTGTTAGAACTGCGTAAAGTAAACTGGCCTTTTGCTTACTACGATCTAATATCCACCCTCAGAATCCGGTACAGCAAGCGATTCTCTCCCCGTTAATAGGCCCTACTTAAGGTAAGGCAGACCACGTTGCTCTAGACAGAGCGATTGCGAACATTAATGATGATAAAAGGTGTAAATCAACTCTATCGACAAATGCTGGAATGATGGTCGACCCATTCTCTAGTATCAGATTGCTCTATAAAATGTCTGACACCGCATAAGCCTTATACTTAAAAAAAAAAATTAGTGCTCGATAGAAGGAAATAGATATTGGGAAGCAAGGCTGAAAATGGTTTTCGTTTAGTAGCCTTATTTTGCTACTTGATTTGATTTTAGTTGATGATTTTACTTTCAACTAACTAACCGTTAGATAAATACTCAATCTGCATAATTGTCGGTAGGTATGTTTTTCACACTCTATACTTCCGGCATGTAGCCTATACAGTAATTCTAACCTAACAATTTCTGGCTACTACCTAAACATATTCAGCAACTGACTTTTTTTTTCTCGGTAGCTTCGACTTCCAATCAATAAATTAAATTATTAAACAGAACTTGCTAATAACAATGTAAATTTGTTTTCATATACTCATAACAGAAGGAAATGTAGAATTTTATTTAAAACAGAAAAAATGTAATATTTAAAGTGTTCATCGCTCTATAAACTATATAAAAAGTAGTTAGTAATCACTGTTTGGATTTAGTTCACTGTTGTACTTTATTACGGTTGTCGCGTTGCACAGAGACTGAGCCCAGCAGACCGAAATAATTAACTCGACTTTTAATTTACCTTGAACAACGGCGCTCGTGCTCCGACCAATAGGAAAACGCGATAAACTCTTAAATGTCCAATAGAATTAAACGTTACATACTGCCTTCGTTGCACTTTATTATACGGTATTCCTTAACCGAAAGAGATGGCTTCCCGGTGAAGCGTTCTGAAGTTCCCTGGTTCAGCTCATCATTACGCGATTTATTTTTTTAATTTATATCTATATTTCGTCACAGGCGAGATGCAACGAAATAATCATTTGAAAAAATGCAACTGATATGTTGTATTGAAGCATTGCTATTTGCATCATAAAATATTTGTCGAGTTTCGAAAGCATCTGACACTAACAAAATGTCATTAATTTCCCGTCATTTGAAATTCCATGGCGCTACCGGCCTAGAACATCGTTGGTCTACCTCTCTGCTACTGGTCTCATTTACACATGTGCCATTTGAGATCATCTAGCCAGTATGGGGGTGACAGATGGTCAATATATCGAATCCCCCAGTCGTTATAGCTGTTATAGCTACATAGTTTTCTCAACCTGGAATCGTTACTTTGGAGCTACCCAAGTTCCTCACGATGCTAGGTGAATACCGGTCCCATACTGACCGAAATTCCATTAGGAAAAATAGTTCCCCCCAGGAACTCGAATCAGTGTATGTTACGTAACTCCGCGCCAAGGCCACGGATAATTCCTTTATAATAAATTTAAACACAATAAAGATCATACTGATGTGAAAGAGCTGACTGAAAATAAAAAGTAAATATTCTTTAATAAAATGAACTAAACTTCACATAATTTGCTGCTATTATAAAAATGTTCTTTTAAATTTTTCACCATCAATTGTCTCGGTTCCAATCTCCTTACCTACATTCTAAAGATCCATTCCGTAAAAATTCTGCCCGAGGAGGTCATTCACTACAATCATAGCATTTGCATGCTATGCTTTGCAGCTTTACTAGGGAATTATAGGTGTGGTAGCTTCGCGTTGCTTTCCACACCGGTGAAGGATGATGATGATGATGGCCGGATGATTTTCGGGGACTGTTGGGCCCTAAGCTTCCTGACATTTGTCTTATAGGTGAGGAAAAAACCCTGGAAAAACCTCACCCAGGAGCCTGTCGCGACCGGGAATCGAACCTGGGCCCGCTGCGTGACAAGGCAGCACGCTACCTCGAGACCACAGCGATGGGATGTAGATGTTAAATTGTCCAAATTTCAACAACTTTTAGGCACAATTAAAATAATATTTAACACAGTTCGACCAAACACATTTATACAATTTTACAGAACAGTTACAATTCAGACTTCAAAGTCTGGATCTAACATCAAGCCAACTCCAAAGAATAGAAGCTGCCGAAATGTTTACTGAGGTTATACAGAACTAATATAGTATATCCGAATGTAACTAAACATAGTAGAAATCACTGAAATTATCAAGATTTACCGAACAACGAGTACAACCACAGCTTGCAAATGATTAATAATAGGCTATCCCCAAACAAACTATAGACCTCTTAGACATCCAAAGAAACTTTGGAGGGACCAGATTTCAGTTTGAAACTGAAAAGGCCAGAAGACAAAATCCGCAAATAATGTTATAAATTACTTTCTTTGAATTTTGAAGTATGTACAGTATGTATTATTTCAAACAATGTATGTAATCAAAATCAGGGCGCTACTAATTACAAGGCACAGAAAGAAGACGAAATGTTATCTCCCTTAAAATTAAACATTGTTTTTATTTTCTCAAGTACCCAAAACAAAATAATTACCTAGCATAGGTCACAATAGCATATCCCGGTTCCTAAGTACGAAAGTTGCCAGAATGAAGATGCACGAGTTTCGTGATCAATTGCAATGTGAATTAACTAGATTCGATGCAATTAAATTGCAACACAACCTGTCGAAGTGCCGTAACATAATATTTTGTAAATTGCATTATTATTGAACCTGTTGAAGATATGTTGCAATAATTTTGTACTGACTTATTTTTTTAAGTACGCCTTCAACTAAAATAGCAGCGGTAACTCATTACGTTTTTAGAACGCATATATAAAAATTTTCTGTTTTGAGATCAATATCTTGAAAGTTAGTCAAGATGTTTGGTGGGGGTTAAGGTTACGTATTTATGTAACGAGAATAAAATATTTGCTAGGATGTAAAATTCTGCCATCTGGGAATTTTTCCGGGTATGTACAGTACTTTAAGGCCTCCTCCGTAGTATAATGGTTATAGGTAGCATGTAGAAGTAAGGCGTCTCCGTGGTATACATAATGGTTATAGCATGTAAGATTATCTTCTTATGAATCCTGTGTTCGACCATCGGATATAACATATAGTTTTCTTTGGTTATATAATATGAATAGGATAATTTAGATTATGCCTAGTTACTTCAAATGAAAACATGTTAATAAAATTAAAACTAAGATTGATTGGATTACGATAACTTCGTGTCTGTGACACGACAAGAAAAAATTCCTATATTTGGAGTTATAAAGTAAAAATAGTAAATGAAACGCTAAAACTAAACTCCATGGCGTTGACTGGCCTAGAAGGTCCTTGGTCTACCAGCCAGCTGCTGGCCTCACGTCTACATGTATTAATCACAAAGGTAGATGATCATCCTGCCAGTTCAGGGGTGACATGTGATCAGCATGTCGGCCCCCAGCCGTTATAGCTGGTTTTATCAACCTGGACCCGCTACTTAATGTAACTATCCAAATTCCTCACGATGCTGGGTGGGCACCGGTCCCATCATTGTATTTTATTTAGTCTGTATTTTAATAATATCTTAAAATTGTAATATGTATGTAAGTTTTGTATAATTCTTCTATTCGCTGGTTGAGTGGAAGAGAAGGCCTTATGGTCTTAACTCTGCCAGCTAAAATAAAGCATTATTATTATTATTATATTATTATTATTATTATTATTATTATTATTATTAAACTGGCGTAGTAGCCGAAATGCCATGACAAAATTTCTTCCCTCATAGATACTCGAACCAATCAAGTTCGTAGCTCTGTGTCAAGCCATCTTGCCTTACCCGGCGCGAGACGAATTGAAACGCTATCAGACGACAATCGAAGGGAAGACATGGTTAGCGTCGTGAAATACTTTACGCATTTAATGAAATCCGCTTAAAACACAAACTATGGTTACTCATTTATCATATGAGGTTGACAGAACCTAATTCCTTGCTCTACATACAAAGAATATTTATTACACAACCTAGAATCTAACTCAGGACATTTAGTATGTTATTAAGACGCGTCACCCGTTACATCACATACACTGTCCATTTATTTATTTTGACTATTTAACTCATGCCCTAAAAGGTAGTCAATGACCAATCACATTTCAATACATTTTGTGTTACAACCAATGACAGTCGTGTTTCACCTCGCTCTTTATCGATTTCTCTTTATCAGCTCCTGATTTTGTGTTAAAGAAAGCTCCTCCTTTTTAATATTCTGAACAGGTCAGAGCATTATTTTGCAGTGACTGACTCTCCAACAAATACATTGAATATAGCAAATAATGATACTTGATATTACTGAGTTGTTTACTAAAAAAAATTAATAACCTATAATGCTGGCTATAACATACAGTTTGATGTGTTTCATTATTTCTCCACTATGCGCATTCTTACAATATTGTGATCCTATTTGGAAATAAATAATATGATCAAGTTGCAGTGAATATACATAACCTCACATTTCTGATATGTTTTCAAACATAGCCGTTTACATTAAAAATGGAAATATTTTAAAATAGCGGTAACTATATTTAAGTAATGATTCTCGAGTATACAGCTTAATTTTATTCGTTAAATATTCCTAACAAATTCCACTCTTGATTTTCAAATCCTCTAAATAAATTCACTCGTGACATTACTTACGATAAACAAGGATTAGATAATTAGTCACACATGTAGGGCCTATATGACATAGGATGTTTCAACATCCTATGTGAAAAAAGTGTCGTTCTCTTAGATAAGACTTCGGTTGGAATTTCGGATCCTGAGGCACACGAGCTAATAACTAAATGGACAAAGGACTGTTACAATTTTGTTTACTTACAGCTGAAGTTTCAGTTTTAGCATACGATGTTATACAGACATGAATAAGAAGAAGATATTGTTGGTCACGAATTCTCCACAGCCCTGTGTAATTTGTGAATTGAAAAGGGCTCGACACAGTTAGAATAAAGCGTTTGCTTGATCATGCAGAGTTTCCATTAATGCTACGAATGACACATCTGTCATTCAGGGTACATTTGTAAGCAAGCCTGGTAATACTGTAATATTCGCATTTCAAATCCGATTTTTGTAATACTTGTCATGCAGTCCTACTCACATTTCACAGAATCCTCATATTATACAATAACTAGAATCGATTCAATTTACTGACCTTGTTACATAATTTGAAGCTTCCAGCATGCACCACAATGTTAGTATTAAACCTGCTAGCTATGAAAGCTGAATTACACCACATCCGCTTAACTTCACCGATGGTTTTCCAATTTTTAATGTTTTCCATTTTTTTCGTGCTTGGTTTAAAACTTATATTGTAGATACTATTACTTCTCTATGCATATCGGGCTTACAGGGACTCTAGAACGATCGGAAGGTGATTTGTTTCTGATCCACGCACATACTTTGTCTTAGAGTATCCTAAGGGTCCTGGGTTTGATTCGCGATTCAAATAGTACACCCCTGTTCTAAAATGATGGACGGGGTTTTGAAAGTTGTTTATTTCCCTTACATGATATCCATCCATCCATAGTAATTCTGCCCGAAGGCAGGTCCTTCACTGCAATCATAGCATTTTCATGCTATGCTTGCAGCTTTACTAGGGAATTGTGTAGGTGTGGTAGCTTCCCGTTGATTTCCACACCGGTGAAGGATGATGATGATAATGATAATGGTAAGGATGATAATGATAAGGATGATGGCCATATGATTTCGGGGACCGTTTGGGCCTTAAAGTTTTCCTGACATTTGTCTTACAGGTGAGGAAAAACCCCGATAAAAACCTCACCCAGAAAAACTGCCCCGACCGGGGATCGAACCCGGGCCCGCTGCGTGACAAGGCAGCACGCTATCTCGAGACCACAGCGGTGGATATATATATATATATATATATATATATATATATATCACGATAAAGCGTCACTGATAAAGTAAAAATATTCTCTTTAATTTGCTTACTTGTTATAGTCAGCTACTAGATGGCACTGAAGACCGTGCTCTCGCGACATATAGTAATAATGGAGAATATAATAATATAGCCTATAAGAAAAACGAGTGTTTGAATTGGATTCGCCTGGTGGTGTAATGGATAACACGCTGAGGTACAGACTCAGAGTTCCGGGTTCGAATCCCGTCCAGGCATTTATTTTTCTTATCATACTATATATATATATATATATATATATATATATATAAATCAGAAATCACATAACTTACAGATTCGCAGGTACAGAAAATTAAAGAATCAAATGCAAAAAAAAAAAATTATGTCACTAAAAAAAAATAGCTTGCATTTTTACCTGGATCCTTCATTTTAATATACAGAATCCAACTATAGATATAAACAAATATGTCAATCCTGAATCTGGTATATACTAATGAGGACAGTTGTGTAATAGGCCTACATATATTTCATATAGCTTTTAAACAGGTACCGCTAAACACTGTGGCACACATATTTATAAACATATTTTATCCAAGGAAATATTTTTCGTGCACCCTATATTTAAAGTGTGGTTATTACAGGTTGCTAGTAAATCACGCCTGTTGCTCAATTACCCCAACCAATCTTCGAAAAGTGTGAAAATTACAACGTGTGCAATGAGACACCCTTAAATTGTTATCGTTTGCGAAATTACCAAACACCACTTGCCTTCCTATTCGGTAGTCATTAAAGCTATCATCACTGGCTATATTTTGTGAAAAAAAACCGTGGAAATTCAAATACATCTCTAAAAATTCATTTTTACTCTATGTATATAATATAATCTTTACAAACTAGGTGGATATTAAATTGAAATTGATTTAATTTTAAACTATGTTACAGGAATGAATCACATAATCGTGATTCGGTCTTGTAAATTCCGAACTAGATAGTCATGCAGACAATCAAACTAGAATTAAATAAAATATGTTTAAAATTAGTACAAATAATCAATAGAATAACATAAATTCAAAATTGATAAAATACTTAATGTTCTTATCATGTTCTCTTCGAAGCAAGGACACAAGTTCTCGAAAGATTAATTCCAAAAATAACAACGATAATCAAAATATCTTAAGACTTTGGTTTTCTATTGAAAAGGTACTTTGTTACAGAATTTCATTATGAAAAATAATCATCTAATTTTCAGATAATATAAAGAGGGCGTGATATTGAATTTTTCGATAAAATACGAAAACATGGCAGAAATATCAATAACGAGAAACAAAAAATAATTTTTTTTTGTCTCAGAAAGAAAAATATGTGATTCTAATAGTATTTTTTTTCTCCTGAATTCAAACATGATATCGGTTTTTCTCCATCACGCAAGGTTTCCTAGAGACAGGAATTTATAATTTCAAACACTAATATTTTCTACATTCGTAACTACACAATATTCGAACATTCGGACTCACCTAGAAAGTAAGAAATGATTTTCTGCTATATTTCCCCTGTGGAGCATCCCTCTTAATGGTCCAACAATAATCGGTCAGCATTTTAGGATTCCATTTGCCTTTATATCTTTTTTCCATAGCTGAAATCTCCTGAGTTAGCTCATTTGGTTTTATTTTACATTGGACAAATGGACGAAAAACGTTTATTAAAAATAATTATTTAAATCCATTAATTGAAATTGAAATAAAAATACTGTGGGTGATGGAGAAATTTCGAATACATATGTGAAAACACGATAAAAAACTGCATTAAGTACAACTATTTGTACTCATGAGGCAAAAATCATGTTGACCAGTGTTATTATTATCCCTTACAACGGGTGTTTAATTAATTATTTCTTTTAAATTTAATTTGCATAACTGATTATGGGATCGAAAAATAAAAGAAATTTTTGTTATTGCACATGCCTATATCATAATCATCATCATGTTCATAGTAGGCCGTCGGCCTGTTCCGCTCTCAGAATTCATCTTCCCATCGTCTTCTAGGACGACCCACATTTGTATAGCCTTGAGGTTGGTACAACAGTGCTTGTTTTGTTAGCCTAGAAGAGTCTATTCTTAATATATGTTCATGCCAATTTTGTTTATAGCTTTGTATTTTTTCATTTAGATTAAACATTTTGCGTTGTGCATTTTTCTTTTCTTCGAGAAAGTTCCTAATTGATTATATTTACCTCATGAAATTTTAACTTAAAATATTGTGTATTTATATTACTCCTTCCTACATCATTTTAAAATTTGGAAAGTTATAACTGAAGACGATATTTATTTTTCACAGCAGATAAAATATTTTATAATTCTTATATTCGATTAGATATATTAATGAGGTATACAACGTTGAAAAAACTGTACAGAATTAATTATTCTAAGAGCCTGAAAAGTACATAACCGAGTCTATTGTTATGAATATTCCTGATAATGATGGAATTATAAAGGACGATATGGTAGGAAACATAAATTCACTTTACATGGATGTGAAGTGTCATAAAGTGAAGAAGTGCCTGTGGTGTGTGTAACGTTACAATTAAATGCTGTGTCGTCGCGGTGAACCGTTTTATTAATGTTTTAATTGCCACTGGAGACATTCCGCGGTGCCATGCTGTGCTATTCATGTTGATTCCAAACCATAACACGTTAATATTACACATTCCAAGATTTAGGCCTCGTTCTGTTCATTCTTAATGATTCCTAGCATTTACATCTTAAACCCCTCGTAAATGAGTTCCATTCTTCAATAATAATAATAATAATAATAATAATAATAATAATAATAATAATAATAATAATAATAATAATAATAATCTTGTAAGCCCATGTTTCCCTTAACAGAGATTTTAGGCGCTCTCCTCTACAGGGGAAGTATTTGAACCATACTAATTTAGTTACACTTGTTTTCGTATAGATGTCATTTGAGTGGTCCGTGGCCAGCGTTCCGTCTCATACTGACATCTATGAAACCAAGGTAGTACTAGGACGGGAAAATTCGGTAAAATTTGCTTAGAGGCCTTTTCATTCAGGCTTAAGGATCTTTTACGAGCCTGAAAATCTTCAGACTCGGCACCCACGGCTTAAAGTCCCTCCCGGAGGACTTGCTCCTTGGATTTTTTCCATCCAAAAAAATCCATCGACCCCGGCCGGGTTTGAACCCGCGACCCTCGGGACCGGAAGCAAGGAGCATAACCACTAGTCCACCGCGGCCGATAATAGTAATAATAATAATGATAATAATAATAATAATAATAATAATAATAATAATAATAATAATAATAATAATAATAATAATAATAATCCGAAATCTGCCCATGGGTACAAACTCACTCGAGATATAGTTTGCACTTCACTGGCGAAAAAAGTGGTGCATTTTGGGAGCTAAACCCTATTGCTCCTTTTAAAGATTTATCATTTCAGAAGCCGTTAAAAAGTACAATAACCACACTAAACGTAAACTGTTGTAAAATCCATCACATTGAATACTATACATATTTATCTAGCGTCCCTTTTCCGTTTTAACGCATTTCACTAACGGAGCCGACAATCGTAATGTAACAGGGAATTATTATTATTATTATTATCATTATTATTATCATCATATTATTATTATTATTATTATCATATTATTATTATTATTATTATTATTATTATTATTATTATTATTATTATATACATATTTTCAATGTTACACTTCTTTCTATGCCTAAAGTTTTATTTTCCTTCTCCACTCGTCTCTATCTATCACCTCCATGTAATAATAATAATAATAATAATAATAATAATAATAATAATAATAATAATAATAATAATAATAATAATAATAATAATAATAATAATAATGACAATAATAATAATTCCATTAAGTAATCAATTGGTGTTTACTTGATGAAAATCCACGATATTTGTCTATTAAATAAAACTTTGACAGTTTTATTTAGTAGATAAATAATTCCATTAACTCTGGCCTTATAGGTAGATACCACTTATAGCCTCACGCCACCTGGGCTCACAGTGACACGACTTGTCGGGAGAGGGAATTCACACACATATTTTTTGACAATGTAAGGATATGGAGATCTTCTCCAAATGAGTGATCAGCTCAATGTCAGGGCCATCTCCGAGACAACACAACATGAGGACGAAACACACCATGCACACAAAACACAAACACATTAATACTAAACACGGCGAATATAATAATGATTATGGTGTCCAGACGATGTTCGGGGACTATTTGGACCTTAAAGTTTCCAGACTTTTGTCTTACAGATGACGGAAAACCACGAAAAAAAGAACTATCACCCAGAAAACTTGTCGCGATCGGGGGCCGAAACCGGGACCGCTGCTTACAAGGGGCAGCGACGATGCACCCAGACAACAGGTGTGGAATAATAATAATAATAATAATAATAATAATAATAACTGATGGCAGAGTTAAACCGTCTCCACTCACCAAAAATAAATAAATATATATATATATATGTAGCCTATAATAACGCAATACAGAAAATATCAAAATTCAACATTATTCTTCATTTTAAATTATAAGCGTGTTTTATAGATTACCTGAATACCAATACATAGATTAGATTAGATTGCTAGAGATGGGTTCGGGTTTTAAGGCCCTAACACAGGAAACCTATCCTTAATTTATGGAATGAATCAATTGAAATATTTTCTATGGCGATATGGAGTCTGTTATGATGTTCCTGGTTCGACATACATCAAACAGTCATAACATACGCATGAATCAATACCGTCATTTATTTGGGCTGGGCACAATGCCTCGAGGAGGGGCTACAATCATCCCTTTGGCCCTATTCTGCCGTAAGTTAACACACAGGCCCCGTTATCACGAGGAAATACATGAGTGATCTAATTGAATCACAACAACTATATATTTTTAAAGACCTGTGGTTTGCTACACCAGAATTTTTATTACAAAAAATTAGATAAGGTGAAAAGTGGAGAAGAAATGGCATAATGGAGGAGGGAAGAGAATTTAAGAGTATTAGTGGCATGAAATTCGGGAAACGGGATAACCTCAAGGAAAAGGCGAGAAATGTCGGTATGGCTCACCACCAATGTCTCTCCGAAACCGCCAGGATTCAAATATGAGATCTTATTCGGGGCAGCCGCGGTATAGCCATCATCCACTGAGATGCCAATACCCAATTCATTGTTACATGTTGATTTAAAAGCACCTATTTATTTATTTCAATTATGTATGACGTTATACGTGTAATTTTTTACTTATTTCTATATTTTTATTGTATTTCAATAAAATCATTATATTTAGGCTTGGAAAACAGTAGAAATTGAAAATAAATAGGTTGGAACTATTTTAGAAAAAAAAAAAGACTCCTCAGATGGCGTTGACATCAACTTTCTGCTTCGTTGCTAGACGGTCTGTTTCCTGTGCATGCCTCCATGTCTGCGGTCTGAATAAACGTTTTAAAATAATATCTTTGGATTATAATTTTTTACAGGTGTCATGGAAAGAAAGAAGTGAAACCATAATCGTGTTTCAGACTTTGTTTTACATTATGTAAAAATTTCTAATTAATTTATACAATATTATTTCTTTCCCCCAACAATTGAAAATTAAAATGACGTGCTACTTTTTAGTTCAGATGAAAATGTTAGTAATTAATACTCAACCATAAGAGATTGAGAGATATACGCCAAGTACTCATAGGTTATGTTGTTTATTGAACATTTGTGCGTCATATGCGCAATAAACATTACATCAAATTAACATTTGTATAAAAAAATGTAATTTACGTTTTAATGTTTGGAAATTAAGTTTTACGAATCAATTGGGGAATTTCGAAACAAATTTTTTCTTACAACAAAACATTTTATTTCATGTTTTATCCAAAAAATAGGATACTTTTAATAAATTTTAAAACACACAAAACTATTTAATAAATGATACATGCTAACGAAAATATGCTAATAATGAACTGGCTTATACGTATATAACCTTGATGTTAAAAGGACTATTTCAAGATTTTAAAAAAATGGTTGAAAGTAATATAGGCCTATACAAAATAATATTATGTACTACCGTAACAATATAGTCATAGTTACAATGTATATAGCATCAATGAAACAATGAAGTTTTATTCACTACTGGCAAAATGCAAACGGGTATCATACCAGTTAAATAATATATTACGATGTGAGCTTGGAAGTGGTTTTTACAGAAGCGAGGAAATGTTTAAAAACCGATATTCTGTAAAACACTTCACAAACGTGCGTTGTACATTTTTTTTTGCGCGATAGTGTTTTCAAAATAATAAATAATAGTAGAATAATAACATCTTTCTTGGAAATATTTTCGTTTATTATAAACAACTGACTAACGTTAACAGCATGGGCAATACTTATTAGTTGAGACTTACTGCAGGCCGTGACACCAATCAGTCACAAAATGGCGGCAAGTAGGTGTATATTGTTTTATATTGTTTCAAATAAAGTTCAGTTCATTTAAAATGCAGTGATTTGTTTCGTATAATGTATATTAACACTACCTTTTGGATATATTTTTGTATATACAATGTACGTAGTATAAATAAAGGGCAGTGGTTTTACTTTCCGCACGAGGTTTGTAATATATAATATTACAATATAGTTATTTAGATTGGCAACCCCGAAATGTATGAAGTTGAACTTTCGATCATGGTCGCCATTGCTGTAAGTACGACAAAACGCAACATCGCGCAAAAATACATTTCTGTGAATGTAAATTTACTAAGTTTACCACTCATATGAACGTTCCTTTTTTGTGAATAGTACATAGCACTATATTAAATTGTCAGGTGATTATATATGACAGCAAATTAGTGAAATGAGACAAAGCATGAAGTACATTTTTGCTTAATTTAATAAATATGTTGTAGTTTACATAATCCTGCAAAAACATGTCACCAGTGGATTAAAAAAATGCAAAAGCTATTTGGTTGTGTAAATATTGAGTTACATAATCTTCTTTACACCAATTACGTCCTCTGTCATTTTAAAAAGTGACAGATCTACATTGAAGAAAACTTTGAGGAATAATCTATGGAATTTTAGCTGCAGCCTTTTGGAAGACAGTGTGTTGAAGCGTACATAAATGAATTAAAAGTATATAACTTGTCGCCATTTTGCAATTCACCGACTACATACACATTTGAGAATATTTGATATCCTTACATTCATATTTTCAATGAAGTTCCTTTCTGTTGTTGTCTTCTTTCAAGGATTTATCTGCATATGCAAGAAGAAGAATTACACACCCCTGCGGATTGATCCTAGAGATATCGACTAAAAGTGGGACTGGGTCAGATGGAAAGGTTTTGCAGAGTGTGTCATCTCCGGCCGGAGTGAAAATAAGATATGGAGATATAATAGATAATACGGTATTCATCTTGTCGGATACAGCCGATACGCTCCGGCGGACATTATGATTAGAATATGGCTAGATTTCCCTTTTCATATCTTATTCTCCATCATAACCACCTTCTCAAGACAGTAACATATCGCAAGTTTAAAACCCGCTCAATGTTCTTGTCTTGTGAATTACATCAGTAGAATATCCGTTCCGCATTCCATCCTGATAATGTATAACGCTGCAGTAAAATAAATCAGTTTTTAAATTATTATTATTATCATCATGATCATTATTACAGGATATAGTGCAGAAGAGGATCTTCGTATTCTTCCAGCAAATATCGATATCATTCTAATTGTCTCTATTTTTAAAAACCCAAAATTTTATTTTATGTACAAATTTACAGATTAAGATAATTAAAAAATGTTGCCTCGTTATTCATATTCCTTAATGACTGTGGAGTAAACATCTAATATAAAATTGTTTTGGTATATTATGATCGTTATCGCTATAAGACCATCATAATTAAGCAACATTAAACTATATAAGTATATATATATATATATATATATATATATATATATATATATCAAGGAATGATAATGACATGTGGGATCATGCCGAAACGTCGGAATCAGTGGCCAGTGGCCGAACTTGAATCCAAGACGCGGAAAACCCAAGAAAACTTTCATATTCATACTTATATCCGCGAAAATCTGCAATATAAATAAATAAATATATATATAAGTTATATATATATATATATATATATATATATACAGGGTGTAACAGGACCTCACCCACAAAATGACAGAGATGATAGCCTGCGGAGAGGATCATTTTTGTGAAGGAACATATAGTCGCAAACACGTAATTTATGAGTTATGCGCAGATGAAGGTGTTCACCCGTAAGGGTCGAATTGAATGCAAACAATTGTACACGTACCATTTTATTGGAAAATACATATTTCTGCAATAAGTGTTCAAACAGTGTTTTGACGTCAAAAAGAATCCTGCCAGTATCGGCCGTGCTGGCCGATCGTTGCTGCGGCGATATAAACATGCAATGAGGCAGAGGGTCGACTCTTTGAACACGTATTGTAAAAACATGTATTTTTCAATAAAATTATACGTGTACAATTATTTGTATTGAATTACGATCCTTACGTGTGAACACCTTCATCTGCGCATTACTCATAAACGACGTATTTGCGACTATATGTTCCTTCACAAAAATGATCCCTATCATTTTGTCGGCGAGGTCCTGTTACACCCTGTGTGGGTGTGGGTGTGGGTGTGTGTGCATAGCCTATATATTCGATTCCCGATCGGGACAAGCTTCCTGGGCGAGCTTTTTTCGTTTTTTTTTATTTCCCTTATCTGTAAGACAAATGTCAAGACGCTTTGAGGCCCAAACGGTTCCTGAACATCATTCTGGCCATCATCATCAGTATCCTCGATGTAGAAAGTAACGGGAAGCTACCACACCTATAAGTCCCCAGTAAAACAGCAAAGCATTGCATGAAAATGCTATGATTGCAGTGAAGGACCTGCCATAGGGCAGGACACTGTTTATAAATATAAATATAAATATAAATATATATATATATATATATATATATATATCCATCCATAGTAATTATGCCCGAAGGCAGGTCCTTCACTGCAATCATAGCATTTTCATGCTATGCTTGCAGCTTTACTAGGGAATTGTGTAGGTGTGGTAGCTTCCCGTTGCTTTCCACACCGGTGAAGGATGATGATGATAATGATAAGGATGATGGCCATATGATTTCGGGGACCGTTTGGGCCTTAAAGTTTTCCTGACATTTGTCTTACAGGTGAGGAAAAACCCCGATAAAAACCTCACCCAGAAAAACTGCCCCGACCGGGGATCGAACCCGGACCCGCTGCGTGACAAGGCAGCACGCTACCTCGAGACCACAGCGGTGGACATATATATTCTATGGATATATGTGCCAGCATAACTCTCGAATGCCTGGGTCAATTTCAGTAAAGGTTGGTAGACATTAATTGCTATCTGGGAAAGTGGCTTTACAGGTTAAGAAACTTCAAGCATCCTAATGGGAGTTGAGAGGGGTGACGTAAAATATAATTCTGCATAATTTTGGAACGCCTGGAGCAATTTCAGCCAAACTCGATGGGTATAGGCCTATACATTTTCTACAAAATATGTTGTGGAGGTAAGAGTCTCCTATCACATTACGAAGGTGCTAATGTGTAGAAATAATCGAAAACGACCGATATTAATGCCGAATGCTCATTTTTCGGATAGCTTATCTGATTGGTGCCAGTCCTGATGACATTTGGGCCCACGTTTGACTCTTAACACACCTTGGAGGTGAGAGGGAATGACATAAAATAATCTATTATGACCAATATTAGTATAGAAACCATAGTTTTCGGAGTCATTCAGATGAATAGTGTCACTCCCGATGCCGTTCAAGTTCAGTACGATCGAGAGGAGGTGAGAAGGGGCGATAACTAAAATGACCAAAATTACCAAGATTATTGTGGAATCCATAATTTTCGGGATTGATGCGCTATACTTATTAAATTCATTTTTTAAATTTTTTTACGCTAATTTATTATGCTACGCTAATTGGCGACAAAAAAAGGACGTGGTAAATAAATACCTGACAACACCGGGCAATCAGCTAATAGTACATAAATTAAAACAAAATTATACAACATATTAATTGTGACGAAAATAAAAGCTGGAGTATACCTTTTTTCTAATAGCGAATTTTAAAACTGATAAGTTATTTCAAAATTTGTTATGGATGGGTTAAATTTCACGGAATGTTATTTAATACTTCAATTAAAATGGAGTAAATGATCAATCAAAAGGGATTAACTAATTTTCATTTCAAAAGTGAATTCAGAGAATTAAACGTATCAATATCCAAAATGGCGTCAAGTTTAATAAATACTAAATACTTTAATATAAGCCTGATTGAATTACATACATAGTGACATTCCCACGTTATCTGCAAGGCCGATATGAGTACTTTTTAGATATTTTTTAAGGAAGGAAGACTTAGCATTATAATAATTGGGATGTAACTTGAGGACAGTAATATCGTCGCCAGCAGTGCGTAAAATGCGAAAGGGGCCATTCACAGTTCGAGCCCGCCCGGAAATGTCTAGGAACCACCCCTTTAGGAAGCCTTATAATAAATCCGGTACTGCCTCCTATATTTTTTTTTTTTAGTTCGCCATAATGTTATGTTTCTCTTATTCCATGTTGAATTAGACAACTTGCATCATTAAAAATCCAGTTTTGTGTGCTCGGCTTACAATCCGGGTCTTCTGTCTCTCAAGACATCAATCTGCTACTTAATTGCATGTTCCATGAACATAATATTCAATTAAACTAGTGCTCTCATAAAATTGTACAGTTCTCTTTTCTTTTTAGGTTATACAAGTCATGTAAGTGGAATATACACGGATTAAGAATTACAACTAGCTTCACAAATGTAATTGCTAGGCATATATATATATATATATATATATATATATATATGACATGGAAATAAAATGAGAACCATAAACTATAGATAATCAATTAAATATTTTAATTCCAGTAGGAACGGCAATAATTATAGTCGCTCATGTAAATAAGCTCGGGTGTCAACGTCTATTCTGAGTCGGTATTTGAACCCGAGTCTCTAAACTACGTGCGTTCTAACCATCTGAGCCACTCAGGAATCCTAACACAAACATTTATTTTTCTTATATATATATATATATATATATATATATATATATATATATATATATATATCAAAATGCATAATACTACATAGCAGGTAGCTAGAAATCATTTATAAAACTCCATGGCGAGACAAGCCTGGAAAGCCCTTGGCCTACCGTCCGGCTGCTGACCTCACATCTACTTGTGATAATCACAAAGGTAGATGATCATCCTGCCACTATAGGGGTGACATGTGGTTAGCATATCGGGTCCCCCAACCGTTATAGCTGGTTCTTTGAACCTGGAGCTGCTATTTATTGTAGCTACCCAAATTCCTCATGATGCTGGATGGGCACCGGCCCTATAGTGGCCGAAATTCCATGAGAAAATTTCTTCCCACATGGAGAACCGAACCAGCGCAGGTACCGTAGCTGTGCGCCAAGGCCTCTTGCTTTAACCACTTGGCTACGACGCGGGACAGAAATAATTTATAGTATGACGAAAATTTGATTTTATGTACAAAATACCTTATTATTTATCGACAAGAGTTAACATATTTATGTGTTTTGCTTTATATTGTTGATTCCAGTCATTTAGAGGTTACTATGAATCCGAGGTTGGCGAGTCCAGCCGGGATGGGTGCACGTAAGTATGGATTATTTTGCAGGCCTTATACGGTATAGTTTACTACGACATGTAAAAGAAACTAAACCCCAAAATAAGACGTCGCTGAACAAAATTTGTCTTTTGATTCGATATGTTAAAGAGTGTCGTTAAATAAAATACGATATAGCTAGTTGTTATGCATATTTGTTCACTGTTAGATCTCATCAATATTTATATCTGGTCATATTTGCGCTTGAAGGATGGAAATGAGCAGGTATGTATCCAGCCTTTTTACTCCAAATAATAAAACTCCATGACGCTACAGGACAGGCTGCTGGGCTCACATTCACATCTGTCAGTACAGTCAGCATGTTGACAGAAAGTTGATACTCTACTTGGAGTAGCTATTATCGCCTCACTATGATACTAAACAAGCGGCTCGCTTTGTTTCCCCGCAGCTCTTATATGTTATTAAAATACAAAGATCCCGACTGCCACTACTACTACGATGTTGTCACAATGCTATTCTTCACTCAGTTTCAATTAAAACTCGGAACGTGGAGCAGTCGATCCAGTTTTAAAATTGTATACCGTAATCAATTGTTATAATTATATCAGTGATTTACTGTGATATGTAGCTCGAATAATAGTATAAGGTCTACACATTTTATTAGTTTAATATATAAGTGATTTGAACATATGGCGGCCATGGGAAAATATTTCAGACCGAAGATTTAATAATAATAATAATAATAATAATAATAATAATAATAATAATAATAATAATAATAAATTTAGACTTACAAGCTATATAAAGTTGGAATTAAATTATTTAATAAATATATACATATATAATTTTAATTATAAAAGTTAAACAATACCAAATAATATAAAAATTAAATAACATTAATAAACAATCCTTCTGTCCTTGTGTAATAAACGCTCATAGCGCTATGAGAAACGTGACAACACCGCATGTCAAGTATTGCCGCGCGGCACCCGCTTTTATATAAACTGTTAACCATCAGAGTGAGGCAATAATACTTATTATAGCCACACAAATTCCACTAGATGCTGGTTTGTACCAGTCCCATACACAGACTCAAAATTACATAAGATAATTTCTTTAATGCAGTAGTCAAATATAATTAAAAATAATAGTGAAGGGACATAGATACTAAGTGCAATTTCATGACATTACACGATATAATGTAAACATATTATATAAAAATCCACATGCGCGACTGACCTAGAAGACTCTTGGCCTGCCAGCCGGGCTGCTGCCTCATATCCAATTGGCATTTGCAGATGTGAATTAAGATATATCCAGTATAGGGGTAACATGTGGGAAGCATGTCGAGGCCTAATGGTTTTCTCAACCTGAAGTCGTGACTTATTGCATCTACCCAAAATTCCTAAAAATCCTGGGTGGGTTCTGGTACCATAATGACAGAAATTCCATGAGAAAATTTCTTCCCCCAGAGAGACTAGAATTACCGCTTGCCCCGTAGCTCTGCATCAATGCATATATAATTTCAAGGTGTAGATCCTGTCAGAAGTAAAATTGTACTTAACAAAAAAAAATTGGAGCAGGTGAATAATTTTACATATCTAGGATGCAATATCTCATATGAAGAAGAAAAGGATGTAAATGCAAAAATATCAAAATTTTAAAGGGTTTTAGGATTAATAAATTCCATCTTCAAGCCACAGTTAGTCCAAAATAGTTCAAGACTAAAAGTGGCTCTTCCAACTCTTTTGTATGGTAGCGAAGTATGGATATTGAAGCAGAAGGATATATAGAGACTTAGATCTGCTGAAATGAGATACCTTCGGAGAACTGCAGGATACACACTAATAGATCACAAGAAAAAGAAGACATCTTAGAAGAATTACACATGGAACCTTTAGAAAACAAAATTTCTGATTATGAGTCAAGATGGATGCAACACGTTCATCGAATGGAAGATCACAGGATACCCAAACAAATGTTAAGATATCAACCTGCAGGAAGAAGAAGACCAGGTCGTCCACTCATAAGACTTTTGGATGGTGTTTCTGTTGAGGCCGAAACAGGTCAACCAGTGACCTAAATTCATGATTGTACTATGATGATGATTATATAAGATATATAATTCTATCAATTCAAATAACAACATTTCAATAAAAAGATGTCTTTGCAAACATCACGACGCACCAGAATTTCGCATTTGATACTGTATGTGTAGGCCTAGTGTGTGTGTGTGTGTATATATATATATATATATATATATATATATATATATGTTATATTGCAGATTTTCGCGGATATAAGTATGAATAAGAAAGTTTTCTTGGGTTTTCCGCGTCTTGGATTCAAGTTCGGCTCCTGGCCACTGATCCCACATGCCATTATCAAGGAATGATAAGTTCGAGTCACAGGTTTAGGTCTTATATAATAAAACAAATAGAAACCCAAGAAAACTGTCTTATATATATATACATATATATAATATTCTTCTGTACGTGTGTTTGTCACTGTACTCCTCCTAAACGACTGGACCTATTTTGATGAATTTTTGTGTTTGATTAGGTCCCCCGATGGTTTATATTCACAATTGGACCCTCTAAAACCATTAGATGTAAGAGTTCACCTGAAGTGAAAATTTAAAAATCGCTCTAGCGGTCACATTCTTCGATGTTTTACAACGAAACTCAGTATATCCTATTTAAATAAACCGAGGTAGGTATTATCCATATAGAGCAAAATGCGACAATTAGAAGTAGAGGTTTACTTTGAAATTCGAAATTAAAAACTGCCTAAACGGCTGCACCAATTTTGATGACATATTTGGTGTGTGCTTGAGTGGGTCCCTGGATGGTTTAAATTCACAATTGCACTCAATACGTGGCGCTGCGATCAGTTTATAGAACTTTTTATGTCAGATAATAGTCATCTGCATTACCGACACACTCCGCGCAACAACAATGTGACGTCATAATGTACGCTTCTTGAGTCATAACAGATGGCAGTGAGGAGTTTTCTTACGTATATATATATATATATATATATATATATATATATATATATAAACCCAAATGCCCCAGGTTGTCATTCAATATGTCTGGTGTTCTCTCCTGGCATGGCGTACTTATAACCCACTTCTGAGGCTGTGGTGCCGAAGACGGGGTTACGTTGCCCCGATGATATGAGAGTTGATGATGATTGTAATGATGCGCCAGGAGAGGCCTTAAACTAAACTTTGGCTAATTAGGCGAGTATGATATTGATGATAATGATGATCAGATGGTGTTCGGTTAATTAGTGGATGTTATGGTAAAAAAGTAACTCATATTTTTATCGTCCGGCCATGACACGAGAATTGAATTTTCGGGCAGGACAACGTCTGCCGGGTCCACTAAGGTGTGTGCATGCTTATACATACATACATACATACATACATACATATATATATATATATATATATATATTCTTCTTTAGTAGGAATTGCTTTACAATACAGTAGTTCTCCTACAACCATTGTAAATTCTAATCCACCATAAATCCCTATTCTCTGTATCACTCTCTGTTATCCTCTCGACACCAAATTTCTATGCACTCCTTCAATCCACTGTCATATATATATATATATATATAGAGAGAGAGAGAGAGAGAGAGAGAGAAGAGAGAGAGAGAGAGAGAGAGAGAGAGATTGTTTTAAACAATATTATAATTATTATTTTCATTGATATTATCATTATTTCTCTGAAAATATAAACAATGAATGCAACGAAATACACAAATCTAAAAAAAATCTGTCTCCAATGATTTATTGAAAGGAAATTGAAATGAAACAAAGTAACCAGAGGCGATGTTTGGATTTGACTTGGGTACCATTATGATTTTGACACTTTAGAAAGAAGAGAGGATATGAGCACACACCCGGCACCACCACCACAAAGGGTTATTATAACACGCGATTAAAATTTATTATGCAAACATTCACTCACTTTGTCTCTCACGAAACCGTATGAAGCATCGTGTCTTTGACCCTCAAACTGCGGGGGCTTCAAACTGGCACGCCCATATTTCCAGTACAGACGACCGCCAAGATAATGTGGCCCTAAGTCGCAATGGTTTTAACCTGTCACTATGTTCCGACTGAAACAGTTCTTCATCCACTTCATTCCAACATTAAGACTCGCCCCTTCTCGTCTTCTACTAATTTTTCCCCGTGATACTCAAATGTCCACACATGTAATATTTGTGAGGCTTAATAACTGTCATATGTGACATAGAACACCGCCTACTTCAATGTTTATGTATGCACACGCAGAGAAATACATGTATCCGGCATCCAAATTGAACACCTTACTTTAATGTAACCAACAAAACATTTTTTTAGTGATATAGTACCCGGGTCATAAAATTATTTCAATTCCAGCACAAATTTGAAGCCAAATATTGTAGCTAGCATAATATAGTCCCCTCGGTCTATCTTAGGTCGGTAGAATACCCCGCAATATTTGTGCATTAGGATTTGACTGTAAAACATTATATATATATATATATATATATATATATATATATATATATATATATATATATATATATATACATGAATAAGAAGGGTTTCTTGGGTTTTCCGCGTCTTGGATTCAAGTTCGCCTCCTGGCCACTGACTCCGACATTTCGGCATGATCCCACATGCCATTATCAAGGAATGATAAGTTCAAGTCACAGGTTTAGGTCTTATATAATTAAACAAATAGAGTTTTCGCTGTGGTCCGTTTCCGAAAACTCTATTTGTTTAATTATATAAGAGCTAAACCTGTGACTCGAACTTATCATTCCTTGATAATGGCATGTGGGATCATGCCGAAACGTCGGAGTCAGTGGCCAGGAGCCGAACTTGAATCCAAGACGCGGAAAACCCAAGAAAACCTTATTCATACTTATATCCGCGAAAATCTGCAATATAATATATATATATATATATATATATATTACAGATTTTCGCGGACAACCCAGAAAACTTTCATATATATATATATATATATATATATATATATATATCGATGTTTTATTTAAATTTTGACATTTAGCAAAGAACGCCAAACATGACATGAAAAGAAAAATAAACGATGGTTAAGACGTTTAATTTTTCTTTTCATGTCACACAAACACACACACATCTTGTGGAGAAGTCAAATTTCTAGAGGGTAACAGAAAACCCACTATACATAGTGGATGAAACCCGAAATAAAATTATATATACACACGCACATACATATATACAAACACAACGTGACTTATATACCGTAAAGTAGAAAGTAAAAAGAAAAAACTATTTATCGGGATGCGTTAACATTTCCAAGCACATTTGTCGTTAACATATATCTCAACTGAATTCATATCATCTGTACATAATAAAATAATAGGCTATAATAATTAAAAATAAATATTCTTGTTCTTTTCTTCATACCATAGTCTTACGGCTTTTAATTCGATATAGTATTTAACAAACAGTTGAATAACATAAATTGTTCATAAACGCTGAAAATTAATAAAATTGTGTAGATCTACATAATCTAACAACGGCTTCCGTGGTCTAGTGGGTATGTTCCTTGTCGCTAGTCCCAAGAGTCACGAGTTCAAACCCAACAGGAGTCGGTGGATTTTTTTAGGAACAAAATCCAAGGGACAAGTCTTCCGGGAGGGACTTTACAGGCCGTGGGTCCCGAGTCTGAAGCATTTGGGCTCATAAAAGAAAGTCGACATAGGTCCTGTGGGCAAAATTTAATCTAGTTTCCTACTAGCTGCCTCATTGAGGCGATGTAATAACCAGATGTCACTAATTGACATATTTATGGAAATAAGTATAAGTAAATTAGTCTAGTTAAAAAATCTCACTAGAGAATCACCCATGTCCCGACCGGGAACGAACGGAGATCAGTCAGTCACACAATCTCATTCATTCTAAGTAGGCCTACTTTAAAACAAGAGATAGTTTGTAAAATTCTAGAAATGTTGGGGAAACTCAATCATGTTGGCTAGTCTCACCAATAAAACCTTTAAAAATAGATCTAACTTGATAATGTGAACTTGTTGCCAACAATGAATTAAGTCCCAGCAAATCGCTGTAATAATTTAACTCGATACATGTAAAAACGAAGGAATTATGGAAAAATCTCACTGTCGACCAAGTAAAAAGAAGTAATTTAAACTAGAACTATTTTGGAACATTCGAAAAAAATGTGCTAACGTAAGATATATCTGTAATCTCGCAACTGTTTCTGCTGAATTTCAAGAAATAGAGAATGTATTACAATTGTACACTGTTACTAATACTTCCCGCTGTGCTAACGTAAGATATATCTGTAATCTCGCAACTGTTTCTGCTGAATTTCAAGAAATAGAGAATGTATCACAATTGTACACTGTTACTAATACTTCCCGCTGTGCTAACGTAAGATATATCTGTAATCTCGCAACTGTTTCTGCTGAATTTCAAGAAATAGAGAATGTATTACAATTGTACACTGTTACTAATACTTCCCGCTGTGCTAACGTAAGATATATCTGTAATCTCGCAACTGTTTCTGCTGAATTTCAAGAAATAGAGAATGTATCACAATTGTACACTGTTACTAATACTTCCCGCTGTGCTGAATAAGTATTAAATAATAGGTAATATAATATTAACTCTGTTTTCTACAAACGTTCCCGTATTCTTAATACTTCTAACTCGGTGCTTGATATATAGGCAATCAATAAATTATGTAGCGACGATCTTTACAAATTCACTATTAGCGTTGTAAACAGAGCTGACACTGGCCGTGATTTTTTTTCTTGGAGATCCTTAATTTCATGCTTAGGACTGCTTTAAATGCGGTATTCTATCCACAATTTTACTCCCTTTCCGAAGGACTGAGGTAAATCTATGTTACATGATTTTATTCCTTTCCTGAAGGTAGGCACAAAGAAGATTTTACGCTCCGAAAAAAAAAAACACTCCATCGACCTAGATCACATTAAACCCTCAAACATCGAGTCCAGAGAAGAACAAGGTCTACAAGACTATTGACGATCGAGTGGGCAGAAAAGTAAATCAAAGTAATTGTATGCTATATGCCTATTTATATTTTAAATTAATATTTCGTTACCATAGTCCCGCGCCGTAGCCGAGTGGTTAAGGCAAGAAGCCTTGGCGCAGAGCTACGGAACTTGCGCTGGTTCGAGTCTCCATGGGGGAAGAAATTTTCTCATGGTGTTTCGGCCAGTATGGGGCCGGTGCCTACCTAGCATCGTGAGGCATTTGGGTAGCTACAATAAGTAGCGGCTCCAGGTTGAGAAAACCAGCTATAACGGCTGGGGGACTCGAAATGCTGACCACATGTCACCCCTACACTGGCTGATGATCATCTACCTCTGTGATTGACACATGTGGGTGTGAGGCCAGCAGCCGGCTGATAGGCTCAGGGCCTTCTAGGCCTGTCACGCCAGGAGTTTTTTTTATTTCATTACCATCAATTTGATTAACTCCCACTTATAAGAAATGTAAATTGTAATATAATATTGTGTAGTAAGAACGCTATAATAGAATGAATGGACGTTTAAAAAAAAGTTACGTTCCTTAGAGTTAATTTTATATTATTTCCTAAATTCTGTTACACACTTAACGCAGGTGTAGGGCCTACTATGAAGTATTTTTTGTCTGAAAGTAGTATTAGAATGTATAATTGGAATATTCAAAAGTTTAGTGCGAGAATAGCAGAAAAGGTAAATGGATGCTATGCGAGTATGCATTTTATGTTTTCATATTTTTTTACTTCGACGCCGTGATCCTACGCAGGAACATGATTAAATGAATTATGACACAGTCTAGGTTCGATAACAAATTCTTGTTTCTTTATGGCTTCGAACTGCTTATCAGCTTTATTAATTAATTTCATCACCAGAGTAAAAATTTGTCAGGCTTCCAACTAGCATATTGATACTGGTGCCGTGTTTCCACTGCTTGACAATGTATGCATTATCATCTCTAAGTTATTTTTTTTTTTTGGATTTAGTAGAAAGTTAAATGTTATTAAAATGTATGCTTTCCGCCGCTTCAAAACCTATATAAACATTTAATTACCGTTTAATAATATTACGCCCATATACATATTTAATATCCTAGACGACCAAGACAGGGATGGAATGAGCCGGAAGAGGCTATTAGGCCTAAACCATGAAAGGGCGAAGAATAAATTTTTAATGTAAAATACTACCTTTCTTATTACCTTTTAACAAAAAAAACATGTTACTTTTGCGTAACTGTTAAAAGCACAGTCCATATTCAACCTTATTTATTTGGTCATTAATTATATATATCTACTCCTATGCAATAGTATTCAGAATATATTGAACTGGGAAGCACAATGTAGAGTATTGTGAACATTAAAAGAGTATGCAATTAAAACAAACTATAGCTAAAGGTTTGAAGCGAGCTTAACCGTTGAGAGTATGTAACTCTACCTTAGGAACATATTTTTATAATATTAACCATATATTAATGGTCTGATGTTTTTACGCAAAACGTAAATGTTTATGAAGTAAAATAATTCGGAGGTAAATTGTTTTATTAAAAATGTATTTATTTATTTTCATTTAGTCTTTCTGCCATCGTAGATTTCCCACAATATGAATAAGTCATAGTCTAATCTTACAGCATGAAGCCTTAATACTTAGAATCATATTAGCGTTACTTAAAATTATTAAATAAAAGGTTTCTGCAGATACAAATTAAAATTGTCATAAAAATAAATGTAAGTTCGCCGTATTTCTGGGAAGGTTAAGATCAATTTATATTATGCAAAATACATTAAAAGTTCGAAGTTGTTTGTGATTGGTGTTTTCAATGTTGAAAGGGATGTTAAAATTGAATTATGGAACTGAAATTACACTATTCTGTAAATTGACCTCTGCTTTTTAAAGAAGAAAACATAGGACGCCATCCCTCCCCAAAAAAGGTTATTTTCTACAGATAAAACTAATGGTTTTTAAATGAAGCTCCAGGCGACAAGTTTCTAATAAAAACTAGTTACGATTTTCAGTAGGCCTATTGAACTTAATATTCCAAGATAATAGTTGGATCTGTACGAGTATGTGTTTAAATTACCGTACAATTGATTTAAGTATAACAGAATTCAGTTTTATTTTGTTTCATAGCAACCAGATAATGTGTGTAACTGATGAAACATTGATTAACACAATAAAAGTTTCAAACGTGATGCTAGCATATCTTTTACGTATTGTCGGTTTTCTCTTCTTTCTCATGCATTAAGTTTCCGGCCGATTTCCCGCGACCTGTAGACCTAACACATGTAGTACTTACCATGGTTGAAAACAGCATTCATCAGCACATTTTTATTGTCGAAAGTTATCTTCTTAAGATGAAGTCGTACGAAAGATGTATTCGTTACCCTGCAAGTTCTATCAAAATCGTACGTTTTGTGATTATAAAAGTGGCGACAAACTGGTTCAGTATTAAATAAAAATAAATCATGTTTCAAGAGAGTTCTTACTCAAGAAAATATCGATGATATTCGTGCGTGAATTGAATTAAGTCCTAGAAAATCTAACCGGCGCAGGCGCGGCGTCTAGCTATCACAACGATCCTTGTTAAGAGAACTTGAAATATTGAAGTTTTATTCACACAAAATTTGTCGTATTCATAGCTTACATCTGCCTGTCTTCAATGCAAGACTTAAATTGTGTTTAATGATAATTTGGTGTGTTTTAATATGTATCGTAATAATCCATACACTCTGGACAAATTGAAGACTGTAGTTACACGAGGAATGCGCGACCCGTTACAAGCACTGCTCCAGAAAGAGCTCCCGGAATGTATTAATCGATTTCAGAAATGCATAGATCAGGAGTAACAACATGTTCAAAATCTACCTTAAGAATTGGTAAAATAGTTCATTTCTATTTAATTTTATTCTGTTTTTATATCAGTGTAATATTGTGTTAATATTTTTATCTACTTCCTTCCGCAAAATTCTTTACTGAGTCTCAGCATATGGTCATCCCTTACCTCTGTTGAATGCTGAGTATGCTTAATGTTTGGTAGCGCCATCTTTGCATCTCCCTGCGCAATACACTTGTCACGTCAACCAACAAACTGCAATTCAGCTCTTCAAGGATTATTTTAAGAACGTATTAATCATGCATTATTGCAGAATTACGGGACTTGGCGCAGGTTTAAAACCTTATGGAGTAAGAAATTTTCTCATAGAATTTCGGTCAGTATGGCACCGGTGCGATTCCCATCCAGCATCGTGAGGAATTTAGGTACCTATAATAAATAGCGACTCCAAATTGAGAAAACTTGCTATAACGGCTGAAGGATCCTGAAAGTTGACGTGTCAATGATTGGGTGACCGTCCACTTTTGTGATGAATATATGTGGATTTAAACCCAACAGCCAGCTGATCGTCAAGGACCTTTTAGGCCCATAGCGCCATGGGGAAATATATATGTACACATACCGATAATATAATACATATGATATGTCCGTTTCTCTTTTATAGAACTGTATCTTGGGGCTAATTCGATAAAAGCCAATTAAAAACAATTAGGAGATCGGACATTTCCAATTTGCTAGTTTTTATTGAAATATTTAAATAATTTCACATGCCTCGAGGACACCAATGCAACATGACAAGGCCAAGGTACCACATCAATGTAGCATGATTATTATATACTAATTTTCTAGTACCTAGAACCTATTAACCATAACTTTGACCTCACGAAGATGATGCTACAAAAATATCAATTTCCTGTACGATTCTGTAAGAACTCATCATGGAGAATTAAGGATACTTATAAACATAAACCACGCATGTAAATACCATAAAATAATGCTTGATCTATGCCATCAGCTACTTGATCATACTAAAAAAAGAGATGAAGCACTAAAATTTGACAATCAGGTTTATCAATATCTTACTATATTCACGAAGAATATAGCAAATACACGAACATACAGCATTTATTGGCTTGGACTCGTTAAACTTTGTTATTATAATCTTCAGCTAGATATAACGCGTGTGTGTGTGTGTGTGTGTGTGTGTGTATCAGAGAGAAAGAAATATATATAAAGGGTAAACGACTTTAAATTCCATTCCGAAGGAAGACACGGTCAGATATTCTTCCGAAAAATTGCATGAACCCTAATTGTTATCGAAACCGCGACAATGAGTCCCAAAGCGGATTCACTAGCCGACACATTTAAGTTGTGATTATGTGAAACAAACCAGAACTTCAAAACATATGGCACAGAATCAAAACTTACTATCCTTCTTTAAATTTTTATTTTATTTTTATTTATATACTTACCCTAGTGGAGTTAAGGCCATGTGGTCTTCTCTTCCACTCACCAGGACAAACATATGTTACATTAAAATACAAAACTCACAATAATATTACACACTAAACCATTATCTTGCTAAACTGAAGTATAATAAAAAAGGTCTAATGATTCAATAAATTTAAATACAATTGAAATTAAAACAGATAAAGGAATTTATACACAAAGGAAGAACAGCTGGAATCTACTATGTATAAAAAATACAAAGAATTAATCCATTGCTTATGGCCTACAACAGGTAGAAAGGATTAGGCGAATATAGAATCCAAGACATATAAATGGAATCAGGAGAAGAAATTTGATAAGTAACTTGTTCGATTATTCAGTCACGAGAACGTAATTATTTAACTGAGGCTATAAAATTAATTGCCATGTTGATGATATGATTACAGTAAATATTAGAAAAAAGAAGAGAACATAACCCACAGACGCATGTTGCTTTTATTGATTTTGAGAAGGCATTTGATCGTGTTGATAGAGATGGGTTATGGAAAATAATGGAAATACATGGCTTCCCCGCAAAATTAATTTATGTGATAAAAAGTTTGTAAGTAAAGTCTCAAATTATAATAAATATAGGCACATCAAAGACCGAAGCTATTTTAATAAATAGAGGTGTAAGACAAGGGTGTAGTTTATCACCTACCCTTTTTAATCTATATATTAATGACATCATCCAAAATTGGAAAAGTGTTGTTAATATAGGTATAAGAATGGACCGTTTTAAAATAGGCTATTAAACGTTTTAATGTATGCTGACGATATGGTTATTATTCAAGAAAATGAAAATAATTTGCAGTGCTCTTTACATCAATTAAGTCAGTTATGCCAAGAATATAATTTCAAAATATCAAAAGAAAAAACAAGAATAATGGCATTTTGGGGAAACGATCATATAAGATCAAAAATCGTAATAGACAACAAACCTCTGGAACAAGTAACAAATTTTAATTATTTGGGTTGTAATTTTACTTTAAACACAAAAACTGAAAGAGACATACATATGAAACTGTCGAAATTTCAAATGATATGCGGAACTATACATAAAACAATTAAAGAATAAAACAAGAAGAGATACTAGATTGAAGTTTTATAAAATATTGGCAGTTCCTCCATTACTTTATGGGAGCGAAACTTGGGTAATGACCAAAAAATTGCAAAGTAGAATACAAAGCGCAGAAATGAACTTCCTTAGAAGAACAAAAGGCTGCACAAGATTGGATCGGATAAGGAATGAAGATATAAGAACAGAGTTAAATATATATCCATCCATTGGATGAGAAAATCAAAGAATATAGAGAGAAATGGTTTACACACATGGAAAGAATGAATGTATCAAGATTACCAAGAGCAGCATTCAACTACAAGCCAAGAGGTTCAAAGAATGTAGGAAGGCCAGTGAAGTGAAGAAGAAGAAGAAGAAGAAGATGATATGAACAGGAACAGATTAAGAAATATTTTGAATTAAGAATCGGCTAGTAGGACCAAGGGAAATATGGTCGAATGGAATTTTGAAGAAGAAGATAATAATAATAATAATAATAATACTAATAATAATAATCATCATCATCATCATCCGGTATCATGGCAGCTGCCGCCGTCTTCCGGAAACCAAACGCCATTCCTCTCTGTACATCCATTGATCTTCCTCCATTCCTCTGATATTCATAGCTGCTTGTACCCCTTCTATCCCAAGTTTTCTTCGGTCTTCCCCTCTTCCTCCATTCCATTGGGATCCATTCCGTAACAATTTTTGGCAATCTTTGCTCTGGCATTCTTTTGACATGACCATACCACTGCAATATTTTCTTTTCTATAATGTCTATGATGTCCGGCTCCACTTATACACTCATAATTTCCCATATTTCTTTATTTCGTATTCTATCCATTCTAGATTTTCCAGCTGATCTTCTTAAAACATCCATTTCTGTACTTAATATTCTTTTCATTTCCCTGGTAGGAATTTGCCAGACTTCAGCACCATATGTTAAAATGCTCTGGATTATGGTTTGATATATTTGTAATTTTCTATTTTTTGTAATATTTTTGCTCCACCAAACAGAGTTTAAAGCATTTATTGCTTGTTTTGTTTGTGCGATTCTATTTTTAATTTCCACTGTGTTATCGCCTGAATGGTCTAATTTTGTTCCTAAATAAGTGCAATCAATAGGCCCTACTAGGTTTTAGTTCTTCTCCATTGTTGAAATTTATATTTTCCATTTCTTCTCCTATACACAGGTATTTAGTTTTCTCAGTGATTATACAATAATATAACAATATAATAATAATAATAATAATAATAATAATAATAATAATAATAATAATAATAATACTGCTTTATTTAAGCTGACAGAGTTAAGGCCTTCTCTTTCACTCAACCAGCGAATAATAAAATAATACAAAGTTTTATGTACTTAATGCAATTTTAAAATATAAAAGTATTGCCTATAAAATGGACAATTTGAATGGTCTTCTTCTTCCTTCGTTCCTTCCAAGTATTAGGCCAAGGCCTGTTACGATCCTATAGAAAATTTTCCCTCCAGCGTTTCATAGGACGGCCCAGTGATCTTCGTCCTCTTGGTATATAATTATAAACAGCTTTGGGGATCCGATTTGAACTCATTCTTTCAAGATGGTGTTTCCAATTTAGTTGGTACTGTTTAATATATTCCAAAATTGGCGTAGTCTTCAATTCTTTTAAGATATCGGTGTTCCTTTTTCGAACCCATCTGGTGTAACCCGCAGTTCTGCGTATGAATCTCATTTCACAAGCCGTTATTCTGCTTTCATGTTGTCTTTTTAGTGTCGATGTTTCACTACCATAGATCAACACTGGTCTAGCCAAAGTGTTATATAAACGTAATCTGGTGTTTTTTTGTACAAGGGATGGTTTCATAACTTGATTAATAATTCCTAAACTTTTATTATAACTAGTATTTTTTCAGGGATATCCTTTTCATCCCAGATAGAGAGATAATATCCAAGGTATTTAAGTTGATTAGATCTCTCTAAAATTTTATTCTGGAGACAGATTTTACTTTGTATGGGGTCCTTCCAATTCGAATGGTCACTAACAAAACATAACATAACATAACAAAGTAAGAAAAGCTTCCTACGGGTATGGAGATTGTCTATAGAGCTGGAATGTAAAATAGTTGTGTAGAAAGTCAAGGTCAATTTTTTGTGACTGTAGAACTGTTGATTATTATGAAATCTAGGATTTGTATATAGTAAAATTTAAGATTGCAACATATTACTTTATAATAAGAAATAAGACTTCTGTCTTTTGGCGCAAACTGTAGATTAATATAAACTATCTACGTTGTAATCTAACATTTAGTACATAAAAATCAGTCCACCGCTGTGGTCTCGAGGTAGCGTGCTGCCTTGTCACGCAGCGGGTCCGGGTTCGATCCCGGTCGGGACAGTTTTTCTGGGTGAGGTTTTTATCGGGGTTTTCCCTCACCTGTAAGACAAATGTCAGGAAAACTTTAAGGCCCAAACGGTCCCCGAAATCATATGGCCATCGCAATCATAATCATGCATATTCATCTTAGATTAAGCTTAGGGACTCTCCTGGCACACCACTATCATCATTACCTGTCATATGATCGGGGCAACGTAACCCCGCCTTCCAAGCGCCCCAACCTCAGAAGTGGGTTACAAGCACGCCATGTCAGGAGAAAACGCCAGGAATGTCGAAAGACAACCTGGGACATTTGCGAAAAAAAGTAAGCTACATAAAAATCTTGTCCCTTTATGATGTTTTAAGGCTATGACTATTTAACTCATGCCACACATGGTAGTCAATGACCATTCACATTTAAATGAATTTTGATTTACAACCAATCACAGTCTTTTTCACCTCGATTTTATCACTTTCATTTTATAAAGTGGCTCCCAGATTGTATGTATATGTATAGTGCATGAATGTAACCAGATTCTGCTTGCGAGATACAATAGAAAAAACATTCGTAGCAATTGATTATACCAAAACATAAATAAACCACTGTTTACACTTCCTTAAACGTTGTAGAAAAATATAATTGACATATTTACATCATAGTACATCAGAAATTAATTAATAACCTGTGATGACGTGTTTCATTTTTTGTCCACTACAATATTGCGATTCTATTTGGCAAGAAATATGAGCTGGTTGCAGTGATGAACAAATGAAACATAACGTTTCTCATTTGTTTTCAAACATCGCCGTTTACATTAAATATATAAATACTTTAAAATAACTATATTTAAATAATGTTTTGTGGGCAAACAGCTTAATTTTATTCGTTAAATAGTCCTAATAAATGCCATTCTTAATTTGCAAATTATCTTGATAATTCATTCCTCACTTCGTGAGTCGTGAATTTATCGATAATTTGGAAATAACTCGTGGCATTACTTACGAAAATTTGAGTAGAAGTTTAATGGATTCTGTGTGAAAATATAATTCAGTTTAGTTGGGGAATACAACGTTGAACAACTTCTGCCAAATGGATGATAGTTGGTAAAATTATCTGATTCCTCGTGTATTTTATTAGGTAGCTATGTGCCACTATTCCATTAAACGTGACATGTGTTGAGGTTTATGCAACTTAAGTGGAAGGAAGAACATGGCCTGCTGCTAAATTAGACCTGCATGACGATGGAGGGGATATCTTAAGAGGGGACCGGAGCTTTAAGGATGAGTAAAATAACTTTTTTTTTATCTGGGTTCCGACTTTTTTTTATCTCGTAGGCAAGACGAACGTGAGTGGAGCGTGTTCAGTGAAGTGTGTGATCAGGGTTATGTGATAACCGTAATTAAGGGGAAGAGGGAGAGAGGAAGCACTTGACACTAGCGGTTACTTGAGCATTCGTCTCTACATATTGTTAACTGTAAAGAAACATTCTATTCCACTTCATTAATCTCGAAATGTATTCAGCGCTAATCTAAATTTCAATATTAGTTCAAGGAATCCTTATTGATTTTCATTTTTATTACAAGAACTTAGTGGCTTGGAGACATGTAATTATAAAGTTCCAATTTCCATTATTGATGTCTTTTTTTCACTAGGTTTTCGATAATCCTTGCCAAATTTCTGAAATGTAATTGCTTGCGCCTGCGTTTTTCTTGCAGCAGACAGTCTGTGGGTTATGTTAGTTTCCATGGAACCCGCTAGAATTTCACAAATTATTAGCATTATCTCATACAAATTATTAGCACTTATGATTCATTGTTTATAATTTGTTATGAATAAATAACTTAGTAGATCTATAAAATATTATTATAACCTACTTTTTAAGTGATCATGTACAAATCTAACACTAACCAAACCAAGTAATTGGTATGTAAATTTCTATTAAAATATGTGACTTCATCAGATTAAGAGAGGCCAATAAAATTCACCTACAAAATAGTTCAACTTTCCAAAAAAATATTAAAAATCCAGAAATTAAAAAAAAAAAGGTTAATAAAATCATCTAGTAGGCCTATACCATTTACTGATTTCATAAAAGTTTATGACTCGGTTAGGAGAGAGGTTATTTTTAAAAAATGTTAGAATTTGGTGAACAAATATATACATATACATCTTCTTCTTCACTTCAAGGTTTAGGCGATTGGCCTGTTCCGAATTCACAATGATTCTTTCCATCTCTCCCTAGGTCTTCCTACATCCCATAATCTCTTTGGTTTATAATGATGTGCTATCTTGGGAAATCTTGTTTCTTCCATTCTCTCAACATCCTGTTCCAGCCGACGCGACGCAGTGTTGATGACTATTGAATCTATTTAAAATTCTCTTATTTCTTCATTTGTTATGTGGTCCAATTTTGTGCATTTATCATCATCATCATCATCATCCGGTATCATGGCAGCTACCGCCGTCTTCCTCCAATTCTCTGATATTCATAGTAACTTGTACCCCTTTTATCCAAGGTTTCTTCGGTCTACCCCTCTACCTCCTTTCCATTGGGATCCATTTCATAACAATTTTAGGCAATCTTTGCTCTGACATTCTTTTGACATGGCCATAATACCACTGTAGTCTTTTCTTTTCTGTAATGTCTATAATGCCCGGCTCCTCTTGTACACCCACAATTTCCCTTATTTCTTTATTTCGTATTGTGAATTTATATATATATATATATATATATATATATATATATATAAATAAAGGTATGATCGGATGGTACCCAGAGTAAAGTACAAAAAAGGTAAACATATGTTAACTACGTATTCATGAGGGTGGATTGAAACAAGAAAATATATATTCACGTTCGCTCTAAGAATGACGCTGGGACATTTACAGGAATAATCTGGATTTAAACATGGGTGACGTTCATCCGATTCAGAAGTGCATCTAATAGGAAATAATGTTATTAAGATAGCAATAAACACCTGCGAGTTTCAAATGTAAACAAAAAAAAAAGCTACATGGATATATAGTGAGATCCAAGTACAGAAAATTGTGTCCGGTAATTATAAATAATAAATATTATAAAGACTTAAAACATTCAAACATCTCGGATAATTGTCAACCGATAAGAATTATACTTATGAAGAAATAAAATATCGAATTAAATCAGGAAATTCGTGTTACTATTTTTGTTAGGTTTTACATCCCAGGTATTCCCAGATTGAATTTTATAAAACCGTAAACTTTGCCTATGGTGTTGTAAAGGTCGAAATATGCTTTCATACATTTAGGGAAGGAAACAAGCTAAGAGTATTCGAAAATGAGATTCTAAGATGAACATCCATTGCTAAAATTATGTAAATGGAGAATGGAGGAAGCATCACAATGAGGAACTCTATAATTTATAATATGGTTCTTACATTCAGGATTATTAAACTTGGGGCACTGAGGTGGACATGTCTCGAAGCTCGAAGTGTGTAAACACAAATATTTTTAAAAATGTTCTTACAAAACCCTTGGAGGGAAAGACCATTAGGAAACTAGGTAAAATGATAATGTCGGAATAAATGTTGGGTAACTGGATACCAGATAATATATTAGCTGGTTGTAGTCGGGTTTGTGGAGTGTCTTACGTATGTGTATTACCAACAATAGTTTGTCCATTCTTTCTTTTTGTACGACTTTTACGTGCTCCATGTCTCTCTGGCCTCCTTACCACGGACATACCTGTCTGGATCACATATTTAAGTTTTTGACCACACAAATACTTGAAGGACCTCCCCGAAAGCTATACAGCTAATTTCCCGTGACCACTTCCGAGGTAATACAAACATTTAAGATATATTCAAACGTTCATACCAAACAAGGCAGGTACGATATAGATGATTAAGATGTGATATTTTGAAACATCTTGATATTTTTCTTATAGATGAGAGAGAGAGAAGAAGAAGAAGAAAAAACCTCACCCAGAAAAGTTTCCCGGCAAGGAATCGAAATCAGACTCTCTGCATCCAAGGGAATAATGGAATAACATCAAGAGCTTATATTATTAAATCCACTACAGACTTTACTAGACCTTGGGATAGTGGGAGGTTAAGGCTCCCACATTTTCAGGAAATTTTCACGAGATGTAGTCCCGCATGGCTGTCTTTACTCCGCGGAATACGCTTCTAGTATTTACTTCAGTTAGAGGCTGAGTCGATCACAGGGCCATAATACCGCCAGAAGGTTTAGGCGATATTAAAAATACCCTACCCCATTGGGAATTGAGCAGGTGACTCTCCAGCATGTAGCGTAATTGGCAAACAACGCTACGGCGTGGCCTCAATAGTAAGTACCGGTATACGAAATTTGTTTATTATTAGTGCAGCGGAACATTAGAAGTGATATTATTTTTATACTGTATAATATATTACATTCAATACGAACTGCATGTACTGCAATGAATTACAAATCTTGAATGTTTATATTCTTAATTATACATCTGCTGCTTAAAACGGAACTTTTTTTTCTGAAAAAAATGTACTATTTTAACTTGGCCTCGTTTAAGTAGCAGAAGCGTTTTCAGAAACATCAACCAAATTATCAGTAAAAAAATAAATCCCTAGATAAAAAAATGCAACTTTATCAGCTATATTAGGTTTTTGAAAGTACAACTAACGAGAAACATTTTCGCACTGTTCAGGCAATTGTTTTATCTTTAGGTGTACTACCTATTGCACGCGAATGGCTTACCTGAGTTCAATTTCAATATTACATGTTTGTAGGGCCTATATATTTTCTTCTTCTTGTATCTTGTAAGCCCATGTTTCTCTTAACAGAGAATTAGGCGCTCTCCCCCTACAGGGAAGAACTTACTAATTTAGTTACACTTGTTTTCGTATAGATGTTATTTTGAGTGGCCCGTGGTCAGCGTTCCGCCTCATACTGACATCTAGGAAACCAAGGTAGTACTAGGACGGGAAAATTCGGTAAATTTTGCTTAGAGGCCTTTTCATTCAGGCTTAAGGATTTTTTACGAGCCTGAAAATCTTCATACTCGGGACCCACGCCTTAAAGTCCCTCCCGGAGGACTTGCTCCTTGAATTTTTCGATCCTAAAAAAAATCCATCGACCCCGGACGGGTTTGAACCCGCGACCCTCGGGACCAGAGGCAAGGAGCATAATCACTAGTCCACCTTGTATATATTTTAATATTTTTAATTTCTTAGAAATAGGTCAATTTTTAAATGAAATTCAAACGAAATGACTTCGAAAATGTCATCCTGATTAAAAATAAATAAAATAAAAATTTGAATGCCAAGTGCCGTTTCCCCTTAAATAAGTTATGACTTATGAGTTATGATGATCGTCAGGGCCTGATGTAGGCGGTTTTTACTAGCCTCATGCTCCCGCTGGGAGAGAAGAAGAAATGACTGAATAAAAACTGACACAATTTCCTACTATAATTGCCTTCGTTCCAGTATACAGTCAGATGTCATGGTTTTTATAATTAGTTATCATTTGTAACATTACATTGTATAAGGTATCTTTGCTCTAGACAGATATTAAAAACAACGCATAAATCTATGAGATATACAAATTATAAGTTACAGGTAGTTGAGCGTATTATTAAATATTTGTTGAGGATGTGATGCAGATGAAAGCGGTGTTGGCACAAAGGTAAGGTAAATGTTAAATGCACTTGTAGAGAAAACGCTTGGGGCTGCGATTCTCTCTACTCCTGAAGATGTGGCTACACAATGGCATTTCCGCGGTCTCTCTATATACCCCATCTTAAGGATTTGCCACTTTATCACTCGAACGAGGGTCTACGCATGTCAAGAGCTAAATACAGGCATTCTAATGTAAATTAAACACATTCCAAAAAGCAATCATTCTTATTCAAAAACAAGGAAAACTCACATATTAAATGTTAGCTTGTTATAGTTAGCAAGTTTTGCGCTATAAATCATAATTGATAACAGCCTTTTTAGCATGAGAAATGGTTCCAATTCCTAGAAATAAGTCATTTATTTTAAAGAAAACATAAGGAAAGTGTGTTCTAAAAATGTTTACATTATGCTTTCGGCCAATTTCAAAACTTTTAAAACTAGAATACTCTTACATATTGCTTAAAATTGATAAGTATGGTAGTAGGCAGAATATATATAGGGAATATGTATTAGATTACAGTGTTATGATTTGATACAAAAAGGAAGATCGAAATGAAGGAAGAATGGATAAGGATGAGTTTGCATAGAAGGTACTGCCCTATAGTAAACAAATACACACATACACACACGCACGCACACGCACACACACACACATATATATATATATATATATATATATATATAATACATATAATACATACATACACCCTTAGACAAAAATATGAGTTATCGCAGATTTTATCAATCGATCGGGGAACTTCGTGAGCGCTCGCAGAAGCCGTATTCACATCAACACGTTTTCAGTAATTGTACTGGGTTGTTTGCTAGTTAACGCAGTGCACACTCAAGCAACATGAAAGAGAGAGCTTGGCTGGGTGTGTTTCCGTGGTCGAGAGGTTTAACAGACATCATCTGCGTTCGTAACCTCACGGGTTCGATTCCCGTTCTACTTTTTTTAAACTCAATATTAGAATAGCATTTCGCCTGTAATATAGTTTCAAATTTAATTTTATATTTGAGTTTTATGACTTTAATGCACATACAAAACACACAAAAATGTAAATTAAAACCTTCTCCTAATAAATAAATGACGAAAGAAAATATCTTCTAAAATAAAAACTTTAACAAAAACAAAATCAATGTAGAGTGTATCAACCCTCAGCATATATTCCCGCCCTCAATCTTCGGGGCATTGAGACTGCCTTGTGCCTATGTCGTGTGTGCGCTGAGCCATGGTAAAATTCGATAGTATTAATTATAAACGAACTTGTTAGAGGCTATTGCTTTTGAGCAGATGTCTGCGCATCACAGTCTATTGAATGCAATACATTGAAATTACCTAGAACAACCCTGAATGCGGTAAATATAATTGTTAGAATAACGACATTAAAATTGATTTAATTCAAATATCAAAATAAAATGTATTTAATTCATAAAACATTTTAATACAAATATCACGAAAAAAACTGCATAATTGAGGCATTTATTAACAAAAACCGTAAAACTGTATGCTTTACCGCTGACCTAACAGGACATGTTATGTTCCACATAACACAGTAGCTCAGGGACTGCACAGTTATGAAAAGTTTCCTAGTTTGAACCCAGCGCTGTGCCGAGAAGGACTTAGAAGAAATGTGCGTTCAAGAGATGAGTTTTTTTTGGTCTAAGGCTGTATATACATTATCTGAAACTATTCTGCAATTCATACTCAGATTGAAAAACTTTGACAAATTATTAAAATGTAGCACAATATTAATAAAGTCATCAGTTAAAACAACTCTAGAAGTCTACGTGAATAATATATTGTGCATAATTATGTTTAGAATGATTTTCGGACCCATAAATGACAAATTTATTTGGAGGATTAGATATAATATGAATTGTGTGAAATATATAGGGTGGTCATAAAGTCTCGATCCATTTCTGTGTTAACGTAATTATTTTTTTTTCTTTTAGCATAATCTAAAAGCATGCTGACAATAGAAGAGCATGAGTATGTTGTTAGTGCACGACTGCGCGGATTATCTTATACCGAGGTGCGACAGACGTTCACTCGGAAATTTCACAAACCAGGACCAACACGAGCAAACATCTAGTTAATTTACAATAAATTTTAAAAAATTGGGAATGTTGCGGATGAATCACGCTCCGGGAGATCATTTGTACCAGAAGAGACTGTTCAGCGAATCAGAGAAGCAATCGAAAGAAGCCCGAGAGCATCAAGTCGTCGTTTAAGCAATGAGTTAGATGTGCCAAAATAAACGATTTTGGAAGTTTTACACATTACGTTGAAAAAAAAAAAACCTACCATATTCAGGTGCTCCACAAATTAGACGCAGAAGATTACGCAGCTCGCCAGGCTGCGTGTTATGATTTGATAGCGGCTGATCACAATGAGGACCTTATGGATCACATCCTGTTCAGTGATGAGGCCACGTTCCACATCTCTGGCAAAGTTAATAAACATAACACCCGAATATCGGGTACCGAAACACACCGAAAGTGAATGTATGGCTTGAAATTACGAAGACCACAGTGTATAGACCCTTCATGTTCGCAGAACAGACAATTAATGGCAACAATTACCTTGACATGCTCAACTTATTCCTCGAACCACAGCTACACCATAATGACCCCTAGACTTCTTTGATTGGGGATTTATAAAGGGGATGGTGTAAAAGACAAAGGTACGGGATCTCCAGGATCTTAGGACTCGAATTTCCAATGCAGTGACGGCTATTCCACCAGCTATGCTTCAAAACGTCTTTCGGGCTACTCTCGAACGATTGGAACAATGCTTCGAAATGGACGGAGGCCATGTTGAAATACGATGAACATGTAGGCTATACATATCTTGACCAATAAACATGCATAAAAATCATCAAACTGAGTTAATTATTTCTTCGAAATGGATCGAGACTTTATGACCACCCTGTATAAAGATCCAGAGGTAGCTAAATAGTCAAATTTAGTAGACTTCAATAGACTGGACATGTTTGATGGGTGGAACACACTAGCATCCCAAAAATTGTTATGAAAGGAAGAATGTTTGGGAAGGGACGCATTGGAAAACCACAAAGAAGATGGATAAATGCCTCAAAGAAAGATAGCTAGTCTTTGCTTCAATGTAAAACTCGGGAGATGAAATCGATGAATAGAGAGGAATGGAGGCCAAGAATTATGAAGGCCAAGACCCGTTTTGGACTGTAGCGCCGTATATGACGATGAAATTTGTATAATTATACGTTTACACAACGGATGCAATATTACTTAATGTAATGGCGCATGCTGGTAAATAAATCCTTAGATACATTCATCAAATTAATATGAATGTGAATCGTATTTATAACATTAAATATTATGTGGTACTGAATAACTTATGCGGTTAACCATGTTATTGAAGAAAGATTGATAACTCTTTACATGAAAAAAAATTAAAAATCATGTTGAAGAAGTGTACACAATATTGAAATCTTTGAACAAAATTTTTAAACTTAAGGATAAATAGCTACGATAAAAAAAGAAACTAGTTGATTGCTTTTAGGATCTTTCGAATGAATAAAACCAGATACTTTGATTTCATGTCATGTATTATTATTATTATTATTATTATTATTATTATTATTATTATTATTATTATACAATATATACACTGTTATTTGCGGATGGCCAGATAATAATTGCTCAAGAATATGAAGACATGGTGTTTATGTTCAGAAAATTATTGGACGAATACGATAACTGGGTTTGAAAATAAATTTAGAAAAAACATTTTATATGGGATGTGGAGCCGAAACCGAAGATTTGATATTAGAAGATGAAAAGGGGTATATTAGAGGATGTGAAGAATTTGAGTATCTGGGAGTAAAATTAGATAAAGAGGATAAACAAGAAAGTGATATTAAGAACAGAATAAATAAAGGTAGAGCAATAATAGCAATGATGAATGAAGTCTTATGGAACAGACATATAACCAGGAAAAATAAGTTACAAATATATAATTCAATAGTGAGAAGTACTGTACATATGGAGCTGAAGTTTGGAAATTCAACAAAAACTTAGAACAAAAACTTATGTCGATGGAAATTGATTTTTTGAGGAGAGCAGCAAGATGTTCAAAATTAGACAAAATAAGAAATGATGTCATAAGAGAAAAAATTAATACTGGCTACTCAATAGTAGATTATATACGGTATAAGCAATTAAATTGGTATGGACACAAACGACGAATGCAAGAAGAAAGATTACCCAGGAAAACATTGAAATGGTGTCCACCTGGAAGAAGGAGGAGAGGAAGACCTCGAAACTCGTGGATGCAGGAAATAAGAACTGGAATGAGAGCAAGAGAACTGGAGGACATTGATTGGATGGAGAGAGACGAGTGGAGAAGAAAAATAAAACTTTAAGCACAGAAAGATGTGTAAACATTAAATTTCCGTATATAAAAAATATTCCAGATGAATGGAAGGAATCAATTATCGTACCAATCTATAAGAAAGGAGATAAAACTGATTGCAACAACTACAGGGGCATCTCATTACTTTCAACTTCGTACAAAATTCTAACAAATATATTAGTAAGCAGACTTACTCCCTATATTGATGACATTCTAGGAGATCATCAATGTGCATTTAGAAGAAACAGGTCTACAACAGATCAGATTTTTAGTATAAGACAGATTTTAGAAAAGAAATGGGAATATAATGGTACTGTACATCAACTATATGTAGACTTCAAAAAAGCATAGGATTCAATTAAGAGGGAGAAGTTATATAGTATCCTGCTGGAGTTCGGAATTCCTAAAAAGTTAGTTAGACTTATACGAATGTGTCTAAATGGCTCAAAGAGTAGGGTGCGTGTAGGCAAACAGTTTTCAGACACTTTTGAAATCCAGAATGGGTTGAAGCAAGGAGATGCACTATCTCCTCTACTATTTAATTTTGTACTAGAGCATGCCATTAACTCTTTAGAGAATGAGGAAGGCTTACAGCTGAATGGTATTAATAAGCTGTTAGTTTATGCTGATGATGTAGTACTACTGGCCGATAGCGAGGAGATACTAAAGGCCAACACGCACACACTATTGAGTAACACTAAGAAATTGGGACTGGAAGTAAATATCAGTAAAACTAAATATATGGTCACACGTAGAAGTTCAATATATAATGGAAATGGACAGCTAATGACAAATGAGGTAAATTTTGAGGAAGTGGCTGAATTCAAATACCTAGGAACAATAATCACAAATAGGAATGAGATGCACAAAGAAATTAAACATAGGTTCAATTCTGGAAATGCATGCTATTATGCATTGCAGAGACTTTTGATGTCCCAACTCCTTTCAAGAAACGTTAAGCTGAAAATATATAAAACTATTATTCTACCAGTTATATTATATGGGTGCGAAACATGGACTCTTACTTTACGGGAGGAAAGGAGATTACGAGTATTTGAGAATAAAGTTCTTAGGAAAATTTTTGGACCAAAGAGAGATGAACAGACAGGTGAATGGAGAAGACTACATAACAATGAACTACATGGTCTTTATAAGAAGCCAGATATAATAAGAACAGTCAAGTCTCGTAGACTGCGATGGGCAGGACATGTTGCACGTATGGGGAATGAAAGACGTGCATGGAAACTTCTTGTAGGAAAGCCAGAGGGAAAACGCCCAATTGGTAGACCAAGAATGAGGTGGGAGAACAACATTAACTATGATTTGAGAGAAGTAGATTATACAGGGAATGATTGGAAAGCATTAGCTCAGGATAGGGATGTATGGAGAGCTTATGTCCGCGCGGCCATGAACCTACGGGTTCGATAGTGCCAGTGAGTAAGTAAGTAAGTAAGTAAGTAAGTAAGTAAGTAAGTAAGTAAGTAAGTAAGTAAGTAAGTAAGTATATGAAAAATATTAATATTATTATTATTATTATTATTATTTAGGAAGTAAACACATTAACAATATTTTAACTATAATTAATATAAGTTTGCTGGCTTGGAAGTCAGAAGCTAAACAAACATCGCAATAGTCTGATAAGTTGCTAATTAAGGGAAGATAAGGGAGGGAGGGATCCGTGGCATATCTCATCTGGAGAGAAAAAAGCTCTGTATCGGATGGTTGAGACAGTAGCAGGGACGTAGTTCGCTCTTGCTAAGAATCTAAGCACGGTGCCTAATGAGGGAAGTCAGATATAAACTCACATAATGTTGGTTCAGGGGCCCGTGCCGTCTCATTTCAACTGTCTACAAACGTCATAAAAAGAGGGACGACAGACAAGAAACTCATTTTCGATTTTTTTTTCAAAATAAAATCACCCATACCAGCAACTCAAACATATGGAGGGATGAGGAAAAAATGCAGCTTTACTGTTGAGTATAGGTGACAGTTGGAATTCTTAGAAAAAAAAAATTCATTAAAAAAGAAACTGGAGAAATGTATCAGTGGCGAAGCAGCTTTCAATAATTATTAAGAGAATGCAAAGAGTAATCTTCAAATTCTAATCTACATTTGTGGAAGTTACGCACTTTCCCTGAATTATAATTAATTGTTTGTCATTTATGACATTAGTTCACTTACTTCAGTAGAGAAGTAAGTTAAACAATAATTTCAAAAGTTTTCAACATTAATAAAATTCATGACGAAATTCCGTTAAAGTATTAGTCATAAAATTGAATTTATAATTTGGCTCCTTCTGCTGATGATGGAACTGGTCCCGAAAGGCCTGCAGAGAATTAGAGTTATGGGGACGGACCTGTTAGGTAACAATTTTATAGTATTATATTATAATTGACCACGCTGTGGTCTCGAGGTAGAGTGCTGCCTTGTCACGCAGCGGGCCCGGGTTCGATCCCCTGTCGGGGCAGTTTTTCTGGGTGAGGTTTTTATCGGGGTTTTTCCTCACCTGTAAGACAAATGTCAGGAAAACTTAAAGGCCCAAACGGTCCCCGAAATCATATGGCCATCATCCTTATCATCATCATCATCCTTCACCGGTGTGGAAAGCAACGGGTAGCTACCACACCTACAAGCCCCTAGTAAAGTTGCAAGCATAGCATGAAAATTCTATAATTGCAGTGAAGGACCTGCCTTCGGACAGAATTACTATGGATGGATAATATAATTTTAATTTTATACAAAAGTTTTGTTCAATAATTTCATAATAACAAACAATAGAATTACTTAAACCCAATGTGTTCACTGACATTAACACACGAAAATTAAGATAACGCATACACTCCATACACCGTTTCTCCCATTAATATTCGGGCCATCAATTCTCAATATTTACAATATTTTTGCAATGTGAGAATAAAATAAAAAATACTAATTAATTTTAAATAAAGTAATTAAATAAAAGTATGTTGCATAAACAAAAAAAATAAAATAAAAATTTAAATAATCCACCTTATACTCTATTAATGTATCATAGGCATTAGTGAAAGCAATTGTAAATCACAAATTCATACTGGGTGAAGAAGGGATAGGAAGCGAAAAAAACAGCCTCTCATATATATATATATATATATATATATATATATATATATATATATATATATCCAAATGCAATCTTCACCTTCTCGTCGTCCACCCTGTTTCTACAAATGAGGAAATGGCGACCGAGTCATAGCAGTGTAAGTGTTTCATCAATTGCAGATGAAATGCTGCATTACAAGCTTCTCCAGAGGCTAAAGGTGACAGCCCCACTATAAATACACACTAAGAAAGGTGTATACACGCACGCACGCACACACACTCCAACTCCAAATGCAACAGGCCTAGTAGGCCCTTGGCCTACCAGCCGGCTGCGGTCCTCACATCCACATGTGTTGATCACAGGAGTAGACGATCATTTAGCCAGTGGAGGGGTGACATGTGGTCAGCATGTCGGGTCCCCCAGCCGTTATAGCTGGTCTTCTCAACCTGGAGTCACTACTTATTTTAGCTACCCAAATGTCTCACGATGCTGGATGGGCACCGGTCCCATACTGGCCGAAAATCAATGAGGAAAATTTTTCCCCATGGGGACTCGAACCAGTGCAGGTCCCGTAGTTCTGCGCCAAAGGCTTCTTGCCTTAACCACTCGGGCGATAGCACACACACACACACACACACACACACACACACACAAACGTTAAATATCAGTAAAAATCGTACTTCATTATTCTCAGAATTTATACTACCTTGTTTGCTTATTTTCAATTTTTGCTATAATAAATACATCCCCCAGGCTATAATGATTGCATTTAAGGGAGTATGTGGATTTTTTAAGCCTTTGGGAAATAAATAAAACAATTTAAAATATCTTAATACCTGCATAGCAACAAACGACAGAATATTACAACTCGATGAATCCATTGTTATTAAATCCCGTAAAATTAAGATAAAATAAATAATTATTTTAATTGAGTAAAATGTGGGAGTGGAAACAAAATGTAATTAGTGAATTTATCAATTTACCAATCTAGAACCGCAATGTCAATTCTCGTTAACACACGGGCGCAAACTCATCAACTATTCTCGTAATTTTAAAGAGAGCCGTGTAAAACAGTAGGACCACTACGGAGGAACCATGAAGAAATCCCAGTCTTCCGCTGCCCGGTATCGAAATTTGCCATTCTAACCCGAGTCAGATGTCTTGTATCTGAGATATTGGGCAAAAAAATGAAGTCTTAAAAACAACAAAATCTGTTAAAAATTCACTACACTTTTGACTTTTACTGTAGTTTTAACTGCATACGATCAGGCCTATATAATTTGCAATTTTGATTTACAGGGAGGTATATTTTATTTATCTTGGATTAAACTTGGGGTAATTTTTTTTAAATTTTGAAACTTCTCAACAATTTGATTTTTTTCGGAGCATACTGTTTATACCTTATTTTAATTCAATTAATACTAGACAGCTGATGTGATTTAATGATAATCGTGGCCAGCTGGCACATCAGAGATCCGGAATCGATTCCAGGATATAGGCTACCATACAATTCGTTAATCGAGTATGAGGAAAATTAGTAGCATTTAATGTGCGCCGTAGCCGAGTGGTTAAGGCAGGAAGCCTTGGTGCAGAGCTACGGGACTTGCGCTGGTTCGAGTCTCCATGGAGGAATACATTTTTCTCACGGAATTTTGGCCAGTATGGGATCGGTGCCCACCAAGCATCGTGAGGCATTTGGGTAGCTACAATAAGTAGCGACTCCAGGTTGAGAATACCAGCTATAACGGCTGGGGGACCGATATGCTGATCAAATGTCACCCCTACACTGGCTAGACCGAGTCATACCTCTGTGATTAACACATGTGGATGTGAGGCCAGCAGCCGGATGGTCAGCCAAGTGCCTTCTAGGCCTGTCGCGCTTGGGGTAGTAATGTATGAAGTAGCAAATTCCGATTAATAAGACAAAGTGAGGTAGAAGGTTTCGGTTATTCTAACCACGTGATTCATTGTATTACTATTTGCTAGCCAATGAAAGCAACCAATGCTGTAGATTTATTGACATTAGATCGTGTATATTAGTCTACAAAGGCCGGAATAGGATCGGCTGTTTCGGAAGTACAGCCTATGACATCAAATATAAGTCACAAGTACTTCAGTTTCTTTCTGCAATAGGCCTAATTCAGTTGTGTACGGGTAGTTCGGTAGTAGCCTACAACTATCATGCCGTGAATGAAGAGGAGAGTACAACCTAGTCAAGCGAGGAAGATTTACATACAATGTGATTATGGTTTATGAGGTAAAAGTGTTCAATTCATTTCGCGTGTCGTGCTCCACTTTCATATTCTGCGCACTGCACGCTCTAAGTCTGGACTTGTGTTTTCCCGCTCGCCATACTAGCGAAAACCTTCTATCCTATTTCGACCTTTGTTGACAAATACATTTGTACTCAATAAGAAATACTTGAGTTGCCCGCGGTGGACTACTGGTCCTTTGCCTCTGGCCGCGGGTCAAACCCGTCCGGGGTAGATGGACTTTTTAAAATGGGAAAATCCAAAGAGCAAGTTCTGCTGGAGGAACTTTAAGCCGTGGGTCTCGAGTCTGGATATTTTCAGCCTCGTAAAATAACATTAAGCCTGAATGAAGATGCCTCTAAGCAAAATTTACCGACCTTCTTCACCTAGTAGTACCTTAGTTACCTACTAGATGTCTCATTGGGTCGGCATACCATTCATGATATCTTTAGGGAAATAAGCATAATTAAAAAGTTAATTTGGTCTAGTAATTTCTAACAAAGAAGAGTCAATGGCCCAACATCGAGCTGTTACGTTATTGTATATAGATAATGTATATTTGAATAGGGTTAAAAATATTAACTACCTTAAAATACGCGCAACACTTTTTATTTTCTTCTTCTTACTCACAAGATTTTCACCCTGTTTATTTCCAAAATCACTCCTCGGAGAAAGACGTATTGAATGTGCATTCACTGTCTATCCATCTCTTGGCTGGTCTTCCTCTTGTTCTTCTCCCGTCCATTAGTCTATCTGCTTTACCAATTTTTGCAAGTCGGTTGTCTTCAGAAGAAGAATAACAAGAAGACTTTTTCTTTGTTATTTAGAGTCTCTTTAGGCCTAACTACAATAGACATATCCCGAATTTTCTGCAAATTATGACTATTGTTATATCATATGTTAAAATTGGTATTTTTCTTTCTTTCGCCCTATAATTACTGGGTTCCCATCGGGCCATTCTCTTAATATCATAACTTTGGGTTTGATAATTAATCGGACACTTCAACTCAGTGAAATAGAAGTTTCATTATCATTTTTTGCACAAAATATATTCTGGTGTGAAAACCGTCACTGATTTCCTGTGTTCTTCATGGCACATGGTAATTTTTTGTTGCGTTTAACATTTATGAATATGATAAACTACTCCGAGAAGAGCGGTTGAGTTCGCATAATTTGGAGCCGAATAAAAAATAAAGAGGAAGAGATGGAAGGGGAGTTTGAAGACTAAATTGGGTAGAAACGGAATGCATGAGTTTATATTGTCTACATTACGACGTAAGCTATTTTTTGTTAGTAGCCTTTTTTCTTGAGAAGAAGGAAAGTAAATTGTATCTAAATCTCTATCACACTAAAAAAATGCAAAACGAATTCAAGTTTCGGTGGTCGCCTCATTTGAAGATAGTTAAGAAACAAAGAGCGATAATATGGACTCTGAAATATCCATGAGATCATTATCTCTGCTCACTCTGAGAATGGAAGCACACATTTAAATATATAATGGGGGAGTACCAGTAATTCGGGCCAGCAAACCTATGATTAATAGATCTACTCTATTTGTACAGTGTTACTTTATATAAGAGCATCCTTTTCAACGTGACATATTGCTATTCGCAATTAGTACGCTTTTATATAGAATAGATTTTCATCGCTAGTACACATATCTATGGACATTAAAAAATGGTTTGACGTAGAACCCATATCCTCTTTCGATGCCAGAATAGTAATGAGATTAAATTAGTTCTCTTGCTTCACCAGGTAGCAATTTCATCGTTGCTTTTTATCAAATGTTCAACAGCTATTGGAAAAATACTGATGTGGACATTTACTCACTAATGGCTTCTAACACATCATCCAAGAACTTCTCCAGTAGGCCTATTTCCTGCAGGATATTCACAGGTTTATTATTATTTAATATTCGAAATTTATAAGCTCTATTTCACCTAAGGTACATTAGGGTTATAGTTTGTTACAACGTTGCGAGTCAATGTATAATCTTATCTAATTTTTTTTTATGAACTTTATATATAAAAACATTAAAATTTAAATAGTCAGAGGTTTATATGCGGATATTTAGGCAATACGTCAAATAGAACAATCACTATTTCGGCTGACCTCTGAAATCGCTATTTGTAAATGTGGGTTGTTAACTCCCATCATCTATATGTGTGTATATATGTATAAGATAAAGTGATCCCACTGAAGACCATAGGAGACCATTGGGGCAGTAGGAGGTTAAGGCTCCCACTTTTTTTTCTAGATAATAGGCATTTTATGTCAGCCGGATTGTCAGTCCTGAGTACTGCCGCCTTTGTCCTTTGGTAATCATTTCCGTTAGAGGCTGAGTCGACCCCAGGGCCAAGGTGCCACCAGAATGTTTCGGTCAGTTAAAAAATGCTGACCCCACCGAGAGTCGAACTGTTGACCTTCCGGTTTGCATCGTATTGCCTTAACTGCGCTACATCGTACCCTCCATGTCAATTTAAGGTTCTTACAAGTAAAATCTAAAAAAAAAAATGTTTGCACAGTATAATAAATAAACTTTGAAATTATACAACATAATAACTAACTAACCACTGACACTAGCGAATCTCCAGGTTCATGGCCGCGCGGATTTAAGCTATCCATCAATTCCGATCCTGAGCTAATGCTTTCCAATCACTGGTGAAGTGGAAGAGAATACCTTCTTAACTCGGGCTTAACTCCAGCAGGTAAAATAAATAAATAAATAAATCTAATAAATAAATAAATTTATATGATGATTGACGTACGAAGCCGCTATAAGAAAATAAGTGCTGAGATAGAATTCTCACGTTCCAAGACGCTCAATCTTTATATAGTCGATTGCAATTATAACACAGAAATAATAATAATAATAATAATAATAATCATAATAATAATAATAATAATAATAATAATAATAATAGGCTTCATAATAATAATAATTAACAATAATAATAACTAAATTTACATAAATTAGTTCTTATATTCTTAAACTGAAACTTTTAAATTATATATACAGATGCACACGCGTGTGCAAACACACACACACACACACACACACACACGCATATATATATAACGACAATCTGGGATTCGCTGAATTTAACAGCTCTTAACTCTCACGTTCCAAGACTTTTTTTTTAATAAAGGTGGCCAGGATCTTTAAACTGGCCCCAACATTCTGACGGCACCATGGCCCAAGGTTCGACTCAGCACCTAATGGAAATGAATGTCAGACGCTAGCGATAAAGGCGGCGGTTACGCAGGGCTGACAACTCGGCTGACATCAAATACGTACAGTCTAAAAAGTGGGAGCATTAAACCTCCTACTTCCTAAGGTATGTAGAAGAATCGCTTATAATACTGTAAGTAGAAAAACGCCCAGGTACTATACCAAGAATGAGGTGGGTGAATAAAATTAATCATGATTTGAGGGAAATAGATTATACAGAGGATGATTGGAAAATAGAGTTCAGAATAGGAATGTTCGCGCAGCCATGAACCTACTGGTTCGATAGAGCTAGTGAGTAAGTCATATGTTTGCCAATATATCTCATGAACGGTAAGTATTAATTCTGCTTGTATGTTTCTCCAGAATGACATGTGCAGCTGATAAGAAGATAAAATATAAATATTAATAATATGTAAACACATAATGCAATTAACGAAAACAAAACATTTGAGAACATAATACCAAAGAATCTGAGAACCAAACCTTTTCCTAGTTTTAATTCTTAATTGAAATTTATTTTAGAATAAATTTTGGCGCTTTTCATATCTTTACAATTTTTAAACTTTCGCTTTCTAATAAGCTTAGGTTATTGTTGTTCTAATGTAAAGTTAGGTTCATCGCTGATTACTTAGATTTCATGATTTTTTCTAAAAATAAATAAATAAAAGACAATAGTACACTGCCACACAACACCGTCTACGAAGAGGCCGGAATACTGCAGTCAAAGTGTCATTATAGGTGATGTTAGGTTTTTATATTCCACCTCAGATATGAATAACAACTGCATTAAGTTAAAATATAAAATTAGTATCTGATATAACAGTCGTTCTCAACATTAAATTTGTGAAGGCCTTTCAGAACTACTTGTTTCATCTTCAGCAGCTGGATTGGTACTGCAGAAAATGGAACAAGTTATGAAAGACCTTCACAATTTTAATGTTGACAACGACTGCTATTTCAGATACCAATTTCATTTTTTAATTTATTACAAAACAACCTCAACGGCGGTTTGTTATACATTTTAAAAGTATTAACAACTGTATGCTTTCAATTTTATTTGATATATTTTTAATCAATTGAGTTGGTGTTTACTTGATGAAAATCCACATTTATTAATTAAATAATATTTATTTATTTAATTTATGATATATTTTTAATTACTTAAACCCGGTTGCATAAGCTATCTTATGGTCGAATGTTATAAATCTAATATATACCGTTGATCCGATTGTAATGGGTTTTTGCAAAATGATCCCGGAATGAACATAGGTTATATGAGAGTTGTGATACTCAACTTCTATACCCTTAAAATACACCCCTTGTGGTCAAAAACATGACCCATTTTTACCCTTGAATGGCTTATGGTGCCTAAACCATAACAAATGCACAAAATTAATGTACACAGAATTGAAAATCTCAAAAAAAAACTCTACAAAAAAGCCCGCGACAGCATATGTTTATATTTTATAGATAACTCATAATAACCATTTTTGTCTTTCATTGGTGTCAAGAAGATCGGGATAAGTAGATTCTCGGGCAAGCGTAGCAGCGCACGGCGGATATTCTTTTATGGATAACTCAAAATAATTAATTTTGTCTTTCAGCTCATTTATGCCAAGTACATCGGGATGCGTAGATTTCAGGGCAACGCCGGGTAATAAGCACGAGGTACCCAAAAATAATAACGATATAAAATTATATTTTTTTTCCTTTTACTTATTGAACTAAATGCAAACACACATAATTTATTTAGGTGCAGCAGCGCACGCCGGGCGATAAATAAATAAGAATACGAATAACCAAGCGAATTGGCTCAAGTGGTAGCGTTTGTGACTCGTATTTCAGTAGGCCCCGAAATCAAACCTGAAGGCACACCATGTGATTGAGGTTTTCTGATTTCCCTACGTCACCGTCAAGGCGAATGCTCTGGGTTGGAATTTCATTTCTAATGCAGTCATAATTTAATAGTATCATTAAATCGTGAACTTTTTTAGAAAAAAACCAATCATTACAAATAATGGAAACACAGCGTACTGGATACATCTATAGATCCTAGACGCTTGGATGTCTAAGCGTTTATTATATAAGAATGAAATAAAAAATAAATATACCACTTATTCCTCAATTATACATGAGTTTAAGAATTTGTATGATGTATGCATATAGCATACAAACACAATATGTTTCTCTTTTGAAATCCATATGCAACACCCAATTTGTATGGCAATGCATATGAACAATGTCTCATATATAATTCATATGTGAGCGTGTCTTAATTTTACAGTATGTGCAGGTAATTAGCATTTATTTAAATATTTTATTTTCTTTACAGAAAACACAAACATCATTTTAACTTCTGCTCAATATTACATACTCAGAGGAAACAGTTCCGAGCAGAGCAAACATACTTTTGTTATAGTCTGATGCAATTATTTTTACTTTAAAATAATAATTTTAAGTATTATTACTATCATTGTTATTGTTATTATTATTATTATTATCATTGTTATTGTTATAATAATAATATTATTATTATTATTATTATTATTATTATAAAAGAAATGCGTGCTACTATGCATTACAGAAACTCTTGAAATCCCAACTCCTTTCAAAAAACGTTAACTTGAAAATATAGGCTATAAAACTATTATTCTACCAGTTAAATTATATGGATGCGAAACATAGACTCTCACTTTAAGGGAGGAAAGGAGATTACGAGTATTTGAGAATAAAGTTCTTAGGAACATTTTTGGACCAAAGAGAGATGAACAGACAGGTGAATGGAGAATACTACAATACAGTCTTTATAGGAAGCCAGATTTAATAAGAACAGTTAAGTCTCGTAGACTGCGATGGGTAGGACATACGGCACGGCGAATTGGGAATGAAAGACGTGTATGGAAGCTTCTTGTAGGAAAACCAGAGGGAAAACGCAAAGTTGGTAGACCAAGAATGAGGTGGGAGAATAACATTAACTATGATTTGAGGGAAGTTAACAATAACTTTATCCCTAGCCTTACCTCTATGATTAACATTTATAGTATTTGGATGAATCAATAATACACAGCATATATTTGCCCATTTGGTAGATCATACAGGGATGATTGGAAAACATTGTCTCAGGATAGGGATATACGGAGAACTTATGTCCGCGCGGTCATGAACCTACAGGTTCGATAGTGCCAGTGAGTGAGTTAAATGAAAATGAAACCACCGCCTATCTTGACTAATAAGAAAAAGGCTGGATGGTGAGTCTCGGGATTCGCACCTGAAACAATCTGATTACGAGGCTCAAACGCTTATCAGTTAGAGTCTGTGAGTAATTTCCATTTCTATTATTTTCGTACAAACTTCTTATATTTTAACTTACCAAAATTGCATTTCTATCGCATATAAAATTTTAAGACTTGAGAAAATAGATATGCTGAGAGCATCCATGTTGTCTTGGCGGATATAATAATAATAATAATAATAATAATAATAATAATAATAATAATAATAATAATCATGAGAATAAAATGACGTGGTATTTCGCTTGGCTGGTTTCATATCTCCTCCAGTGAGGTCTGTGTGTTTTAATTCTTGAAACACGTAAACACACAACACGACAAAGCGCTATCTGCTATTAAAACAATTAAGACGTAACGCTTTTGAAATTCTTGGAAATTAAAAAAAGTTATATCTCTCACAAAAGGACAAAGAGCGACCATAATTCATAAAATGGATTAAAAAAACTTTAAGAGATTGTTTTTAGCGTTATGTAATTATATGCACACATGCAAGGTTAAACAATAAATTAAGAGCACATTTTCTATTGAATATTTTAAATTTACTGACGTCTTTTTACAAAGCATATACAATCCAGATGGAAACTTGCTCATTTCTTTCCTGATAATCACACCGGACTTTTCCTTTCAGTCGCAAATATGTAGATAGAAAATTTCAAAGACAACATACGTCCTACTCGTACATTTTCGAAACTATTAGCACAACGAGGACATATGTATCTTTAACAGTAACATTATTCTATCCCTAACCTAATCCCAAAAAGATGGAGAGTTTCGGATGTTGAGAGATCTTTCACATTCATAACGGAATACTTTAGGTTAGACCTATCTGTTGATACTGAAAAAAAAAATCTATAAATATTAAATAAGACGGACATCTTTAGGATCTTCGCAATTTTCGTTACCGAGAAGAAACACACAGGCATGACATATTTGTTTATTATATACTTACAGTATACACGCACACACACACACATATATATATATATATATATATATATATATATATATATATGGTATTTGTATTTAATTTAATATATCAACATAAAATTATTATATAATGAAAAGGGCAATGTTTGTATGCACTAAAAGTAAAAATACAGAATACTTTAACAGAGGAATTCACAGTGAATAAAGGCCTTAAGCAGGGATGCAGTTTGTCACCAATTCTTTTTAACATTTATTTAGACCAGGCTTTTAACTTGTGGTTTAAAAAATGTTTTGAAATGGGTATTCATATGAGAGGAAAAGTACTGCATTCATTGTTGTTTGCAGATGATCAAATAATTTTTGCAGGGGATGAAGATGATATGAAATATATGATAAATAAACTAATGGAAGAATATATGTGTTTGGGAAAGGATGTGGATGACCTCATACTCGAAACAGGGAAAATAAAAAAAAAATGTGAATTTTTTTAATATCTTGGGTCAATAATTACAAGTTCAGGTACCTGTGAGAGAGATCTATAGACTAAAATTGCAATGGCAAAAAATGCAACTAAGACATTACATGGAATAATTTGGAACAAAAATATTACAAAGGAAACTAAAATGTATAAGAACATAATACAGAATATTTTGTCATATGGGAGTGAAACTTGGTCTTTGACGGAATTACAAAAGAATAAAATTATAACACTTGAATTTGATTATTTTAGAAGAAGCCTCCAAAAAACAAGACAGAATAAAATAAGAAATTAATTCCTTTGGAGGAAAATGAATGTCACCACATCTGTTGTTAAGAGGATTGAAAATCAAACGCTTAAATGGTATGGTCATGTACAAAGAATGGAAAATGAAAGATGGCCAAAAAATATATACCGTGGTCACCCTCTGGAAGAAATAAACGTGGCAGACCAAGATGGAAATGGAAAACCTACGTCAGAACTATAATGGATGATAGGAATTTGGAAGAGGGAGATTGGAATGATAGAGATAAATGGAAACTGAAGATGGCAAACCTATAAGTGGGGGAAAGCCGAAGCAGAAGAAGCAGCAGCATATGAAGATTCTTGCCCCAGTAAGGAGGTGCCGAATAAAATGGGTTGCTTATATCAAAATACTCATGCAACATTCCTGAAATCTCTGGAAGTTTGTCAGTATACTTGATTATCATCCCGTATAGGTAGTGACCGGTTGACATTGTCTTGACCATCGTTTCCCAACCTGTGGTTTGCGAACCATCAGGAGGTTCATTAAATATTTCAAGGGGTTCGCCAAAACTTTTCCGTAAAGGCGGGTTTCGAGGTTAGGTCTACTATTGTTTCCTTCATTTCTGCAGCATTGTATTAATAATAATAATAATAATTATTATTATTATTATTTTTAAATGAAATTAACCCTATAATGCCCCTTGATGAATGTGCAACATTGGGAATTTATCACATATTTTCCACAATAAATTAATATTTACCTCGAATGCCTGATTAACAGTTATGTAACAACGTTAGGAATGCATTTGATTTCGCTACAACTAGGCGTACCCCCTCAAGATTATATTAAATAAGAAAAATCTAGCATATAAAAATTCCTCAAAGTATGTATTATAAGCAAGAATAAAACTTTACAAGCATAATAAATATATCTGGAACTACAACAAATTTTATAACTTTATTATCTACTCTACAGGAATATTTTAGCGTTGTGAAACTAGAGTAACTTTAGGTTTTAACCGTTAAGAGTTACATTTTATGCATGTCTACCGCATGTAGCCTATATTTAAAACTCAGTGGTTCACCCAATTCAGATAGTAGTGTAAGGGGTTCCCGAGTCGAAAAAGGTTGGGAACCGCTGGTCTAGACGAAAATAACAGAACTTGCCCGACTGTGAGAGATGAACTTAATGAATTCATATCAATCACTAGAAAGCTAGAATAAAAAAGTCACTTATACCTTCGCATAGTTAAGCTCGAAAGTTACAAAGAGGTACACAACAAATAAAACCTTTTATTGTTATTATTATTATTGTTATTATTATTATTATTATTATTATTATTATTTGAAGAGAAAATAAGAAATAGAAATAATAAAGGAAAATTTGCAATTGTTTGCCTCAATGGAATATTGTGGGATAAAAATACAAGTAATAAAAATAAAATTAATATATATCATAGAATTGTTAAAAGCGTCATTACTTATGGAGCAGAATTTTGGCCATTAGCAACAAAAACAAATAAGTACCTTTCGGCAACGGAAATGGATTTTATACGAAGGACCGCAAGAATTTCAAGACGAGAAAAAATTAGGAACTCAGTTATAAGGGAGAAAATTAAGATTGAAGACACTATTTTAGATTATGTTAAAACTCAGCAATTAAGATGGTACGGACATGCCCAGCGAATGGAAGAGGATCGACTACCAAAATCTGTTTTGGAATGGAAACCTGAGGGAAGACGAGGCAGAGGAAGACCTAAAACCTCCTGGAGTCAGGGAATATGTTTATATATGAAGGAGAAACATCTACAACCAGGAGATTGGATGGACCGACAAAACTGCTTATTAGGAATCGATGTCAAAAACATTAATCAACCGATGATCTATCTATCTATCTATCTATCTATCTATCTATCTATTATCTATTATTATTATTATTATTATTATTATTATTAAACAGTCGAAATAAAAAGAAACCAGAAGAATCACATAATATCACTATATATATATGCAATTGTGTGAGACTAAATAAAATTTAATTGCTAATAAAATTTAAATTTTATAAGTATTGAATTAGAAGTAGCGTATTGTTGTATTATTACGTAGGATAAACGCCCCAATTATTTTCTCTATTATGACTATCTCACTGGCTGCGCGGACATACGCTCTCCATACAAACATACCCTGATCTAATGTTTTTAATAATTCTCTGTATAATCTAGTTCCCTTAAATCATGGTTAATTTTATTCTCCCACAAGGTATAAATGCTTTAATCTAACACAATTTAGAAATATAATTACAGTAAAAGAGATAACTAAGTACCGGTATGTGCTAGCAACGCATCTGAACAGATATAATATGAGAACCGTTAAAATGAACGAAATGTGTGCTGTTTGGTACGTGAGTATCCAATTCTTGACCGAACTCCCGTCAATTAATCGATTTTAATCAGCGAGGATGGAACGAAAGGGAATATCATTGTAACGATCTGATAGTTATTTACAACTGCTAGATGAAGGAAATATGTGAAACTTAGGGATGCCTGTTTTGTTCTGTGAAACGTTTTCCAACTTCATCAAATTCAGTAGGAAAGGTAGTGTACACTAGTTTTCCAATAGTTCCCTAAAACAATAGCAACTAATGAGATGAGAATAGCATAACTTTACGTTGGTCGATTAACTTCTCTCCCGATAAATTTGCCTTAGGCGAATATATCCTTATGATTTACCATACACAACAAAGCTTATTACCAAATTTCCCTTCATAATAAATACACCAATCTCTATAAACAAAATTGTGGAGATGGCTTTTAAATGCAAATAAAGGTAAGCCCACGTATCTTATTTGAGTTTTATGGTTCTTCTTTCCTGTGTTTGAATCCCGGTAGATTAGAAGTATCCAAGAGCTCGCCACTATTCCGAAATTCACTGGCTCAAACCCGGTGGAGTGAAGTAATTTTAGGGCGTAATATTCCTAGTTTAACCTCTCCTACCCAATTCTCATCCTCACCTTCTCGTGGTACAACCCGTTTTCACAAACGAGGCTCTCAGGACCGAGTCACGGCGGTATAACAGTTCCATCGGGTACTGAGTAGATGCGGTATCATAATTTCTGTCCAGAGACTAAAAGGTAGCAGACCTACCACTGGACTACATAGCGTCGGGCCAGTAACCCGTCCTAAGAAACTTCAACTTTACTTGCAAGTCTGAACATGAAGAATCAACCTGCAGGAAGAAGAAGACCAGGACGTCCACTCTAAAAACTTCTGGGTGGTGTTTCTCTTGAGGCCGTAACAGGTCAACAAATTACCTAAATTCGGGAATGTACTATGATGATGATGATGATGATAATATTCCTAGTCTAACTTCCTTTGGAACGAAAATAAAATCGTGAAACCAATGTCGTAATTTTACGGCATATAAAAAATCTCAAGCTCGAAATAAGAGGACATCTGTCGGTTCTTTCTTTAACACTCCATCCATAGTAATTCTGCCCGAAGGCAGGTCTTTCACTGCAATCATAGCATTTTCATGCTATGCTTTGCAGCTTTACTAGGGAATTTTAGGTGTGGTAGCTTCCCGTTGCTTTCCACACCGATGAAGGATGATGATGATAAGACGAATATGAATGATGATGATTGCGATGGCCATATGATTTCGGGGACCGTTTGGACCTTAAAGTTTTCCTGACATTTGTCTTACAGGTGAGGAAAAACCCCGATAAAAGCCTCACCCAGAAAAACTGTCCCGAGCGGGGATCGAACCCGGGCCCGCTGCGTGACAAGGCAGTACGCTCCCTCGAGACCACAGCGGTGGACTCTTTAACACTAATGACCTGAATTTATAAAGGAACGTCCTTAAACAAAATACAAAAACAACTAGAACTATTACTCTTTCCCGTGTATAACCACCCCATGTGGTCAGCATGATAGGTCTTATAGCTGGTTTTATCAACCTAGAGCCGCTACTTAATATAGTTATTCAAATCCCTCACGATACTACGTGGGAAATGTCCCATACTGCACGAAATTCCATGAGAAAACGTATTTCCCATGGAAATTAGCCTTTTTTGCCAAGGCGTGATGCATTAGATCACTCGATTAGCACCCAGGACAACGGTGTACTTAATCAGGTTACAGTTTATAAATAGACTACCGAAATTTGAACGCGTGTGTTCGTTTTGAGAACTAAAAGCATGACGCAACTTTATTAGTGTATTAATTTGACCTTCTTTCTTCCCGCACATCACTGCCCCCATGTATTACTGCAACATAAAAACTACCAAATCAGTGGTCTCATAACACTCTCCAACGCAAACAAGTCAGTTCTAACTTTTTCCTGATGCTTAAAGACACTTTGTGATAACGAACAATAAATTGATTATAGAGTGATCCCAAGGTAACAGCTTATTCGTGAGGCATTTACATCCATAACATGACGTCAAAACAAAGTTCAATCACAGGCGTGGTAAAGCTATAGTTTGTTTTTTATAAGGAATGAAGGATCCCACCAACCCGTTTCAACACGGAGAGGGGGAAGCCAATGATGTTTAAGGAGGATTGTGAAACGTCCTATCACAAAATCTGCCTTAGAAGGGGGAGGTTGTAAGGTTTGAAAAAATAACGGCGGGATCTTTCCTTCCTTATTACAGGAAACATGGACCTGTAAATTAGATGCTATTAAAAATGTTTTTAACTCCTGCAAAATCATCTAAATTTTGTGCATGAATTCTGGGATATTTTTTATAAATAATCTACAGTAATTAAGATAAGTACGTATTGAATCTCAATTGATATTAATAAAGAAAGACATGATATATGAAGAGCTGGTCAAGTACACATTCACTCCCGCTCAAATCTCGCTCATCGAGCCTCCCGGTCTCGTTGCTTCTACGGAAGAATTTGGCGTATTCAGGGGTGAGGGAGGCGAATGCCAAACGCATGCGCGGGAGTAGAATGCAAGCGAGAGCGACAGGGAGTTCCGTTGGATCAGATTTCTCGTGAGTAATGAACAGTCTTCATAAGTAAAAAATGTCTGCGAAAACTAAGGAGAATGTATTAAATAAATTACCTGATGGAAACCCACATTCTACTAGCCTTACGCTTTGAACATAACTACATGTGAAAAAAATAATTAAATATGTAATTAGAACTGTACATAAAATATACTCCGATAGCTCTAAACGTATGTTTATAATGGTATAAATTTACTTCCATTTTAAGAAAATTATAAGTTATGTTTCCTTTCATCTACCAATAAATACAAATGCTAGATACGAGTTGTTGATCAGTACGGAATAGCTCATGTTAATTGAATTTACGCCGTTTAGAAAAATGTAAATATCAGTGCACCAATTTTCAAGCGATGATTCACAAACTTATATATAATGTGACTTTCTTTTCAAGTTCAGGCAATAGTTACACTTTAAGAAATTTATATCTTCTTTTTAAAAAATACGATAAATTAAGATATGTTAAGTATATCAAACCGAGACCTGAAATTCAGTTTTTATGTTCAGTGCACCATACTATTTTCACTATTTAAAAAAAAAAGTAATTTTTTCATGATGCGAGTTGTTTATATATACACTGGTGTCCAAAAGTTTAGGATAATTTGTAAAACAAAAATCAAAATGCTTAAAGAGGAGCAAGGAGTAAAAATTATTTATCAAAACGTTTCTCAGTACATTTAGTTTAGTTTACATACTAAATTATAATCTCTCTTCAACAATGAAAAAGTTAATAGCAATTATAAATGAAAATTGCATTGTTGCAGTTAAGCCCTGTTCCATAAATCTTCATTTTTAAAGAGAGTTATGATACAATCAGATGTAGTGTAAGAACAGATTGCAGTAAAATGGCACAAAGACAACATCTGGACCCTCTGCTTCGGGGTAGAATTATTGGGCGGCTAGAAACAGGGCAGACACAAAACTGAGGTCTCCATAGCAATTAATGTGCCACAAAATGTTATATCTAGGTTATGGTGACGGTTCCAAGAGACCGGAGACGTTAGGCGAAGACCAGTGGGAGGTCGTCCAAGAGTTACAAATCCTCAGCAGGATCGATATCTTGCGTTAACTGCAAGAAGAAACCGAACAATGTCTGCCAGACAACTGAGTTCAGAACTTGCGGCCGCCTCAGGTATCAGAGTATCCAGACAAACTGTCTATAGAAGACTCAGAGCTGCTGGTCTGTATGCTAGACGGCCTGTAGTGTGCGTCCCACTCACCCTTGATAACAAGAGAGCACGTTTACGGTGGAGTCAGGAACATCGCGACTGGACTCTAAATCAGTGGAGCAGCGTGCTATTTACAGACGAGTCCAGATTCAGCTTGAACTGTGATTCGCATCGCGTGACTATCTGGAGGGAGCAAGGAACTCGTTACAACCCCATGAACATCATGGAAAGACATCCATTTGGTGGCGGTGGTCTCCTGGTATGGGGAGGTATAATGATGAATGCACGCACAGAGCTTCACATCTTCGCAGGTGGCACTGTTAATGCTCAGCGGTATAGAGAAGAGATCCTGGAACCTCATGTAAGACTTTTCAGGGGAGCTGTGGGTCCAGAATTCATATTCATGGATGACAATGCCCGACCTCACAGGTCACAACTGGTGGATGAGTTTCTTCAGGAGGAAGATATCCAGCGTATGGAGTGACCAGCGAGGTCTCCGGATATGAATCCTATAGAGCATGCATGGGATGCCTTAGGGAGACAAATTGCATCTCGTCAGCCTCCTCCGAGGACACTTCAAGACCTTCACATTGGCTCTTCATGAGGAGTGGAATTTGCTGAGCATCGAACTCCTGAACAACCTCATCACTAGCATGCCACGTCGATGTGAGTCTTGTGTAGCTGTCAGGGGTAATCACACCCCATACTAATCATTTGAACCATTGTTGTTCAACTTTTATGTTCGAATTCTGAAATGCAGTTTTCGTTTATTGTGAAAATGACAAGTGAATGACGTATTCATGCCATTGTTTCTTTCGTGCCATGTTTCTAATTATCTGTGACATACCCTTACCAAATTTTGTATTTTTCTGACAAATGCTTTATAATAAGTCGGCAAATGAACTAATTATCCTTAACTTTTGGACAGCAGTGTATATATATATATATATATGTGTGTGTGTGTGTGTGTGTGTGTGTTTTTATAGGTTTATATTTCAATAATAATAATAATAATAATAAATTATTCCTAAAAGACGGAATTCCTTTGGCTAGTGAGAAAGTTTCGGCTTCCTACGAATATATGCAGTAATCATTTCTGTTGTGGCACCAACACTGCGTCACTTCATCCCTCGTACTCACTGCGTATATCCCGGGACTACCATTCAGTCGCTCTAGCTTACGAGAGCGAACGGGAGTAAGACAAGGTTTGACCGTCATTAAAAAAAATATATAATCAATCTCAACAAGTGGCTAACAAAGAAAAGGATAACGAGTCATAAAATTGAAGAAGAATTATTAGATTATTTATGATGTTCAGTGTTTGGTATTTCGTTGACCTGTGATGGACTATTGAACTTATGGTTAGAAGATAAAATTAAGATATATGAGGCTTTGACTTGGTACAAATATTTAGTGTAAAAAAGTACGAAACAATAATAAAATTAATTAAAAAAGAATCAAGAAACACTGAAAGTATTTCTAGAAAGACAGAAGTTGGATAAAAAGAAAATAAAACAAGGCACGTAAAGGAAAAAGTTGTGCGTTGAAATACAAGTAAATACGAATAAAAAGTTCAGTGGCATCCATTTATCGCATTGGAACAGGATCTAAACAAAAGAATGTTGAGTATTTGAACAAATTCGCCAACTGAGTGTGAATAATTACAGTTTTACAAGTCACAAATTAAACGAATCCCCTGTGGCATATTGTAACCAGATATCGACAACGTTAAACACTGTCAATACGGCTAAACTTACTTCCTAAGCAGTTTAAAATACGACCTAACTGGGTGAAAGAATAAAAAATACATTCCCTTGATAATTTAATGACTATTCGACCTTTCGTACCATTAACGCTATAGTTGTGTTTCATGGTGTCACCAGCGACTTGAAAGGTCGTGAGGTCAAACTGTTGAGGAGAAAAGAAGTATGGCGCATCCGAACCTATAAATCAGATCTCACACAACCATGTCGGCCACAGTAACGGAGAAGCCAACAACAAACGACTTTGATTTTAAAATACTGATGTATTTTAAACTTGCTTTCTTTTGTTTCCTTCATCGACTTTCAACTGTTTCCCAGTCGGTAACTGCACATTGTGTATTGTTATATTCTTCAAAGAAGTAAATAAAAACTAATAAATGTAACGAAAAGGCAGAAGGAAAAAAACATAATTCGTTTTAAAATTAAAATTTCTTAATAGCTTGTTTACATAGTGCAATTGAATAGCAGATACCTTGAATTCATATTTATCAATGAAACAAACATTTCTGATACATATTAATTAAAATTGAATTTATCAGCCATAACCCTGGGACCTAATCAATCCAGATGATCTAGTGGTTACTATGATGGAATCTGGACTTGAAGTTCTCGGATACAGAGTTAGTCAATGCATTTTTCAGAGCGAAAAAATACCGAGAAGCAATTCCTTGTACACTAAAGTCCTCCAAGATGTAGGCACATAAAACTAATCTCAAGCCAGGCATCTGATCAAAATCTGTCGATTCTTTCGCTTCACATTTTAAACTACGATGTAAGGGATCACGATTTTAAGGCAATGCAAAAAAAAAGGTGGTAGTATTAAGATGGCTAGATTTAGTTTCCAGTCAACATAATCAGCAAGGAAAATATCACTACTTATTTTGTAGTAGAGTCCGAGACTCCATCACATGTCCAGATACGAATGAGTGAAGAAAAATCTTCATCGCCTCTGATGATCCTATGGATTTGGGCTTACCATGCTCGCCTTTGGTTCCGACCGGGTTCGATGGATTATTTTAAGGACGCAAAAATCCTGAGGATGATATACTTTGTTAAAGCCGTGAGTTCAGTTCGTAGATTTAACGTATGCAAAAAAAAAAGTCTTCTTCTTCTTCTTCTACTACAAGGTTTAGGCTATGCAGCTTGTTCCGGCGAAGTTAAAAGTGGAGTCCATCCTCTACGTGGTCGGCCAACATCTCTTGTTCCTCTGGGATTATACAGGAAGGTTCTTTTTGGTATTCTTTCGTTGTTCATTCTCATTAAGTGTTCTGTCCATTTCTTATTATTTTCGCTGATTTTATCTTCAATTTTATATATATTTAATTATTCTCGTATAGTTTCATTCCTTATTCTATCCGCTCTTGTGCATCCTTTCACATTACGTAAAAACAGCATTTCCGCAGTCTGTATCCTGCTTTTACATAAATAAAAAGAAAGAAGAAACATATGGACACAGCATCTATAATACTTGAAATAATAATAAATGAACAAAAAAAAGTTTAATCCTTACAAGAAGAAGAAGAAGAAGAAGAAGAAGAAGAAGAAGAAGAAGAAGAAACCTATGTCTGACCAAAATGTATCAGTCCTTTCACGCCCAGATATGAATTCGTCGCTAATGGCTGAAAATTATAAAATATATAAAATTATAAATAAGGGACGTTAAATAAAATACTATAGTATTTACATATCTCTCTCTCTCTCTCTCACACACACACACACACACACACACACACATACACAATATATATTACAATATACATTTTGTTATTTAGAATAATTATAAAACTTAGCAATCTCAAAATATCCATAGAAAAAACTAAGGTAATGGCATTCCAAGGGAAAAATCAAATCAGATCGAAAATAGTAATAGGAAACAAAATCATAGAACAGGTGAACCATCTCAATTATCTAGGATGTGACATTTCATTTAATTATGATAATGATATAAATAATAAAATAGCAAAATTCCAGGGAATATGTGGTACGATAAAACGAACACTAAATAACAAAACAACAAGAGAGACCCAACTGAAATTTATAAAATGTTGGCAGTACCGGTACTGCTCTATGGTTCAGAAGCCTGGATACATAAAAAACAAGACCTAAGTAGGATAACGGCGGCAGAAATGAAATTTTTGAGATCTGTTAAAGGGTGCACTATGGAAGACAGAATCAAGAATACAGAAATAAGACAGGAACTTGAAATATTTGCAATAACTGATAAAATGGATACATATAGACAAAAATGGAAGCAACACATAGACAGAATGAATGAAGATAGATATCCAAAACAAATAACAAAATACAAACCTAAAGGCACCCGAGATGTGGGCAGACCTAGAAAGAGATGGGCTGAAGTCGGAACGGGTCAACAGACCTAATCCATGAATGAAGATGATGATAAAACTTAGCAAGTCGATAGCTAAATAAAATATTACGTAAAAAGGAGTGGGGAGTTTGAAATTATAATAAAAAATTTGTTACGGAAATAAATGTCAAGAGATCTTGAAATTATACTCGATGCATTCCACTGCTGTTAAAATTGGACAATATTTAAAGCGGCGTAATTGTCTATGCATGTCACACAAAACAATATTTCACATACGGATCACGAAAAAGTACTTTTTTGGTCATGAACACAAAGCGAGTCTTGCCAGATGGCAGTTATTTCAAAGTCACGGGGACAAGTTTATACACTACTACAGAAACATGTAAAATTACGTGATTTCATTCTAAAATAAGCATTAGCCATTTTTTTGGATGCTACATTTTCCTTACATAATCTGAGAAAGACACATAACCTACAAACAAACAATAAGTCCATAGTATAATCTGTTTGTTTACCTTAAATATATATATATATATATATATATATATATATATATATATACACACACACACACACACACACACACACACACACACACACTAGTGGTCGCCCAGCGGTCGAAATTCGACCACAATTCATTATATTTTTAAGTTTGCCACTAATACGTAATTATGTAATAATTTTGATTTATTTTAAAAATGCGAACGATAGGAAATATGTGGTATAGCTTGGCTAAGACATTTAAAAAAACAATAATGCATCATTTGACATTTCCATTTAAATTTGCATTTGGACTATTATTATGTGTACGATAATATATATCCCTTCTTCTTTGTCTCTCAGTCCGACCCGTCAATGTTCCATGTCGAGGCATAATAGAGTAGGTGGGAATATATATATATATAAATATTTTTTTAAAAAAGTAATGAGATAACTGAAACCAAGATTAGACAGGGTTTAATTTAAATTTAAATAATGAAATGTACTCATTTTTATTTAAACCACTAACAGTCAATACGCGAGGGTAAGTCAATTCACATTGCTGCTGCATAATTTTCTTTTTGCAACAATGCACTTTCAGTATGAACGTAAACAAATTAATGAGTACACAAATGAACGTACGTAAATTCCTTAGAGACTATTTATTTTATTTTGTTTAATTTAATGTATATATAACACATATTATACAAACATTTTATTTTTCTGCACTCCTTCTCTATATGAACTTTAATTATGCCAAATACCATACTCCTCCATGCGAGCAATGTGCTTAAAAAGGGGTACAAAGTTTTTCCTTCGCGTATTTATATATATATATCCATCCATAGTAATTCTGCCCGAAGGCAGGTCCTTCACTGCAATCATGGCATTTTCATGCTATGCTTGCAGCTTTTACTAGAGAATTGTAGATGTGGTAGCTTCCCGTTGCTTCCCACACCGGTGAAGGATGATGATGACGATGGCCATATGATTTCGGGGACCGTTTGGGCCTTAAAGTTTTCCTGATATTTGTCTTACAGGTGAGGAAAAACCCCGATACAAACCTCACCCAGAAAACTGCCCCGACCGGGGATCGAACCCGGGCCCGCTGCGTGACAAGGCAGCACGCTACCTCGAGACCACAGCGGTGGACTACATCATCATCATCATCATCATCCGGTATCATGGCAGCTGCCGCCGTCTTCCGGAAACCAAACGCCATTCCTCTCTGTCCATCCATTGATTTTCCTCCATTCTTCTGATATTCATAGCTGCTTGTACCCCTTCTATCCAAGTTTTCTTCGGTCTTCCTCTCTTCCTCCGTTCCATTGGGATCCATTCCATAAAAATTTTATGGCAATCTTTGTTCAGGCATTCTTTTGACATGGCCATACCACTGTAATCTTTTCTTTTCTATAATGTCTATGATGTCCGGCTCCTCTTGTACACCCATAATTTCCCTTATTTCTTTATTTCGTATTCTATCCATTCTAGATTTTCCAGCTGATCTTTTTAAAACATCCATTTCTGTACTTAAAATTCTTTTCATTTCCCTGGTAGGAATTTGCCAGACTTCAGCACCATATGTTAAAATGCTCTGAATTATGGTTTGATATATTTGTAATTTTCTATTTTTTGTAATATTTTTGCTCCACCAAACAGAATTTAAAGCATTTATTGCTTGTTTTGTTTGTGCGATTCTATTTTTAATTTCCACTGTGTTATCGCCTGAATGGTCTAATTTTGTTCCTAAATAAGTGCATTCAATAGGCCCTACTAGGTTTTAGTTCTCCAATGTTGAAATTTATATTTCCCATTTCTTCTCCTATACACAGGTATTTAGTTTTCTCAATGTTTATATAAAATCCCCATTTGTTATATTCTTCTTTTAGTTTTAGCCATATATTCTATTGTCATCGTGGTCTTGTGCTATTAATACCTGGTCATCTGCAGAATTTAGTGAATATACATGTGTATTTTGGATGGGTATGCCCATTTTTTCATGCAGTCTTTTAGTACTCTTTCGAGATAAATTTTTAATAGAGTTGGAGATAAACTGCAACCTTGCCTTAAACCTTTTATAGTAGTAAATCCCTTTGTTACATGATTTCCAACTTTTATTTTCGAAATAGGCCTATATCCTTTGTATAATACTTGTATAGCTATTATTTTTTTGGTAATGTTAGAATTGTCTAAAGTTTCCCATAACATTTTTTTGGGGAACAGTTATCATATGCCTTGGTTAAATCGACAAATCCATATATATATATATATATAAAACATTGAATATTTTCATGATTTTATTTATTAATTTTCGGACGCCCTGAACTGTCCGATCGTCTGTACCTTCACTTCGACTGCTCAGGTTTTGATTCCCAGAGGGTAGGAGATTTTTAAATCTCCACTTGGGTCTGGATATGTTACTTGTATTATGCTACCATATACTTTCTTTGTCGCAAGCCCTTGCATATTGTTAATTACAGATCATGGAAGCCCGCCACAGCGTACCTGTCAAATGTGTGGTTCAGAGTTCATGTTTTCTCTTTAGACTTCCGATCCTAGTCGTTGGTGTACAAGACGAATGAGGGCGTTACGTCCGACAAAACGCGGGAGGAAAAAAAAAGAGATATGCGACGTAGTTATGTTAAATACGTTAATTTTCTAACATCGAAATTTAATTGGTTCCTGAAAACACTCGAACATTTTAATCGTTTATTTAAATTTCTAGTTTGCGCAGCTGTCGATTACTAACTAACTAACTAACTCACTGGCACTATCGAACCCGAAGGTTCATGGCCGCGCGGACATAAGCTCTCCATACATCCCTATCCTGAGCTAATGCTTTCCAATCATTCCCAGTATAATCTACTTCCCTCAAATCATAGTTAATGTTGTTCTCCCACCTCATTCTTGGTCTACCAACTGGGCGTTTTCCATCTGGCTTTCCTACAAGAAGTTTCCATGCACGTCTTTCATTCCCCATACGCGCAACATGTCCTGCCCATCGCAGTCTACGAGACTTAACTGTTCTTATTACATCTGGCTTCCTATAAAGACCATGTAGTTCATTGCTATGTAGTCTTCTCCATTCACCTGTCTGTTCATCTCTCTTTGATCCAAAAATTTTCCTAAGAACTTTATTCTCAAATACTCGTAATCTCCTTTCCTCCCTTAAAGTAAGAGTCCAGGTTTCGCATCCATATAATATAACTGGTAGAATAATAGTATATATTTTCAGCTTAACGTTTTTTGAAAGGAGTTGGGACATCAAAAGTCTCTGCAATGCATAATAGCATGCATTTCCAGAATTGAGCCTATGTTTAATTTCTTTGTGCATCTCATTCCTATTTGTGATTATTGTTCCTAGGTATTTGAATTCAGCCACTTCCTCAAAATTTCCCTCATTTGTCATTAGCTGTCCACTTCCCATTATATACTGAATTTCTACGTGTGACCATATATTTAGTTTTACTGATATTTATTTCCAGTCCTAATTTCTTAGTGTTACTCAATAGTGTGTGCGTGTTGGCCTTTAGTATCTCCTCGCTATCGGCCAGTAGTGTCGATTACTACATAATCTAATTATTATACAACATGCATTGTAATTATCAGTTTATATTTTCCCCTAAAATAAACTTGTTTAAACAAGTGTTCAATAAAATAAATGTAACTTTTTATTTTTTACTGGGGGCTCTAGATGTAAAATGTTCATTTAAAATTTGTTACGATTGTATCTATAGTCTCAGTGAATATCATTCGAATATTTTTCTTTGATATCTAAAATTAAAAAAAAAATTAATGATAAATGTTGCCAAGTGAGCTGGTGTTCAAACCGCAGAGCTCCGGTTCCACACATTGCGCTCTACACTCTCTTCTTGATTCACCTTAACTAGAACCTATACGTGGTTAGTCTGGAAGCAACTGAATCTCTATGACACGACAGGCCTAAAAGGCTCATCGCCTACCACCCAGGTATTGACCTCATCCACAAGTTTAATCACGCAAGCGTAGGATCATCCTGCCAATGTGGGGTATATGATTTCAGAATGTCGGTTCCCCCAGCCGCTACTTATTACAAGTACCCAAACTTCTCGTGAAACTGGATGGACACCGGAATTGTTTAAAATGGGCATTACTACTTCATCGGAATATCACCATCATTTTCATATAAAAACAATCATTGTGATATTTTAAATGTAATGAAAAATGCAATGTTAAGTTTTTAAAATTCAATATTACATTAACTTTGAGTCTGTAATAGTTAGTAGATGGAATGTTGAATAGAGGGCATAAAAAGACGTTAATTATTTACTGGCATTAACCAAACAAGTGATGAGAAACAAGAGAAGAACGTGCGGAGCATACATCCATAATGCAATTACTGAGTTTACTTTATGGCTTAGAATGTGCACGTATTAAAGAATAAAGCCCGACATGCCCCTGCCTTGTGCAAACATTGCACGAGGTTTTACATTGTATCATCCAATATGAATGTCCTTAAGCCTTCAATCCGCCCCGATCATAACACTGTAACTTCAACTGCTAAATAATAACAATAATAATCTAATAATAAATTTATATTTGCTATTATCGTAGTTTAATTATTATCTTGGCGCTTATCTACAGACTATAATCTGCATGTATCATTGATGGATCTTGTATAATTAAACTATTAGGTCTATTATTATTATTATTATGAAGAAATTTTCTAATGGTATTTCGGCCAGTATGGGACCGGTGCCCACCCAGCATCGTGAGGCAATTGGGTAGCTACAATAAGTAGCGGCTCCAGGTTGAGGAACCAGCTATAAAGGCTGGGGGACTCGGACATGCTAACCACATGTCACCCCTACACTGGCTGTTGATCATCTACCTCTGTGATTGACACATGTGGATGTGAAGGGCCAGCAGCCGGCTGGTAAAAGGGCAACCGCTGAAAAGTGGAAAGACCCTCAATCGGAATCGAGATTATTATTATTATTATTATTATTACATGTACAAAAAGAAGGGGTATATAAGTTACATAGACTTATTATGCAGGAGATTAATTTGCATAGGGAATTTCGGATAATGTGGACACTTCTGTTTGAGTGGACCCTGTTAATATCTTCTTTAATTGGTGCTGCCCTCGAACAGAAAATATTTTAACTTCTTCCCCTCATCAACTTTGACGGGTTCAAAGGCCCAGTTTCTTTTATCCTTTGTGCGAAGAAGGGTGTATTTGTGATATTTATGAAAATGACACTTCAAAAGTTTTTCAAGCTAACAATCAATTCTTAATTTCTGTTATTGAATATTATAAATGCTGAAAAAACTCCTAAATATATTATGTAGATGCTGTTTAAAAACATATATTGACGGGTTTGGTTTGATATTATGTGATATGGTGGCTATATAAAATAATTAAACATAACTAAGAAATTCGGTTAATGTGGACCCTCTGGGTTCACTTTACACGAATACGTATATATTATCAATGAGGATGCTATCTGTAAAAATCATTCACTTAATCAATTTTATTTAATATTCTTGTAAGTTTACTAAACCCAAAGACCGTCGCTTTCTGCAGTTGAATGGCGTGTGAATGTTATAATCAACAATAATTTTTCAAAACATTAAATACATATCAACGCTTTTTAATTATGATCGGTCATAAATATTTTCAGATTAATCTGTGTCTGTCTGTATAAATTAATAGAGTAAATAAACTTAAAAATAGACTAAAAGCTAAGTGGACTCCGGTGTCTACTTTATTCGAATGTGGAAGTTAAAGTGGACCTTTCTTGCAATGTAGAAAACATTATAAATTATGAAGATGTTACCATATCTGAATAAAATAACAATGCTATTTCATAGTTACAACACTAATGATAATCACTGTAATAAAATAAAACTCAAATCCCTTAATTAAAAGAAGAAAAACACCAAATTTAAAACAGGGGTCCAAATTACTATTTTATAATTTAATATAACTTGTAGGCCTATACAGTAGGCTATATGTATTGATCATCTCTTAATGAAATGGCCGCCTTTAGAATTTCACGGGAGACGGCAAGACTCAAATTTCGCTTTATAAGGCATAAGGAATTCGGATCCGCGAATCATGATTCGTGTGTACAACTTGCAAAGATCTCTTAGACGTGTTTTCTCGAAAGGTCTCTTTCGCGACTATTCGAATACCGGCCGGAGGCATACTGATAAGCCTGACTCGAAACTTCTAGACGTATTCGCTAGTTATATAAGATCGGATGGAGACCACAGTAAGTCAGTCACTCAGTCGTGGTCCGGAAATCGACCGATGAAGGTGATCTGAAGAATGAGTGTAGTGTTGTAAGAAAGTGCTTCTGCGAGTGTGAATAAATGTTAGGCCCACTGCGTTATGTGAGGTACTCAAGGCATAACTGTCTGTGAAATTTTAAAGAAGATTGCAATTTTTTTTTTGTGTAAACCAGTGTGAAGTCAAAGAAATTCTACTTGTCTCAAAGCCACCGCGAACTAGTTACAATATTATTACAATCAGTATTTTATATATTTGTGCTGCTTGAGTGAAAGATACGTATTAAATCTACCAAAATAAACAAGATTACTATTACATTATTATTATTATACTTACTCACTGGCACTATCGAACCCGCAAGTTCTTGGCCGCGCGGACATAAGCTCTCCATACACCCCTATCCTGAGCCAATGCTTTCCAATCATTCCCTGTATAATCTACTTCCCTCAAATCATAGTTAATGTTATTCTCCCACCTCATTCTTGGTCTATCAACTGGGCGTTTTCCCTCTGGCTTTCCTACAAGAAGCTTCCATGCAAGTTTTTCATTCCCCATACGTGCATCATGTCGTGCCCATCGCAGTCTACGAGACTTAACTGTTATTATATCTGGCTTCCTATAAAGACCATGCGGTTCATTGTTATGTAGTCTTCTCCATTCACCTGTCTGTTCATCTCTCTTTGGTCCAAAAATTTTCCTAAGTACTTATTATTATTATTATTATTATTATTATTATTATTATTATTATTCACCACTATGATCTCGTGAAACGTCAGTGGTTCAATTTCCAGTAGAACGAAGTTTCCCAAGTGAGGTATTTTTTTTTCGGATGTTTCATTTGTAAGACAAATGTCAGGAAACTTTTAAGGCCCAGATAGCTCCGAATAGAAGCTGGCCATCATAATCACTTGTTTCATACACCCCTTGTTTAGCATAAATATACATCTGGATGGTGGGACTTGTGTTCAATGTTCATGATGTTTCGGATGTGGCCCCGTCATTCAGGTTATCACTCCTCCTGGGATGACCGCTATATCCTCATGTGATCAAAGAAGAGATTGTGATCCCAGTAAGGCCCAGAAAATGTGAGGCGGGTAAACGTGTCTACAAATGGAGAGGTTAAACTAAAAACGCTGAGAGAGAGAGAGAGAGAGAGAGAGAGAGAGAGAGAGAGAGAGAGAGAGAGAGAGGGAGGGAGATTACATCTTTATGTTAAGAAGGAAAAATACAGTGGATCAAAATCACAAAATTTTAAAACATACATTATGTTATTAAGAAATTATAAGATTTAACTTTTTAAATTGCTTTATGTAAACTATGTGTAGGCCTACTAATATTGATACTGTTCTTGCAATATTGTGTAATATAATGGAATATTACTTTTTTCATTTATAAACCGTTATGTTAGAAAAAAGTAGCTGATTTTACATTTTTAAATAAACATATTTTTAGATACTATATAGACGAGCATTACCTTAATCTAACAATGAAGCAAATTGAGTCAATGTATTCTGCAGTTTACTATATAAATATTACCTCAAGTGCAAGCGATCGCTATGGTATCAGAACTCACACAAACTTTCACGGATTGTTCGGGGATGTTGGATGAGTGTTTTAATATAAAGAACCAATTGTCTGCGGTGACTTATTAAAGAGTAAGATATGTTAGATGTGTAGCAAGTCCTTTAAACCGTGATGAGATCTGATTTGTTTTCCATCTCTATTGTCGAAGATACTTCCTCAGTTATGGCAGACCCTATTTGGGCGAGTTTGTTAAATAAATAAATAAATGCAAATACACATTAAAAATTAATGATCAATAACCTGATGAATGTACTACAAAAATCATCTACCAGAACCAATTTATCGCGGTCTTGGTCAAATAATAGACGATAGTCACATGATAGCATACCAACAACACATTACTCTGTATTAAGTGATATCCCTGAAAGACATATATGAAAGTTTGATTCTGTGTAAGGCCTATTAGAATATAAATAAATAAATAATAAATAAATAAAGCCTGATATGTCCCTTTAGGGCAAAGGCCTCCCTGTACAGGGGTTAAGCTCTATTTGAGAGTGTCACCCGGTGAGCTACTCCGTGGTGAGAAGTTGACTTGGATGTAGCACTTGGTTTGTATACACTGTCTGTTCTGTGATTAGTTAATACACAGTTGTCTCTCCATCGTTCTCCATCTTTTCCTGCATCTGGCGACTCTGGACCATTGCGCCCCTGCTCGTTCTTTGAAGATGTCAGCCCATCGTCGTCTTGGTCTTCCGCGCTGTCTCTTGCCTGTGTACGGGTCCCACATGGTTGTTTTTATTGTCCACCTGTCGTCCTGTATTCTTGCGACGTGGCCTCCCCACTTCCATTTTTTCCTGATGGCTTGTTGTGCGGGATCAGTTGTTGAGGATATCGCTTGAAGTGTTGTATTCGAGATTCTGTCCTTCAGAGTTATGCCTAAGATTTTCCTCTCCATTTTCCTTTGGCATACTTGGAGTGTGTACTTCAGTTTGGCAGTAAGATTCCAAGTTTGGCAGCCATATAACAGTGTTGGAAGAACACAGGTTTGTAGTGTTTCCATTTTGAGTTTCCGGTTGAGTGACTTGTCCAGCAGTATAAATTTCAGTGACCAGAACGCCTTCCAGGCGAGAGCTATTCTTCTGCTTATTTCCTTCTCTACTTTCTGATGGAAGGAGAGTAGTTGTCCTAAGTATATGTACTCGCTTACATATTGAAGATCCATTCCATCGACTTTGATTGGGTTTCCGGACCATTAGACATAATTTGTGTCTTGCTTTTGTTCATCGAAAGGCCTGCAATTTTGCTAGTTTCTGAGAGCTCTTGTAGCATTGATTGGAGTTGTTTAGGGGATCTGGCGAACAATACCACGTCGTCAGCAAATCTTAAGTTGGATAGCCTGCTCCCGTTTATATTTACTCCGTATTTCTTGTTCCAGTTTAGTTTTCGAAATATGTCTTCAAGCACGCATGTAAAAAGTTTAGGAGAAATTGGGTCGCCTTGTCGTACTCCTCTTTTGAGACTGAATGGTTGTCCCACAATTTCTGTCTTCACCTTGGCATAGCTTTGGCTGTAGATCTTATCCAGAACGCGGATGTACTTGTGTTCGATTCCTTGTCTGTGTAGTGCCTGGAGGACACTTGAATGTTCTACTGAGTCGAATGCCTTGTTGTAGTCGACGAATGCTAGATATAATGTATGGTGGTATTCGACTGTCTTTTCTATTATTTGGTTAATTGCTTGGAGATGGTCTGTTGTACTAAAGCCTGAGCGGAATCCGGCTTGTTCTGTTGGCTGGTTTTCGTCCAGGACTTTTGTTAGTCTTCTTGTTAGCACTTTTGAAAATAGTTTGTATAGATTGGACATCAGGCTTATGGGTCGGTAATTATTCATGTCATCTTTTGTGCCTTTCTTGTGGAGAAGAATGATTGTGTTTGATTTCCATTGCTCGGGTATCTCTTCTGTCTGCAGAATTTTGTTAAAGATGTTTGTGAGTGATGGTAGTATTTGATCTGAAGCCAGTTTTAGCAATTCGTTGTATATTCCATCCTCTCCGGGTGTTTTGCCATTTTTCATTTCATCTATTGCAGTTCTAATTTCGCTGGCCAGTACTGGGGGAAAGGTGTCGACGTGGTTTGAATATGCCTAATGACAAATGAAAAGTCATGCTTATCATTCCTAGACATGGACAGATGTTATTTTTTCTTAATTAATTGTTTACATTCTGTTACAGCAAGTAATTTAGTAGGCCTACGTTTAAAATTTCTACTTAGTATTAAAAAAACCATAGAATCAACTTACCTTTTAATAAGCACGTGTCAATATAGCGAGGTAGGGTAAGTATTATGAAATTATCCACGAACGTACCTGGAATATAAAGACAAAGAAAAGTTACAAAAATAATTTAAACAGAAGTCACTAGGCTAGTTTCGTGACTTCAGATGTGATCATTAATACATTAGATACATTTCCGTGTCAATAAGCTTCAATTTTAAGTTAACTTATAGATGTACATTCAGAGTTCACACGGAATGAACTTGTCAAATCATTTTAGCTTCTATATTATAGACATAACAGTAACCTACATGTCAACCGCTGTGGTCTCGGGGTAGCGTGCTGCCTTGTCACGCAGCGGGCCCGGGTTCGATCCCCGGTCGGGACAGTTTTTTCTGGGTGAGGTTTTTATCGGGGTTTTTCCTCACCTGTAAGACAAATGTCAGGAAAACTTTAAGGCCCAAACGGTCCCCGAAATCATATGGCCATCGCAATCATCATTCACATTCATCTTACGATTAGGGACTCTCCTGGCGCACCATTATCATCATCACCCATCATACCATCGGGGCAACGTAACCCCGCCTTCCAGTCGCCCCAACCTCAAAAAGTGGGTTATGTACGCCATGCCAGGAGAGAGACCAGGAATGTCGAAAGACAAACCTGGAGCATTTGAAAAAAAAACAGTAACCTACATTCAGATTACATTTAAATTCCTTACTAAATGTTAGAATAATAAATCCGTGATACGAGAACCTCAAGAGCCAAGACCGACTGAACTGGCTGTATGAACAAAAATACAAAGCTAATAATTAATACCGGTACTGGATAAGGTTAAAGTGATCCTACACCAAGTCTTAGGAAGTTCTTGTGGTATTAGAGGGTAAGATAATCAATAGGAAGTTCTTGTGGTATTAGAGGGTAAGATAATCAATAGGAAGTTCTTGTGGTATTAGAGGGTAAGATAATCAATAGGAAGTTCTTGTGGTATTAGAGGGTAAGATAATCAATAGGAAGTTCTTGTGGTATTAGAGGGTAAGATAATCAATAGGAAGTTCTTGTGGTATTAGAGGGTAAGATAATCAATAGGAAAAGTCAGCTGAGTCGTCATGAGACCACATTTATCCTCAGAACATATTGTTGGTCAAATTACAGTTTTTTTAATTTCGCAGACGGCAGCAGGGTTCCTTATAAAGCAAATAGAACGCAGCCAGCAAACGACCTGTATAAACGTGTTTTCTGGAGAAATCATTTTCCAGATATGTTGATTCTAGAATAATCTGACACTCGACTCTTCCATTCTAGAGAAGTCTAGGCTGGCGCGGCGTCCAGATTATTCCTACCCATACATACAGGGCTTCCAATATAAAACCGGACACGCCTCACGGGGTTTCACCCGTCAGGCTGCGCTCTCTCCTCGTCCGCATTTCACTCTGCCAGCCGCAGAGTGTCCGGTTTTATACTGGAGACCCTATATAAGGAGGGGCGATGGTCTGACCGGCCAATTATGTCCGAATAGTATAGTATAGTGTATATCTATATTTGTCAAATATTTATTTGTATTTGTGTTGGTTGAGTGGAAGAGAGGGCCTTATGGCCTTAACTCTGCCAGAATAAATAAAGTATTATTATTATTATTATTATTATTATTATTATTATTATAGTGAGGTGGTCTGAAGAGCGAAGACAACAAGATATTCTAAATAAAACAGAAAACGAGTGTGAAGAACTCTATTGTAAAATACCTATGTTTGTAATAGACTCTTTGTGTATATACAGGACAATGTTGTGAAATAAACATACCAAATTTGGGAATTACGTGCAAATATTTGTGAAGTAAAACAGAAGAAATTCGACTAGCTTCCACAACGCCATCACTAACATCATGCCTGTACTCATTTCAGTTAGAGGCTGAGTAAACCCCATGGGCATGATGCCGCCCACAAAGAGTTAAACAGTTTAAGAATCCTGACTCCTTAGGGACTCGAACCCATGAGGTTCCGGCTTGTAGCGAGTATAAATCCATAAATAGGCAAAGGCCTATATCTATACGTAGAAGCCTTTAACATGATGCACATATGTATTAAGAAATTGAATTTGTTCATGATTAAAAATCATAAGAAAAATAATACTGTCATTTCATTCCATCGCTGCACTTCATAATAGCTGACTAAATTTATCGTGGACAACATAATTATTATGTAATAAGATAGCAGAGCTGGTTGGATCGTTATATGAAATTACCTATTATTGAACTTCTGAATGTTGTCGGTAGAGTTCGTTTCAAACCAGAATAAAATCTCGTTACTTTGTAAACCTTACAAGTCGCATTGCTCTCTACGCCCTGGATAAGAAATTGGCAATGTAGAACCGGTGTATGTTAAAAAGGATTGTATCGTAGCGTTTCAGAAAAGGAAACATTGCTGGGATGAAATACATTGAAGAAGGCACTCCTACACCACAATATCACGCAACCCCATACAATTTATTGATAGAATTTTGTAGTATGTTTTCTTTTTATCCAGTCACATGTCTAGACAGACTTCCTTTCAACATGCATGCCAAAATGTTCCCATCATATGGTAGCTGCTTCATGAATATACCATACTTTCGCACGGATACGTAAACACTATTAATAAGCATAGATCCCTCTGATTTAATTGACTCTTTTAGCGTAATGTAAATTTGAATGATGAAATTTCAAAAGTTTCCCTAGAAAAAATTAAGATTATATTATTTAAGTTCTGTGCACATTATAATGCACACTACCCTTATTTATGAGAACATAAAATACAATTAGAAGGATGTTGTTTTAATATTGATTAATGAAATAGTTCATGTAACAATTTTAGTTTGAGTAAATAAATGAACTGCGAAGTTTACCAGGTCGAAACTAGCTATAGCCTATTATTGGTTTTAGTTAATTAAATGAGACAGGTTGAAGAATTATTTTTTCCAAATTATACTAAGCAAATGATGTATCTTGTCATCAATTTTTTCTCCCTGATTTTATCAGTTGTGCAGGGATTCCATCGCAATCTGATGCGTTATAAAATATATTTAAATTGTCTATTGCCATTTCAAATTATAATCTATGAGTAATATTTGTGCTATCTGCAAATCTGCCTCTTCAATATTCCGTTATGATTAAAGTAATTGACTTAATGTCGATGATGATGATGCTGTGCCAGCGTTTATCTACTAATTCGTTATCTATTTGGTTTTGCGTTTCACCATCTGCAGACGTCCAGGTATATTTATGAATATCCTTATGCTGGAATATTATACTCTTAACAATAAGATTATTTGATGTGGCAAAGGTGACTAATCTAACCCCATTGTCGTTACTATCTTCATAATAAGTATAGTATTAATGACATTATCTTAATAATAATAATAATAATAATAATAATAATAGTTACAGAAGTAATTCATTTACAATGTACAGTAAAATTATCTATAGCATGATAGGAATGGTTTTGTCTGAACATAATACACTAGAAAATGGGTTATTTAGACGTCATTCTGAGTAAAGTAGGCAAATGTTCCGCGCGCCTTCGCTGAGCGGTTTGACATCATGCGTTGGTGCAGAGCTATGAGACATGCGCTGGTTCTAGTCCCAATGGGGGAAGACATTTTGTCATGGGATTTTGACTAGTATGGAACAGAGGTATTCACCCAGCACCGCGGTGCTCGGTGCACCGTGAGGAATACGGGTAGCTACCATAAGAAACTGCTCCAAGTTGAGAAAACCAGCTATAACGACTGGAGAACCCGACATGCTGACAACACGTCACCCCTACATTGGCTGGATGATCGTCTATCTTTGTAATTAACACGTGTGGATAAGAGGCCAGCAGCCGGCTGATAGGCCAAGATCTTTCTAAGCCTGTCTCGCCATGTTTTTTTTTTAAATCTGTTTAACTCTATTGTGCCGAAGTGTGTATTTAGTCTTTATTTACAAATGATAAAAATACTTAGCAGCCACCAGGCAACAGATCTTTGGGCAGACCCTTCAAACGTAGGATTGAGACCGTAACAGACCACTAGGTCTATCACTTGAAAGGAAGAAGATAAAAATACAATTTCTTGAGAAGATCAGAAAATTTGTTATTTCTATTAAGTCATTAATTAATAATTTTGTTCGAATTGTAAACACTGTACAGTTATTCTTTGTTTTAATATAACGAAGAGAAATAATGGGGGAGGGGGCTGAATTATTATTTCTACGAAATGAAAAATATAGTAGGAGTATTTTTCTTTCACGTACAGCGTATGTAAGCTATGACGTTAAAACACAAAAACTTTAAAAATACATTTAATTTGAGTAGAAGCAGTTTGAATGAGTAAGAATCAAGGTAGAGACGTTTGAATTTAAAACACACAAACAAAGAGCGCAATTAGTGTATGCATACTTTCAAGAAGTCATCACTTAACTCTCTGGAGAGTAAGCAGAAAAGCGGAATGGCGGAAAGAATTTTTTTTAATACATAGAGAAAAAACACAGAAACTGAATCTTTGCTTCAGATTCCTTCTTTAACTTTCTAAATGTAACGAATGAACCAAGCTTTCAATGAAAACCATAGCTTCCATCAACTTAAACCTGCGATATTATAAAAACACGTGCATATATTTATCTTGATAGTAGTTTTCCTTGAAATGCCTACCAAACATTCTAACAATATTCATAATAAATAATAACTTATAGAATATTTAATATACAAGTGATCTTCTTGGTGATAAAATATTAAAATATACAGTCAATATGCCCAATTCACCAATTAATGTTTTAAAATGGTCAACACGTTTCCACAGCCAAGCTGCCATTCTCAAGACCAGATATTGATTGAAGACAAAATTGATAATAACTAAACAAATTCAGTTAAAAACAAACTACGTCACATGACACAATCAATCACAAATAAACAGTAAAACACAATAAAACTAATCCTCTTTTCATTCCATCAGCGCCCTCTTTTCTTTAGTTGAATGAAGAGAGGATTAGTTTTATTATGTATTACTGTTTACTTGTGATTGATTGCGTCATGTAACGTAGTTTGTTTTTAACTGAATTTGTTTATTTGTTACCAATTTTGTCTTCAGTCAATACTGGTCTTGAGAATGACAGCTTGGCTGTGGAAACGTGTTGACCATTTTAAAACAGTAATTGGTGAATTGGCATATTGACTGTATAGCCTATATGTTTTAATATAGAATATAATACTAATAACAGTTTCTTGCTCGGCTGAGTTCGATGGATTTTTAGGATTGAAAAATCCAAGGGACAAGACCTCGAGGAGGGACTTTAAGCCGTGGGTGCCGAGTCTGAAAATATTCGAACTCGTAAAAAACCGCAAGCCTGAATAAAGAGGCCTCAGTGCAAAATTAAACCTACTGTTACCCATCCGAGTAATACCATAGTTGCCCACTAGGTGTTTCTCTGAGATGATTATGCCAACCCCATTTCACTCGCTGACATCTATGGATAAATAAGCGTAACTAAAACACTCCCAATAGTGAGCACCGTAATCCCGCATGCGAGGAAGTATGATACATAGATACTCATAATATTGAAATGTATGATAATTCGCTGTAATTCGTAAATTTTACGATTAATTCGTCAAACTATTGTCAGTCCAACAGATCAGTGTCTCCGTAAGATATGCGAACTAAATCCTACTGTACTTCCATTTCTGCCTTGGCAAATAATTTCCCACCCTGCATTCCTATCTCTCTCTCTCTCTCTCTCTCTCTCTCTCTCTCTCCTCTCTCTCTCTATCTATCTATCTATCTATCTATCTATCTATCTATCTATCTATTATCTATCTCTTTTTTTCTATGTCTCTCTTGCACTTGCACTCCAGTGTTGTCAACTCAACTCCAACCTTGCATTATTCAATATTCAATACCCATGACACTGGGGAAAGTTTGGCAACATCGATGGCTGCTGTTTGTGTAGTAGGAGCGGAGTGCGGTGAAATGGTGCGAGTATAGACGTGTACTTTTCTAAGAACGATGTCAGCGCTATAAATACACAGACCCGTTGGTCCGAGTATACTTTAATTATTTCTTATTTAAACTTCAAGAATTCAACTTAAATTTTCAGCTTTAACATTTCCTTGTAAATTTAACTTTTTATGAATCTAAGTAGTAATAATATAAGATTAGAAATTCTAAACTAAAAACATGTATTTATTTCCATAAATATAATTATTATAAAAATAAGTTATTTCAAAAACGATTTTCATTTTTTCTGAAATGTTTTTATGCTTTATTTTTTATCTTGCTGAAATAAAATATTTTAAAATATTGGCTATCCACTGTGCGATGATTCGGAGTAGCGAATTGGTCAACTGTGAATTCTTACATCATTATAGATTATACATCAGACCTGTTAGTAAGTGTTCATTAGGTGAAAAAACAACCTATTCAACCCTACGTCGGATAGGCTGACAAAGATAAGACACTACTATTCATTGGGAGTGCATCTGCATGCGGATAGGAGCGGGGAACCGCCTAGTGAACACTTGTTAACAGCCCTATTATACATAAACCATCTTACTAATAATCCATATATAATCTTTATACAAGGTTTATACACATCTCAGTTGAAAATTCTTACTAATAAACACTATTAACAGTTTAGTGTATAAAAGGTGAACACGGGAATCGTTATATATGCCTCCAGCCTTGTTTAAGGATTGTATAACTTGACAAAATGTCGGACTTCAAGATCAACTGATTGTTTTCTTATGATATTGATGAAAGTTTCCTTAAATTTAACGCAAACGACTTTAACGACTGTTTGATGGATGCACAGGACATAAATAATATTAATAAAGCTGTGGGTAGGAAAATAATGGCATCATAAAATGCCTTTTGTTACACTCATTCTCGATTAGGCCTAATAATATTTTTAAATTGAACATTGATTTACAAAATCATTGATTTTTTCTTATGATATTGATGAAAGTTTCCTTAAATTTAACGCAAAATGCAACACTTTAACGACTGTTTGATGGATGCACAGGACATAAATAATATTAATAAAGCTGTGGGTAGGAAAATAATGGCATCATAAAATGCCTTTTGTTACACTCATTCTCGATTAGGCCTAATAATATTTTTAAATTGAACATTGATTTACAAAAGATTATGTCCTACAATAATCGCTGTAGACAAGATTTAACCTGAATGTAGTTTAAATGCTTCATAATATTATTTTAAGGGAACTTTCTTGCATCATTAATACATAACACACATACCGATATAAAAATTAATTTAATTGTAGAGATGCTATTATTGCAGCAATTTACATGTGAGTTTGATAGTCTTGTGGTTATAGAGTTTCTGACTACGGTCTGTGAGGTCATAGGTTCGATTCTCGATCGAACTAATTTTTTTTTTTTCGCTTAAAGCGTTATTCTGTTGTAGGTAACAATTCCTACTATTTTGAACGTTTTCTAACGCATCTAAAAAAAAACTGCACATAATTCATAAGTAATGGGAAAAACTTTATTAGTTTCCAATAATTGTACGAAATTCTTGACGTTAGATGGCAGCACATTATCTGTCAAACTAATTCTACGATATATTTGACATAGCGTAAAGGAAAATGTATGTAAATTAAAACACACTTATTTTTCCGTACCTCCCCAATTAGGGAATCTATATTAATTCTTATCCATATTTATTTCATACACAATTAATCACTATTTGATGTTATTTTATTTCTGTTACAAACTGCACATATATTCTGACGTCATAATGATGACGAATATGTGACGTATTGTGTACAACTTTTCTGTCTTCATATAGCTCCGGCACAACGTTTATTAGTATGGAAATTATACATGATCTACATAAGCCTTATATATTGCATAATTAAACAACTGATGAAAGCCTGTATAAGAGATTTTTATTAGTAAGACTGTATGTGTATAGCAAAACAAAACATCGCCCTCCTGGCGATCCGACTCATCGCTTGGACACATGGTAAATCGTCATGAAGTTTCTACTTATCCATATAATGACTTTATGTTTGATTTTTTTGTTATAAATAAATTTTAATTCCGTTTCATATATTAAGAATTGTCTATGTATAATAAGCAAGTCCGCTTCCAACTTAGTTTTATAACCAAAGTTACTTAGAAAAATATTAGAAAAACTATAAGTTTGGGTCTATACTGTCCTTAGTTGGAATGAATTCAAAACCCATAGCAATAACTCTTATTCCAGGTATATTTAATTTACAGCCTAGACAAAAACAAAATTTTACAGCTGTAATAAAAGTCTAATTTATCTTGGCTTTCGGTGAAATGAGAATTCTATGTAAACAAATACATATACTAACCCTCGTCATAAAGCTCTTTGTTTCCATTTATTAATACAAAAAAAAAAGTAAAGAGCTAAACTACAGCAATGCCGTATTCCGACTTTGATATTAAATTCCACCGTCCGTCTAGGAGTAATCAATCTGTCTCTTGAGACGGAAGTAATTTGTTCGACTACAATTCTCGACAAAACCTTAGATTTTATTCTGTCATTATAAAGATTCGTCTTCAAATATTATCCTTCTGTAAAATCTTTTTAAAAAATAGAAGTTTTGAATCAACATTTTCCAGTTTTTTAATATACTCGTAATACTTCCTCAGAGACGGTCTTATCTTCGGGATTCGAGAACCCAATCCAGTCAAGGTCGATGGAATTTTTCTTGAAGGAAAACTGGCGGATGCGACTTCCTCAGGAATGTTTGTTCGCTGCTGTCTGTACCGTTTCATTGACACAGACTATAGGGAAATAATCTTGGACATTCCGAGAAGTACAATGTCGCCCACTAATGGCTCGATTAATCTTATAGCAAAGCCAGTATACAAACAATTTTCACAGGTCGATCATATATCATGGATAATGTTATTCTTCCATCTCATTCTTGGTCTACCAACTGGGCGTTTTCCCTATGGTTTCCCTACAAGACGTTTCCATGCATCTCTTTCATCCCCTATACGTGCCACATGTCCTGTCCATCGCAGTCTGCCAGACTTAACTGTTATATAAATTCCTAACATTCGATGTTCCTAGGAACATATCCCTGTGTTTGAGCCTTTGGCATGGGTTCCCTGAAGTAGTCCCCACCCGGAGAATTTTACCCCAGTGGAACCCACGTCCGTATTTCTTAACGGATCTATTTTTACGGTGAAAGATCGTCACTCTTTCGACCAAGGTACTCTTTTCGTCTGGCATATCGCCTTCGACCTGTTCGGCACGGGTAACCCTTTCGGCAGCAGTGCTACCACCGGCATAGCTCTCGGGGTCATTTAAGCACGCAAGCCACTCCACCACGACAAGGTAAAGATACCATGGAGGAACAACCTAATAACTAAACAAACATTTTTTTTTTTAAATCTGATCCTCAACAATAATTTTACAATTGATTCCTTAGTAACTGTAAGATACCAAAATCTGTTATACAATCGTGGTTAGTTTAGAATTTTATTTTTGCAATATTGACAACATTGATCTTTAAATTTATTTTATAATTGTCATTTAAATAATATAAATCATCATGTGGACAAGAGCCCAAGTTGGGCCTAGCCTGCTTTCAGGAAATATCTCCACCTCTGTCTATTACGGGCAACCTTCCGCGATTTGAAAATCCTCACATCCTCAACAACTCCTTCTAACCATCTAAACTTTAGTCTTTCAGCTGACCTCTGTCATCTCACCCTCTTAAATATCTCGTTCGCATCCATCGTAAGTGTCCAGCCCATCTCAATATGCATTTATATACCGTATATATATATATATCTCAACTCTGGTGCAACATATGCAATAGAGGGGTCACAAGATCGACCTCACAGGATCTAGAACGTTGTCTAAAATAGATCATGAAAAATAAAAAATCTACAGAGAAGCAATAGAGATTGAGAAAAGGTCACATTCCATGAACACCCGAGATGATGCCCAAAGATTACCATCTACATGGAACACTGCTCTCGCTGCCCACCATGTCATCCCCAGAACAGCGAAGAATATATGAAGAAAACACCACAGCGAAAACTCTATGTATTTTATTATATAAGACCTAAACCTGTGATTCGAACTTATCATTCCTTGATAATGACATGTGGGATCATGCGAAACGTCGGAATCAGTGGCCAGAGGCCGAAATTGAATCCAAGACGCAGAAAACCCAAGAAAACTTTAATATTCACACACACACACAGATATATATATATATATATATATATATATATATATATATATATATATATATGCCTATATATATTTTATTGAGGCTAAAATATCTGGTACTTATAAAGCTGATACAGTTTCGAGTTATATCTAATTCTTCTGCAATTTGCATCCTGAATTGAGTCTTGTATTTTACGTAATAACTTTATTTTAAAAGTTTTATATTTCATTATATGCAGTCGTGACTACGTCCTGGTGTCACAACCGAACATCAACACAGGTTTAATGAGTGTTTCGTATACACGGCTATTAGTATCTCGAGTTAAGACATTTGGATTTGAAATGCTTTGTAGACCAAAATAACAACTACACTGCGTTTTTTATTCGCCTATTAATTTCCTATCTCAACTGATTCATGGCATTTACTACGGATCCTAGGTATTCAAAGCTATTCTATCAAATTTCATTCCGTCAATTTCAATATACGATTCCATTGATACGTTGTCTTTTTCTATTGCCTGTTATTCATATATTTTATATTCCTACAATTAATTATTAAACCTATTGGTAAGACCACTTCCTTCAAAGTTTTGAAGGCTTATGTATCTTTCTCACTTTTCGCTATGTCAATATCGTGTGCATACGGCAACAGCCATTTAAACGATATAAATTATAAAACCGTGGTCTTGTTTCAGATGTTTTGTTACAATTGACGATTTTAGATTTTCACTTATTATATTTGGCATAATTCTGACTTTGTTTCTACAACTGACGAAATGGCTTGTAGATTATTTTGACAAATGCTTATTAAATTATTGAATTGTCTATTCCATAACAAATGCAAAAAAGAGAAAAATTCCCAGTTAAAATTTATAATAGAAAGAAAATAATATTCCAAATATGTTCGAGTCCCCGTGTGGAAGAAATTTTCTCATGGAATTTCGGCCAGTATGGGACCGGTACCCACCCACCACCGTGAGACATTTGGATAGTTACAATAAGTAGCGGCTCCAGGTTGAGAAGACAAGCTATAACGGCTGGGGGACCCGACATGCTGACCACATGTCACCCTTACACTGGCTTATGATCATCTACCTCTGTTATTAATACATGTGGACGTGAGGCCAGCAGCCGGATGGTAGGCCAAGGGCCTTTTAGGCCTGTCGCGCTTTGAGATTTTTGATCTGTCAAGCTATCTTTGTTTAATAGATCCATAACTTGTACAACTTTTGTATACAGTGCAAAAATATAAAGGAAAATGTAAATAAAAGCCTTATACATTAAAATTAAATGAGGAAGTAAACACGCGCGCACGCACACACACACACAACACACACATACACATAATCATATACATACACACACACACACACACACATATATATATATATATATATATATATAATACACTCCATAGTCGGCCTAATTCTTGCCGACGACAGGTCCTTCGCTGCAATCATAGCATTTTCATGATATCCTTGCAGCTTTACTAGAGAATTGTAGGTGTGGTAGCTTCCCGTTGCTTTCCACACCGATGAAGGATGATGATGATGATGATGATGATAATGATGGCCATATGATTTCGGGGACCGTTTGGGCCTTAAAGTTTTCCTGACATTTGTCTTACAGGCGAGGAAAAAGCCGGATAAAAACCTCACGCAGAAAAACTGCCCCGACGGGGGATCGAACCCGGGCCCGCTGCGTGACAAGGCAGCACGCTACTTGGAGACCACAGCGGTGGATGTATATATATAATCTCCTTCCTTCTTCCATAGGACTGATATCTCCAATGATATTTACAAGGTTATGCCCGGGGCTGTTTATAAGGAGAGAGCAAAAACTCAGAACCAATATCTAGACGAGTACAAAACAGCGGCGAGTCACCCTGAGTCTTTAGTCAGTATGCCGGGACCAGCAATGAAAGAAAGCCTAGGACAGCAGAAGTTAATGGATATACATCCAGGCTCCCCCGGGAATCGAACACGTCGAAGTAGAAGGTCAAGTCTCTATCGAACATACCACGGTTATGTATAGGATATATTTATGTTGTGGAAATAAAACTTACAAACCATTATTAAGAAAATGACGTATGCTAAATTGGCATAGCAATTCTACTGTAACGATTTATAAAGCCTAATCCGATAGAAACAAGCCTAAGTCTTAATGCTATAAAAACATTCCTTCGCAGCTATATCGTTTAGGTATAATTTATTTCTTTATGGGAACGATAATATGGCAATTTGATACCCTTTATAAATAAATATTTTTTTATTTGTTTACTGTCCAATTGAGGTTAAAATTATTTTTACATTAGCAATAGAAGCAAAATTATTAAACACTAGCTTAGAGACAGACGCCACCTGTAGTATTTTTTTATAATTTTACTGTATCAACAGTTAATAAAATGGCAAATTTAGTAGCTGATAAAATAACAGAACAGTTTTTCGGTAGTAGCCAATAAAAAATGTTAAGGTCTTGATTTACGGACCATTATCATGGAACAGATAATCACAAAATTGGCTTACACTCAACAGAATGATAGTGTTATTTATATAGCCGCAGTACATGGAATGAATTGAAAAACCAGCCACTCTTCTGGGATTTGTATTGATCAGACAACATTCTAAACGTTTCCGAGAAAACGACTCGCGTACCAAGTTACGCTTTCATTCCAGTTTATCGTTATACAGATATTAAACTAAAAAAACGTTAAAAAAGCTGGAGAAAATTTGAAACTTGCAGACTCATAATAATTATTTTTAAACCATATATCATAAAAACATTTGAAAACTCCGAGTCTGAGAAAATAAGCTGTAAAGCAGACGCCTATTCATACAATGTGTAAATCAATTAAACGAATAAATTGCCTGATATAGAAGGGTTGCAGACAAGTAATATGAAACGGGTATATCAATGTTATCGGTTGTTAAAATTCTTTACATGTTTTATCCAATTACGGCGCACCAAAAGTTATTGAATATATGTACCGATACTAATAACAGTCATGATAAGCTTCCGTTGAGGTATTAATTCACAGTAATATAATATATAATAAGCACAGAGTGCTTCAACAAGGTTAAATAAATACGGGCCTAATTCATTCTGCTGATGATGGGACTAGTCTCGAAAGGCCTAGAGTTCTAAAACAACTTAATTTGAGGAGACGGATCTAGAAGGTGACTATTTTATAGTTTTTATTCATATGTTATATTACTGTGAATGTATGTATGTATGTATGTATGTATGTATGTATGTATGTATGTATGTATGTATGTATGTATGTATGTATGTATGTATGTATGTATGTTTGTATGTATGTATGTATGTATGTATGTATGTATGTATGTATGTATGTATGTATGTATGTATGTATGTATGTATGTATGTATGTATGTATGTATGTATGTATGTATGTATGTATGTATGTATGTATGTATGTATGTATGTATGTATGTATGTATGTATGTATGTATGTATGTATGTATGTATGTATGTATGTATGTATGTATGCATGCATGTATGCATGCATGTATGCATGCATGCATGTATGTATATGTGTATATGTGTGTATGTGTGTGGGTGCGTGCGTGCGCGTGTGCGTGTGTGCGCGTTTGTGCGCTCGCGGGCATGTGTATCTATGCAAATATGAACTTTTTTTGCAACTTAAAAATATTGCTGAACGATGTTTTGACGAATGAGGTGTCAATCGATTCGTCTCTACCATAAGAGTGTCAAATGTTGATACATAATTAAATAAAACCAATATGACACCTTGACGTAAAAAAGGCGGGACGAATAAAATATTTAATACGCGAATCTTACGCAGTGGATCTTCATTCAACAGGTCAATTAAAATTAAGATGAGGAACCTTTAAACTTTTGCAGTCAAAACTCCTTTCCAGAAAATATATACAACCTTCAATTTAGAGTAGGTGGGTGATCTACCTTCGTTTATAGTTTCCATAAACAGTAATCTAACAAAATGTTGTGTTTTTGAAAAAATCACAAGTGATTTTGTCTAATGAAAAACTCAACCTCGCGTTGGATTTGGGGTGATTATTTAGCGAATAATACAACAGTAGAAGTTAAAAATAATTGTAATGTTTAATATTTACCAAATATGAGATTATGTATTCCGATCTTACTTCCTGGCGATTTGTAAGCCGGTTTTATAGTTATAAATAGCATATCTTTACTGTTAAATCTCTTTGGGCTTGGAAAAAATCAGTATCAGTTGATTGTATGAGAAATAACCATTAACAATAATGCAGATTCATTATACAACATTTAATAATATTTTTAGAGCAACACAACTAACTTTTTTTTTGGTAATTTTAGAAGTTTTTTTTTGGCATTTCTTGCTGTACCATATCGATCGTACATTGTTGAATCGATATCCTTGTCAAAGAAGTTAATTTGCGGTGATATCTCTTATTACGAACAAGAAGAGGTACCATTTTCGGTCTGAGTTAAATAGTCACATTAATTGATGGGTTAAATCATATAAATTAATTCAATAAAAAAGAAAGAAAAGAAAGTTCGGAAAACTAAAATCCGACTACTGTTAAATTGAGAATTAAAAAAATGTAATTGTTTTCGCAGTCGGAAGTGAATTTGCGTTACTTACGTGTGCTTGGAATTTGCCTCCGAGTAAGATTTTTTGTTTTAACTTTAAAGTTTACAAAATTTGAAGATTTTTTTTGTAGTCAGGTTTAGTTTTTCAAACTTTTCATTTTTATTTATACCCAAACATAGCCCTATGTACAAGCAAGGGAAGGTATGAGATGACTTCAGACCTTAATTAGGAATAAGGCAAAATCAAACTCTTAATAATTACTCGTATTAATTTGATACTCATGCATAATAAATAAGTAAAATCCCCAACTCATGTCGCTTCAATGGATGAGATGAGATGAAGCACTTTAATTTTAAGAGATCGCGAACGACGACCACGACCCATCGTCACAGGGGCGGATGAATGAAATTGAACGAAATGGATGAAACGAGTATGGAGAAATGGTGGAATGAAATTCGTGGCAGGGGAAAACGGGAGAAGCCGTAGAAAAATCTGTCCAAGCTCAGTTTTGTGCATTACGAAACCCACATGGAGTGACCGAGTCATGATCTCGAGATCCCAGCGGTGAGTGTAACCGGTACTCATAAATATTTCTGCGTTAAAATTAAATATAAGCATGAGATGGCTTCGTACCTTAATTAGGTATAGCCTGGAATCAAACTAGGACTTCTGGGATGCTAGTCAAAACTGTTTAACATTACACCCAGAAAAGTCAATGCTTGGATAAGATTTTAATTTTTCCTCCAGGAAACCACATTCTTTAATTTTAATTACTAAAAATACGGGAATCGAACTCGCGAAATTCGGATATGGAGGCGGATGAGCTAATACTATTCACCAATACCTACATACAAAATGGAATAACAATGACTAAATTATTTAGAACATATAGATATTAAAATTGCTTAACTTCTTTTCAGAGATGAAAGTGTGTTTTTACCCTAAGTAGAAGAGTTACCCTCGAGGAAGTTCTTATAGAAGGTCACATACATCCCTGTTCAAATTGAATGTGAAAATCATGCCTTCTGAATTCCAAAAGAAGTAGAATCACAGTGACAGAGGAAATAGTTGAAGGTTTGCTCTAATATATGCGGCCAACGTCTCAAGCCTGAGAATTAAAACACAAAAATCCTCCTCTGAATCTTTAATCCCAGAAGAAGACGTGACCTCTAGCATGGATGTCCATATAGATAATGCTGAAAAGTTCTCCATGTCAGACAATTTGTCTGGAACAAGGCTGTCCAACTAGAAATGATGACAATCATTTTTCTTTCGCAATTCCAACAAATTCTCATGCTTGCATGCAAATTAGGTTCAGAGGACAGAAACAAAATAAATGGCTTTCTTTGCGCCCGGAGAGCGTGTCTTATCTAAAAGGAATGTAATTTTAAAATCGATGATATTGTCAAGCTCAATGCATGAATATAATCATTTCATTTTAATTAAACACTAAAAAAATATCCTCAACTCGTGTCCAACTCACGGTCGGATCGAGGGATGAGATGAGATGAAGCCATCACATAGAGGTCTGTGAATGACAAAGGCGCCTGACGCACCATCACAGAGCCAGATGAACGAAATGAAATTAAACGGATGAGATGAGTAAGGAAAAATGGTGGAATGAAATTGTGGCAGGGGAAAACGGGAGAAAACGCCGCCGGAAAAAACCTACCCAAACTCCGTTTCGTCCACGAAGAAACCCACATGAAATGACCGAGACTCGATCTCGGGACCCCAGCGGTGAGAAACGAGCGTCTAACTGCTTGCGCCACGGAGCCGCCTAATTATATATTATTAAGATTAATTAATTTTCTAAATATTAAGTACCATATACTGGTAGTTGTTTAACATATATTTATCTAATATATAAAAATGAATGTTGGTTTGTTTGTTTCTTTGTTCGTACTTTATGCGCGGCCATACCGTTGATCCAATTGTGAAAGAGGCTTTTTGCAAAATGTTTACGAGATTCCCGGGATGAACATAGGCTATAAGAGAGTTGTGATACTCAACTCCTACACCTCTTGCAGGATGTGGTTCTTCACCACGTAAGGATGGTCTTGGTTATAGCTTCATCAGAGATAAAGGTCTTGCATATCTCCTCCATTTAACCCTGAGTTGGTGAGGACCAATGTAGGGTCTACCCCTAACAAAGGTGCTACCTCTACCTTCCCCTTGACTCACACTTTATTTATTTCACACTATGTAATTTTCTTCTAAAATAATATATTACCAACACAGTTATTTTATAATTCAGTTCCTCACGTTCGCTGATGGGTTCACTTAACACATTACTTGTTCTCGTTCTTCCTGGTTCGTCTTCACCGATCTACCATCAGAACACAGCTGACTGGTCTGACTGACTCGCATCTGCTTTTCTACGGAATGATCACAACCACCCGAAAGCCAGTATGGACTTTACTCGAGAGTCAGATAGTTATATTATTCTAGAATCGATTAATCTGGAAAATGATTTCTCCATAGAGCACTTCTGGAGAAGTTACCTGTCCGGGTAATTTGAGCGCCGGATCAACAGTTCGTGAGAATATGTAAAAGTAAACTAATAGTCCACCCAATAAGTGGATAAATTCTATTGGTAATTACAAATTAAAGTACTTTATAAGTGTAGGTCATAATACAGTTTTCCAATTTCCTTGATAGCATTGCTCCTAGTGCAAAAAACAAAATTAATTTGAGTAACAGTGGTAGACGGCAGCGTACGTAGTTGGTGGAGGTAATTAGCTACAATCCGGAAGTCGCAGATTAGATTCCCGTTGGGATTGAAATGTTTAAACTGATCTAAATATTTTGGCTACACCATGGTTCTGGAGTCGACCCAGCATCTGATAACCCAGCCGATAACTCGTGTCGATGGCTACAAAGATGAGAGTCTTAACCTCGCACTACCCCAAAAGGCCTTCTAATAACTGTGGTGAGGTAACTTTACATTTTCATAACCTTAAGTCTGTGTATGAATCCCGACAATCCTAATTCCGAACGCAATTCGACTGCTATTAAAAAAAATTCAATATACAGATGTTATTAATAATCATGGCATTTTAAGCAGCCCGATGTTTAAAAAAAAATGTAAAAAAAATGTGCAAAGGAATAAAACACAGATGCATACTTCTAAAATAATAAAAATCTTCTTCTTCTTCTTCACTTCCTGGTTTAGGCAAGAGTTGCCTGTTCCGTCTTCACTAATAGATCTAAGACCATCTCTTCCGAGGACGTCCGACATCTCTTCTTCGTCTTGGAAAATAATGGAAGATCTTTTATGGAGTAGATCTGCAGTTCTTCACGGATATCCTCGTTTCTTATCTGGTCCATTCTAGTGCAGCCTTTTACTCTTCTTAAAAATTTCATCTCGGCTGCTTGGATTTTACTTTCTTGTTTGGTAGTGGTAATCCAAGATTCACTCCCATACAAAAGGACAGGGACAGCCATTGTCTTATAAAATTTTAATTTTGTTTGTTTATGGGCTTTATTATTCAATGTTCTATTTATTGTACCACAAATAGCTTGAAATTGATGTGTTTTGTGTTCAATATCTTTATCATACCCATAGCTGATGTCACATCCTAAATATTTAAAGTGGGATACTTGTTCAATAATTTCGTCTCTAATTACTATTTTTGCACGCAGAGTATTATTATTTATTATAACCTAAAATTTGAAAATCTCTGACTTTTTTCTTGCTATATTTACTAGTAGTCTACAAGTAGTGTCTAGAACTGGATCTATTCTAGGAGGGACTGAAATATTGTGCGTCGCTCGGATTTCGTAATGACTGTTTGAAACCTCCTCGTAAAATGCTAACATAGCCCACACAGGTCCTATAAGGTTACATCGGAGGAAAACAAAACTAAATGTGCTATCATCTGGGAATGTAACAAGTCATATATAATTTTCAATGTTTATTGCCGAGAGTTTTTAACTCTGAACCACTGTCGTAAATCAATCAGTACAAAATGCATATCTTTAGAAAATAGATTCAACTGTTTTCATTATGTTTAACACATTTCTGTAATGGTGTGTCCTACACTATGCATTCAGAAGTCTAAACTTACTTCTGAAGTTTTAGATATCTGAAAAAGAAAGACGAAACGAAAAATGTCGTCATCCACTCTCCCAAATAAATTTATTCACAACTTTTTTCAGCAACCATAATTATATAGTTACCATATTTAGGTAACCCTAAATGTAAATGACTTTTATGTTTAGAAAAAGTAAAGAGGAACCTCGTCATTTTTCTCTGGTAAGATGATGATGATGATGGCAATAACAATAATAATACAAAAAGTATAAATAATATTTCTGATAAAAATATAATTTTTTTCTTTAATGTTTGAATATTGAACAAAGTGTTGAATACTGTGGCAGTAGTGAGTTTCAAGTGTTTGAATTCGGGGTAGGAGTTTTTATGCTCCAGAACATAACATATTCTGTGTATCTGACAACACGTGATGGCTGATCCTCTGCTTTACATCCATCAATGTCAGCTCACGACCCCCGATAAATTTGAACACACTAAAAGTTTAGGGGATGATGTCGTGTAGGCCTACACATGATCCTATGTTTTAATCCTGTCTTAGGTGACAGAAATTCCTCATGTCATCAATAATACCATTTTAAAATTGCTCTTTACCCCTTGCTTATTAATGATTCATCTTAATGAAGGGTTAAATAAAGATAGGTCGTAGAAGTAACATCCTAATCCCGTTTAAATAAGCGTTTAAGAAAGTTATAAAAAATCATTCACTTAAATGAGAAAAAGTATAATAATAATAATAGTAATAATAATAATAATAATAATAATAATAATAATAATAATAATAATAATAACATAATTATTTACGTATCCAAATTAAGATTACAAATTTAAATATTATAAAGGCGATAATACATAAGAAGTTCTCAATTGTCACACAAGCAAAAACTAAATATTCAACATAGTTTAATTACGAGGTAATACAATTCATTATATGTGACCTGAAGAGGGATATTGATGTGTCTGAATATGTCTTCTTTCGGAAGAGAAGGAAAGTCTTAGGTATCCGTGACAATGTTAAAGAATCTCAAACTTGAATAGACAGGCCAGTGTGCAAAACATGTCAGCTCCCTCACGCTCAGCTTTAAAACTCAACGCTAATGTTAAAGAGCGTCCTTAAATAATACAACCATACTTGGCCTCTTACTGTTACACACGGAATATGTACATTTAGACCTACTTTTAATCTTGTTCATAACACAAAGTTATGATCAATCCAAAACACGAGCTCATTCGGATGTGCTCTAGGAATATTATTTAATATTTGAATTTGAGTGTCTGCTTTTATTTTTTTTATTTTTTCATTAATTAAACTGAATGTCTAAACATGTTTATTTCTCTTTAATTACGCAATTCAGACAACACTGGATTGTCAATGTAATCTTATCAGAGTCACATAAATTGACACCAAATTAGAAACATAAGTTTCGTTAAAGAAATTGAAACTAGGCCTATACAATTTACTTAAGATATTAAAAGTGTACCTTTTAGTTTTATATTAAATCTCATAGCACAATTAGGAAGTCTTGGATCTAATGCTCTGGTGTTGATTAATTAAATTCCATGCAGTTTCTAATTTATCGTCAATTATTTATATAGAATCATTGTATAATGAATACACAAGGACCTTAATCGCCTTATTAAAGTTCAATACAAGGTATCGAATGTATTATTATTAATATATTCTCTGTTTTGAGAAACATATGAATTGAGAGTGAAAGTGTATTAAGTGTTCATAACGTGATCGTGTAGTTTTCTTTTCTGTAAAATTAATAAATTTAAAATAATAACTTAGAACTTTACAACAGCATTAAAGAATATGAAGTTCTCTTCTTTAAGTCGCGATGGTCTGTTTACATTGAAGTGACAATAAGGACTGTCCGTTAACACCTGATGTTTTCAGTAAAGTCCTCTTTGTCTCGCCTGTTAAAGTAATTTCACTTTTTTATGGACACAGATTCAGTGTCAGTGGGAACCCATGGCTTCCCATGTTTACCAGTACTATTGTGTATTCATGTTTTTTGTGCCCTTTGGGACGGCAGCCGTTGTTTTGCTGCTTTATTTTTTTTTTATGTTTATGGAATACGAGTATGTACTGCATTTAGCCCCGAGGAAGATGGGCCACGGGCCGCCACTGGATTTAATTATAAAAGAAGCTCCGTAGTGCCGCATATAAAATGAAGTGTACAATGTTTCCTCGCATAAAGTGTGTAACGCATGTATTATAGTTACTTCTGGTTGTAAATTCCAACATTTATGTGGATTAAGTACGACTAGATTATTCTACAGTTGTTCGCAAGCTTGGAGTACCCTTCAACCACTCCTCCACAACCAGAGAGAGAGAGAGAGACCAGTTGATATTGTATTAATGTAGACGCGTTAAACCGCATACAAACACAACACAAAGAGGTCATTTAGAAAATTAGAAAAGACATAAAACCACGAAACAAAATTAGTTGGAAAATGAGAGGATTTGGATTATGCCTCTTTGTGAATTCTGGATGAAGTTCTCAGGCATTCTGGATGTTTTTGAAGTACCAACAGCATATGAGATTCACTTTGTACATAAGTAAATGAACAAATGTGATACGCAGACTTAGGCTGTTTATCACAGCAATAGCAACTATACCTGAGGAAGAAAAAGTAGCTAGTTTCAAATTCAGTGACAACTGAAAAAGGCTAGAGAGAGAGAGAGAGAGAGAGAGAGAGAGAGAGAGAGAGAGAGAGAGAGAGAGAGAGAGAGTTGTGAATCTAATAGGTTACCAATTAATAAGTTTTACACCGTATGCAATTGCATTTATTCATTTATTTATGAGATTGCTTAATAGGTGATGATACATTGGTTCACCTTTATTTCATGATCTGAGAAATAAATATTTGGAAATTTGCTCAAAATTTCAAGTATCACATTTTTAAAAGGCAATATTATTGAAGAAACGGAAGTTATGAGGAAAAATGTAAAATAAACGGAGCATTAATGCAAAATAAAAAAATCGGATGCCACATGTAACTGATTATAAAGGGGTTCACTAGCAAGTGCATTAAGAAAACACTTCGTGGCAGTATTATTACAAGGTATATCAATTTTATAATGAAATTCTAGAATATAATATCGTAATAACACGGAAAAAAATTGTGGATGTAATGCAATGAATGCATGAATATGGTGTGAGATAAGAAATTGGAACTTAAGCACTTTATCCATCATACTTGACGTGTCATGCCATGAAACTGGCGTCAACAAAGGACGGGTCGACAAGTTAGTATAATCCTCATGAAATAGGGGAGTTTGCAATTTACTTAACTAAATTTCAGTTGATAAATATTTCAGTTATGGAAATATAAGGTTCCGATGAAACCTACAGAAATTACAGCGACTAATTTCAAATTTCCTTAAATCCTAGGATCTTTTAAATTTTCTGACTTTTCAGAGATGAAATTAAGTAATAATAATAATTCATATTAGTATAACGAATTAATAATCATTAACTACTTGAAGCAAGAACAGTTGCGGTCGACTTATTCTCAAAGGCTTGTTTTAGAATCCCTCCACGATGATGTAAGCAAGATATTAAATATAAATTTAACGACACCGAACAACGTTACAAAGTTTGACCATTTCGAGATCCAAGTATTAGGTGTTTATACAACGAAGAACATCAGAAAACAATTATTTTAATAAAAGGGTATTAATCGCACACACAAATGTGTAATATTTACCTCTACAAATTATCAGTTGTAAATTAATCACAATTTTTACTCACAATTAATCTTGTTTCAGAGTTTATCTGTTTCACAATTATTTCACACTCTCATATGAGTTTACTCATTACAATTTGTCTTACACTTCACCTCGCTTATCGCCTGCCAATACACAACTGACTGGCTTCGTCTTCGCTAGAGTTTATAGGCGGGAAGGAACTTTCTAGGCTTAGATTCGGGAGAGTTCCGACATGGAAGTCTCTGGCCACCGATCTTTCCCGAAAGGGGAAGAGACTATATATCTTGTACATATTATATTTAATTCGTTAAATCTACTGTAAATAAAAACACATTATAAATAATAGTTGTATTGTATATATATATAACATGTTTATGTTTAATTTAATCTAGATATAAGACTTTCTTATATTTTCTGAAACCTGGTTTTCTGAAACCTGGTTGAGCTGCAGACAGGGTCTTAAGGCCTTAACTCTGCCAGGTAAAGTAAAGCTATTATTATTATTATTATTATTATTATTATTATTATTATGTATTAGGCTTGTACATTATTCAAATCGATATTTCAAATTTCCCTCTACATTCTTCTCATTTTTCAAGTAATATACAGTAATTTCCCGTGTAATTACATTAATAGCATATTTTTAAATCAATTTTATTCCAAGAAATTTTTACTTTTTGGTACAATCAAGATATGGATCAGTAGGTAATACAAGCAGGCTGTGTATTTCTGTTTCCTTTATGGATGTACCCTCTGGAAATCTACAATTTTTTCACAATGATATGAAATAGATAAATTATTGTGGAAAGAATCTAGATAATACCAACAACCCAATATTATATATATAAAGTTATTTCGTTAGCACCATGTTGTATGTACAAGAATGACGCAACGTTCAGTTATAGACAATCAAATTCTTAAACATACTGAGTATAAACATAGAGCTAAGCAAGACATAAGCAATCTTAGTAAATGACAGACATAAACGCCACGCATGGCATTCGAACTCTACGACCTTACAAACGAGAGATTCAAACCGGTACATTTATGACTTCGGTTACTATATGAAGAGTTACATTACATTATAAAATGCTGTATTTATTTGTACAAGCGGTTTATACCTTGAAACATAAGACAATAATATTACCTTACATCCGCCATACTGTATGAGCACATCTTATAAAACACGGTTTTATATTCGTCTTATTTTCTCTTCAATAATCTTGACGCATGAAAATACCAGAACTTTGATCTAAAGCACCATTTTATTTTATAAAACTGATTTTAAAACAATCGTAGCCATAACATAGGGCATAATGTTATAAAAAAAGTTAAAGGAACTTGAGATAAAGTTTTAGGAATGATAGTTCATAAAGAGATTATTTTTGTTAACGAACATTTTACTCCCAACACGTCGTTTATCATTTCTGCATATTGGTCATATGCTCGCCCTTAAGATTCGGAAATTGAATAAAAAATAGTATACGCATTGCATTTTATTGAAAGGATTTTCTGACAGTTTACAATTTGTCTTCAAACAGTCTATCCTTGTGCCTCATTGCATGCTTTGTATCTTCGTACAAGCAACGGTCTCCCAATTCTGTGGAGCATGACAGGATTCGGTGTATTGTGGTGAAATTCATAATTGATTCGAGGAATCAATTGACCTTTGGTGAAAACTCAAGTTTCATAGACCATACTTTTGATATACATCGAGAAAAAAACTAGGTCTTAGTTAGGCATACGTAGCTTAGCATGCATGCCCTTGGTCAATACGTAGAACTGTTGTAGGCCTGTATTTCGGAATAAACGTTTTTTTAACGAAAATGATCATATTTGTATGATTATTTTTATCAACATTTGTTGGCAATACTCTGTATTATTACCATCGTTCCGCAGCTGGAATTATTTATCAAATAATATAAGAACCTGCCGAATTATATAACTTACAAGTTATTACTTAATATTATTTATGTAACGTATTTATTTATTTTATGTGTCTTAAAATATTCGTATCTATCCATAATTGCAACAGTAATTAATAATTACAATGAATTCATGAAGAGAGACAATCTAAATAACACAGCCTCTTGTTATTACTAGAGACCGGATTATATGCATTTGCATGTTGCATATGCATTTGCATATTTAGACCCTTTTCACCTGTTATTGCATATTTTAACTGAAACTAGTGATTACGCATATTTTCGCGCTATATTTATAACATTTTAAAAATCTGTTGTTTTACAGTGAACACTTCGAGGCCATCAAAAGTGTAGTAAACGATTTCTATAGTGCAGAGGCATTGGCAGTTTTTCAGTGCAAAAGGAAACACAACAATTATTCCAGTATTTAAAAAAGAAACATAGAGCTGTGATTAGCACTCTTCCTTCCCCCCATACACCTGCAACTATTAAAAAGATTAAACCTCAAGGTTTGGCGTTGATTAGTCTTATTCAGTTTATGAATAAAATCCGTCAACTCAACTCCTTATTGCTGGAAGTATTCCCAAGCAAACTTAAGGAAAAGTTTGAAAACATTTTGAACGATAACCCAGGTTTTGAACCTTTGTGTCAAATTAATGTTTTGTAAATGGGAGGTGTGAGCTTTTGCTAGAAATAATAAGTGACAAAATAGCACCCAAATTCAAATACTGCCCAATATGTTCGGTTGACGTTTTCTGTTTATAAAAATATTTTGAGCGATCGAAGACACAACCTTACTACCGAACATTTGGAACAGTACCTGATCGTTTCTCTTCACAATAGCACAATAGTAGGAAAGTGTAGAATATTTTAATTTGTGAACAATACTTTTGCCTGATACTGATTGATAATTTATCATTTATTAGTGATAAATTATAATATTAATAAATAGATAAAAATACTAATTATTATTTAATTTAGAAATAAATTATCTAATAAAGTAATAATTATTGTTTTTCTTATTATTTGGTATTGCATGTATTCACTTTTTCATGCATATTTTAACCTTTAATCATGCATATTTGCAGCTTAATATGTTGCATATAATCCGGTCTCTAGTTATTGCATCCAAATATACTATACAAATATGTTCAAGAGACTCAAAATGTTTGTGGAAAAAAATACTCCGTACAAAAGTTTTGGCGATACTCTCTACTGAGAGGCGCAGGGAGGAAAAAAAAACATGTAAGTCACTATTTGCATGAAACCTAAAAATTGCACCAATACTTTTAGCTGTACAGCTTACATACTTATTTACGTGTAAGCCGAACTTCGGTGGTAAATAAACCCACGACTAAACTGTATATTATACTCTTTCACACTTCTAAACTATAGTGATTTCTATGGATAATTTAATAACACCTCAAAATCCATTTCGATAAAAAAAGATTGTGGTATAGCCGATTCTTTCCCCGTACCCTTCAATAATAAATGTGGATGCCAAAATGATAAAGTAAATGGAGGTTAGTGATACAGATTAGGAAAATTTCAGAAGATGACTCTTTGTGTACGCCTATCGCGAATTCAGGTTTGTATTCACTCGGTTATTACCAAGGAAATAAAATGGCACTTCCACGTGTTTTCATTTCCTTTCTAAATGAAACTCGCTAAACACATTAATTTAGACAGGTACTGTACATTAAAGCAGTTATCATAATTCCTTATTGGTGGAATCTCATGATTACAAATAAAACACTCGTTTCTGTTTATTAATCGGAGCCGGAGTAAAATAATAAGTTTATTGTGATGACGGTGATGATGATAATAATAATAATAATAATAATAATAATAATAATAGTAATAATAATAATAATTCACAAAAAAGTTAGCTGACACAGTTACATCGAACATACAAAATTTAGGTGAAGCTATAGTATTCCTACTTGAAAATTACACTGAGCAACAAAAAAAAAACTCTTTTTGTCTCAGAAAGAAAATTATGTGATTCTGATAATATTTTTTCTCCTGAATTCAAATATGATATCGGGTTTTCTCCATCATGCAAAGGTTTCCGAGAGACAGGTTTTTATAATTTCAAACACTTTAATATTTTCTACATTCGTAACTACACAATATTCGAACATCCGGACTCACCTACAAAGTAAGAAATGACGATTTTCTGCTATATTTCGCCTGATGGTCCAACAATAATCGGCCAGCATATTAGGTTTACATTTGCCTTGATATCTCTTTTTCATAGCTGAAATCTTCTGATGAAAGTGTTCCCCGTGCTCATCACTCAATGGACAAATGGACGAAAAAACGTTTATTAAAAAATAATTATTTAAATCCATTAATTGAAATTGAAATAAAAAAAACTGTGGGTGATGGAGAAATTCCGAATATATATTTGAAAACACGATAAAGAACTGCATTAAGTACAACTTTTGGTGCTGATGAGACAAAAATCATGTTGACCAGTGTTATTGGAACGTAATTTAAAAATAATAATATATATATATATATATATATAGAATGAGATGTTTCCTCGTTGGAATCTGCCACCCCATCAGCCATCCCTTTCCAGTATTTGCTATAATATATCCGAATCAGATTCGAACAGACGAAAATGTTCGCATTTTCACAACAAAAAGGGGCCAGTGAAGTCAACATATTAATAATACATCATCATTATTTTATACAGTCAAGTTTTAAATGCCTTATAACTTTAAAAAAATAACAAAAATAACTCCCCGTTAACCTTTAATTACTCTTCTTTCGGTCAAATTGTTTCTGGTGTTAAACTGTCCGAATTATTATCGTTATTAATTGAACCGTTGGCCACATTGAAAAATCACGCAAAACCACTACCAATAGAATATAAAACAAGAGACAAGTCTAAATTTTAATATGAGTTAAAATAACGTAAAAGCAATATCTAATAAAAATAATAGTTTTAAAAAACTAAAAGAACACGCTTTATTAGAAAACTAAAAAATGAAAAATAATTTTAATTTCCAATACGCTTGGGATAAAATAAAGTGGCCAACAAAAAAATCATCTCCAACACATATAGAATAAAATTAGCGTTATCAACAAAAAAAAAATTACCATCAAAAGCGTGGGGTGCTCTATATCAATTAATATATTTGATAATAAACAGATATGTGAACTCTCTAAGAAGAAAATGTAAAAATCATAAGAAGCACCCCACGCTTTTGATGGTAAAATTATTTCCTTTTTGTTGATAACTCTAATTTTATTCTATATGTGTTGGAGATGATTTTTTTGTTGGCCACTTTATTTTATCCCAAGCGTATTGGAAATTATTTTTAATTTTTTAGTTTTTTAATAAAGCGTGTTTTTTTAGTTTTTTAAAACTATTATTTATTTTTTATTTTTTAGTTTTAATATATTACAGAATAAGATAAAAATGTAAATAATTTTATTTCTTTATATAATTTTATATATGAAAATGTATAGTTTAAATACAATTTAAAGAAACAGTTGGTAGTAACGTTTCTCACGCTGTAAGAAAACACACTCTTCAGTGACACAACCCGAGGATTTGTAACTAAAGCTGTTTTAATTCGAAAAAAAAATACTAATAATTGATTTTTATTCATACAGTTGGGTTTTCATTCTAGAATTGTAACCATGATTGTGGTACACGCAAAGTTTGGAACAATGATCACAATTATTGCGAAGAAGTGAAAAAAATATATCCTAGTAAAAATAAAAAACTCCTGGCGCGACAGGCCTACAAGGCCCTTAGCCTACCAGCCGGCTGCTGGCCTCACATCCACATGTGTCAATAACACATGTAGATGATAATCAGCCAGTGTAGGGGTGACATGTGGTCAGCATGTCGAGTCCCCCAGCCGTTATAGCTGGTTTTCTCAACCTGGAGCCGCTACTTATTGTAGCTACCCAAATGTATCACGATGCTGGGTGGGCACCGGTCCCGTACTGGCCGAAATACCATGAGAAAATTTCTTCCCCCATGGAGACTCGAACCAGCGCAAGTCCCGTAGCTCTGCGCCACGGCTTCCTGCCTTAACCACTCGGCTACGGCGCGGGACCCTAGTAAAAATGAAAGATGTAATTTTTCTGGCCAAAATTAAACTTTAGGATTCTCCAAGATTTAACTAAATATACATTATTTAATAAAATGTATATATTTACATTATTTATTAACCATTTTTTCCGAAATACTACTGTATGACGTTTTATTTAACCGATTGCCGATTGAGGGTCTTTCCACTTTTCAGCGGTTGCCCTTTTACCAGCCGGCTGCTGGCCCTTCACATCCACATGTGTCAATCACAGAGGTAGATGATCAACAGCCAGTGTAGGGGTGACATGTGGTTAGTATGTCGAGTCCCCCAGCCGTTATAGCTGGTTCCTCAACCTGGAGCCGCTACTTATTGTAGCTACCCAATTGCCTCACGATGCTGGGTGGGCACCGGTCCCATACTGGCCGAAATACCATGAGAAAATTTCTTCCCCCATGGAGACTCGAACCAGCGCAAGTCCCGTAGCTCTGCGCCAAGGCTTCCTACCTTAACCGCTCGGCTACGGCGCGGGACTACGTTTTATTTAACATTGTTTTAAATCTCTACATAATCCCCAGCATTCTCCACACTTTTTTGTAAACGGACAGGTACGTCCAATACTGAGCAGTCTCCAGCATGTTCAGTGGAACATCAGATATTGTTGCTTACATTTCATCCAAATTCTTTTACGAGATCTTTGACGCAGTAATTTTTGAGAGCTCTTTGTGAACATTGTATGAACATTGAAAACATACTCTCTTGTCCTTGAAGTTAATTGTTTTCCTGATCTCCTTGCATTGCTGGCACTGTCTGTTGTTATTAACTTTGAATGCCAATTTTTAATTTTTTTTTACATCCAGTGTTGCATGGATAACTCGTTCAGCCCTCCACCACCTTTGTACTCGCACCACAGATCCCCTATACCCTATAAAGAACTGCTATTCTGGCCCGCTCTTCAACACTCTACACAGGCGGCATTTCAACTAAAATAAAATAAAATTATGTTAAACAAAACCTCAAATAGTAGTATTTCTAACATTAGTAGTTCTAAAAATGTTTAATAAATATATAAGATATGACTTATCAGACACCCTGCAGAATAAATTAATTTACATCTCTATTCAATACTTTAAGTCAAGATTCGCATGGATTAATGTGCGAACCGGGTGCTGGAACCATTAACGATCAAGGAGTTTTATAAATGGCTGACTAAGCTAAAGTTCTCTAAACGAGTTTTGGTTTTCGAAAATGTCCTTTTACAGTAGCACGACCTTACATTAGACTAAACAAATCAAGAGGTCAATACGATATGGGACATAGCATTAGTCGTTGGGGAGAAGAAGCCTAGTATACAAATTCTCTCCATTTTACCAACCCTTTCTCTTTCTCTCTCTTTATTTTGCAAGTTTGCACATATACTTCCATTACGATAGCAAACTACTGTGCATCTTTAATAAAGTCTAAAACATTACCAAACTTTTTAGTGAACATAAAATGTGATATATGGTGAGCTCTCATGCGCTTGGTTAATAAAGCAATGTGTTCACAAACTAGAATGTCATGGATTCGATTACCATAGTAATGAATACGTATTTTCACACGTACAGAACGTAATGTAAACCAGATAATTTTATTGAATAAGTTATGTTTTAAAGTGCTATGCTTCTAATTTGAAGTTGCTAGAATCTTAAAATAAATATAAAATTTATAATCTAATCGTGACTCCAGATTCGTGTTATTTTGCACTCATTTCTGCTGTGATTATATCCTCACTTAGTTTTACAGAATCTCTTCCAATATAAATCATTTAGGCAAGTGCTGTATTTTCCCATACCATTCTCTACCAGCAGAGCTTCCTGCTTTAAACTTTCTTTACCTTTCTTCAGGAGTTACTGTTACTTGGGCCCATCATGGCCTACTAGAAAATAACTATAATCAATCTCTACAAGGTTTATGCTGGCACATATTTTATCAATACTTAAAAAAATAACTAACTCTAACTTACACTTTCAAAATCGTATATGTATGCATTTTTTTGAGAATATGGTTATAGAGTTGCCTTAGAGCATATTTTTTCTCTTGTGAATTACTATATATCTTAATACTAACAAGCAGAAGTACTGGAGATTTTACTGGTCATTTCCCTCATTCAAGAACTACAAGTTGTTGGAGGAAAAAACATTTTACTAATAACTAACTCACTGGCACTATCGAACCCGTAGATTCATGGCCGCGCGGACATAAGCTCTCCATACATCCCTATCCTGAGCTAATGTTTATCAATCATTCCCGTATAATCTACTTCCCTCAAATCATAGTTATTGTTATTCTCCCACTTCATTCTCGGTCTACCAACTGGCGTTTTCCCTCTGTTTTCCTACAAGAAGCTTCCATGCACGTATTTCATTCCCAATTCGTGTCACATGTCCTGCCCATCGCAGTCTACGAGACTTAACTGTTCTTATTAAATCTGGCTTCCTATAAAGACCCTGTAGTTCACTGTTATGTAGTATTCTCCATTCATCTGTCTGTTCATCTCTCTTTGGTCCAAAAATTTCCTATGAACTTCATTCTCAAATAACCTACTCGTAATCTCCTTTCCTCCCTTCAAGTGAGAGTCCATGTTTCGCATCCACTATTATATAACTGGTAGAATAATAGTTTTATATATTTTTAGTTTAACGTTTTTTGAAAGAAGTTGGGACATCAAGAGACTCTGTAATGCATAATAGCACAAATTTCCAGAATTTAATTTCTTTGTGCAACTCATTCCTATTTGTGATTATTGTTCCTAGGTATTTGAATTCAACTATCCCCTCAATTTTTTTTTTCTCATTTGTCATTAGCTGCCCATTTCCATTATATAATGTATTCCTACTTGTGACTATATATTTAGTTTTATTGATATTTACTTCTAGTCCTAATCTCTTAGTGTACCTCAATCACCAGCATAAACTAACAGCTTATTAACACCATTGAGTTGTAGGTCCTAATTCAATGAAAAAGTCTGGAAATTTAAAGATATGAGTAAACGAGGCGAAATTGGCAAAATCCAGATCAATTTAACCCAAGTCACGTAAATTTAACGGAAGTTTTCAATAAGCACATAGACATGCAGACGGAAGGACACAAGCTAATGAGATGTTTGTCTAATAAAGTATGTCGAATGCTTAAGCTCATTAATGCTTTCCGAACTATGAATTATCAAATAACTAAATCAAATTAGTGTCAGACCTAAATACAGTTCATAATCATGCCATCAACATTAATGTATTCAAATTTGTCTAAATGAAACGTTCCAATCCGGATTAATTTTAAAAAAATGGGCTATTATAAATAAGTAAGTTCTAAATAATAATAATAATAATAATAATAATAATAACAACAGAGTTGTGTCTTCATAGGCAGCTCGTACAGGTTCCAAAGTTTCCTGGACGAGTTTTACTAAGTTTTCTTTTTCTCTCTCTTATAAAATAAATGTTCGAGAAACCGTAAGATTCAAATGCTCCCTGAATATCACCTGGACATCATAATCATCTATATCATATTCGCCTTGTGTGAATGAATGAATTCTTGCTGTATCGGAGGTGGTCCTGCCATTGAGCTGATCACTCATCCAGTCAGGCCCTCCATGTCCTTGTGTGATAAAAAAAAGTGTGCGCGATTCAGAATTACAATAATTTCTCGACAGGTCGTGTTCTGTAAGACTCGGTTGGCGTGCGTTATGTAAAAGTGCCTTAAAGGGAGAGATTAAATTAAGCTAAAGGGCGATGATTGCATAGTTCATTAATTGATTTATAATTTCGTATCTAAGGACAGACCCTTAACAGTAAATCCATCCATTTTTCAATTCATCTCCTTTTAACTTAGCTTTCCTTTTTTTGTTAAAATGTTAAATTTTTTACTACAATATGGTTTGCGTCTGGTCTCTTCTCACATAACCAACATATAATTTCCACATAATGTATCAATCCGATAGTTCCAAAGGCAGAGCGATTCAAAGGGTCTGAGGTCAATGGATTTTCAAGGTCTAAAATCTGAGTACAGCTTCCTTTGGAAGGGAAGTAGCCATGGGTTCAATTGAATTTAATGCACGAGAAAGAAACTCAAACATAAAATAAGAGGGCTCTGACCAATATTTGTCTTCCTCTTCATGCCATATTTGTCTTCCTCTTCATGCCATATTTGAAATACTGTACGACATATCGACTTAGCCGTTTAAGCTGTTTAATAATGTCTTTAAATGAAAATCTGTTTCTACCACTTAGTGCAAAATTGAAATTAATAAAAACATCCGGATGCGCGTTGGAAATTATTATCATCATCATCAACATAGTACATTCACGAATTTAGGCCATTCGTTGACCTGTTTCGGCCTCAAGAGAAACATCATCCAAAAGTCTTTTGAGTGGACGTCCTGGTCTTCTTCTTCCTGCAGGTTGATATCTTAACATTTGTTTGGGTATTCTGTGATCTTCCATTCGATGAACGTGTTGCATCCATCTTGACTTATAATCAGAATTTTTGTTTTCTAAAGGTTCCATTTGAAATTCTTCTAAGATATCTTGATTTTTTTTTTGTGATCTAGTAGTGTGTATCCTGCAGTCCTCCGAATGTATCTCATTTCAGCAGATCCAAGTCTCTGTATATCCTTCTGTTTCAACGTCCATACAAAAGAGTTGGAAGAGCCAGTGTTTTATACACTTTTAATCTTGAATAATAATAATAATAATAATAATAATATTATTATTATTTATTATTATTATCATCATCATCAACAATCACGGATTAAGCCCATGTGGCTTGTTCGGGTCTCATAGATTCTCATTCAAAAGTTGGATCCATCTCTTCTTCGGTCTACCAACATTCCTGCGTCCTTTTGGTTTGTATTTAAGTATAATTTTGGGAATGCGATCATCTTCCATTCTTTGAACATGTTCTTTCCATTTTTTTCTATATTCTTTTATTCTATCTAAGAGTTTAAAGATATTTAGCTCATTTCTAATATATTCACTTCTTCTCTTATCTAGAAGTTTGCAACCAGCCACACTTCTCAGAAATCTAATTTCAGCTGCTTCTATGATCTTCTCTTCTCTTTTAGTTAAAACCCAAAATTCACTACCATACAATAGTAAGGGGACTGCCACTATTTTATAAAATTTTAGTTTTGTTTCTTTTCTTGTGCTTTTAAATATCCTTTTGATATTTCCACATATATAATTAAATTTATTAAGTTTGTTATATATATCTTCATTTTTAAAATAGGAGATTTCATAACCCAGGTATTTAAAATGGTTCACTTGTTCAATGGGTTTCCCCTCCAGAATTATTTTAGCTCTTACTGTATCTGATCCCTTAAAAGCTAGGTTTTTCGTTTTACTTATCGATATTTTGAAATTATATTTCTGTATATTATTATTATTATTATTATTATTATTATTATTATTATTATTATTCAGATAATTCTTCTTTACCACTGAACTACATACTATTATCTTGAGAATGAAATTCTCGTCTAATTGTAGAATAAATCGAAATGTATAGACGTATCCCAGGGATTGAATAAGTTGGAAGCCTGAAGAAGTTGCCATCCTTGGCGGACAAGCTTACCACGGTAATTCACGTAGTTGCAGACATAAATCAGGAACGCCATTATCTGGCAGCATGTCGTTAAACAAATCAAATCAATTCAGCTGTGAATAGACATTAAATCCGTAAAGCGGGTATTCTGTCACTTTATATGCACACTGAGCTGTAATTTTATAGGGAGGAGAAAAAGATTCCTACATTCGCCTTCAGCGACAACTACCATTGCGTGTATTTTATGTAAACTTGAGTATATTGACTCTAGTTGCTACCTAAATACTGGTCATAATTCATTCAAAACCTGTCACACAAATCAATTACAGCTACTTCCACGACATTTAAGACTTCGGAAGGCTTGCCTCATACATATGTTGATATTCTATAGTATTTTTATTTTGAAATCCGAGCAAGTAATATGTCTACATTTTCCGAGATTACCTTTCAAACATGTAGGTATACAACTCCATATGTTTATATTACATTGCAGGCGTTTAGAAAGAAAATGTATTACATAATTAATTGTAATATGACAGTATATAGCGATTTATAAATATCAACATTTCGAGGTAGCCTATTCAAATTCTATGACCAAATGGAAGTCAATGACCAATCACATTTCAATTATTTTTTATTTACAACCAATCACAGTCGTGTTTCACCTTGAATTTATCAACCGAAGTTTATCATATTAAAGAAAACTGCTCCTTTTTAACATTCTGAATAGGCCAGCATTGTTTTGCAGTGACTTACCCTCTAAGAAATACGGCTACCAGATTGTATATATATTGCATGAATGTCAGCAGATACCGCATGCGGGAGATAATATAAAAACATTTGTAGCAATTGATTATACCACCATAAAAACACTGTTTGCACTTTCTTAAATGAATTATTTTCCAGGAAAACGACGTTGCAGAAAAATATAATTGACATATTTACATCACAGGACATCAGAAATTAATTAATACCTATAATGTTGGTTATAAATTTCCCCACTAGGATGCATTCTTACAATATTGCGATCCTTTGGCAATAAATAATATGAACTGGTTGCAGTGATGAACAAAAGAAGCAAATTAACCGTACCAATCGTTTCTCATTTGTTTTCAAACATCGCCGTTTGCATTAAATATATAAATATTTTAAAATAACTAAAGTCAAATAATGGTTTGTGCGTAAACAGCTTAATTTTATTCGTTAAATAGTCCTCACATGCAACTTTTGATTTCCAAATTCTCTAGATAATTTGAAAATCACTCGTGGCATTACTTATGACTAGAGCTCGGAATTTTAGGTGCTGCACCTTAATTTTATTTTGTTACTACAATGCTCAAATTAGCTTGTCTTTGCAAAGAAAACATTAAATAAATGCCCCTAAATGTGTTTTAGCTGCACCTTTTTTTTTGCACCTTTTTATCAATGCAAGCACATTTTGCACTTTTTTGTCTCTTAGCAGAGCATTGTATTCCCAAAATAATATGTATTTTTTTTTACATTTCTTCAAATACGCTTTCAAGGGTTGGTAACGATGTGTGGTATCAGTCCACATCACATTACTTCCACTTTAGTGCAGTCCTGTTAGGCTATTTCTTTTAAATTAGTTTGCACCACAGTTATGCGAAAGCTATTGTTTGAGCAAGGGAGATTATTGAGTGCATAAACAAATGTTTCAGTTCAAAATAATATTTGACTTGTGCAGTCTGCTATTTTCCTGAGTGACCAGTATACAGTATGCCAAAGCCGAATGTGAACTCCTACAAACTACATGATTTTGTAAAATAGTTTAGTGCAGATGGAATTCAGAGTGACAGATCTGTTATGAGGTGCATTGTTTGAGATATTTCAATAACAATTAATGAAAAACACCAACACAATCGTGTTACGCAGCATATAGGTAGTGAAAAACGCGAAAAATAAGGAACTACAAAGCAGTAAATGTGTATTGTGACAACAGTTTATTGGCGAGGTACTGCCTTCTTCAAGTTTAATAAATAAATAATATTCTTTTTAATGATACAGCAAAGACATTTGTGACATGTGGTATTCCTCTTTCCAAACTTAATAACCCTATTTTGAAAGCATATTTGGAGAAATATACTGGGAAGTCTGTCCCAGATGAAAATCATACCTTCAACCTCTGGATGACGAAAAATTAAAACAGATCAGTCAAGTAGAAGGTGAAAACCAGTATATTTTACATTAGACGAAACCACTGATAGACAGTTGAGATATTGAACTTTTTTTTAGATATGTTCTAAACATTTGAGTTGTTGAATAATATCTGCTTTAACAGTTTTCTGGACTTGTGATTTCAATAACATAATGTTCTGGGACTTGTCTTACTCAGACTTTTTAATATATGACAACATGACTGGATTTTGTGTTGTGAGTTACTTGATGTAATTGGTATTGATACTCTTTAATGATAATTCACATGGGAAATTTGCACCTTTTTCTGCTAAATTAAAGCACCTTTTTTGCACCTTTCTCACCAAAATTTTGCACCTAAAATTCCTAGCTCTACTTATGACTATTTAACTCATTCCACAAATGCTAGTCAATGACCAATCACGTTTCAATGAATCCTGTTTTATAACCAATGACAGTCGTGTTTCTCCTCGCTCTTTATCGATTTCTCTTTATCAGCTCCTGCTTTTGTGATAAAGAAAGCTCCTCCTTTTTAATGTTCTGAACAGGTCAAAGCATTATTTTTCTCCAGCAAATACATTGAATATAGCAAATAATGAAAAGATTCCTTGATTTTACTGATTTGTTTACTAAAAAAATAAATGAATAACCCGTAATGTTGATTATGATATATAGTTTGATGTGTTTAATTATTTCTCCACTTGGGTACACTCTTACAATATTGCGATCTTATTTTACAATAATATGATCAAGCAGCAGTGAATGAACATAACCTCACATTTCTGATTTGTTTTGAAACATCGCCGTTTACATTAAATACTTAAATATTTTAAAATAACTATAGTTAAACAATGATTTGTGAGTAAATAGCTTAATTTTATTCGTTAAATAGTCCTAACAAATGCAACTCTTGATTTCCAAATTCTCTAGATAATTTGGAAATCACTCGTGGCATTACTTATGATAAATTTGCAAAGATGCACACCTAACGTCGTGAGAAATTTTGAGAGCTACAGTAAGTAGCGTCTCCAAATTGAGACAAATAACTATAACGGCTGGTGGACTAAACATGCCCACCACCCACATCTGTGACTAACGCACATGGGTGTGAGACCAGCAGTAGAATTATAAACCAAGGGCTTTTAGGCCTATTGTACCATGGAATTTAGTTTTAGATAACTATATGTAAATTTAAAATTTAGGATAAAAAACAATTTAGTGTCAAGTTGAAAAAGCACAGAGGTTGATTGATTACATTTTCCGCTTAAATTGATTTGAATGAAGCTATGTGGAGACAAAGCGGAAAACCCTTCTTGTCACATTGCAGTATTTTAGTGAAAAGAGAAAATTAAATAAGTAAAAAATCAATTAATTTTGAGACATTTTAAAAACTTCACAGAAGAAACATAGATATCTTATTCTGTAATGCATTCACAACTACATATTTTAAAATATTCAACATTTATAAATCTTATGCTAATATACATTATGTGAGATTTTATATTTAAAAATGGACGTATGATACATTTAAATGGTAATATGCATGTATATATTCATAGATACATCTAAATAATAATAATAATAATAATAATAATAATAATAATAATAATAATAATAATAATAATAATAATAATATGTCCTATTTTAAA